>CM062628.1:35464877-36064877 GCA_025617555.3 Puccinia polysora
GTTTTACTTGTGGTTACAACCAAAGAATTGCATGTAAAAATTATCAACAATAAGTAGAAATATCAAGTATCAGATGGCAAATTTTTTTTCCTGAATTAGGTTTGGCATTGATTTATAACAAAAATTTATTTTCAAAACAATTTGGGAAGAAAATAAGCACAAGCACTGTAATAATACTGCTATGGAGACTACCACTCACACATGAATTGCAATTTCTATGCAAATCAACAAAACCAATTGGAACACTTTAAGGGACTTGAATAGTGAAAAAATAAACTCTAGAAAAAAAATAACAATAAAAATGAAAATAATTTTTTATTTGTGGGGTTAAAAATAGTCTCAAAGTTTGTTGTATTTGAAAATAATTTTTTTCTTCTTATTATTCAAATTTTTAAAAAAGTAGATATAATTAAAAGCAAGCAATCAAGTAATTTTGTGTATTTCTTCCACTGATCTACTGCTACAAATACATTCTATGGCTATTAATAACCTATCTTTTTTTCCCATCCATAGTTGTTCCCTCTCATTTTCCAGTTGCTCTTGCTGTCAATTGTTCTCCTTTTCATCTTTTTATAACTCGCGCTCAGGCTGTTTCAATTTCCACTTAGAATCCAATTTTTTTTTATGATCCTAACTCTTTGCTTTCTGCTTTTGACAATCAATATCAAGTTTAAAATCCCATTGTTTCTTTTCAAATTCAATTTTTTCCAATTCAATTTTTAATTTTGTTATTTTTTTAGGGGGATATCAATGAGCTTGATTTAAAAAGCTGGTAGATTCCATCAATGCACTTGATTTTTTTGTGCCTCTCCATGATATCTCCAAGCCCAAAAAATTGGAAGTGTTCCTCCTCTTTTGAAGGCCATTTACATTGATATGGATAGTATTGGAGGCCTTTTGTTTCCTTTTTCAGACTAGGTTTGTGAAGGAATATTGCCACTCTCTTTTGAAGGTGATGTGGGAGGCCCCATTGGCTTGAATATTTTTCCATTGAGAAAAGGATGAGCCTTTTTTTAAAAAATATAAATCAGTGAGGATTAAACAGGCAGGAAAGAAAAGTAATTGCTTCCTTAATTGAACAGATGATGATTTCAATGGAGATGGTGGAATAAATTGCTCCTAAATTTGAAATTTTTGAATTTCTTCCACCCCAGGAAAAGAGAAATCCAA
Source organism: Puccinia polysora (assembly GCA_025617555.3). NCBI lineage: Eukaryota > Fungi > Basidiomycota > Pucciniomycetes > Pucciniales > Pucciniaceae > Puccinia > Puccinia polysora. Next base: position 35,466,048 of record CM062628.1, read on the forward strand.
AGAAGTAATTTAAGGGTCCATAGAAGGGATTGTACAGTTGTGTCAGCTCTCTGATACCAGGAACCTTGCAGTACTTTAGCTACAGAGAGTGATAAAAGTACCAGAATAATAATAATTATTATTATTCCAAAAATAAACGCTTAGAGGCTCAAATAAATAATATAATAAGAGCAGTTGCAAGATTTGTTGTTTTGGTAAAAAAAGGTTTTCATTGTGTATATAAAAGAGGGGCCACATTATTATACTACTGGGGATCTTTGCAGACAAACAACCTCTATTCAAGGGTCCTCCTTAGGCAGTTTAAGAACCTTGGAATGAAGATGGGTGCCTTAAAAAGGTCTTATTCCACTAATGGCCGGGCATAACAGCACACTGGCCTAAACAGGAAGGGAGAAACTCACTCTGAGCACTTTATCACGAAAATCCTGCAATGATAGGAAGGGTTTCAGAGCAGATGGGGTGGATTGCCTGACTAAAATTCAGGGGTTGATTGGTTTTAAGAAATGAATAATAATACTACAGACTTGGTCATAAATCACTTGCTTAGACTCTTCATAAGCACTTGAATAACAATAACACGTTGTCTGATTGATAACAATAATTCATTTTAAAACTGATTATGGAATAATGGATCCAAAGAGGTCTGTATAAATACCTTTTTGGGGGTGATTTTGAGCTTCTCAGGGCATGTATAGAGGGTTCTGCTCGTGGGATGAGGCTGGAAAGCCATTCAGGGAAAGATTGGCACGTCCACTTGGTGCTGTCAATCAGCTGACCTTAGATCTGCTGGATTTATGTACTATTTTAGCCACAGGATCTGTTAATCTGTTATGGCGTAAATTTGATTATTATGTACTCATCCTTCATTTGTACTATTGGTATCACTTTAAAGCAAGCAGATGTAGATGTTCAATGATTTTCAATCATCTGCTTATCACGTAGATAATTTTTAATAATTTTTATGAACACTCCTTGTAGTGTTTTGTGGTCTTCAAAGATCAGAGTCAGTAATTTACATGGTAATCCTTGATCTTTGATTTATTATTGAAAATGTTTTGAACTTAATTTTTATTAATTTTATTTGAGTTTTGATCTTTGAAGACTATTCCTAATGCATATTTCAACTTGTTGCATATGCTAGGCAAATCTAACTAGGTTGTAGCTCTTCTGAGCGGTACCTGGTTGTCAGATTAGTCATGACGGATCCAGGTGCGGGGATCAGTCAGTACAGATGCGCGCGGGGTAGGATCTTTCGCGTGCGTGGCAGAATTAGCTGCGCGCGGTTTTCTAGTTCTCGGGAATCTGCTACTACAAGTATGTAGCAATATGTAATGATGGGGGGCTGCGTGCGGGAATTGTGACTTAACACATTTCAGCGTGTAACTCCTAAAATTTACACAAAAACTCAATTATGAGTGAATTTTAGGTGTAAACCCTATATGGGACAGCTTGTGTGAAATATTAGAATGGCCTAAAGGTGCCATAATGGTGTTGTAGTTTTTAGTACTTTTCTTTTTGATTATTTTAAAAATGTAAGGACTTGGAATTCAAGGGTGGGGTCAGTGAGTGACCCTACCTAATTTTTGGTGGAATATCCATTCCTGTAATAACATTTATGTATTTCTCGGTCCTTTTTTTAATTGAGATATTCTTATTTTTCATAATTTTGTGTTGCTATGACAGGTTGATGTGTACATAGTAGCAAGCTGACAAGTTGAGTCATGCCAATTTGGACATGATTGGAGGTGGTTGAGCTGGAATATGCTCCTGCACATTAGATTGGGGTCAGTGAGTGATCCTACCTAATTTTTGGTGGAATATCCATTCCTGTAATAACATTTATGTATTTCTTGGTCCTTTTTTTTAATTGAGATATTCTTATTTTTCATAATTTTGTGTTGCTATGACAGGTTGATGTGTACATAGTAGCAAGCTGACAAGTTGATTGATGCCAATTTGGACATGATTGGAGGTGGTTGAGCTGGAATATGCTCCTGCAAATTAGATTGGGGCCACTTGAATTTTTCATAAGGGTCATGGTTTCTTGGCTGAGCATCTACAGCCAGGGCTCAGAATCAATGGAATTGGATTTTTGGGAATTAAATCCAGCCAAGGGTGTGGTTTTGGCCTTCCTTCCAAAGAATTCATACATTTAAATATAAAAAGGACAAATGAATTACAAATTATCAAAAACCAGGTTGATTCCCTTGGCTTTATACAAGTTGGTGATACCAAAGCAAGAGGAGATTGACATGGAGTGGGCCTTATTTTACTTGGATTGATAATTCTTGAATTTCTCCCTCATCTGTTTGAATGAAATATCCAGCCTACTTTTTCTTCTATTCTTGAGTTTGTTTGGAATCAGGAGATAACCTTGAAACTTAGAGGATGGAGGTTGGCCAACTTTTTTTTCATTTTTAAATCCAAACCAAGCATCATAGTTCAAGGGATTTGATCCAGTTTACCAGAATGATGTGATAAGCTCTCTTGAGATTATTTTAGCCTTTGGAAGCCAATGGGATAGGATTTTTTGTTTTGTAGCTCCTCAGGGATGTTTGCTTTGGCCAATTGGGTTTTTTTGTGAACATGCAGGGGGAGTTTGGCATAGGGGACATTTGAAAAGATTAAGATAGATGAAGGGATGAAGGGATGAGATCAATAAAGTGATGAGAGTGATGAAGTGAAGAGGGGATGAGAGATGAAGCAATGAGGATATCAAAAAAGGGATTATAGCTATAAAGTGATGAGAGTGATGAATAGAATTTTCTGATGAAGTTAGAGCTAGAATTATTCCAATTAAGTCAGAGTTTGGAAACAAGGGGTGTATGAATTGGAATGATTTGGGGTTGCGGGGGTGAAAACTATGAATACTTTATCTGAAAAAACCGATTTATTTTCAGGTAACTCTGAACATCTGATTTGAGATAATTGGAGTTTTTGATTTCTAATGGCAGGTTTGAAATGGCAGATTTGGGTTGAAAATTCCAATAAAAAAAGGTTTTTTTAGTTATCTCTGATAGGCCTTAATAAATACTTAAATTAATTAATGAATGAATAAATGGATGGATAAATGAATAAATAAATCAAACAAAAAATATATGTAGAAATTTAAAAAAATTGACAAGAAAAATTCAATGAATAAATAAATGAATGAATGAATAAATAGATAAATAAAAAATAAACAAATATATAAGAAATGAATAAATCAAGAAGTTATGATTATAAATAAATAAAGAAATGTGAAATTTTTGACCCTTCACAACCTGTTCACAACACAAAATGGGTTTTGTGGCACAGTTTGCTACCCGTCTTGTTTTGAACAGCCATTCACACCTCAGATTGGTCACATATTGCTTTTCACAACCCATCTGGGTTGCAGACAGCACCTCGCTACCCATTTTGAATTGTGAACGGGTTGTGTAGGGTTACAAATTTAACATTGCACTTGTTTTTTCTGGTTCTCCTAGTATCTTATTTTTTCACTTTTTCAATTTTTCACTTTTCCTTTTTCATTTTTTTTCATTTTTTTCATTTTTTTTAATTTTTAATTTTTTAATTTTCTTATTTTCTTATTTTTTGTTTATTAATTTATTTATTTATTTATTTTGTACTTTTTTCATTTTTTTATTTTTTTATTTTTTTTCATTTTTTTATTTTTTTATTTTGTTATTTTGATATTTTGTTATTTTGTTATTTTGTTATTTTGTTATTTTTATATTTTTATATTTTTATATTTTTATATTTTTCATTTTTCTATTTTTTCATATTTTCATTTTTTCAATTTTTTTATTTTTTTATTTTTTTATTTTTTTATTTTTTTATTTTTTTATTTTTTTATTTTTTTATTTTTTTATTTTTTTATTTTTTTATTTTTTTATTTTTTTATTTTTTTATTTTTTTATTTTTTTATTTTTTCATTTTTTCATTTTTTTATTTTTTTACCTGTTCACAACACAAAATGGGTTTCGTGGCACAGTTTGCTACCCGTCTTGTTTTGAACAGCCATTCACACCTCAGATTGGTCACAGATTGCTTTTCACAACCCATATGGGTTGCAGACAGCACCTCGCTACCCATTTTGAATTGTGAACGGGTTGTGTAGGGTTACAAATTTAACATTGCACTTGTTTTTTCTGGTTCTCCTAGTATCTTATTTTTTCACTTTTTCAATTTTTCACTTTTCCTTTTTCATTTTTTTTCATTTTTTTTATTTTTTTTAATTTTTAATTTTTTAATTTTCTTATTTTCTTATTTTTTGTTTATTAATTTATTTATTTATTTATTTTGTACTTTTTTCATTTTTTTATTTTTTTATTTTTTTTCATTTTTTTATTTTGTTATTTTGTTATTTTGTTATTTTGTTATTTTGTTATTTTGTTATTTTGTTATTTTGTTATTTTTTTATTTTTATATTTTTATATTTTTATATTTTTTATTTTTCTATTTTTTCATATTTTCATTTTTTCATTTTTTTATTTTTTTATTTTTTTATTTTTTTATTTTTTTATTTTTTTATTTTTTTATTTTTTTATTTTTTTATTTTTTTATTTTTTTATTTTTTTATTTTTTCATTTTTTCATTTTTTTAATTTTTACCTGTTCACAACACAAAATGGGTTTTGTGGCACAGTTTGCTACCCGTCTTGTTTTGAACAGCCATTCACACCTCAGATTGGTCACAGATTGCTTTTCACAACCCATATGGGTTGCAGACAGCACCTTGCTACCCATTTTGAATTGTGAACGGGTTGTGTAGGGTTACAAATTTAACATTGCACTTGTTTTTTCTGGTTCTCCTAGTATCTTACTTTTTCACTTTTTCAATTTTTCACTTTTCCTTTTTCATTTTTTTTTATTTTTTTTATTTTTTTTAATTTTTCATTTTTTCATTTTCTTATTTTCTTATTTTTTGTTTATTAATTTATTTATTTATTTATTTTGTACTTTTTTCATTTTTTCATTTTTTATTTTTTTATTTTTTTGTTTTTTTAATTTTTTAATTTTTTAATTTTTTAATTTTTTTATTTTTTAACTTTTTTATTTTTTAATTTTTTAATTTTTTAATTTTTTAATTTTTTTATTTTTTTATTTTTTTATTTTTTTATTTTTTTATTTTTTTATTTTTTTATTTTTTTATTTTTTTATTTTTTTATTTTTTTATTTTTTTATTTTTTTATTTTTTTATTTTTTTATTTTTTTATTTTTTTATTTTTTTATTTTTTTATTTTTTTATTTTTTTATTTTTTTATTTTTTTATTTTTTTATTTTTTTATTTTTTTATTTTTTTATTTTTTTATTTTTTTTATTTTTTTATTTTTTTATTTTTTCATTTTTTCATTTTTTTATTTTTTTATTTTTTTATTTTTTTATTTTTTATATTTTTATATTTTTATATTTTTTTATTTTTTTATTTTTTTATTTTTTTATTTTTTTATTTTTTTATTTTTTATTTTTTTATTTTTTTATTTTTTTATTTTTTTATTTTTTTTAATTTTTTAATTTTTTAATTTTTTAATTTTTTAATTTTTAATTTTTTTATTTTTTTATTTTTTTATTTTTTTATTTTTTTTAATTTTTTAATTTTTTAATTTTTAATTTTTTTAATTTTTTATTTTTTAATTTTTTAATTTTTTAATTTTTTAATTTTTTTATATTTTATTTTTTTATTTTTTATCCATTTTTTATTTTATTAAGGCTAATGTTAAATTTTTACTTTTTTTTGCCTTTCACAACCCACCCAAGTCGCGAATGGCCGTTCGCGACTCAAGTGGGTTGTAAATGGCTGTTTTCGACAAAAATGGGTTGCAAATAGCGCCACGCGGCCACTTTAAGGTAGTAAAAGGGGGTCGAAAGACAGTGAATTTAACTTTTCCCTTGATTATTTTATCATTTTATCTTTTTTGTCATTTTTTATTTCTTATTTTATTATTTTTTCTTTTCTGGTGTTTTTTTGTTCTTTTTTTGTTAAGTGATATGAGCAAAATAAATGCGTAAATTTAAGTTAAAAATACTTGGGAAATAACTGGTTAATATTGAGTGAAGAATTATTGACAATTTCTATTTAAATTTCTATTGGAAATTTGAGAAATAATTGAGTAATTTTGATTTACAAAATTTGATTTAGAATTTCTATTGAAAATTTCATAAATAATTAAGATATATTGAGTAATAAAAGATATTTTAGCAATGTTGATTGATAAAAAATAAATCAGTAATATTGAGTATTAAAAATAAATCATTAATATTGAGCAATAAAAAATAAATGAGTAATATTGAGTGATAAGAAATGATTGAGTAATATTGAGTAATAAAATTTAGTTTAGAATTCACATTTTAATTTCTTTTAAAAAAATCATTGAGTGATTTGGATTCTTAATTTCTATTTGAAAAAACAATTTTAAAATTAATTTAAATGTCTTTTGTAAATTTTTCACATTTTGGCCGCAATGGAATATCTCTTTTTGGATTCCCTCTTGGGTTCTGCATTTTCAAATTGCAACCTAAATCATTCATAATATTGACTTCAATTATACTGAGTCATTGGCTCCAACAATTTAGCTTCTAGAGGTTCTTAATCTTCTTGTAATTTGGGAAATTATTTTTGATGAAATTGTGGAAGAAAATCATACAAGTAATCACTTGGCATTGTGACTAAGGGGGATATCCAGTTTCTATGGCTATAAACTTGAGTTTTGTTTTGAAGGACCCTAAGATCCCCTCAATCAAATTTCTTGTTCAAGAATGGTGAGGTTGATAATTCTTCTTTATTTTGGGATCTAAAATCAAATCCAAATTGGATGAACATTAATACTAAAATTGGGAACCAAAAAGAAAAGTAAAAAAAGAAAAAAAAAGAATAAAAACTACTTGTTTCCCACATGATCTCAATCTTTCAAATGATAACTTATTCCTCTATATGGAATAAGAAAGGTATCACACAAAGAAAAAACAGCATCCCCCAAAGATTATTTTCATTGTGTTATTCTGAGTGAGCTTTCTCTTTTGATTTGCCAAATTCTCCAATCTGAAATACATCCTTCCCAACCAGCTAGAACATTGTTGAATTTAATTTTGAAATTTCAAACTGCCAAGACATTTTGTGAATAATTTTCATTTGCATCCTACGAAGGTGTCTCCTCTTGAAGATGGAACCATGATTTGAATGTGAGTGCCTTCTATTGCACCAATGAAGTGTTGGAAAAGGGATTTGAATTTTATATTTTCTGAGATGAATTATGAAACTGGGGTTTTCTTGCCAGGAATTTTGATATATTTTCCAATCAATTCTTTTTTGGAGACCAGGTTGGTGGAAAACTTGTTTATTATTCTAAAATTTCAAATCAGTTGAAAAATGTTTAACAAAAATTTACTGATGCTTTGTTTTTAGTATTATTAAATTGATTACAATTTCCAGAAAAAAACTGAAAAGAAACTTACTTTGAAATGGTGGAGGCTGATGTTTGGAATCTTTGTTCAATTTTTCTATTTGAATTTTCAGTCATTAAAAAATAAAGAATTTTTAAAAGTTTCTCTGGGGGAGAAACCTATCTAGAAGGGCTGATATTTTTTTTGGAAATAGTAATTTTAAAAGTGATAGAAAAAACTCTTTTTTCATTCCAAGATTTTCATAATGTGGTAAGAGATGATCATTTTCAATCAGCTCTTATTGAATCCAACAAGAGCCAGAAAGTTTGGATAAATTCTTTGAAAATTTCAAAGTTTACCGCTTGATGATTTTTTATTACATTCACAGAAATGAGGCTGTGAGTTTATAGTGGTCAAGACCACTTTTCATCTTGTAGCCAGAATTTTTGATTAGTGTGTTGGCTGTTTTAGGTGATGAGAGACAAGGGCATGATGGAAATAAAAGGTCAATTGGAGGATGTTTGACTAAAATAAAGGTGGTTTACATGAGGTGGAGGCAGGATGGAGTTTTTTGAGGGAAGGTTTTTTTTGTGTTGAGGTTTTGAGTTTATCAGGATTTTTGGAGTTGCATATAAATTTGGAAAAGGGGGTTTATATTTCAACCCGAAGGTGTATATTTTTTTGTAAAATTGTATTATTTAGACTATTCTGTGAGAATATAAAAATACACTTACTTTTGAATGGTTTAAAAACACATTGAGGTGAGTTTAACTCAAATCTTGGCCTGGTATTGTCTTATTGGGTCTCCTTTGGGCCTGTCTGGTCTGTCATTGGGGGACCTGTTCTAGGGCGTTTGCCATTGGTAGCCTCTGCTGCTGTTCTGGCTCAAACAATTAACATTTTTTCCTTAACCAGAGCATTTCTCTTTTCTCTCTTGCCTGATGTGAACCTCTTTCTCTTGGATCTTCTGTCTTTGATTTATTGACATGCCCCCATGCTCTTAGAAGGTATGCTGTGAGGAGAGTTTCTTAGGCCTAATCCTGATAGTTCTCTTGTGAGTAAGGCCCTTGGGCATGCTTTTTAAATTAAATTGGTGTTGTTCAGTTGGCTGTAAATGTGGTGAATATATGTATGAATGGCTGCCACAAGCTTGCAGATGTAGTGCAATTTAGCCTCAACATATTTTTTTCAAGAAACTTTCTTACTGGTTTCACTTTTTTCCATATTGATAGATCCTTTTTTATCTTCATGGATGGTACTTGGTGAGTCTTGTTTTATTTTGAGTACTCCTGTGATTCCATTCCTGATCCAAATAATTTCTTTCCATGCCTCACCAGGACTTTTACTTCGCTTCAATTGTCAAAAATAAAATGGTTGCTTGCTTGCTAATCTTCCAAGGAATTATGTTGGGTCCCATTGTGATTGCAAAAACTGTAAACGATCTCTGAATTGTGGGATAGTTACATAATTGGCTTTTACATGTACTGCAAGGTGATAGTTGCCTTGAAACAAATGGAGGCCCGTGGTTGTGGTGCAAGACAGGTAAGAAAACACCCTGAACACTGCCATACAGTGATTCATTGCTGGTCTTGAAAGGAACTGAGAGAGGTGGCTGATTTCAAAGGGTATTTATGGGCATTTTAAAAACAAAAGATAGTTTAACAATCCAACAAAGGCTATGTGATTTGCTCCTGTTGCAAGATATTTTTTTTTACTTATCAGTTCTGGCAGGTAAGAGTTGGTTTCTTGCTAGCATTAGAGAGCTTACTGGGTAGTAATCTTTCAGATCAAATTAATCAATCCTTCTATCAATATATTGATCTAGATTAATTATGATGCAGTGGTTGAATTTTCGTATCTTCATACCCAGGAGAAATACTGCAGCCCCAAGGTATTTAATTCAAAATTCTCAATTGATCTTTTCTTTGAAACTTTTTGGCTTATTGCTGAAAATATCCAGGTCTTCAACATAAATTGAAACACATACAGTGTATGGTCCAATCCTCCAAAAAAATCATGGTTAACATTGGGATTTTCAAAAAACCTTTTTAGTTCAGGAATCCACTGATTCTTATGTACCATTCTTTTGAAAAATTATGCAGTCCATGAATGGCTTTTTTTAGTTTAAGAACGGTTTTGAGAGACAATCATACCTTTGGGTGGAGACTGGAGAAATTCCTTGTCAAATTTTCAGGTTAAGAACAGACTCCAAACATCCAACTGGTGCATTGTTAGTCCCTGCATTGTGGAGTGCACCATGAAGAGGTTGGGATTTTGGCACATATTTTGACTGAAACTTTTTCTAAGTCCCTGAGAAAATATGCTTTCCTTGTACTAAGTGATGTTTTTGTTAGCCTCCATTTTCCTTCTATACGCCCAGGGGGTTGTGATTGGGTGTTTGGTAAGTTTTATTTCTCTTTAAATCTGAACCAAGTGCTTTCTCATATTCAACACCTCGTTTCTCTCTTCCTCCAGCATAGCAATTGCCTCATGGTGTTATTTGGGGTCCACTAAATTTTTTTCAATTTATGCCACCGGTCGTTGGGATCTCTAGAAGTTACAAATATTGCTTTCAAGAAGATCACCCAAAATTATTGTTGTGTGAGATGGTCTTTTTACTGTTAAATTCTCACCTTCCAGATTGATTGGGGAACCAGGATTTGAGGCATGTAGCTGGTCATATTTTTTAGGGGCCTCAAACAGATCAGAATGGTCTACTAATTACTTCAGGCCTTTATTTTGAGTTGGTTCCAGATTTCTTAAAGGAATTGGATTAACTTTGAAAAAAATAGGATATCTCAATTCAGAAAAGAGGTCAATGCTTTCTTTGGAGGCTTAAAGAAAATGAAATTTGGTCTCATTGAAGCTTGCATGATTGGTGATGACTAATTGTAGATATTCTTGTTTACACATATCCCACAAATAATCCTTCCCACAATACCTTGTCAAACTCAATTGCCCAATTCTGATTGCATTTTAAGATTCAAGCCATGCAACAAAAAGTTTCAAATGCTTGTACATTTGGTGTCTCTTTCAGAAAAATTGTTGTTGGAGAGGCCCTGCTCTTGGATAAGAAATAGTGGTGGTTACAGCTGTCAAGATAGCTTCCCCCAAAACTCTGGCCTTCATTGGACTGAGCCAGCATGAAGCGGTTCATTTCAATGAAAGTCCATTAGGCCCACTTGGCAAAACTGTTTTCTTGGGGCGTGTATGGTTGTGAGATATTGTTGATTTTGCCTTTGCTGGTCAGGAATTTCTAAAGGCTGTGGTTGAGAAATTCACCCCCTCAATCCTTTATGAGCTTTTAGGTTGGATACCCAGTTTGGTTCTCAAGCAATTCCCTGAAGCGCAGGAATGCCTCTGTTGCTTCACCCTTGTTTTTCAGCAATGAAATACTGATGTCACTCAAAAATTGGTCTATTAGTGTTAGAAAATATTTTGTTCCCATGTTAGTAGTAGGGAGTATAGGGCAACATAGTTTGCCATTGATTTTGTCAATTGGGCATTGCACAACTTGGAATTAATGGTTGAAGGGCTTTATAAACATCTTTACCTTCATACAGGTTTGACACAGTGATTCCAATATTCATGCTGTTTCTGTAATCAGAAAAGATATTCTTTCTGCACTTACCGGGCCCTATCTATTATTCTAATGCATTCATTTACTTCATTGTGAGGTTGCTTGGAATGCCTTGATTGTATTTCCTTTTAATTCCACCACTAAAACTCCATGTTTTATGCTGCAATAGATATCTGATCCCTAGTCAAATTGCACTGTTTTTGAGATCCCCTTGGCAACTATAGTTGCATTTTTACTGATTATTTTGAACAAAAAAAATCAGACTTTTACTCATATCAGGCATATACAGGCAGTTATTGATGAAAGTAGATTTATTGTGGCCTAGCCTTATGATTGTGTTGACTTTATGAGTTGCTTCAAGTGAAGATCTAATTTTCCCAGTTGTGATTTTCATGATGATAGGTTGCATTTTATGAACCACCTCTGCGTTTTGAGAACATGATGAATGGAGCCTGAATCCATTAAAATTGATTTTTGTCATCTTTGTCTACTTTTCAAAGTACATTCTCAAATATTATTAGATCATCACTGGTTTTTTCTAGTGTTATTACCATTCCAATCCCTCTCAGATACTTGATTTGCCTTAGTTCAGGGTATAAGTTTCAAACTTTGTCCTCTGTGTGAGCAGATCAAGGGTTATGTTTCCTACCCTTGCACCTGCTCTCTTCTCTACAGTGTTCTTTGAAATTTTTACCAATTAAAGCATTGGATTCACTCAAGGGTGGTACATGGATGGCTGAGGCCATTTTTCAATTTTCAATTTTCATCAGCCTTTTTTATAATTTTTCAGGATTATAAAGTAAAAAATCATTAAATAACAGTTTTTCATAATACCATGCCATCAGTATGTTATTTTTGATATGAAAAAAAATCCAGTATCTGAGTAGGAATTATCACTCCTGTCAAGCTTGCTTTTGCCAATGCAGCTTTCATACTTTCAATAAAGTTTGTTATGGTTTCATTTTACCTCACTGATTGAAATTTTTTCCATACTCTGTAGATGTAATAAATATTTGTGGTAGTGTAAAATTCACAAATCATAATCCAAATGATGTGAAAATTGAGTTTGGTCTCTGGGGTGAAAATGCTGGCAATGATCCTTGGGCTGAGATTTGAAGTCAAGGTCATGGCAGATTCCTCTGAGAGTTTTATTTCTTCATTTCTTTGAAATTCTGAGATTGGTCTTTTTGTTTCACGGAGGAGAACCTTCAATTTGAGGAATAAATGCATTTGATTGTTCTCATAGGCGTAATTGTCCTTCTCTATCATTATGAGCTTAATGCCATCATTGGTTTTGCTGTGGTTAGGCTGAATATTTGATTGTTGGGGTGGCATTTGTTCCTTCCAATTCTTAATTTGATAAAATTGGGAAGCTGGAATGCAACTTAGATTGAAGAAAATGGGTGCACTCTCAAATAAGAACATTTCTGCATTTTTTTTGTACAGAATCATTTGGGAATGGGTAAAATTTATCAAATAGATTTCTGGGAGTCACTTGAGGGGGAATATATTACTAAAAGTATTGCTATGATAGAGGAATAATATGGCTAGTTTTGAATTTTATGCCCCTCTGAGTACTAAATTAAGTCTTAAAAAATAAAAGAAAATAGATTTGTGGCTAATTTCAGATTAATTTGCTACTATAGTATTCCCTAACAGATCTAGGATCATTATGTTCAAGGTTGATAAGGAAGAAGTGGTGGAAGAGATTGTTAGAGTTTGAGTTTTCATTTATGTGACTTTCACTGGAGTTTAAATTACTATTGATTGGATTGATTTGATTTATATTATTGTTGTTATTGAAGTATTAAAATAACGGTTAAAATATAACTAGGCTGTGTTCTTAGTAGTGATTGTCAGACTGTACAAGCATAACATTTCACTTACCATGTCACTTAAACTGCTTATGTTAATTTTGCCTTATTCATTTTGTACTCAACCACTTGTTGGCCAACCATGTATTTAGTCTATTTAAACCATGGTGCTCTCAAGTGGAATTTAAGTATCTGTTCATTCACCACATCAACTGGAGTGTCCTTTTCCTCCTGTCCTCAGGTCCGTTACGCTTGACGTTATAAGCTCCTTTTCATTCATTTCTCTTTACCTTTAATTTAACCAGAGCCCAGCTCTTTTTATTTTCACACGGTTAAAAGCCTATACTCAACCTGAGCCAACGGCCTTTCATTCAACTGGTCGCCTTCAATAGTCTTATCCTGAAACCAATCTTCGACTCTTTTGGCGAGGGGGTGAGATGAGGATGAGCCTTGTTATTGAAAATTAAGCTCATCCCATCCATTCACTTCAACACTAGGCATCAGCACCTCAAGAAGTATCCAATCGCCACTCAAGATCTATAGTTGAGTACCTCATCTCCGTCAAACCTTGATGACTCCAGGAGGGAGACCCAGACACTAGCGTCACCCATCGGAGACCTCAACGAGAATCGAGACTGCTTGGATGGAAAGTTATCATCACTTCCATCCCGAGTCCAACCCACTTCAATCTCTCTTCCCTCTTACCATCATCCTCACAAGCATCCCGGTTGGTCCTTCACCGCGATTTACATAGCTACAATGGAAAACTACTCTCCAACCGGTCCGAACTCACAACCTGAGATGGATTTTATTTGTCAAACCGTATTACGAGTTGAGGTCAAGAACCACAGTAAAAATGGAGTCTCTTCAAACACAGAACCTGAGGCTCACAACAAATATTGCAAGAAATCTTCCTACGGCAGGACTATCAACGTTCAGATGATCCCATTGATCCTCTTCCCTCAAAAGAAACTGAGTAAGATCTATCTCATCTGGTTCCTTGTTTGGAGATTATTGTACAACGTCAGACTAGGCTGGATCCTCAAGAATCAGTCCGAGAACAAGTTGTTGATCAAGATCGTCAAGAACTTGTACCTTTTGGACTCCAAGTTCAACCCAAGGTTATTGTGTTGGATGAGCAACAACTCAAATCCAAGATGTCAACCACTGACTTAAACTACAACCTCAAACAATTCCCAATTGAATTTAACTTCTTGTTTTTGTTTTGACAATTGGTCGATATCATCCTTCTGAACAACTTCTTGGCCTACTTTTGTCTATTGTACTGCTCGCTCAAAATTCCGAAGCAACTACAAGATTGTTCATTGACTGATCATCCATCCACTCTCAGTACCTTTCTCATCTGTTGGACCTTTGGTGTCAATTTCTGGGTCAAGTTGGATGCTCATCGGATCGTGCATGATTTTGCTTGGTACTGGGGTGATGCTGTCTTTCTATCATTACAGGAGTTGGTCTTCGATGGTGTGTTTGAGATGGCCCCTCATCCGATGTGTTTTTAATCGGTTAAGCCGGCTTCTACGGTGCCTGTCTGATCACCGGCTTGAAATCGGTCTTTTTCATCTCCCTATTCGCTCATCTGTTCCAATTTGGTTTCTTGGTTTATTTCGAGAACCCTCACATCAAACGTACTTATGGTCCTCAAGCTAGGCCTTTGACCGCCAACAGTTCTTGTCCTCAACTTAACAATGAGTACCACACCCACAAGACCTTGGCCGGATTTTCTGGTGTCCACTCATGCTCATCCTATATTTTCTTTCATAAATCATCCTAAAATCTATTATGTATTCCAGTACTCAACTCTAAAATCAACCAACTCAAACAATTCTGTTCCACACAATGAAACCCAACCTTGAACTAATTCAATGCATCTTACAAGTAATTCACCATTTGATCTGAAGAATTTTCCAGCAAATAGTAGAAATCATTAAGATAGCAGTTAGAATCAGAAATGCCCCAGGAAGTTTACCAGTCATTCAGCTCATCTTATTAATCAGTCACTAACCTGTATGTAGAATTATTCCAACAGTTAGTAGAACATTATGTTAATTGAAGAAAAAGAGTTAGGTTCCTTTTTAGGACAGTAACTTCCTCCAGTGCAAGTCAAGCAGGTATGTTAGAGTTTGAGTTTTCATTTATGTGACTTTCACTGGAGTTTAAAGTACTATTGATTGGATTGATTTGATTTATATTATTTTTGTTATTGAAGTATTAAAATAATGGTTAAAATATAACTAGGCTGTGTTCTTAGTAGTGATTGTCAGACTGCACAAGCATAACATTTCACTTACCATGTCACTTAAACTGCTTATGTTAATTTTGCCTTATTCATTTTGTACTCAACCACTTGTTGGCCAACCATGTATTTAGTCTATTTAAACCATGGTGCTCTCAAGTGGAATTTAAGTATCTGTTCATTCACCACATCAACTGGAGTGTCCTTTTCCTCCTGTCCTCAGGTCCGTTGCGCTTGAAGTTATAAGCTCCTTTTCATTCATTTCTCTTTACCTTTAATTTAACCAGAGCCCAGCTCTTTTTATTTTTACAGAGATCAGTGAATTGGAGGATAGAATATGAGTAAGGGAAGAATCTTTTATCTATTCATATCCTTAATATATTTTTTATTTTTTAATTGGTTACTGATGGATGATCTTTTGATGTTACAGGCAATGATGGAATAAGGTAGAAAAAGTTGATCCTATACTTGATAACTGATGATGGTGAAGGTAGGTCATTAAAGTGTGAATGGATGTTTGATGATAATAGTATGGATGGATGAGGATGACATTTAGGATGGATGATGTTTATATTATATAATTTTTGATGGGTAGTGATGATGGTGATGGGTAGTGATGATGGTGATGGGTAGTGATGATGGTGATAATTGATGATGGTCATGGTAGGTGATGATGATGATTGATGGTTATGGAATGATGACGAAGAATGATTATGATTGATGATGATGGATGGTGATGATTAAAGATGATGATGGATGAAGACAATTGTCAAGGCATGGTGAAATGGTTTGATTATCTCCCAGGTATGTGATAATGCTGATGTTAGTGGATAATGATGATGGATGGAAATCAAAGTATGAGGTAATGGCTTGATGATTGTGGTGATGGATGATGATCAAAGTTATGGCTTAATGGATTATTTGATGGTCCACGGTATGGGGTTACGCATAATTTAATGGTAAAAGGTGTGGGTTAATGGGTTAAATGATGGTCAAAAGTATGTGGTAATGGGCAAAATAATGGTCAAATTTATGGGGAAACGGTTGATTGTTGAGGATAGGGCCTTGATACCCTAGTGGGAACCATCAAATGAAAGCTTGATAACACACCTGAAACAGTTATGCAAGTCCAGTTTACAAATCCTGGGATACTCACCCCCTGGCCCCTACCCCTTCTGCCTTGGCTGGCCACATGGATTGAAAATTGAATTGAATACTAAATTTCTGTTGAATTTTGTTGTTTAATGGGAAGAGTGGCAATCCAAAGGCCCCCTGATTCAAATATTTCTGCTTTAACAGGTTAATTGAAAGTTTTGTTAAAAAAGCTTTGGATTCTAGGGTTTTGGGTAGAGATTTGGGAAATAACACATTGGAAGCCCCAATTGTGTTAAAATACGTATGCATTTAAGCGTGTTCACATGTAAGTTTAATCCAAATGAAATTCAAATGTGGGCCTCTGCAGCCCATTGGACACACACACGGACCATACTTGCCTGTTTGGATGTCACGTATTTGGGGAAACTGGCCTCAAAAGCATGAAAAAGGCCTGTTGGTACACAGGCCCTAACAGGCCCAGTGGGGTATATGGGAAAATACAGCCAGATGGGCTTTAAAGGGCATAATTGGGCCCAAGGTTTATTTTGGACATACTTGGCCAGACAGGCTGGCCTGCCAAAGTATGTTTAACTCACTTTTTGGGATTGGGGCCGCCGCCCGTGTCAAAGTCCATTTGGGCCTGCCACCCGTGTTGCGGCCCGCTTGGGGACACTGTATTTTCTTTTTGCCCGTTTATGGGGCCCAATGACCCGTGCGGGGCCGTTGTGGGGGGCATAGGGACTCAAAATGGAGTCCCCTAACCCTGGTGGCCGCTGATCACGGCTGGCTGTTGGAGTGGCAGAGGTGGGGCAAATGGCCCCGGCTGCTCCCCCTCCCCTTGCTTGCCATTGCAAGGGGGAGGAGTAGGGCTGGCTTGGTTGAAACAGCCAGCTACTGGTTCCAAGAGGCAACCAGTCAGGGTGGGGGGGACCTCATCACCCCCCCACCAAATTTCATGGCTGGGCCAGTCGCAGCAAGGCAACTGGCAAGGGGGGGAATTTACCACCCCCCCACCATTGAAAGGGGCGCTCTCCCCCACCGGGGAGGAGCAACTGGCTGGAGGGGATTTGACCACTCCCCAGCCCACCTACCTTGAAGGCGCCCTGGGGGTAGTGACCTCCAGGGCCCCTGGTAGGGGGAATTGACCACCCCCCCAGGGATTTGAGAGAAAGAGGGGGGGGCCTCATGTCTGCCAGTTACACCACCCCCTCCCCCCATGTGTGTCCTGGGTCCCACCTGGCCATTTGTATGGCCAGGGGCTGGTTGCATGAGGCAACCAGCCAGCATGTAAGGTAACAGGGCCAGTTGTAACAGACAACCAGCCAGGGTTTTGAGCAGCCAAGGGGCTGGTTCAGCCCCATCACGGTGGAAACACAAGAAATGACCGGAATAGGCTGGTTGTAAGGGTACAGGGACTGATGCCATGCGGGCTGATGTGGCCCAAACAAAGTAACAAGGCCATCAGAGACTGTCGAGCTCTTTTGGAGCGGAAAATTTGCCTTTTGGCTTGTTTTATCATGGGCTCACAAGAGGCCAATCTTTTTTACTTAAGGAGACCTACTCCCTGATGTTTTCCCTCATCCATTCATCATCCAACTGAATTCATCACCAATCTCATCCAAGTTACTGCCCCTTTGTGAGAGCCCATTAGCAATTATTGACACATGGTGTCCCGCATTTATTTTTCTTTAAATACTGCTCATTTGCCTAAGCTGATTACTGGCCATAATAATAACACATTGTCAGTACCAACATCATCATTACTTCCAAGCCATCTAGACCCTTGTACCTCACTCTGGAGAACCTCAAAGACCTCAAGTTTTCCAAGAAGATGTCCTATATACCTGATAATATCTTCATCAAGATATCTCTGAACAGTCAGAATTATAATGCTTTGGCTTTCCTTATGGATAGTGTGCTGGAAAACATCTGTTGTGGGGAGATAATGGATGCAGATGACACTTTGATCAGTTCAGAAGTGAAGAAAAGGTCTTATCATCTCATCCTTAGGCATCTTGATGAGAATAATGTGACATGAGTTGCTGATACTCTTAGAGAAGATGAGAGAAGGAGGGGAAGCATCCTTTGGAAGTTTCTTAATTACAAATATGCTGGTGATTCTGTTCACCAGAAGGGTATAGCTTCAATAAACTATTCAAGTTACAATATTCAAATTGTAAGCAGTTTGTTGCAGAGGCTAAGTCTAGCATAGCCAAGTTTAAGTCATCAGGACTTAACATGGATCCTGAGTGTTTGTCACTCTTAATCATTCAGAAGCTACCAAAGGAGTTTGATTTTTTAGTCAGAATTATTTCTCAATTGGATGCTCTTCCTGGGGAGGAGGATGTGCTGAAGAGCATTGAAAAGGATGATCTTCAGTTCAAGATGAAGGAGGGCTCTGGAACAGCCCATGTTGGAAAGACTGGAAAATCTTGCAAGAAGGCAAAAAAGGATTTTTCCAAGGTCCAAGCTTGTTCAAATTCCCAGCTCTGAGCACTAATGCCCACAATCAAAGTGGCCATAAGGTAAAGGACAGAAACTGTGAGAGTTGTACCTTGGGGGCTAAGACTAGAAATGTGTTCTCTAAGAGTAGAGATTGAACTGATTTTTCTAGAGAGGAATTCCCCATTGATTTGGCAAGGCCATTCACACCAGAGTCCCTTAGTGGGGCAAGATAATTCATCAATTTAGTTGATACTGCAACTAATTATTTTTGGGTTAAATCAATTAAATCTAAGGATCAGACCACAAAGGAGGTTTCTTTAATCTTCAAAGTCTGGAAACAGAATGGTCTAATGAAGGAGATCAAGAGTGTTATTACCAATGAAGGTGGTGAATTTGTGAGTAAACAGTTTGAGAGATAATTGAAAGATTATGGTATCATTCATATAGTCACTATTGCAAGTACGCCACAGAATAATGGAATATTTTAGAGAATGAATAGGACTTTACTGGACAAAGTCAGAACTACTATGTCTCAATCTGGTCTTCCAAAATTTTTATGGGCTGAGTTAAAGTGTACAGTCTTTCTGTTGCACAAAATTGTAATTTTCCACTCAAAAGGAGTGAAGATGTTGTTGTGAATAAGTCACCAAAAGAAATAGAATTAGCACCCGTTTCACCAGCAAAGGCTGAGGAAAATGTGGTTCCAGAAGATGAAGATTTGGCAGACGTGCCACCAGAGGGTTTAGTACCCGCTTCAGGGGAGCCCTTAATTCGGAAACTGATGAGCCTCCACCTCCAGTTAGAAAAAGTGGAAGGTTTCAAGTGCCACTTGATAGGTACGGGGAATGGAAGGCCCATTATGCTGACGCAGGATATGGGGAAGATACATTTCAGGAACAGTGTATGCTCAATGAAGTCTGGAGTTGAGTTCAGAAATGGGTAACAGGGTTAACCAAAATAGCTTTGGCCAAGCTATGAATTCTGATGAGAGAGCCAACTGGAAGAGTTCTATTTTTGAGGAATTTGATTCTCTAGAGAATAATAGTGTCTTTGAAGTGGTTAAGTGGAATTCTATTCCAAATGGAAAGGCCATTGTGGGTTATAGATTAAGTTTGACACAAATGGAGTTTTGAAGAGGTTCAAAGCTAGATGTGTTGCACAGGGCTTCAAGCAGAGAGAGGGTATTGATTACCAAGAAACTTTCTCACCAACTGGAAGGCTTTCCACCTTAAGTTACATAATTGCTCTGGCAGTGGAGTTGGGTGAAGAAATTAGAAAAGCTGATTTTTTAACAGCATACTTGAATGCAAAAATTGGAGAGGAGGAGACTGTTTATGTGTCAATTCCTGATGGTTTTTATGAATGGTTAGTAGAGAATAAACCAGAAACCATGAAAAAAATTTTTTTTAGAAGTTTTCTTTCAGCAGATAAAGGGGAATATGTCCTCAAGCTGTGTAGATCCCTGTATGGATTGAAGAAAGCAGCTAGGTTGGGGTATAATTTTCAGCCTCCTGGATGCCAAGACCCTTGCTATCATTTAGCTACCAGAGGTGATATAATAAATAATAAATATATTATTTAATAAATGCAGCAAAAATCCATGAAATATTTGGATAAAGCTTATTTCAAGGTTAATTGGTTTGGTTATGGTATATTGTTATAAATCAATATAGATAAATTGATTATTAAATATTTTCATAGAGGGGCCACAATTATACTGGGGATATTTAACACCTCTCTTCAGGGATTTCATTATGAAAACACATAGTCCTGGTTACTTAAGGCTCTTTAGTTTCAAGGATACTTTTTGTTGAAATTTCCAGTCTCACAGCCACAGACTGTCATTCACGCCATACTTCTCAATCTCACAGCCGCAGACTACTCTCATCTACGTCATAATTCAAATCTGTCACACATGTGAACTCTGTCACTAAATTCAATAGTAGAACCAGATCGATCAACTGTCTCTCCAACCTCCCTCCTGTTCTCTGGTTTTCCCCTTCCGATACATTCTATTTCTATTTTCTATTTTCTATTTATACTCCTTTCCTTTCCTGATTGTCTCTTCTTCTTTCATCATCAGACTCACTGATCTCAAGATTGTATCCCTCCACAAACTCCTCCTTAAACGGAACTTAAACCAAATACCAACTACACCTCAATTACTCAACTCAGCCTTTGACTCAATCACTACCTGTGGCTCCTTTGATTGTCCCTTCTTCATCAAGATAATCCTTTACAGCCTTTCAACTTCGCGGCCATTGTTCTCATTTGGTGAGAAAGAGATCATTGTGCTTCATCCAAATCCCAACTCTCATTCTGAACTGTTGTCGCCAGTCTATTTGTCTATTCCGTTGCTGTCTATCTTCTATCTATCCTAGGTTCCATAGGGCTTCTTATCCAGTATCTCTGTGGTTTTCTTCATAATTGTTCATATATGGGGTAGGATCAATCCATTTTATTCTGTATGGGTCAACTATTGAATTTGTTATTTTCTTTTTGTTAGTCTGGTCTTACATTTATAGCAATCAATAGATTAAAGTTATATCACTTTTATCCAAAGATAATATGTATATAAAATACATAGTGGAGTGGCAGGGCTTTTTATCCAAGCTGCAACAACAGAGAAAGGATAACAAAACTCACAGGTATATTATTAAATCCTTCCGGTATCAGTTTGGGATGAGTACTGATGGGTTAAACCTGTATACTGGGGGTATAAGGTTGTTCAGCAGTTTTGTCAGCCTCCTGGATGCCAAGACCCTTGCTATCCTTTAGGTATCATAGGTGATAGAATAAATAGTAAATATATTGTTTAATAAATGCAGCAAAAATCCGTAAAATATTTGGATTAAGCTTATTGCAAGGTTAATTGGTTTGGTTAGGGTTTACTGTTATAAATCAATAAAAATGAATTGCTTATTAAATATTTTTATAGAAGGGCCACAATTTTATTGGGGATCTTTAACACCAGTCCTCAGGGATTTCAGTATGAAAGCACGTATTCCTGGTTACTTTGGGCTCTTTAGTTTAAAGGATACTTTTACCCAAAGATAATATGTATATAAAATACATGGTGGAGTGGCAGGGCCTTGTAACCAAGCTTCCACGACAGAGAAAGGATAATAAAACTCACTGGTTTATTATTAAATTGTTAGGGTATCTGTTTGGGACGTGCACTGATGGGTTAAACCTGTATACTGGGGTTATAAGGTTTTTCAGCAGTTTAAATTGATAAAAAGAGGTTGTGGATGAATATAATTGATCAGACTTAGCCATAAATCACTTACTTATCTCTTATAAGTACTTGATTACCTTGGAAAGGTGTCTGGATATAAATATAACTGGGTCTCTGCCCATCAATATCCTCAAAAGAGCTCTTTATTTATAGCTTTTGGAGTCCCAATATTATCCTTCTGAGGGGTAAAGGGGCTCAAAGAGACAGAAACTAAGGCTAGAAGGGTAACCAGTGGTAGCCTGTCACGTTTCCTTGGAGCTATAGCACGGGTAGCATCTAATTCCTCAGGGTATGGGAATTATTCTACTTTATAATTGATATTAGGACGTGTGAATAACACTAATCTGTCCTTTTTATGTATTATTTAGTTAATTATCCTTAGTAAATGTTCCCAGTACGTTAATAATTATTTTAATAGACATTTCTACGGACATCCTGATGTCAGGTGAGTTCTCATTATGTATTAAACAACTGGAGTAAAGTCATGATATTGATTTTACTCCTTATTTTCGAGTTCCACTTGATTTTGCTAAAATGATTACTTAAGAATATAATTCATGGGAATTCATGTAATATTTTTAAATCATTAGATTTCTTAGTATGCCACAAAGATATTGATGTCTAGAAATTTTGATAACAGTATATTAAAGAACTTTAATATATTTTTAGAAGTTGTCATTGTCTTATTTTTGACATTCTTGGTACTTTGAATTATATTTAATAAAAAATACGTATATGTAAAAGTTAAAGAGATATGAGAAACCCAGAATATGCTGACTTGCATGAAATGGAAAACAAGAGTAAGATTAGAGAAAAGGAAAAAGACTGATGGAGAGATAGAGGAAGGAAACTGAGGAAACAATACCAACTTGGAGAACAAGTCAGCAGGCAAGGTTATGGCCTATTATTAGAATTAGCCAGACAAAGGCAGAATCATGGGATTCTGGCTTGTGAACTTGGGACAATGATGACTTATCAACCAATACCAATGAGTAGACTGTGGCCACAAATCAAGATCTTGAGTGAGAATTGATGTAGAGTTGAATTAATAGAGATACCTACAGTTCTTTGGATGATAGGTGATCAAGTCAATCACAAGTCAAGGACAGAAAAATCAGGGAAAATGAATAACAAGATAAACAGAAAGACTAGGACAGAAAAAATCCAGCAGTTTCCATGGTTGGTAGATCATAGGATTTTTCTGTACCAGAGTTTGATAGCTCTTTAGGGTTCCCCAGATGGTTTGTGTTATGAGGCAGATAGAGCGCAAAGACAACGGGGAATCATAACAGAGACAACAATGATGGAAATAAAGTGTGACAATAGAGACAATAAAGAACAAGTAAGAAGAAGGAGAGTAATTCAACAGGATAACTATTAGGCCCACTAAAATCTGCATCAAGAGAGTTTAGGAGTTTACATACTTGGCCAGTTGCTTTACGGCAGCATTGCTTGCGGCTTTTTTCAGATCATCAGCCAGCATTTCTTGCGATACAATAAGTTTTACCATGATTTCACCATTATCAAGATTGTTGCATAAGATTTTCAACTTAATGTCTATCTGCTTTGCGTGAGACTTTGTGCCAAATTCCTTTATCTTTTCTTCAAGTCCTTTGTTTTCAATAAAGTGTACTGGAGGACCCAGGGGTTCTTGCCATAGTTTGCACAGTAGGTGGTAAAGCCATTTCCCTTCCAAGTGACCAGCCAACAGAGAGTTACACTCTGATTAGGTTGAGGAGTGAGCAATGCTGTGTTGCCAACGGCTAGTCCAGTAGATAGGACTCCCTTTAAACAAGCACAGCAGACCAGACTGAGAAAGTATGGTGTCTGGGTTGTCACCCCAGGTGGCATCACTGTATATCTCTAGGTGGCAGGAGTTCCTTCTGCTTTTGATCACAAGCTGGAAATCAATGGTGCGTAATAGATATTGCCATATGCGCACCACTTCTTGCCAGTGTTTGATTCCTGGATGTTCTGAGAATTGAGCCAGGCTAGACACAGCAAAACTGATTTCTGGCCTGGCTAGGTTTGCTATGAAGTTGAGTTGTCCAATGGGAGACCGGTAATTGAGGTTGAGTTCTTTAAACTTAGTGATCTCTTCTTTGGTACCTGGTAGTAGATGCGAACCGTGGGTGCAGGGATTATTCAGGGGTTTGGCTTCAGTGATTTTCATCTCCTCTAGTCCTTTCTTGATATTATTGGGAAGGGACAGACTAATAGAGTCCTTACTTCTGTCAACTTTCATCCCCAGAAGAGTGTCAATTTCATGGGCCAATAAGTCTTTGAATTTTTCCAGAGAGGCGTATTTGAACTTGTTGACATTGCAAACAACAACCAGATCATAAACATGGAAGAATAAGCTGGTAGTTGCATCTTTGTGGAGATAAAGACAAGGTTCCAAATTGATTTCATGGAACCCGTTGCTTTTGATCCAGTTGATCAGAGTTTTAAACCAGTTGAGCAGCGCCTACTTCAACCTGTACAGGGATTTTTTTAGTTTGAGGTATTTGCAGGTCCTTCTTGATCCAGTTGGTGTTTTGATATAAACTTTCTCTTCCAGAGGAGCGTGGAGAAAGGCTGCTTTGATGTCAAACTGAAGAATTGGAAGATCTTTGTTGACAGCGTAAGTGAGAAGCGCGCAAAGTGAGGCAATTTTTCTGGTTGGCACATAGGTTTCCAGGTAATCTACTCCATATCCTTGGTTGAAGCCCTGAACGCAGACTCCAGATTTAAAAGTTATTTCTCCAGTATGAAGATCTTGTTTATGCCTGAAGGTCCAAGTTGTATAGAGAGGGTTAGTAACTTCACTTTTGTCAGCTTCTTCCCACACTTCAAGGTCTTCAGCCGTGCCTAGTTCCTTTTCAATTGATGGTATCCATTCTGGGCATTCTAGGGCTTGGTTTATGTTGGTAGGAACCTCATTTGATTGATAGTACCCGTATCTTTCTGGAGCTTTGATAGAGTAGCAATCCCTTAGTCAAGGTTGGAGAGAGTCTTGGATGTTTTGTTTTGAATCATTGGATTCCAAAGTGATGGAATCGGATTTGGAGATGACAGAACTGGTAAGATCGGAGATGGTTGGTTTTTCCTTGTCTTGCAAAGTTCCTAAAAGTCGGTGTCACGCTTTGCACTTAAGTATTATTGTCTTCATCACTTTGACATGCCCTCTCCTCAGTACCATCTACCTCATTCTAAGAGCGTGACACAAATAAAAGCACAACATCAATGGTGCAATCCTCTATTTCCTCTGGCTTGCCCTGACCTTCCAATCTTGGCGACCAACTCAGTATATACTTGCAAACTTTGCGGTTAACTCCATAGCGGTCAGCCATCCATTATGAGATCCAATCTCCTTCCCTGGCCAATCAACAGCCTTGGACTTCCATCTTTGTTCATGCACTAATCTTTATTTGCATCTACGTCTGACTAAAGCCATCATTACTGTACAGTTTGCAATTGGACTAGTCCCTACCCTGCATACACTATTACCTCTCATTTGCATTACCTTCAACGTCACTTGCTCCTGTCCCAATTTTTCATGCAATTGTACGCTCAGATTCTATTGTCTTGCACTTACGCTAAGACCTCGGATCTATACCACTACTTCATTTCCTATCCCGTTCCTGTCATTTATTGCCTCACCGCTTCAACTGTAGTTAGCTCATCACCAGCTTGTATCTAGTCACTTTGGATTACCTTATAAGGGCTATCCCCTTGCCTGATGATTGTCTCCTCAGTTAGTTAATTTCATACGTTCTTGCATTTGCTACAACCTAGTTATCACATCCAACTCAGGTTGAGTTTCCTTCTTTGGAACACATTCCATCCCTCTCGCCATTTGTTGAGTGGCATAACTAAGTTTGCACTTTGCAACTAAGTCTTGCTATCTCACACTTGCCCTTGCACTTTGTATTCCTTTGCGCTCAGGATCATCTAAGAATTACCCTATAGTACGTGGGGTGGTTGTGTGACCGTAAATTAACTAACTCAACTCATCTATTTTAGCCTGCCAACCTATAGTAGACTTCTTCTTTTCAATGTCACATACTCGCTCAACCGGCAATTCTTCCCTTGCCCCTTACAATGATGAGATCCATTGGGTAGGGAGAACCAGCGCTCCTTGGGCCCAACAACCCTTAGATCCAGTTCCTCCTTCTAAATCTCCATCTGTTGAACCCCTTGATGATCCTCAGGCTCCTCCACGGGATGCTCTGACGGACCCTCTTGCAGAATTCGCAGACTCCGACCATTCTTCCAATGAAACCTCAACTCGTGGTAGACCAGGGGTTCACACTACTGCTCCCAAGCCCAATGCTCCGACCCTGCTTTTGACATTGATCCAGGCCCTTACTCATGGTGCCCAGCAATCTAGTCCAAGTACTCCTAGCTTTCTCACTCCGGGCATGAAACAACCCAATCACTTTACGGGAGAACACCCTCATAAACTTAGATCCTACCTGCAGTCTTGTAAAATCATCTTTTCAAACAACTCCAACAATTTACCTTCCGATAGACATAAAGTTATGTATGCTTCGTCCTTCTTAGGAGGTAGAGCCTTGCAGTGGTTCAAACCGTACCTCAAACTTTTGTCCAACAACAGTCCCACTTGTATTCTCAAAAACTGGGACAGGTTTGAGCAACAACTGTTCACCCTGTTTGGGGATCCCAATGAAGTTCAAAACTCCAAATAAAAACTTAATAGTTTAGTTATGAAGGAGAATATTAGAGCTTCTGTTTATATTTATCATTTCCGAACCTTGCAGTCTCCCATCCAGTGGAAAAAGGCCTCTCTTTTATTCCATTTCCAAAAGTGTTTACCGGAACGCTTAATCAAACAGCTTGCAGTTGGGGGTCATAAGAAAACCTCGCTTCAGCAGCTAATCAATCAAGTGATTGAGCTTGATAATGGCTATCATGACAAGAATTGCTCTTGGCAAAACAACCATGGACCGTCCACCTTGGCTCCAAGGGTGGACAACTCCTCAAAGCAAAACACAAGGAACCCAAAACCATCCAAACCAACCCCAACTTTGAACTCCAACTCAAAAGGGAAAGCCATCGCCAAAACTCCAAAGTTCTTGGACAAAGAAACTTGGATGCTTCAAAGCAAGGAATGGCTAAAAAGGGAAAAGAACGGGCTGTGTATGTATTGTGGAGGAAAGCATGATGTCAACAGCTGTGCAAAGCGGTTAGCGCGTGAAGCGGCTAAGCAGTCAAAAAATTAGCTTGTAGTTTTTCTGATACTTGCCAGGAAAACTACACATTATCTAAATCACCGCAAGTAAATCTTTGCACTTGCAAGTCACTAAGTGCTCCAAGTTTGAGATTTATCCTATTCCATTCCAACAACACCCCTTATCAAGTATTACTTGATTCCGGCGCTAATGTTTCCTTCATCAGTGAATCTTTTGCCACTTCCAAAAATCTTACGCATTCCAAGATAGATAAATTTCCTATCTATTTAGTAAGTAGTGCAACTGAACCGTCTCATTGGGTTTCCCAAAAGGCAAAATGGAACTTCGCATTCTCCAATTTCCCCATCTCTGAATGGGATTTATTTGTCTTGGCTATACCCAGAATGGATGATACCATTCTAGGCCATGATTTCCTAGTTTACTGGAATCTGGATGTGAATTGGAAAGAAGGAGTAATTAAACTTTGAACCTCGCACCCCCAGAATGCTAACCTTTCTGTCAATCAGGAATTAAACATCCTACCTGACACTGTCATTGAGTTGGATGACACTTTTCCGCCAGGAGATTTGCAATATCCTGCCCTTCATTCCCAAATTCCCTCTTCAGATTTAGGAGTTATTGCTTACCTACCCAGCTTACATCTTTCCTGTTCCTTTGAAGAGAAACAGGCACCAACCAAACGGTGTATTTTGAGCTCCCTCATCCTCTCGCACCATGTGAGCACCTTGAACACGGTGCTCAAAGATGACAAGATTGAAGATTTATAAATCATTCAAGAGTCTTTACCTTTGGTTTATCATGACTTCGCTGACGTCTTTTCAGCTGCAAAAGCAGATAAACTGCCTTCCTACCGTCCTTACAATGACAAGATTGAAATTACTGGCCCACCTCTGGCACCAGGACCAGTTTACTCTCTCTTGACGCAAGAATCAATTGCGCTTCAAGACTACATTGTGGAAAATGTACCAAAAGGATTTCTTTGACCAAGCAATTCAAATACTGGTTCACCTGTCCTATTTGTTCCAAAGAAGGACGGCTGACTTTGTATTTGTGTTGACTACAGGAAACTGAACCAGGTGACCCGGAAGAATGCCTATCCAGTACTGCCTATGTCACATCTCCTCACCCTCTTCCATGGAGCTACTTATTCCTCAAAGTTAGACCTTCAAGGTACCTATAAACTAATTCGCATTAAGGAAGGTCATGAGTATTTAACTGCAATGAGAACCTGGTTTGGCAGTTATGATTATACCTTCATGCCTTTTGGCCTCTGTAACACTCCTTCCACTTTTCAACATTTTGTCAACAACATTTTCTCCAATCTTGTAGGTAAATACCTCGTGGTATATCTTGATGATATACTAGTCTACTCAAGGAACCTTGAAGATCACATTGCACATGTGCAAGAGGTGCTACAGCAACTTTGCAAGAATGACCTGTTTTCAAAAGCCTCTAAGTGCGAGTTCCATTCCTCTTCTCTTCATTTTCTAGGTGTCGTAGTCTTGCAGCAAGGACTTTCAATGGACCCAGCCAAGAGCAAATGCATATTGGACTGGCCCCAACCTTCTTCTGTTAAATCCCTTCAATTTTTCTTTGGTTTCAGTAATTTCTATAGAAGGTTTATTGTGCATTACGCCAAAAAAACCTTGAATCTTACTAACATTCTTCAAAAAGACACTCCTTTTGTTTTTACCAATCAAGCTGCTTTGGAGTTTGAAGCTCTGAAGAAAGCGTTCACCACTGCTCCAATACTCGCTCACTTCAACAAGCTAGCTCGCACTATTGTCAAAACAGACACAAGCCACTATGCCATCGCAGGAGTAATCTCGCAGTTTTATTCCTCCACTTCTCTCTTTCATCCCGTAGCTTTTGAGTCTTGCAAGTTGCTTGCTGCAGAGCTTAACTATGGGATTCATGACAAGGAACTTCTTGCAATTATTTATTGCTTGAAGAAATGGAGTTCATAACTTTTGAGTCTTAGGGAATCCTTTGAGGTTTTAACTGATCATAATTCTTTGAAGTATTTCATGAGTTCAAAAGTCCTCACACGTAGACAGGCACAATGGGGCAAATACCTCTCCGAGTTCAACTTTACAATCACGTACCTTCCTGGAAAACAAGCAGTAGTTCCTGATGCTTTATCACGTTGGGACAACTTTTACCCAGGGGGGGGAGAACCTTTGCCAAAAACAACCCTGAAAACATTAGGACAATCTTTTCAACACAATCTGCCCAACTCAGTTCAATCATCGCTTGCTTACAACATTTGGCTTCCAAACTCCAACAAGCTCAACGCGACAACCCCAAGTGCATCAAACTTTGCAAAAGTGCGAACTTATTAGATAGTAGTTACAGTATTGATGATAATGACTTTTTAGTTTATGATAATCGTATAGTAGTACCAGATAATTCTTGCATTAAGTTAGATATCTTCGAGTCACGGCACCATTCTCCGCTTGCTGGTCATCATGGGCAGGATCAAACCTACCAATTGATTGCACAAGACTTCTACTGGCCTGGTATGACCAAAGAAGTAAAAGACTATGATAGCGCGTGCTATGATTGCAATCGTAACAAGTCCTCAAAACACCGGAAGTATGGGCTGCTCCAGCCACTTCCAATTCTGCCTCGTCCTTGGCACTCGCTGTCTATGGATTTCATCTCTCAATTACCTTCTTCTAGTGGATATGATGCTATTCTAGTAATAGTAGATTCCTTCTTGAAGATGTCTTTATTTTTATGCAGTAATGTGACAGGCTCTTCAGAAGAATTAGCTAACTTGTTCATAGAATATGTATTTTTGAAACATGGTCTCCCTGATAATATAGTTATTGATTGTGGATCTCTGTTTATCTCAAGCTTCTGGACCTTGCTATGCCAACATTTGAAGATCACTCGCAATTTATCAAAGGCCTACCACCCGGAAACGGATGGGCAAACCAAGCAAGTTAATCAGATTCTTGAACAATATCTTTGAATGTATGTTGCCTATCAACAAGACAACTGGTCGCAATGGCTCCCACTAGCCAAATTTGCCTACAAAAACTCCACTCATTCCTCCACCAAACAGTTGCCCTTCCAAACTCTTTATGGTAGAAACCCAACTTTCTCTTCCCTTCACGTAGCACCTTCTCAACCTGCTACCAATTACCTTGAACAAATTCAATCCCTTCAATTTCAACTTCAAACAAACCTTGAAGAAGCAAACCAGCGCTATAAGGAGCAAGTAGACCGATCTCGCGCTTTGGCTCCAACCTTTGCAGTAGGAGATCAAGTATGGCTCGATGCTTGCAACATTTGCAGCACTCGCCCAACTCGCAAACTCTCCAAAAGAAAGCTTGGCCCCTTTAAAGTAGAATCATTCATCTCCCCTAACGCCTTTAAACTTACTTTACCTACGAAATGGCAAGGTATCGACCCGGTCTTTCATGTTTCTCTCCTAGAGCCAGCTCAAGTCCTATACCCCGGAAAGACTCGTCCCCCACCTGAACCAGTCACTGTTCTCAATCATCAAGAGTGGGAAGTAAGCCGTATTCTGTATTCCAGTTTACGCAAAGGAAAACTTCAATACCTTGTTGAATGGTCTGGTTTCCAGTATGAGGAAGATCGCACCTTGTGGGAACCAGCCCATCACCTTTGCAATTCACCCAATCTGATTCAAGACTTCCATGCAAGCTACCCTTGCAAACCTCAACAATCATGATTATATCCCATCCAATCCCATTCCATTCCATTCCACCTTTCATCCCATTCAATCCCATCCCATTCCATTCCACATTTTATCTTATTCAATCCCATTTCATCTCACATTCTATCTCATCCAATCCAACTCCATTCCATATTCCATCTCATCCAAACCCATTTTATTTTACACCATCATCCCATCAGTTAATTCCTCCATCTCACCGTGTTATTCTTTTTCTCATTTTCCTTTCATTTCTACTAAATAAAAACTTCATTCCTTATTATTAAAAAATAATAATAATAATAATAATGAAAAAAACAAAAATATATATTTTTAATTACAAAGTTTCTTTTATTTCTTTCTCGGCATCCTCCCAATTCACCGTCAATTCCGCAACCATGGATCAAAAAGTATCCAGGTCTTCATTGTTGATCAATGCGGACATTCTTTGGAGAACTGTTGAGATTATCATGATTTATTTTTATCTATTTTGTTTTATTCTTATGTTTCATTTCCGTATTCCATTTCTTCCTCTTACTCTGTCTGTCTCCGCCTAAGTACTTCTGTGAACTGAGGCAAATCCTGTGACATATCTGTACTACCTGGGACTTCCTGCTCGGCGAGTCAACCCGGTTGAACACCTCATGGTCTCCGCCTCTATCTTAGTGACCAATTCTTCAATTCCATCTCTTGGTTCTCTTTTGAGATCTTCCTTCTCCTCCTAACTCCCATCCCTTCTTATCTGGTCTATGTCTTCTTGCCCAATGTCTCTCAACAACTCAAGATCCCTATTCTGGTCAGCCTCATCAATCTGCCCTTGAACCTATGCCTGGTAAGAGCTTAATACTCAAGATCACTCTCACTCAAGCACTCTAACCATTCAGCTTTCTCCTCATAGTCTTCCATCTATCTAAGCCCATTCTTTCATCTCTGTTGTCTTAATCTCCTCAACCTCCCCAACATCTACACCTTGTGCCATCTCATCTTCTTTCTAAGTGATAAGTCTCTATAAGATGTTGGTATTCTTTTTCTTTCTTTTCTTACGCCTTGTCTAATCTTCTCAGGTTCTAATCTTTTTTTATAGTCTGCTGGTTCTAGTTCTAAGAAATTCTATTCAAATCTCATCATGGTTAAAAGCCAAAAGGACGACTATACGCTACCAAAAGAACAAACCAGCAGGGGCAAATGATTCCTTTCACCAAGTTGCTCTAAAGGCCTCCGTTGATGCAATTCCACCACTCAACAAGGATAATTACTCAATTTGGCGCGATAAGATGATGATGTTATTCGACCTCAAAGACGTTAAAGATGTTATAACTACTAATGTTGGACAACTCTTGCTAAAACAAGACAGAGAAATTAGAGAAATCATCTTATCCAAGCTTGATGGCACTACGCACGCAAATGTGGTTAATGCCGCCAATATCGCATCCTCTAAACTACTCTGGACCAAGATCACCCGTAGATTTGCTTGTCAGAAACTGCCAATTGAGCCCAAATTTTTGATTAATTTCTTCATGCCTTGTTTAACAAACAAGCTATTGAAGGATTTATAACCGACATCCGGAAATTCCTTACTCGTATGGCGGATGTAGGAATAGATTTACCCAACGACATAATAGCGTACTTAATACTTTTTAAATTCCCTCCAACACTAGAGAATCTAAAACAACAAATTATGCATGGCGAGAAGCTGATAAATGTAGAAGTTGTATTCAATCATCTAACTCAATACAACAATGAGCGTAAGGCTCAACTCAAGACTGGCAAATCCACCTTGGATGTCTCTCTTGTAACCATGAAGAACAAACACGATAAGGAAGATAGAAAGGTGCGCATCAGGTGCAAAGAAGGTTTCCACAATCCAAATGCCCCCCATCCCAAATCCTCCTGTTTCCATCTTCACCCTCAAATTGCACCTGGATGGTGGGTTGAACAGCACAACGATTGGAAGAATAGGATGAAGAAGACTCCCACTATCAACTATCATGCACTATTAACGCTATGGATCAATGCAGACAGTACACCCAATCTTCTCCTCAATTCCGGCGCCAACATACATATATTTATTGAATTAAAATACTTTACTTCTATTGATCTACAGGAAGATTCTGAAGAAATCAAAACAGGGAAATTGGAAGCGAATCTCAAGATACGAGGAACAGGTACGGTTCGACTCGAGTGGAATGACTCCATTATTACGCTTGAAGAATGCATGTATGTGCCCAACATTGTCGTCAATCTGATTAGTCCAGGTATCCTGGCCAAAAAAGGATGCAATCTCTCCCAGAATCAAGATCAATTTCACATTACCCAAGGCGACAAGATGGTTTTTAAAGATTTGATTCAAGACAACCTATTTGTGATCAAGAAAACTTGAATGGCTGGGAATAACCTGTCTGTCAATTTCTCAAATCAACCTTCTACCAATCTCCCTACTCATAATCAATCACTCTCTGATCTTCATAGAATGTATGGACATGCCTTGCTGTCCACGCTTAAACCTATCCTTAAAGACCAATAATCTAAAGAAGAATTGAATAAATTCCAGTGAAATGGTTGTGTAAGAAGTAAAATCACCAGGGCCTCATTCCCAGGCTCCTCATCACCGTAATCAAAACCACTTGAACGGATCCACCTCAACCTCATTGGACAAATCACGCCTCAATCAAAAGCCGGTCATCGATATGTCCTGACTCTTGTGGACAATTTCACAGGTTATCTTGCTGCTTTTCCTCTTCAATCTAAAGAAGAAACCCCAGATGTAATCATTAATATTCTAAAAACAGAATACAAGCGCTTAAACTATTACCCCACCAAAATTTTCTCCAACAAAGGAACGGAATTCACCAATAATACCTTGAAAGAATTCGCTAAATCCAAGCACATCAAACTGCTAACATCAGAACCATATCATCCACAGCATAATGGTCGAGCCAAACAAGCCAATTGGACGATTATAGATTCAGCTCGTGCAACATTCTCATCATCAAGTTTGAACAAGTGTTATTGGCATGTCATTGTTCAAAGCTGCTGTTTTATGTTAAATCAAGTCCCTTGGGAAGGTAATGACCAATCCCCTTGGGAAATCATGTTTAATAAGAAGCTCCCTACTAATTATCTCAAGCCTGTAGGATCTCATGTCATATACCTTGCAAACCAACTACAAAAAAGGCAGAAAATTTGATGAGAAAGGATTGGAAGGGATCTTAGTTGGGTTCAATCCCTTTTTTCACTCTTACTTGATTCTCAGCTCATCCAGTGCCATTGTTGAAAACAAAAATGTACAGTTTCTCAATAATTCGCTACATAACTTTCCCCTCCTCAAATCACCGGGAATTGATCTCTTTACTCAAACCAATTCCAAACCCAGTGGAACAAACTTCTCATCTTTCGAAAAGCAATATGCCTTTTGAGAATCTCAAGACAACTTTTCTGAAGAATCAGATTTGGATCAGGATGACACTGCATCCGTAGTTTATCCACCATCCAATCCTTCTCCTCTACCCTCGCCAGTCCCTGCCGCTCCCATTCAAGAAACCTCTCAAAGACCAAGAAGGGAGGTAAGAAAAACTCAACAATACGGCTTTCATCATTACTACGAGCCTCCTTCTTACAAAGCAGCACACAAATATCCTGAATGGCCGAAGTGGAAAAAGGCTTCTGAAGATGAGCTTAACTCCATAGAAATTCAAGACGTTTGGGAAGAGTACTACGACACTCCAGATAATGTTTTGAATACAACGTGGGTTTTCAAGATAAAAGAAAATTGTCACGGTGATCCTGTCAAGTATAAAGTGCAACTCTGTTTTCAAGGATTGGATCAAGTATTAGGAGTTGATTACAACAAAACTTGGGCGCCAACCGGCAAACTTGGATCACTACGAGTGGCTCTAGTCTATGGGTTAAAAATGAAAATGAAATTCACAAAGTTTGATTTCAAGGGCGCATTCCTTCATGCACCTATTGACAAAACTGTTATCATAAGAACTCCAGAAGGTTCAGACAGAAAATCTCTCTATCTAAAACTCAAGAAATCTCTCTACAGGTTGAAACAATCCCCCAAGAATTGGTATAAAACCTTGACCTCGTGGATAAAGTCTCAAGGATTCCACGAGTCAGCAAGCGACCCATGCCTGTATCTCAACCCCAAAACTAGCAAAATACTCTATTTCCATGTAGATGATTTGATCCACGTGGGCAACTCCAATCTCTTTGAAACTAGTTTCCTTGAATGATTCAAAGATTCTTCATGTCATCCTCCTAATACTATTCTTGCAATGTTTATGGAAATCAAGAATGATAGAATTCTGCTGAGTCAACCAACCCACATTGCCAGAGGACTAGAAGAGCTAGGTTTGACTTCCTGTAAAGATACCCCTATTCCATTAACGCAAAATTTAAAACTCAAACCTGCGTTGGACGCCAATCATGTGGAATTCTGCCAACTTAACATTAACTATAGATTGGCGACCGGACTTCTATATCATCTAGCTCAGTACTCGCAACCGAACATTTCATTTTCTGTGTCTAGCCTGGCTAGGTTTAATGCCAAACCGGGTATGACTCACTGGAGAGAAGTCAAGAAAGTGTGGAAATATCTCAAAACAACTAAAGATCTCAAACTCGTAGTCAAATATGATCCAAAGCAAGAAATCCTCTCAGGTTTCAGCAATGCCACCTGGGGGGATGACCCAACTTTCCGCAAATCTCAAACGGGATACGTGATCCTTCATTACGGCAGTCCCGTTATCTGGAATTCCACCCCACAAAGGAATATCACTTACTCTTCCACTGAGTCTGAACTAAATTCACTACTGGATTGTTACCTTGAAATTAAATGGATCAAGCACCTCACCAGCAAAATCTACCAAATGGCCAAACCCAAGCCTATTCTACATATTGATAATAAGGGCCTGGACGACAAAATTAAGAAATTTGGATCACATTCAAAGTCCAGACACATTGATATCAAAACCAAGGGTCTGCGTGAGGATTATTCAAACAAGGTGTTTACACTCAGTTTGATTGAAAGTCCATCCATGATTGCAGACTCTCTCACAAAATCTTTGTCGGTGGCTTCCTTACAACTTCTTCACAAATCCATCTTCAATACACAAGATCAGTGATCTTCTAGATTACTCTCTCACCAGTCACGGAGAGTGTTGAGATTATCATGATTTATTTTTATCTATTTTGTTTTATTCTTATGTTTCATTTCCGTATTCCATTTCTTCCTCTTACTCTGTCTGTCTCTGTCTCAGTACTTCTGTGAACTGAGGCAAATCCTGTGACATATCTGTACTACCAGGGACTTCCTGCTCGGCGAGTCAACCCGGTTGAACACCTCATGGTCTCCGCCTCTATCTTAGTGACCAATTCTTCAATTCCATCTCTTGGTTCTCTTTTGCAATCTTCCTTCTCCTCCTATCTCCCATCCCTTCTTATCTGGTCTATGTCTTCTCGCCCAATGTCTCTCACCAACTCAAGATCCCTATTCTGGTCAGCCTCATCAATCTGCCCTTGAACCTATGCCTGGTAAAAGCTTGATCCTCAAGATCACTCTCACTCGAGCACTCTAACCATTCAGCTTTCTCCTCATAGTTTTCCATCTATCTACGCCCTGTCTTTCATCTCCGTTGTCTCAATCTCCTCAACCTCCTTGACATCTACACCTTGTGCCATCTCATCTTCTTTCTAAGTGATAAGTTTCTATAAGCTTTTGGTATTCTTTTTCTTTCTTTTCTTACGCCTTGTCTAATCTTCTCAGGTTCTAATCTTTTTTTATAGTCTGCTGGTTCTAGTTCTAAGAAATTCTATTCAAATCTCATCAAGAACCAGCACTTCCGTTACCATGTGCCTCTCAAAAATCTCCTTGCATCTCGCAATCCAAGCTCGCTTCTGCCAAGCATTCCATACGCCTTCCTCCAAGAGCTCTTCATATGCTCTCTTCCTTTGGCCAACCAACGTGCCTTCTCCAATATTGTCAGTCAGGCACCTTGCATCCTTTTCAATTGGCCCTACGACTTGCACCGGATCCGCTTCGCCTTGGCCTTCCATTCCTTCCGTCCCATCCACTCTATCCCTTCCATCTCCTTCATTTCCTCCTTCTAATTCATCCGCTCCATTTTCTTTCTCTCCATCTCCGTTCCATCCATTTCTTGCTTCTCCCTCCGCTTTGTTTCCTTCCTCCTCCCTTGCTTCCTTGGTTATAATTCCTACCGGTTCCGCACCGGACACTTTGCCTCGCACCTCGGCATTCATCTGGGACCCCTGGAGTTCAGTCGGTGGTCCCCAGTAAGGTGGTGGTGGTGTAGGTGTGTTGATTATTGTCTTCATCACTTTGACATGCCCTCTCCTCAGTACCATCTACCTCAGTCTAAAAGCGTGACACAAATAAAAGCACAACATCAATGGTGAAATCCGCTATTTCCTCTGGCTCACGCTGACCTTCCAATCTTGGCAACTAACTCAGTATATACTTGCGAACTTCGCGGTTAACTCCATATCAGTCAGCCATCCATTATGCGATCCAATCTTCTTCCCTGGCCAATCAACAGCCTTGGACTTCCATCTTTGGTCATGCACTAATTGTTAGCTCACATCTACGTCTAACTAAAGCCATCATTACTGTACAGTTTGCAATTGGACTAGTCCCTACCCTCCATACACTACTACCTCTCATTTGCATTACCTTCAACATCACTTGCTCCTGTCCCAATTTGTCATGCAATTCTATGCTCAGATTCTATTGTCTTGCACTTACTCTAAGACCTTGGATCTATACCACTACTTCATTTCCTATCCCTTTCCTGTCATTTATTGCCTCACCGCTTCAACTGTAGTTAGCTCATCACCAGGTTGTATCTAGTCACTTTGGATTACCTTATAAGGGCTATCCCCTTGCCTGATGATTTTCTCCTCTGTTAGTTAATTTCATACTTTCTCGCATTTGCTACAACCTAGTTATCACATTGGACTCAGGTTGAGTTTCCTTCTTCAGAACACATTCCATCCCTCTTGCCATTTCTTGAGTGGCAGAACTAAGTTTGCACTTCGCAACTAAGTCTTGCTATCTCACACTTGCCCTCGCACTTGGTATTCCTTTGCGCTCAGGATCATCTAAGAATTACCCTATAGTAGGTGGGGTGGTCGTGTGACAGTTGGTTGGACAACTCAAGAGTTGGTGGTGAGATGGAAGGGGAATTTTGGTTCAAAGTGATTGCAGAATTCATAAGTACATCCAGAGTTGCAACTTTTGACTTTATGAACTTGAGGTGCTTTGTTTCAATGATTTTGCCACTACTGGAAAGTATTTTATAGGATAAAAAACAAGGATTGTAGCAAATAAGAATTCCTTCAGCTCCTTTGTCAGACAATTTTGACTGGATTTTAGTATCTGAGAGAAGGCAGATTGCTCTTGAGCCTGGGGCTTAAGATAGTCAGTAGGTATTTGAATTTTATGCATTTGTTCCCACAGGGATTATTTGCCCTTCAGCTGAGGGATTTGGTTCAAACTGAAACAACAACTTTGAATCACAATGTGCCAAACGTTTTTTTGGAATAGTTGAGTCACTAAAGGCTGAGTGGAGTGAATCCATAATTGTCCTGTTAGCTTGTTTGGCCTTACCATTGTGTTGAGGATGACACGGCTCACTGATCCAGTGATTGATGGATTTGGCCTTGAAGTAATTGGATAAAGAAGAGTTTAAAAATTTGCCACCGCCATCAGTAATGACATTGATAGGGTAGTATCCAAGTTTCTTGGCCTTGTTTTCAATCAAGAACATGATAGTCCCAGCAGCAGCAACTTTTGAAGGTAGAGGAAAACTCAATAGTTATCCAGACTTGTTTTTGACTACGTTGAGTGAGTATTTCATACCTCCTTTACTGGTAGGATTCAATGTTCCCACTAGGTCCATGTGAAGACAATCAAACACTTGAGCTGCAGGGGTTTGTTGATTGTTGAAGGATGACCTGGTGATTTTGGATTTCTTTCAGGCTAGACATTCAAAGTTGTTCCTAACTTGGCTGTATATTTTATATCCAATCTGTGTCTTGATTCTGCCTGTACTGGCATGGCCAAGTTTCTTGTGAAGTTCATGGAGTTTGGACAAGCTCAAGTAACAAATTTCATTCTTTTGTGCCGGCATATGATCCAGGACAAGGAGATTATTCTTGATGAAACCTTCCAGAATGGTCACGCCTTGAAGTTGAATGGAAAAGGTAGGAGTGGCATGTTTAATATCTACAACTAGGCTGCATCCTTTCTTCAATAGTGCTCCCATTGATATGAGATTGACAGTTTCTTCAGGAACCAAGGCAGAATTCTCAAACAATATGGTCTTGTTTTGACTCGTGATGTTGGCTGTCCCTAACCCTAGAATAATTAATCCTTTGCCAACCTTTCCAGTTTTGATTGTCTTTTCACAAGTTTGAATGGTGAGTTTGGAAAAGTTAGATTTGTCCCTGCACGTGTGAATGGAGCAACTTCTGTCAAGGATAAATTGGTTTGGATTGATTTGGAAATTCAGTTTTAGGTTGCAGAAAGAGGAATAGAAATGTGCTTCCTCCTTCTTATTTGAGCCTTGTCTTTCTTTGCTTGGGGGATAATCTGGGCTGAGGTGAGGGAATTCACTTCAACAGGAGGATGGTGGATGAGACTTGACTAGCAGATTTTTTTTGCCATTTTCACAACATAACAAGCTAGTAATACTTGAGTTTTGATGGTAAAGGACAGAGGAAATGTCTGATGGGTCCTGATTTTTGGATTGGACTTTGTTTTGATGTTGTACTAGATGGTTAAGGAAGAGAGTTACTGTCAAATAGACTCCCGAGTGCATGATTTGAGAGAAGATTGACTTTAGAGAATTGGGTAGTTTGAAGAGTAATAGATAACTAAGGATATCAGACGGTGGGTTGATGCCAAATCCTTCAATTTTACTCAGTTGTTGCTTGACAGCAGTGACAAATCCATCTATGTTGTTTTGGTCAAAACCAAGGTATAAAAAATTGAAGAACATTTGAGCCCTGTTTGCGGCTTGACTGGAAGCAAAGTGATTTTTAGCCGCCAACCAGATCAGTCTAGAAGAGACTTCATTTTCTTGAGTTATGATATTGGTGTGGGTGGAAGGATTAAGTTTGGACATAAGATAGCTGGCCATTTTGTTGTTGTCAGGAATTTCCTCATAAGGATTGCTGGAGTTGATGAGATTCAAAATTCCTCCCATTTTGAACAAGCGCTGCATCTTCTTCTTCCACACAGTGTAGTTTTTTTCAGTTAGAAGAGGAGTTGATTCCATTAGTGACTTGAGAGCCAGAGCCTTAAAGTTGCTTTCTCTGCCTGGTCCAGGGGAGACAGAAGGTTGAGCCATATTGGTTGAGCAGATCAAGCGTTTTGGCTTTTAACCGTGTAAAACTTGAAGAGATCTGTGAAACCTAGACCAGGCTGACTTGCATGAAATGGACCACAGATGTAAGAGTAGAGAAAAGGAACAAGACTGATGGGAAGATAGAGGAAGGAAACTGAAGAAAAAATACCAACTTGGAGAACAAGTCAGCAGGTGAGGTTATGGCCTATTGTTAGACTTAGCCGGAAAAAGGCAGCAACATGGGATGCAGTCTTGTGAACTCGGGACAATGATAAAAAGATTTGATTTTATTTCTTGAGAACTTATAACCAGCAGGCTAAGAAATCAAAGAAAACTAAAAAGGAAGCGCATCAGAAGGAGACTTCAAAGAAAGATGAATAAAATGGGAAGATAGAAGTGTAGAGTCCTACATCATTGATCAATGAGTGTTGTTTAATGAGACAGCTTTGATTTGAGGAAGATCTATGGATGAAAAGACAATGGAAGAACAGAAAGAGATAGTATTCAAGTATATATGGAGATGGACCATTCAAAGTATGGAGTCAGATTGAGTTCAATGAGGTCTTGTTGGAGATATTGTCATCTTACCAGTCACAGATTGATGTATTCAAGTTGAGCAATTATTTGATGGTGGGATGTTGGTTGTAGAGGAGATTGGATAAGGAAATAGAAATGGAAGCAAATAAGAAAGGCAGAAAGAAGAAAATAGAGAGAAGAAGAGGAAGATAGAATGATTGGAAGAAGAAGATAGAATGGTAGGTCAATGATGATCTCAAGACTGGTAAGGAGGGATGAGACTGAGTGTGAATGAGAGGAAGTCCCCATCCTTGACTCATTGCGCACCGGCGCACAGAGGCGCGGTCAGAAATGAGTGGAAGAT
Source organism: Puccinia polysora (assembly GCA_025617555.3). Lineage (NCBI taxonomy): Eukaryota > Fungi > Basidiomycota > Pucciniomycetes > Pucciniales > Pucciniaceae > Puccinia > Puccinia polysora. The sequence continues at coordinate 35,506,969 of CM062628.1, forward strand.
TACTCAAGCTTGCAGAGGCGCAGTAAGAGATGAGAGCAGGAGAATACTCAACACACCTTGTGACTGGTAAGATGGTATCAAATTAGTGTTGATTAGATTGATGAGGAAATATTTATTTTTGAAGAAGTTGGAGGGCTCCAACAGAGGTGGCCTAAGTCAAAGAGTCCACTATCATTTTGTCCGTTGAAACAAGGTGAAGGTCAAACTTGACAAGAGAAAATTCTTCCTGTAGACCTTTTGTTTTGATGTGAATGTGTTGTGACTTGGAGTGTGACCCAAATTTCTTTATTTTATTGTCTAATCCTTTATTATCTATATATATTGCTGGTTTGTTAGAAGAAGAGCCATTGATTTCATCTACAAGGCGAGTGATCCACTTCAATTCAAGGCAGAAATTGAGTAAGGCGTTGAGTTCAGATTTGGTAGAGGAGTATGTGACATTCCGCTGTCTTGAGGAATTCCAGAGGACTGGACTTCCATAGTGTAGTACTATATAGTTGGTTTGAGACTTGCAAGAGGTGGGGTTGTCACCCCACTTAGCATCAATGTAGCCCAAGATGCTATCTTTGGATGAGTTTTACTTCAGAGTCAACTTGAAGTCCCTAGTGGTCTTGAGGTATATCCATACCTTGCGTACTTCTTTCCAGTGAGTGAGTCCCAGTTTTTCATTGAATCTTTCTAGGCTGGATATGGCCAAGGAAATATCCAGACGAGTGTATTGTGACAGATGGTTCAGCGGTCAGATTGTAGATTTATAGTTGATATTGATTTGACAAAACTGAGCATGGTCTTTGTTGGAAGCTGGCTCAAGATGAAAGTTTTGAGTGAGAGGCGTTTTGATGTTTTTGCAGTTGGTGAGACCCAATTCTTGCAGGCCTCTTTCAATATGTTTTGGTTGACTTGGAAATATACTGTCCCCTTCGAATTGCATTAACATTCCAAGGATCATATTTGGCGAGTGACAGGAGGAATTTGAGAATCTTTCCAAGAAGTTGACTGCAAATGAGTCAGATTTCCCTACCAGAATAAGATTGTCAACATGGAAGTAAAGGAATTCCCCTGACTTAGAATTGAGGTAAAGACATGGGTTGCTTGTGGATTCCCAGAATCCTTGAGATTTGATCCATGCGGTAAGTGTCTCATACCAGTTCTTGGGTGACTGACGTAAACCTTAGAGCAACTTCTTCAATTTGAGATAGGGGGATTTTTGATTTGATTGTTCAGGGGTTTTTATTATCACAGTTTTGTTCAAGGGAGTGTGGAGGAAAGCCCCTTTTACATCAAATTGAGTGAACTTCATTTTATTCTTCAAGCCATAGATCAGGGAAAGAAAAAGGGATCCAAGTTTCCCTGTTGGAGCCCAAGTCTCTTCAAAATCTACACCTTTGACCTGGTCAAATCCTTGCACGCATAAACGTGCTTTATACTTCACAGGCTCCCCGTGGAAATTCTCTTTCACTTTGAATACCCATGTTGTGTTTAGTATATTGTTGGGTTCCCCGTAATATTCTTCCCAGACTTCCTGGGTTTCAATTGAGTTGAGTTCTTCTTTGGAAGCTACTTTCCACCTAGGCCATTCAGAACATTTTTGGGCAGCCTTAAAAGAGGTAGGTTCATAATAATGATGAAAGCCATATCTTTGTGGTTTTTGAAGTTCATGTCTGGGATGTAGATTGGGTTTTGCCGAGAAGGTTCTGGATCAGAATGGGAAGGAGGAGGCGGCGATTGAGGTGTGGAGTGGAGAAAATAATCTTGGTCAGAGTCAGAGTCAGAGTGTTCCAAGACAGGTTCCCTAATCCAATATTGTTTTTCATTTGTGGGGAAATAATCTTTTTAGGCATTTGAGTCAGGTTGAGAAAAGATATCCAGGCCTGGAGATTTGATGAAGGGAAATTAATTGAGTTGATTCTTGAGGAACTTAACGTGTTTAGTTTCTACGACAGCTCCAAGAGTTTTTAGAATTAAGTAGGAGTGAAAGGTGGGGTTGAATTGGACTAGGACTCCTTCAAGAACTTTTTTGTCAAACTTTCTTCCTTTTTGAAGACAATTGGCCAGGTATATCACAGAAGAACCTACGTGTTTTAAGTAATTAGCTGGGAGTTTCTTACCAAACATAAGTTCCCAGGGAGATGATTGGTTACCTTCTTGAGGGATCTGGTTTAGCATAAAGCAAAAACTACATGTTACTATATTCCATTAATTCTTGGCTAGACGGGACAAGGAGAAGGTGGACCAGGCCGATTCAATGATTGTCCTATTGGCTCTTTCAACTCGTCCGTTATGTGGAGGATGGTACAATTTGGAAGTGCGGAGTTTAATTAATTTCTTTTTGGAAAAGTCTTTTAGGGTAGAATTTTTGAATTCTGTTCCTTTATCTGAGAATATGTTGGAGGGATAGTAATTCAAACGTTTATATTTGGTCTCTGGAATGTTGATGATTGTTTCAGGAGTCTGATCTTTAGAAGTTAGAGGAAAGCCTGCAAGGTAGCCAGTATAATTTTCAACCAGAGTGAGCAGATATTGATGGCAAGCATTCAATTGAGGAGTAATTGGGCCGACCAAGTCAAGATGAATTTGTTCTAAAGGTTTGCTGGCGGGAGTAGAAATATTGGAGAAGGGGGATCTGGTAATCTTTCTCTTGATGCAGCTGTCACATTGAAAATTCTGGAGTTTGTCATTGGAGAAGTGATCCTTTAGGAGAGGTTTGAGAGTGGAGATAGATGCGTGGCCATACATTTTTTGTAAATCTGATAGAGTATTGGAAGAGTAGGAGGATTGATTGGCAACATTTGCGGAATTTTTTTGGCCAGTTGATCAAGGTTTTTCAATGACAAACAAATTGTCTCTTATTAAGCCCTTCAGCACAATTTGATCTCCGCAAGTCACCTTGAATGTATTGCAGATTTGAGAGAGGTTACAGCCTTTCTTTGCAAGAATTCCAGGGCTGATCAGATTGACAACTATGTCTGGAACGTAAGCACAATCTTCAAGCCTAATCACGCAATCATTCCATTCTATTTTGACTTTCCCAATTCCTTGTATTCTTAGTTTGCCTCCAATTTTCCCATCTTGATTTCTTTGGGCTTTTCTTTTAGTTCTATGGATGAGAAAAACTTCAGGTTGTTAAAGATTTGAACGTTAGCTCCAGAGTCCAAGAGTAAATTAGGATAGTTATCAGCATTAATCCAGAGAGTCAGCAAAGCATGGTAATTGATTGTCGGATTCTTCTTAAGCTTATTTTTCCAATTTTTTTGTTGTTTGATCCACCATTCTGGAGCAATTTTGGGGTGGAGATGAAAGCACAAAGACTCAGCAAGAGGGGCGTTGGGATTGTGATACCCCTCACGGCATCTCATCTTGGTTTTCTTCTTCTCTTTATAGTTCCTTGTCTTGGTCAAGACTAATGAGACATTGGTGGATGGTTTATTCAGTTTGGATTGAGCCTTTCTCTTGTTGTGGTATTGGATAAGATGGTTTAAAACCACTTCCATTGTCAAGGTCTTTTCTACGTGCATAATTTGTTGTTTGAGATTTTCAAGTGTTGGAGGGAATTTGAAAAATAGTAGGTAGGCTAAGATATCATTAGGTAGTTTGATCCCAACATCCATCATTCTTGTGATAGCTTTACTCATTTTGGTGATGAAACTCTTAATGGCATTTTTGCAGAAGACAGAATGAAGCAAGTGGTTAAATACTCTTGCTCAATTTGCTGTCTCTGAGGAGGCCAATCTTCTTGTAATTTCAGCCCATAAAAGCTTAGAGGATGAGATGTTTGTGGAATTGACAACATTTGCGTGAGTGGTACTGTTGAGCTTGGATCGTAATATTGCCCTTATTTATCTATCTTGTTTTGATGACAGGGGGCCAGAATTTTGAGTGATAGCGTCCTTGATATCCTTGAGGTCAAACAACATGTGCATCTTGTCTCGCCAGATAGAGTAATTCTCTTTGTTCAAAGGGGTTATAACGTTGACAGATACTTTCAGAGAAACTTGATGGAAATAATTGTTTGCTCCAGCTGGTTTGTTCATGGCTTGATTGGTTAGGTTTGTAGGTAGGTCCTTTGGCTTTTAACCGTAATAAGATTTGATTGGATTTCTTGAGAACTTATAATCAGCAGGCTGAGAAATCAAAGAAACCCAAAAAGGAAGCGCATCAGAAGGAGACTTCAAAGAAAGATAAATTAAATAGGAATGTAGAAGTGTAGAGTCCTACAGCATTTATCAATGAGCATTGTTTAATGAGACAGCTTTGAGTTGAGGAAAATCTATGGATGGAAAGACAATGGAAGAACAGAAAGAGATAGGATTTGAGTATAGATGGAGATGAAATATTCAAAGTATGGAGTCAGATTGAATTCAATGAGGTCTTGTTGGAGATATTGTCATCTTACCGGTCACAGATTGATGTATTCAAGTTGAGCAATTATTTTATGGTGGGATGTTGGTCGTAGAGGAGATTGGAAAAGGAAATAGAAATGGAAGTGAATAAGAAAGGCAGAAAGAAGACAATAGAGAGAAGAAGAGGAAGATAGAATGATAAGAAGAAGAAGTTAGAATGGTAGGTCAATGATGATCTTGAGACTGGTAAGGAGGGGTGAGACCAAGTGTGAATGAGAGGAAGTCCCCCTCCTTGACTAAGTGCGCACCTGCGCACAGAGGCGCGGTCAGAAATGAGTGGAAGAGTACTCAAGCGCTCAGAGGCGTAGTAAGCGACAAGAGAGGGAGAATACTCAGCAGATGATGACTGATCCAACCAATACCAACAAGTAGACTGTGGCAACAAATCAAGATCTTGAGTGAGAATTGATGTAGAGTTGAATCCATAGAGATACCTACAGTTCTTCAGATGATAGGTGATCAAGTCAATGACAAGTCGAGGACAGAGAAAGCCGGGAAGATGAATAACAAGATAAGCAGAAAGACTAGGACAGGAACGATCCAGAAGTTTCCATGGTTGGTTGATTGTAGGAGTTGTCTGTACCAGAGTTTGAGAGTTCTGTAGTGTTCCCCGGATGGTTTGGGGTATGACGCAGACAGAGTGCAAAGACAATGGTGAATCATAACAGAGACAACAATGATGGGAAGAAAGTGTGACAATAGAGACAATAAAGAAAAATTAAGAAGAAGGATAGTAATTCAACGGGATCACTAACATTATAAGGTTTGTTTAAGTATTTTTATATAATTTTATATACTTTTAGACTATCTACCATCCATGGGAAAATTTATTATATATGTAGAATGGTCCTGTGTGGGTTGTAGCATGTTTACGTGGTACCTAAGTTTCTCAGGCCACATGTCACTTTGTCAATCCATAGTCCCGCGGCTGCATACTTGTCAGAGGCCCGGGGCTGCATAAACAACTTTGACAGAGTGACAGAGCTGTATCTCAGCCGCCCATTAGTGCATTGGCTTCCGCGGCTGCGTGCGGGAATTGTGACTGAACACATTTCCATCTGTAACTCCTAAAATATACACAACACCTCAATTCTTACTGAATTTTAGGTGTGAAACCTATAAGTGACATTACATGTGAAATATTTAATTTGCCAAAAAGTTTAATAGTGGTTCTGTGGTATTTTGGTCTTTCTTTTCTTAATTATTTAAAAATATAAGGAGTTTGATGTCAAGGGTGGGTTCAGTGAGTGACCCTACCTATGTCAGCTCTATGATACCAGGAACCTTGCAGTCCTTTAGCTACAGAGAGTGATAAAAATACTGGAATAATAATAGTAATAATTATTCCAAAAATAAACGCTTAGAGGCTCAAATAGATAATATAATAAGAGCAGTTGCAAGGTTTAATTGGTTTGGTAATAAAAGGTTTTCAATATGTATATGAAAGAGGGGCCACAGTATTATACTACTGGGGGTCTTTATAGACAAAGCAACCTCTCTTCAAGGGGCCTCCATAGGCAGTTTAAGAACATTGGAATGAAGATGGGTGCCTTAGAAAGGGCTAATTCTGCTAATGGGTGGGCATAAAAGCACAGTGGCCTAGACAGGAAGGAAAACACTCACTCTGAGAACTTTACTACAAAAATCCTGCAATAATAGGAAGGTTTTCAGAGCAGATGGGGTGGATCGCCTGACTAACTTCAAGGGTTGATTGGTTTTAAGAAATAAATGATAATACTACAGACTTGGTCATAAATAACTTGCTTAGACTCTTCATAAGCGATTGAATAACAATGACACAGGTTCTGATTGATAATAATAATTCCTAGTTAACTGATGATGGAATAATGGATCCAAAGAGGTCTGTATAAATACCTTTTTGGTGTGATTTTTTGCCTCTCAGGGAGCTTAGAGAGAGTTTGGTTCATGGGCTGAGGCTGGAAAGGAAGTCAAAGAAAGATTAGCACGTTTACCTGGTGCTTTTAATCAGGTGACCTTAGATCTGCTGGATTTCTGTACTATTTTAGCCACAGGATCTGTTAATCTATTATGGCGTAAATTGGATCATTCTGCACTCATCCTTTATTTTTAATATTAGTTTTGCATTAAAGTGAACAGATGTGGAAGTTTACTACTTTTCCATTATCGGCTGATCACATAGATAATTTTTGATAATTTTTATGAACACTCCTTGTAGTGTTTTGTGGTCTTCAAAGATCAGAGTGAATGATTTAAGTGGTCATCCTTGATCTTTAATTTATTATTAAAAAATGTTCTAAAATTAATTTTTATTAATTTTAATTGAGTTTTGATCTTTTTAGATTATTGCTAATGCATATTTTAACTTGTTACATATGCCAGGCAACCTTAATCAGGTTGTAGCTCTTTTGAGCAGTACCTGGTTGTCAGATTAGTCACAACGGATCCAGACGCGGGGATCAATCAGTTCAGATGCGCGCGGGGTGGGATCTGCTGCGTGCGTGGAAGAATTAGCTGCGCGCGGGTCTCTAGTACGCGGGGAACTGCTACTATGAGTATGTAGGGGTATGTAATGATGCGGGACTGCGCGCAGGAATTGTGACATAAAATATTTCCCCGTGTAACTCCTAAAATATACACAACACCTCAATTCTGAGTGAATTTTAGGTGTAAAACCTATACGTGACAACACCTGTCAAGTTTTAAAATGGCAAAAAGGTGCCATACTGGTGTTGTAATTTTTAGTACTTTTCTTTTTAATTATTTTCAAAATTTAATGACTTGGATTTCAAGGGTGGGGTCATTGAGTGACCCTACCTAATTTTGGGTGAGGAATTTATTTCTTCAATAATAGTTATGGATTTCTCACTCCTTCTTTTGTAAATTTAGATATTCTTATTTTAATAGTTTTGTGTTGCTATGACAGGTTGCTCTGAACATAGTAGCAAGCTGACAACGTAATTTTGGGTGGAGAATCCATTTTTGCAATAATATTTATGGTTTTCCTACTCCTTCTTAGTTTAATTTTATTATTATTATTTTTATGTTATTTCTGTTACTTTTGCAGCTTGCTCTGCAATAGTAGCAAGCGGAAAATAATACCATGAGTGAGAATTTGATACAGATTGGTTTCAAGGCGCCTGAGGCCAACCCTTGTCTCTTTCTGAGAAAGGAGGCAATTTTTTTTGTATGGATTGATGAAATTATCATCATTGGAAATGATAAAGAGAGATTCATGGATATAATCAAAAAGGAATTCAAGATAAAAGATCTTGGTCTGGCGCAACAGGTGCTAGGAATGAAAGTCAGTAAGAGAAAAAATGGTATTAATTTAGACCAGAGCCACTATGTTGCAGCTCTTCTTAAGGAATATGGCTTAAAAGATGCAAAGGATTTTGGTACTCCCATGCAGTCAAACATTTGTTTAGAGAAGTCTACAGATGAGGAGTATCTGGAGTTTTTTCAATCTTGGAACAACTACAGGTCAGATATTGGATTGCTTAATTCTTTGGGGCTGTTTACAAGGCCCAATATTGCTTTTTCAATTGGTTTCTTGTTGCAAAACTTAGAGGAGCCAAGCATGAGGCATTGGTCAGCTTTTAAGAGAGTTATGAGGTATCTTAAAGGAAGGCACAGTCTGGGACTGTTGTTTACAAAGTCAGCAAACTTTGATTTGGTTGGTTATTCTGATGCCAGTTGGGCAGATGGTAAAACTAGGGAATTGAAAAGTGGTTTGTTGTTCTTCTTAGGTAAGAATCTGGTTTCATGGATGTCCAATAAGGTATCAGCAATAAGTCTTTCATGAACAGAGGCTGATTATAGAGCTTACTTAGCAGCTTAACAGGAGGCAAAGTGTTTGAGAAAAGTCTTACAGGATACACATAAGCCACAAGTGTTTGCGTTGTTGTATTCTGATAACCAGAGTGCCATTGCCTTGGCGCAAAACCAAGTGTTCCATTCAAGAACAAAATATATCATATTTCACTATAACTATATTTTCAATGCAGTTGACTGCAAGTAGACTGTATTGAGATAGATGCCTACTGGAGCAATGATTGCAGATATCTTGACTAAGGCTTTAGATCGGAACAAGAATCAAGGCTTTGTGACTAATACACAAATGTCAACCCTTTTGGATTAAGGGGGTGCGTTAAAATATGTATGCACTTTGGCATGTGCTACTTATGAGTGTAATCCAAATGGGATGCACATGTGGTCCTCTGCGGCCCATTGGACACACACAGGGACCATTTGTGCCTGTGTGGATGTCACAGATTTGGGGAAACTGGCCTCCAAAGACATGAAACAGGCCTATTTGTGAAAGAACAGTACTCTTATTTTTCCAGATTTTTGATTGAAAGAGTTGATAAACCAAAAACTGTTTTGCATCATCAGAAAAAGAACATTAAACAGAAGCAGATAGAACAAAACAAGAATCATACCCAAGGAGTATAAATGACAAATAAAGTTACTCCTATAAAACACTAGTGAACCAACACACGCCTCGGACTGATGCAATTGAGAGTTGAGACGATTAGATCAAGAGTGAGAATTGAGAAGAAAAAAAATGAAGGAAAGAAAGAGATCGCACTGAATTAATATATGATATTTTCAATGACCTGAATTCTTCTCTTGCTTCTTGATTTTGTTCAGTGGTAACATCAGGAAGGAAAAAAAATAAAAGAGAGAGTCGGCGAGTAGAAGAGACCATAGGCTGAGGGAAAGATTTTAGCCGCAACTAGAGGACAGCTACTCAGGTAGACTATGCATAGTGCTCTGAAGCACGCGCATGTGACTATGAATAAATAACTATGAATAAATAATCCGCGCGTGTAGAGAGACATAATTAAATGAAAGAAAATCAATGAGAAGAATAAAAATAAAATAAAGTATAATAAAAGAAAATATAAAAAAAATAAATAAGTAGAGAAAAATAAATAAGATTGCCGTAATCCAAAACCCCCCCATAATTCAGTGCAATCCCAAATCAAAACACCTGGACGTGAGTAGCTTCAAACTTTGTTTGTTGGAGGCCTTCGTCAGAGTGTCTGCGACCATGGAGTCCGTGGTGATTAGATCAATCTGAACTTTGTTGGAGGAAAGCTGTTCGCGGAGCCATTTGAGCTTCATATTGATGTACTTCATCTTGAATTTCAAACCAAAATGCTTCAATTTATCAACCAGGGCCCTTGTTGTCCACCAAGAAATTGGATGGGCCGGTAACTGAGTCCTGCCACAAGTCGGCAATGACAGACTCAATCCACAGAGATTCCTGTGCCCCATCGCTCAGCGCATTTAGCTCGGCCTCCGTGGATGAAAGAGCAATGTTGCATTGTTTTCTGCTCTTCCAGGCGATTGGCGTAGACCTCCAGAAAATGATATAACCCGTCTGCGACCTTTGCATGTGCGGATCATCGGCCCAAGTCGAGTCAGTGTATATGTGTAAGGGGTCCGTTCCTCGAGGATCTAGCGTAAGGGAAAACTCAAGAGTACCCGCCAGATATTTCCATACATGCATTACCTCCCTCCAGTGCGAAATCCCGGGATTTTGATTAAACTGGGACAAGATTGAGGCTGCGGCCAAGATATCCGGTCGTGTACGACAAGCCAAGTAGTTAAGCACTCCGGTGAATTTTTGATAGTTCACCCCCAGCTTCTGAAACTCGGCTTCTTCATCACGTGAGGCGGGAACCAATTGAATCCCCGGTGTTAAAGGTGTGAGAACCGGCTTCACGTTGGAGAGCTGTAATTCATCAAGGGTTTTCTGAATAAGTTTGGACTGGTTTAAGACGATAGAGTTGCCGTTACGTGTGTATTCCATACATAAAATGGTGTTGGGTTGATGAGCTGATGAACGCAGAAATTTGAGCAGAAACTCCTTCTCAAACCAGTCGACTTCTCTGGCTACAATCAAATCATCTACGTGAAAGAAAACATAGAGACGACGAGAGGTGTGGGTGTAAAGGCATGGATCCGCATTGGACTGAACAAGACCAATGCTTTCCAGCCAGGCGGTCAGGGTATTATACCAGTTTGAGGGTGCCTGTCGCAAGCCGTACAGAGATTTCCTAATTTTAAGGAATTTCGCGGACCGATGGCTTTCTTTTGGCGTGAGAATGTATAAGTCCTCATCTAATGGAGCAAAGAGGAAAGCAGCCTTGACGTCGAATTGTCGTAATTCAAGATTGAGATCTAACCCACATAATAGAAGAAGGAGAAGCGTGGTGAACTTTCCGGTTGGTGCGTATGTTTTGCCAAAATCAATTCCCGGGGTTTGAAGGTTGCCCATGATGCATAACCAAGATTTGCGCTTTTCAGGAGATAGACTCGTGGCCGGTTTGATCTTGTCTACCCACATAGTCCTAAGGAAACAATCAGGCTCAATCTCCGATTCCACCCACACTTCCTGGGATTCAATCTCATCCAACTCAGCTTTTTGTTCCGCAACCCAGGCACTGCCTTTATTCACAAACGACCCATACAAATATTTCTGAGTTTTGACTGAAGTTGTCCGTAAGCAAAGATTATAGGGGTTGGAAGTAGGTGGAGGTGATGATTCAGAAACCTCAGCTGTTTCCTCCGAAGCAGGATGAGTACAATCGGGAAAGCTCTCAATGGAAGATGCCTTGCTTTTGATCAGAGAGTGAGGGATATTCAGGTTTGGATTGCTCACCAAATTGACTGGAATGGCACTCGACTTGAATGATTCATTGCACCAGTTCCCCACATCTATGTTGATGTCACTGGAGAGCTTTGGGATATTGGAATCAAAATCGAGGAAGGTGACATGCTTGGTATCTACTATCTTCTGATTGGATGTTAAAATCTTATAAGACAGCAGGTCATCGTCATACCCGACAAGTCTTCCACAAAGACCTCGAGGTTCCAGCTTAGAGAATGAAGGTCTATCCTTGTAAATATACGTGACCGGATTACCTATGGGATGAAAGTAATCAATATTCAGTGATCTTCCTTTGAAGAGTTCATACGGAGATTTTTTTGACTTGTGTGAGGGTATTTGATTAAGTGCGAGTGCGCACAATTTGATAACTAAGTGCCAGAGATTCTTGTTGAGCTGAGAGTCATAAAGAACTGTCCAAAGTGATTCCAGGATGAGTCAATTAAACCGTTCAGCAAGCCCATTCTGTTGTGGTGAGTGGCCATTTGAAAACGTTTGTTTTATATTATTCTCGGTACAGTACTTTGAGAGGGTCAAGTTCCAGAATTTGGTACCACGATCGGAGTGTAAAATCATTGGAGTGTAGTTAAATCTCTTTGATTCAATGTTGATGAGAAGAGGTAAAACACTGGCAACATTGCTTTTGTTCCTGATTGGTATTACTGTGAAAAATCGAGTACAACTATTGACTACGGTGAGAAAATAAGCATCGCCATTAGTACTAAGAGGATGGATAGGCCCAACAAGATTGCAGTGCAATTCCTGAAAAGGCCTATCAGCACAAGCATGTTTATTATTGAAAGGTGTCTTGGATATCTTGCTGATTGCACAGGCATCACACATTGACTCTTTCTTCAGGGGAATTCCTAGCCTTTGACGAATCCTACTGTAGCTCGCATGTCCCAGGGATTTGTGAACAACTTCATTGTGGGTAAGAAAGGATACTTTATTGACTTCTGCGTTGTCAAAGTGAAGAAAGGGAATATTAAAGTGATAGGTTCCACTTTTCTTCCAATTCAATTTTTTAATTGAGAAATCATCAGTATCAAAGTTGACATTAAATCCGTCTAAAACAAGTGATCGCATAGATAGTAGGTTTGCAGTCAAACTAGGTGAGTAAAGCACTCCTGTCAGAAAGATTACTTTTCCAACATTATCCGCCAACTTCACAGTCCCCACACCATCATACTTAAGAGAGTCCTTCCCCAAGCTCGTCGAGATGAATCCGGTTAATGATTGGTCTAATTGAGAGAAGTGCTTGGAGTCAGAAACGATGTGTCTGGAAGACCCAGAATCTACTACAAAAGCATTCGTAAGAAATATTGAGCTTGTGTGAAAAGAGCTGACTGTAGTGGCTTCATTTGTCTCGGAAGGTCCTGCTTTCTTCTTTCTTGGAAAGGAAGGTCGAAGTTGCGGGTAGAGTTTCCAGCATCTGCCCTCCGGAGGATTGGCCTTTGGATTGTGCCATTTATTGTCACACGGCTTCATACTAGAACTGAGAAACAAAACAGTAGTGGTGCTTTCCTTGGTTCTGTTAGTATTGGGGTCTCTATTCAAGAATCTATTGTTGTTGTGCATTCGTAGATGTTCGAGTACTTGTTCAGGTGTGATCTTTCTGTCCAAGTGTGTGATTTGTTGCACAATGGTATCAAGGTTGGCAGGAAGCTTTTCAAGGATCAGATATGCTAGAATGTCGGTAGGTAGGTCGATTCCTACGTCATGCAAGCGCGAGATGGATGTCTTTGTCTTGGTGATAAATCCAGGAATGTTGGATGGAGAAAACAGGGCCTGAATAAACACTTTGAACACACGGGCACGATTAGAGGCGTGGTTTGAGGCGAAATATTCATTAATGTCGGCCCAAATTTGATGCGCATCCTTTTTGTTTTCCGCGGTTATGACGTTCGCTTGTATGGTGTTTTCAAGTTTAGAGGTGAGGATGGTTCTTATTCTGACATTCTCCATATGGGTGAGACCAATTGGATTTCCAGCGGCGTCGCTATTTTTCTTGGTGAGTTTAGCAAACAAGTCCTCTTGAAGATCCATCATGTTGATGACGCGATTTTGCCATATTGAAAAGTTATTGGGAGTCAGCAGTGGAATCGCTTTGATAGCCGTCTTGAGTATGGTTGCCGTTAAGGAGTCGGTCATCTTGGTTTCTGGTATACAAGAGGGATTAAGATGTACCTGCTTTCGACTGTTAATCGTGAAAGAACAGTACTCTTATTTTTCCAGAGTTTTGATTGAAAGAGTTGATAAAACAAAAACTGTTTTGCATCATCAGAAAAAGAACATTAAACAGAAGCAGATAGAACAAAACAAGAATCATACCCAAGGAGTATAAATGACAAATAAAATTACTCCTATAAAACACTAGTGAACCAACACACGCCTCGGACTGATGCAATTAAGAGTTGAGACGATTAGATCAAGAGTGAGAATTGAGAAGAAAAAAAATGAAGGAAAGAAAGAGATCGCACCGAATTAATATATGATCTTTTTAATGACCTGACTTCTTCTCTTGCTTCTTGATTTTGTTCAGTGGTAACATCAGGAAGGAAAAAAAATAAAAGAGAGAGTTGGCAAGTAGAAGAGACCGTCGGCCGAGGGAAAGATTTTAGCCGCGACTAGAGGGCAGCTACTCAGGTAGACTATGCATAGTGCTCTGAAGCACGCGCATGTGAATATGAATAAATAACTATGAATAAATAATCCGCGCGTGTAGAGAGACATAATTAAATGAAAGAAAAGCAATGAGAAGAATAAAAATAAAATAAAGTATAATAAAAGAAAATATAAAGAAAATAAATAAGTAGAGAAAAATAAATAAGATTTCCGTAATCTAACAATTTGTACACAGGCCCTAACAGGCCCGCAGGGGAATATGGGCAAATAAAGCCAGATGGGCTTTTATGGGCATAACTGGGCCCAAGGTTCATTTTGGACATTCTTGGCCAAAAGGCCTGCCCGCAAAAGTATGTTAAAATCACTCTTCAGGCTTGGGGCAGCCCAATAGGGTCCACCGCCCGTGTTACAGCCCATTTGGGGCTTCCACCTGTGTTGCGGTCCGCTTGGGGCCTCTTTTTTTGCTTTTGGCCCGTTTATGGGGCCCAATGGCCCATGCAGGGCCGTATTAGGGGGCAGAGGGACTCAAAATGGAGTCCCCTCACCTGGTCGCGGCTAATTGCGGCTTCTGCGCTGGGGGGCCACCTGCTGTCAGAGCTTCAGAGCTGGAGCCAATGGCCCTGGATCCTCCCCCTCCCCTCGCTCACCATTGCAAGGAGGAGGAGGAGGGCTTTCTGTGTTGAACCAGACAGCAACCGGTTGCAAGAGGCAACCGGTCAGGGTGGGGGGGACCTCATCACCCCCTCACCAAATGTGGTGGCTGGGATGGTTGAAGCGAGGAAACTGGAAGTGGGGGGGAATTGAACAACCCCCCCACCATCAAAAGGGGCGCTCCCCCCTGCTTTACCAAGGGGGAGGAGTGATGGGCTGGAGGGCATTTGACCATTCCCCAGCCAACCTACCTTGAAAATTCCCTGGGGGTATCAACCTCCAGGGCCTCTGGTAGGGTGATTTCACCGCCCCCTCCAGGGATTTGAGAGCAAGAGGAGGTGGGCGGCATTTCAGCTGGTTACACCCACCCCATATGTGTCTGAGACAGGACCCAGGTGTGTCCTGGGTCCCACCTGGCCATTTGTATGGCCACGGGCTGGTTGCATGAGGCAACCAGCCAGCATTTTAGGTAACAGGGCCGGTTATAACAGACAACTGACCAGGGGTTTGAACAGCTAAGGGTCTGGTCCAGCCCCATTACGGTGGAAACACCAGAAATAACTGGAATGGGCTGGTTGTAAGGGTACAGGGACTGATTCCATGGGGGCTAATGTAGCCCAAACCAAGTAAAAACGCCTGTAGAGCCTGTAGAGCTCTTTTGGGGCGGAAAATTTGCCTTTTGGCTTGTTGTATCATGAGCTCACAAGAGGCCAATCTTTTGTAACTAAGGAGCTCTTCTCCCTGCTTTTTTCCATCATCCAATCATCATCCAATTAAATTCATCACCAATATCATCTAACGTATTGCCCCATTGTGAGAGCCCATTAGAAATTATTGACACAAGGTGTTCAGCATTTCTTTTACTTTAAATACTTCTCATTTGACTAAGCTCATTGCTGGCCGCAATTATAACAAATTGCATCCTCATCTAGTTTCAAAATTGAGAAACAAGATGTTTCTTCACAAATTTAATTGACTAAAGGTGGGGGCCACATTTAATATGCCATTTTACTGAGGAGGATTTGGCTTGATAAATGATAATTTAACCATCTAAATATGTAACTAAGAAATGCAAGAACCCATTGGCCCTCCTCCTGTGAGAGCCTTTGCTCCTAGGAAAGAACGCAAGATTTATTATCCAAAATGGGCAGCCATGCATGGCTAAGCATTGGCAACTTTCAATTCAAGGAAAGATAAATATTCTGTTCTAGAATATAAAAAATTTGGGGTATATGAAGTGCCCTTCCTCACCAAAGTCAGTTGCAAACTCACACAATGAAGTTTGGGTGTCAAGTCATGATCTGTGCAAGTGTAACAGTAGCAGATCCCATGTGGCATCTCTCCATTAGAAATGGCCTAAAAAATCATAAACCATCTGAAAACCTCTCAGTGCATCCTCAACTGAGGAGAATCTTTGGCCAAGCCTTGGATCAACTTAAATAAGGCATGAATGATTAGCTCAATACTGTTTATTTTAAAAGTAAATTGAGCAAGTTTGATGGTGGAGAATACATTGATTCAAGAACAATAAATAAAACTAAACAGAAGGTGAAGCTTGAAGAAATGAATTGGAGAGTTGTTAATGAAATTCTATTAGAAATTCTCCAGAAATCCCAGCTGGTTTCCAGGTAATATTTCAGTGGAGAAGGTAACTCAGAGGCCCTTTTCTAATCTCAACATGATTCTGTAAAACTTTTCCAAAAACAAAAATCAAATTTCTTTGTTGGATTATGCTTATAAAAAAAATAGGTAATACATCCCTCTATTGCATGTTGTAGGAATGACTTTCAACAAGGAGAATTTAAAAATTCTTTTTTTTTATAACAAAAGAAATTTATTATTTCTAAAGTTGGGTTTTGGTCGCAGAAAAGGAGTTGTCTTATGATCCTGAAAGGCTTCCCAAAAAGGATGGTGAAGAATCCCTGATTTGTGCTATTGAACAAAGTTTCCCTGATTCATCCAGACAGTCATGCTCCTGGCACTTTTCTAAAAATATTCAAGAAAATTTTTAATTTAGCTGCAGTAATAACAATCAAGGATGGCAAATTTTTATGAATCTGAGGGAATGGTATGGGCCCTGTAAATCCAAGCTGTAGGAAGAATTTGAAGATTTTAAATTAATAGTAGGCCAATTTATTGCTTCTTCTGTTCATCTCTGATGGGAATGGTGATGTTGAAAATTTTACGCAGTGTTTCTTCAAAGACTGTGAGGATTTTATCAACTATATGTAAAATCACATCTTTACTATCAAAGATACATTTGTAATGGCATGGACCTGTTTTAACCCAGAGTTTGGAAATAAAACTAAGTCTCAGGTAGAAGTGAACCATGCTCATTTCAAATGATTAATTGTGGGATCTTTGGGAAAAATTTGGATGTGTGGAAACACCCGATGTAACAATTGAAAACCAAATCCAATCAGTGCATTTTTCACTTAAAAGCTCTTGAGTAAAGTTAGGAACTGTTCTTCCAAAATAATTTTTCCCTTTGGGTTACAAATTCTCAATCAAGGCCATTAAACTCATTTGCAAACAATTCAAGATGTTAAAGCACAACCATTGTGGCAAGGTGTTCTTAAGAGATTATCCAAAAACAATGGGATTTCCACTTTCACACATTTCGGGTGAAATACTAGCAACAGGAGGATCTGCTGTGCCTGGGGATATTCATCCTCAGTGGAGTTTAGACTATGACCCTTCCATTGAAGTAAGTAGGGCTTGGGGGTTTTTTGAAGGGTACCAATTATAGGATTGAAAGAAATTATAGGATTGAGAGATTAATTATTGCTTTTCTTTTTGAAGGAACCACACAGATGCAGTGCTTGAAGAATCCCAATTTTTCAACAAATTGAATTCCATGCTTATGGGACAACCTCAAGAAGTTAGATTGGAGATTTCAATGTCCATGGTCAATCTTACAGCAAGTTTGATTTCCAAGCCATTTTTTGAGCCCAAGGTCTTATGTAAACCAGAATTGAAAGTTAGTTGTTGTTAAATTACAAAATTTGAACACTTTGAAATAGAACTTAGGAGGGAAAAAAGGGTTAAAAGGTATCCAAAAAAACCAAACTAGTAAGTATTTTATTCATTTTTATGGTTTATTGAACTGAGGGGAAAATGTGTTCTGTAGTGAAAGCAATGCTCTTCATGTGAATTTCATTGTTCAGTGGAAGAGACCAAAATTTCATTAGGTTCCCTTCATTTGGAAGAAGACAAATTTTTGAAGGAGGAAGAAGAAAAATGGAGGATTCAAATAGAATCTCATCTTTTCTTTCCATTGATATCTTTAGTGAGATTAGTATTTTGGCTAAGTAAGTTTTCTTAGTAGGATCCAAAAGTGAAATAAATCCATCAAATACCTAAGAACTTACATTAGTTCTTGGGGGGAGGTTTGGTATACGGGTGGTGATGTGAATTGTGGATTTAGAGTAATTTAAAAATCATTTGAGTATGATTAGCATGGATGGTTTGAAGCAAAAAAGGAATTAATTGAAGCATTGAGGAAAAATAAAACATTCTTTTCTAATATCCTTGGCTGGATTGATGATGTTGAAAAGATAGCACAAAGACTTGATGTTAATGAAATCAATGAAAAAATTCCCTCTTCAACATGGTTTTCAAAGTTGGATATGGGCCCAATGATGGCAGATAATTTTGAAAGACCAAGGTATTTCATTTCATTGGATTCATGTTGTACTTATAATCCTAATAAAAAGGGTGTAAAAGAAAAATAAGATAAAATATTCATTTTCTTTGTCAACAATAATCCCAGGGTTCATCTTGTACTTGAGGGAGAAATTATTACAACACTGCCCATTGTTCCCAAACTTACTTCTTTGAATTCTAAAGAAGATTATATTTGGGTTGATCATCTAAAAGATCAACTTCAGTTGTATTCTGAGTTATAAAAATCATTTTAATTTCATCATTTGGATTTTTTTTTCTGATGCTGATCTTTTGAATCTATGAATATAAAGGGTTATCACATTTTTAAAATAACTTTTTTTGAGTGTTTTGACTTAACATCATTATTTTGAGTTTTTTCAATGTGATTTTTATTGTTAATCAAATTCAACAGGTGCTAGGCTGATACAATCATAAGGAGTTTTTTTACTTCTTGCGATGGCATCAGCTTAACCCAAGTTGATATTTTTTTATTTTTTTGTTTTGAATTTAGGTATATTCAAGTTGAACTTGTATTTTTTAGTGTATTTACTTTAGGGCCAGTAAAGGTATTTTTCAAAATATTTACTTTAGGGGTAGTCCATAGACTCTTTCATTATTTTTTTTTTTACTTTAGGGATGCTCCTTATGTCTTTTCACTATTTATTATTTATTTATATGGCTTCACATTCTGCTGCGCATTCATGGCCCCAGAGTTATAAAATTTGAAAAATTTCCTTTTAATTTTTTTTGATTTGTGTGATGTTCTTCCTTTTGTGGCGGTTTTGTTTTTTTTTGTTCAATTTTTCATTTATTTTGGCCCCCCATTTATTTTAATCTATTTTATTTTGAGGGAAATGTTAAATTTTCAAAATTGCAAGACCCATTCACATCGTAAAAAGGGTTTCATGACCCAATTTGCAACCCAAAATTGAATGCAAATGGCCATTTACAAACCACGCTAGTGGCAAACGGCCATTTGCAACTCAGGTGGGTTGTGAATGGAAAAAAATACAAATAAATAAATTTTTTTTTTTTTATTTTATTTATTTCATATAAATGTATAATATATTTTTCTTTTTGAATTAATTAATCAGTTTATTTTTCATATATTTATTTATTTATGGGTGATGTTAAATTCATGAGTCCAGTCGTGTGGAGTCGTGTACACATCTCCAGTCGTGTGGAATCCATGTAGGGCCCCACACGGCCTGTGGGAGTCGTGCAGGGCCCCACACAACCTGTGGGAGTTTTTTAGGGCCCATACACTACTCCAAATAATTTATAATTTATAATTTATAATTTATTGTTTATCATTTATTATTTATTATTTATTATTTATTATTTATTATTTATTATTTATTATTTATTATTTATTATTTATTATTTATTATTTATTATTTATTATTTATTATTTATTATTTATTATTTATTACTTATTATTTATTATTTATTATTTATTATTTATTATTTATTATTTATTATTTATTATTTATTATTTATTATTTATTATTTATTATTTATTATTTATTATTTATTATTTATTATTTATTATTTATTATTTATTATTTATTATTTATTATTTATTATTTATTATTTATTAATTATTATTTATTATTTATTATTTAGTGCAGGCTTAACAACTTTAATTTAGTCGTTTAGCGTTCCGTACAACTCAAATGAGACGTGTGGCATGCTAAACGCCTTAAAAGGGCCGTGTGGCATGCTACACGGCCCATTTTAGTGGTTTAGCAGGCTACACAGCCCATTTGAGCCGTTCAGCATGCCACCCAGCTCATTTGAGCCATGTAGGGTGCCACACGGCCCATTGATCCGTAAACTTACCATTTCCCTTTCTTTATTGATTTTTTTATTTTATTTTAATTTCTTTATCTATATTTTTTTATATTTTTAATTTTGATTTAATCAATCAATTTATTTTTTTCTTATTTATTTCAGTTTATATCTATATCTATATATATATATATATATATATATATATATACTTACATTTTTATATTTTTAAAATAATTGATTCATATAATTTCTAATTTTATTTTTAAAGAAATCAAAGAAAGAAATAATAGTTGAAAAGAGTTAATTATAATTTAATAAAAAGTATATATATTTATATATATCACCAGGGCCAAATTGGGGTATCTGGCTGACCAGTGACATGAAGTCACTATTTGTGGCCAATGTTTTCTCAAATAAGTATCTAACATTTCACCATAAAAAGAAAATCATGGATTCTGTGATTAACCATAGCATATACAGTGTTGATTATGGATTTTACCTTGATGGAAAATAAAAGTCAACTGGTTTTCACCTTGGTTGAATAAAAGTCAGTCTGGTTTCACCTTTGTGGAATATGAAATGCAAACTGATTTACCAAATGATCAACTTTTTTTTCAGGATCACATCACAAGAATAAAAGTAATAAATTTGATGATTTTCAAAATTTTACCACTTTTTTTTCAATTGTAGGTGCACTTGTTTTTTGCATTTTTTTCAATTTTATTGTCATTTACTCATAAATGAATGTCACCCCAACAAAAAAAACTGGATGTTTTACAGGTTGAAATGTTAGTTTTCACCCAACTGTTTGTACATGCAAGCTTAGGTTCACAGAAAAATCATGTGAATTGAAGGAGGTTTTCACCTGATTTGATTTATTTAATAAATATCACAATGGTTTTTGTATGCCTATAAATGTATCAAGGTGCTTTTTATAATTTTAAATATGATGAGTGGAGCCAAACTAATATAGGCAGGCTATCTCTTTCAGAAAGTGCAACATCACAATCAATATCACCACAAGTTATGATCTTCCAATTATTGGTTTCTCCCACTTGAAAAACATTCAGATGTTCCCAACTTGAAAGGAATTGTTCATTTGTTTCAAACAAGTTGATAAAAATATAAAAATCAGGGAAATCATGAGCAGAATAAATAATATTAATCTTACCAAAATTTGGAGTATTATCTACATAAAAGCAAATAATGCTATTTCCCATATTTTTATTGTGTGTGGTGAAGGTTGAATTCTTCCAGTTGAGATGATGTTGGTATCTCCACCATTGGGAAAAAATGATGTTCTAAGAGCCACACAAATTAGTTGGAGAATCATGATCAATCCAGTTGATATGTGCTATGATCTTCCTCAAATGATAAAGAAAATCCATGTAATCTTTCCTTTCTGCAAGATTTGTTTTTTAATTAATCTTATTGTCATTTGCATCTTTGCTTTTTAAATATAATGTAATAACTCACACTTCTTGGGAGGCTTCAGGGTTGTTCAAAATATTCTCCGAGTTTTCAAATTGTCAGAATATGTGCAAAAGAGTCCAGGGTATATTTTCTGCAATCAGAAAGAAATTAAAATTAGTTTTTCATGATTAATATGATTCAAAATTTGTGCTTATCTTTGAATTTTAATGGTTAATACCAGAAAAAAGCCCTATTATTCTTTCATATTCCCATGTGGCAGGGAAGGGAGCAGGACCGTATTGTATTTGGAGCTGAGGTAGGTAAATGTGTGGACAGGTGATGGTTTGGTTTGGATTTACATGCAGGAAAAAGCTTCTGACAACTATCTCAGTATTTTGTTCAATTCTTGGTAAAGTCTGGAGCATAATGTTGAGTAAAATCCCAGCTGGTAGCTATGTTGAGTGCCCTCACAAGGTTAAAATTGTTTTCAAAAATCTCTACAGGAAGTGGATTTACACCTGTGTCTCTTTATATAAATAAAAGGGGACAATAAAATTTATATTTCAAGAGCAATTCTGAAGCTTGCAACCTTCCATGAGCCTCCACACCAACATTATTTGGAAGCCTGGTCCAATTTAAGGTAATGGGTTTCCTTTCAATCAATTTTTGGATTTTGTTCACAGCTTGTGAGTCAAATTTAAATTTTGGAGTGATTTTGCCATCAAGCCTTTCAGACTAAAAATCAGAGCTAATGAAGCTTGATATTGTAACATCTCCAAATCATCATTACATTGATTACTGGGTCCTGAGGTGTGAAGGGTATGCTTCAAAGATCTTGAATGGCCTCCCTCCTCATATATCTCACCTCTCTTGCATCAATGTCTTTATTTAGTATGTAATTTCATGTTCGCTTTCACTTCTTGAGAGTGTGTCATTACTGGAAGAATTTTCCTTTTAGCTCTTGTTCTTCTTCCATTTTGATTCCAGCAGGCAGAGTTTATTTGTGGAATGATCTTTCAAAGCTCCAAGCACCATATTGTGCATCACATCAAGATTTATCATCTTAGTAGCATCCCAATAAGGCAGCTTTTCAAGGATTGGAAATATCACACCTTTTTTTTGAAATAGTTACTGAAAAGAATTGATTGAGGGTGCCTGAAGCCATTTCTGGACCCTTTCCTTGTGGTCCTTCAAGTTGCAATTTTGGCACAGGAATGGATGAACTGTTATAATTATGGCCAGCAATTAGCTTAGGCAAATGAGAAGTATTTAAAGCAAAAGAAATGCTGGACACCTTGTGTCAATAATTGCTAATGGGCTCTCACAATGGGGCAATATTTTGGATAATATTGTTGATGAACTCATTTGGATGTTGAATAAATGATGGAAAACAGAAGGGAGAAGAGCTCCTTAAGTACAAAAGATTTGGCTCTTTTGAGCCCATGATACAACAAGCCAGAAGGCAAATTTTCCGTCCCAAAAGAGCTCTACAGGATCTACAGGCCTTGTTACTTGGTTTGGGCTACATCATCCCGCATGGCATAAGTCCCTGTACCCTTACAACCAGACTATTCCAGTCATTTCTGGTGTTTCCATGGCAATGGGGCTGAACCAGCCCCTTAGCTGTTCAAACCCCTGGCCGGTTGTCTGTTAAAACCAGCCCTGTTACCTTGCATACTGGCTGGTTTCCTCATTCAACCAGCCCCTGGCCATACAAATGGCCAGGTGGGACCCAGGAAACACCGGGGTCTAGTCTCAGACTCACATGGGGGGGGTGTAACCGGAGGACATGCCGCCCCCCCCCCCTCTCTCTCTAAAATCCCTGGAAGGGGTGGTCAAATCCCCCTACCAAGGGCCCAAACGTTGATACCCCCAGGGTGTTGTCAATCTAAGTGGGCTGGGGGGTGTTCAAATCCCCTCCTGCCCATTGCTTCTCCCCCTTGGTAAAGGGTGAAAAGAGGGCCCCTTTTGATGGTGAAGGGGTGATCAAATACCCCCACCGCCGGTTGCCTTGCTGCAATGGACCCAGCCATCCTCCTGGGCAAGGGGGTGATGAAATCTCCCTCACCCTGACCAGCTGCCCTCCTGGGGCCAGTCGCTGGCTTGTTGAACCCACCAAGCCTTCTCCTTCCCCCTTGCAATGGCAAGCAAGGGGAGGGAGGGGAGCCAGGGCTGCTGGCCCCTGCTTCCGTGGTGCTGAATGCCGGTTGCAACTGGCCGGGCCTG
Source organism: Puccinia polysora (assembly GCA_025617555.3). NCBI lineage: Eukaryota > Fungi > Basidiomycota > Pucciniomycetes > Pucciniales > Pucciniaceae > Puccinia > Puccinia polysora. The sequence continues at coordinate 35,530,402 of CM062628.1, forward strand.
CACGTTGCCACATTGCGCGGGATCCCTTGGCCCGCGCAACAGCCCCGCGCGGGCCATTGGGCCCCGCATGGGCCAAACTGAGGTAGATAAGTGGCCCCAAGCAGGCTGCAACATGGGCAGCAGCCCCAAATGGGCTGCAACATGGGCGGCGGCCCCAATGGGCCGCCCAAAGCCCAAAAAGCAAGTTTTAAAATACTTTAGTGTGCCAGCCCGTCTGGCCAAGTATTTCCAAAATAAACCTTGGGCCCAATTATGCCCATACGAGCCCATCTGGGTGTATATGCCATATACCCCACCAGGCCCAATAGGGCCTCTGTACCAATAGGCCTTTTGCACGCATTTTGACGCCAGTTTCCCCAAATACATGTTATCCACACAGGCCTGTATGGTCTGTGTGTGTGTCCAATGGGCCGCAGAGGACAACATGTGCATCTCATTTGGATTACAATTATACGTAGCACACGCCCAAGTGCATATTATTTTAACACAAACAACCTCCATTCAGAATTTGTCAATATGGCAGAAATTGCAAAACTTGGTTCCTGCATGACTTGTGAAACCATTGAGCTTCCACATAGCTACAACATCAGCAATTAAGGTCAAAAAGGCAAATCTGATGAAGGATCCATTTTTATTTAGAGCTGTTTTTGAGAATAAAAGAAAATCCAAAATTTCTTTTAGTTCTTCAAAATGGGGTACCAGTAGGCTCCTTGGGTCCAGGTATGATTCCAGCAACAAATTAATTTTCTGTTCTGTGACATTCTTCAGGAGTAAGATTGAGATAAACCAAGACTATTGATCTCAAGCTTACATTCATGCTTGATTTTCAAAATGCATTGAACCAATATGCATAAAGTTTCAAATCCAAATGTTCCTTTTTTGAAATGAAGCATTCTGATTCACAAATTCCTTTGAATTTTTTCCAAACAAAACCATTGCAAAGATTGGTCATGATATCCGTTGGTGATCTTTCCAGGTGATTAGAAAGATCCTTTTCAATTCCATTTTGTTTCAGAAAACTATCTAGCCATGCCTTGAAAAGGTTGGTACACAAATTTTTTCCTAGGGGAGAACTGTGATTCAATAATTTCTTTCATTTTTGGATTTGTTTTGATGATTTCTTCATTTTCCCAATTGATTCTGTACATTAGGAGAATGAATTTTCATAATTGAGATTTCTGGTAAACTTGATTTTTTCATTCTTGATGTCCTTCACCAATTCAGGGAGAAATAAACATTCTGAACAGGAAGCATATATATTCAAGGTGGGTTTGACATTCAGGTATTCAAAAACAGTATCCATTTTTAGGTGTTTTGTCAATTTAATATTAGGAGAGTGACTTAGAATGGTCTGCTTGTTCAAATTCAATGAAAAAAGAGAAATATGGATGCATCCCTGCTGATGAAATGTTCAAGATTCAAAATAGGGTATATCACTAGAGAAAAAGCACAAATGGTCTTTCATTGGTTCTCCAAGGGATTGGAGAATATTTTTATGTATCAAAGATGACTTAATTTGAATGAGAGTGAGACAAATGAAAAGCTAAATCAGAGGTGCTCTTTAATTTTTTTGGTTTGGATGATTTTTGTCCCCTGCAGGAAACTTTGAAGTATTTCTGATTTTATTGATTCCTGGGTGGAGTGATTTTTTTTTTCTTCTTGCTATGTGATGTTGATACTGGGAATTTAAAAAAAGCCAACCCAGGTCTCATCCCATGAATTTTCATGTGTTTCTTGGAATTAAAATCATCAAATCGGCAGATGATGTGCTTGTTTTGTGATGGTGATATGCCAATATATATTTCTTACTAGTTTTGGGTTTATTTTTTTTCCAAATGGTAATTTAAAGAATCTAAATGTGGGGATGAAATTAGAAAAATTAGACATCTTATGTAGAAGTGTCCTAATGCATTTCAGTGAAAAATTTTTATCTCAAAATTGTAACCAAAATCAAGTGCATGAGTCTTGAATCTCATCAAACGGGAGTTTTGGTGCAGGCTTGAAACATGTTTCACAGGAAGATTCAAAATTTTAAATTAAAAATGGTTACCCAGAATTACAAAAAATAAGACAGAAAAAAAAATGTAGTCTTTGAATTGTTGCATCAGTAATATGAGCCCCTCTTGGATGATTGAAAAATTGGTCTCCATTGGGATGAGAATTCAGCCAGAATTCACTGAAGTCAAGCACAATGAACTTAGTAAGCTCAAATATTTTTAAACAGAAAGGAACAAATCCATCTGCAGAAAATGAAATGTTTTGAATTATAGAGAAGATGTATTTGTTGTTTCTTTTCCATATGGGTTCATAAATTTTGTTGGCTTCAAGTTGATTCAGATTTGAAAAATTGGAAATGAGTTACAGGCAACTGGAGGCTGGGAAATTCTTTTAATCACTAAAACTCAAAAGAATCCCACAAATTCCTGAAAAACAATAAGAAGCCAAGAGGAAATAACATGTCCTTGAATTGTAATGATAAGATTGAGATGGGATTTCTTAGAACTGAAAACCAGAAGGCTACAGACAAGAGTTAGAAAGTTGGACAACCAGAAACACAATGAGAAGTAAGAAGAAAGATGAGAAGACAAACAGCTTGGACTTTGTTTAGAGAGTAGATGAGAACTCTGGTAGCACAAAGGTAGCAGAGGCAAGAAGACATAGGTGGATGGCTGCAAGCGGCAAAACTAGGTTTTCAGAGGCGTTGAGTTAGATTGTTCTTGAGGATCAGCTTCTTAACAGGCATGGATTTGTAGATAGTGAGACTTGATCAGGTGACAGCTTTGATGAAGTCAAGCCGGGTTGTGGTGAGATTGGGTTGAGATGAGTAGTAGGTCAAAAGAGAAAGATCAAGCAAAAATTCAAGTAGTAGAGACAATGTGAGGGAAGAAGCAGAAGGAAAAAGATCTTGAGAAAAAAAGAAAGGAAACAAAAGATAAAAAAATAAAGAAGAGCCACCAAAAGAAGAAGCGCTACCGGACCACCTTTAAGTGCCAGGTTTGAACCAGTTGAGGAGAGGGGGTTCCCCAGGTGGCACAAGGCATATCATTGGGGACTAGTCCCAGTTCACGCTACAGGATCAGACAGAAACTCAAGACATGGATTAATTCAATCATAATACTTAACATGTACTCCTTGGTATGTTGATCAGATTGGGAGGTATAAAGCTGAATAGATTGTTCTGAAAAATTGATTTTGAACTTGGCTTTTTATATGAGAAATGAAATCAATAGATGGTAGACATTATTAAACAGCTTGTCTAGAGCCTTTCAATTGAGTTTGATACTTCTTTCATTGGATGATGCAGTGGAATCAGTGATTTTGGAAGTGGTTCTATGGCTGGTAAGAAATTTTATGAAATACTGTATCATTTCTATCTCTTGTTCCAATTCATCATTGGGGTCAGTTGCAGCTTTGTATGCTGGTAAAGTGGTGATATCCTTAGTAACCCGTGAAAACAACCGGAAAAAGATTGTTTCCAAATTGTTCTGTTGATGCTCCGTAGGATGGAACAACATATTGAGCAGTTTAATTAATTCATGACCCATTAAATTTGATGGAGAAGTGTGATTTTCTATTATGGGAATGTTCAAAAAATCTGGTTTAAAGAGTGGTTCATTAAACAATGGGTTGAAAAAAATTATTCCTGATTGCAATCAAAAGAAGAAAAATTCAAATAAACATCAAATATTGGATTCAAAAATAAATTTTCAACCGACCATCATCCAGAATTTTCTTCAACCACTGTTTGATAACAGTGTTAGCCAGTTTACAGAATTGAGTCATTTATGGCAGGGTTGCAGTGTAGCTTCTCAATGGATGGATTTTATTTACTTGCATGGTGTGAAGCTTGACTACAGATTCATGTTCCACAGAATAGGCATCATAGAAGAGTGTGGAAGAGTAAAGTTGAATGATAGAAAGGATTGCCTTGGTGTGTTTCAGGAATATGGTGGATGTATTCAATTGTTGGCTAAGTTGGCCTTTGGAACATCCTGGCAGTGTGGCAGATAAAGCATTGGCTGTTGGAGGAGGATTGGGATGAGACTTGCATGCAGATTGGAACTGGGAATGTTGGTTTGTTTGTTTTTCAGAAGTTGCTGTTGGTATTTCCAACAATGATTGAGATTTTGAAGGGGCAATGGATTGAGGCTGAGGCGGATGGGGGAATTCACCAGGAAGTTGGAGCATATCAGGATAAATAGTTCCAGGTGGTGGGGGTGGCTGATGCTCATTTGTGGTAGAGCTTTCAAATTTGGATGGGAAGGATGCCTCAAAATCAAAAAATTGGACACTGTTTTTGGGATTTTCCTCCATTTTGATCTTCTGGCGTTCAGGAAAAATGATATTTTCATTTGTTGCGCTGGAATTTGATGAGAAACAATGCCCTCTTTTGGAAGGCCCAAGAGTATATTTGGATTCATGAGAGAGTTTAGATACCAGATTCCCAAAGTGGTGTTGCATTTGATGGATGTTTTCAAGAAGCTCTGCCTGGGGAACTACAGAGATCTCAGACTCATCTAGGAAGTTCCCTGTCATTGGTGGTGGTGGGGGGGCTGAAAAACTTTCAATATTGGGTCTTTTTTGTGCTTCAGGTTATGGCCATTGGGGTTCAGGAAGGTTGGTCAATGTTGTGGTGTTGTTATATAGCCTTGGATCAGGAACCGCACCGCAGTTGGCGGGCTCAGCATCTGGTAGGTCAGGCTCAGAACTCAAATAGGCCCGGTCTCAGAAGCAGCCGCTGCAGGCTCAGCAGTAGGCACCATGGGGCTCAGCATACTGGGAATGGGTCAGGCTTGATCAAATCTGGCAGGCTGTGGCCTCTTGGAGATTAGGGACCCTAGAATGTAGGTGGCCTGACCAGGTTTGCAGGCAGCTAGTTTGAGGATGTAGGGTGGGGCAATTGGGGCTATAGGCGCAGGCCAGGAGCGCGCAAGTGTGGGCCAACCCAAGGGGAAGGAAATCATGTGCTGCCCAAGGCGGATAAAGACAAGCAGGAGGCTCCAAGTAGGGAGCTGCAGAGAGCCGCGTCATGAGAAGGTCAAACTGGCTGTAAGTGATGGTAAGCGGGCAGGGAACAGATTAGGTTCAGGCTAGGGTTTTGGGCCTGGGGTTTCTTTAACATTTGTTGTTGGGATGTCATTGCACTTGTGCTTAGGTTAGGTTTGAGAGTGTGGGCATAAAGTCCATGCTCTCAACCCCAGCTCTTATCTTATGTGATCATTGGATATTGGGTCAAGGAAAGGAAAAGGAAGGGAAGGAATTCATCATCTTTCTTCTCTCTCTCTCTCTCTCTCTCTCTCTCTCTCTCTCTCTCTCTCTCTCTCTCTCTCTCTCTCTCTCTCTCTCTCTCTCTCTCTCTCTCTCTCTCTCTCTCTCTCTCTCTCTCTCTCTCTCTCTCTCTCTCTCTCTCTCTATCTCTCTTAAAAAATAAAGGAGCATCCTTAACCTTACAGACACCAAGATCATTGCTTCCAAACTTAAGGAAAACTATGGGAGTAGTTCTCTCTTACTTTCCAAAACATGGGATTTTTTTGGGGCTGTTGATGATGGTGGTTGGGATGCTTCATTTTCCAAAAGTTGCATGGTAGGTGGAAGATAAGATTTGATGATGGATTCTAATGAGTGGTGTTTTGGGAATTGAAGAGGTCAAATGATTCAAATGTTAAAAATTCTATGAATGAAAAATTATCAGCAAGAAGGTCAGTCCATGTTGCATGACCAGAGTTAATTTCTGGGATTTTGTTTGATTAACCTGGCTGGGAAAGGTCACAAGCTAGGAGATCATTGGTTTCAGAGTCAAATAGATCACAAAAATGAGCAGAGGGATTTATATTGTTGGGGGGGAAGGAAATTTCCTGAATCACAAGCGCCTTATAGAATAAATATGTGGCACACAGGAAAGGGGGAAAATTTTCATAAGGAAGGGATTGGACATCCACTGGATCCTGGTATTTAAGGTGAGCATGGGAACCAAGTGAAGAAAAAAACTGTAGTTTGTGAGAAAGCAGATTTTCAGGCAAGCATGTAGAATATGCATGTTTATGATTCAAAAAAGTCACATTCAAGCATGCAATGCATTGTGACTGATCATTTATGAGATTGTCATGGTGGCAACAAAAAATTTAAATCTTTAGCACATTTGCACATTTTTTAATAGAAAGAAGGTGTGGCAATCTATATAGATGGAAAAACTAAAATCTGGATGAAGAAGCAAGCCAATTGATCACAATTTCCTCCCATGCACTATTTCCACCAAACTTACCCAAAACTGTTACTTGTTCCTTTGTGGAAACCTAAGCCAGACTTTTTTTAATTTGGAATGAGATTCATAAGAGTGTGAAAGGACTGCAAGGGGGTCTCAGCAATTTTACTGTCTGTTGGAAAAGATAATTTGATGCCCAGATTACATCACTCCAACCATCATTGCATTGAAAGTCAATATAATTCACAATCACAGGCAAGAAAAATTGTCCATATTGAACATCAAAGCCCTGGTGTCTATGGGCAGGTTCCCATTTCTCCTTAAAAATACAACAGAAGCCACCATAAGGCATACCACTGATGCCATTATCAAAATGGGCTGAATTATAAAATTCATTCCAATTGGCAGTTAAACTGCCAGAAAATACTTCTTCACAGGCAGACCCATGAACTCTAGATTCAAATCCTGGTATTGAAAATTGATGCATTTGATAAATGGATTGCCTGTGGAACCCTGGAATCATATTTTCAAACCAATTACCCAATATTTGTTCAATCCTTGGTAGACAGTTCACAAGTTTAATCCAATGCACATGTTTCTGGGTGGTGTTTACTGAGAAAGGTACTGGAACATACTGGCCTGGGACAATTTTTTCTCAGGCAATATGATATAGACAATTACAATCATTCAAAATTTACCAGCATTATCTCCATGATAGCCATAACCTGGACCCCAAACAAATGCTTTCATGATACCTGAAAAGAATGAGAAATTTTTCTGGTTTCCATACAAAGGTCCCAACTGGACAAGAGTGGTTGTGACAAAGTGGAGGTCAGCATATTTAATGGGACTCATATCCCTCCATTGAGTAAATTTCACTGCTTGGCCAATTTACTTTTTTCCATTCACATGCCCAACAGCAGGCCCTGGTGTCCTGAGATACTTGTAAAATTGGAGTAACTCATGTGTATGGTGGATGTAGTGCACATCTGGAAATTGAATGGACCCCATGTTGTTGGGTTGGTTGCAAGAAGAAGAAAATCCCAGTAAATTCTGTAGCATTGCAATTGAGGCCTGTTTATATGATTTGTGTCAGTTGGCATGATTGTAGCTATTCTCAGGGAATGGTGTGAACATAAAATGTTTGGCAGATTTTCTCCGTTGTGGATGCACACTAATGGAGTGGACAGGGACATCATTCTGAGCTTTCCTTTCAATCATATTCCTCTGCATGTCATTCTTTTTTTTACATCCCAGGGCACGTCTTTCAAAGGCTGCTACTGAGCAATGTAATTCTTTTCTCTGCAAATCAAGAAAGGAATGTCATGAATAAGTGTTGTTCACAAAGTAGCAAATAGCTTTCTTGAAGTCCTTTAAGGGGAGTTTAGCATTACTTCTACTCCTCTTGGTTATCAGGAAAACTAAGAGTGGTTTTGAATTGCCTGCCCTTCTCGTAATATATTAATTCTGAACAATAATTTATTAAAATTAATGGCTGGTTTCTTTGAGACTTCAAATAGGTCTCAGATGAGACCTAAATTTATTAGTAATTTTTATTGGTAGGGTTGTTTGATGAATGGACCAGATGTTATGGATTATTGGTTAGTGGTTTATCAGATATGTGTGATATTAACCAATATCCCAATAATAAAGGGTTTAAGGGTTCATCAAAGGGATGGTTCAGGAGAGGACCCAAGGATGGGTTTACCCACAGAGGGCTGGGTAGAGAAAAAAGGTTGGTAGTTTCCTTTTTGTTTTGCTCTCTTTCTTTGTAAGGGGAAATTATTGAGTTATGGGTGGTTTATTTGATTTGGTTCTGAATATATTAGGTCACAGAAGAACCATTATTCAAAGTACCTGATGGGGGTGGCTTCAATGGTTGATGAGGCTAAAAATTATTTTTTGATTTTTTTTCCTTTTTTATTCATTTTTTGGTACACTGATAATCTCTTTTTTTGATCTGGGTAGGACCACAGATAGTTGGGTGGTAATGGGTGATGATAGTACAGATGGTATGATGGTGGTGGTGGGTATTGGGGATATACTGGGATGGATGGGGGGACAAAACCTGGATAGGGCAGAGAGACCCTCCTTAAATAGAAAATCCTGCCTCCAGGGGTTTATCACACGACCACCCCATGTACTATAGGGCAATCTTAGATGATTTTGAGCACAAAAGGAAAGCTGAGTGTGAGGGAAAGTGCAAGGTAGCAAGGTTTAACTGCAAAGTGCAAACTTATGGTGGAGTAACTTAACACACAGCATGAGGGATGAATGTTCCAATGGAAGGGAACCTAACCCAAGCCCAATGTGATGACTTGATTTAGCAAATGCAAGAATGTATGAAATTAACTAACTGAGGAAACAACCCCCAGGAAAGCAAGTATTCTTTATAAGGTAATCCAAAATGACTAGATAGAACCTGATGGATCGCCAACCAAAGTTTTAAGCAATGAGGCAATGAATGACATGAGTGGATTACAAAATGAAATAACAGTATGAAAGTTTTCAAGGTCTTAGCATAAGTGCAAGACAATAGGGGAAAAATGTATTGGAATGTCATGGTTGAGACATGAGGGAGTGAAATCAGAAGTAATGCAAGTATGAAGATGTAGTTTATGCAGGGTAAGGGACTAGTCCATTTCTCAAAATATACAGTTGAGGTGGCTTGACTAGCGTGAGTGGAAACTAGCAAGAGCATGTGACCCAAAATGTGAACCCAAGGGTTATTGATACCCAGGGTGAAAAGGCAGAGCCCAAATGGATTTTTGACCAAGGTAGAGTTGACTGTGAGGTTTGCAAGTAGTTTCTGAGTCAGTTTCCAAGAATGGAAGGTTGTTATGCAAGCCCAAGTTGATAAGGGGAAGGCACCATTGATGTTGTGCTTCTAGTTTGTCACGCTTATGGACTGAGGTAGATGGTACTGAGGAAAAGGGTATGTCAAAGTGGGAGGAAAATAATCCTTAAGCTTGAATAATGACAGTTGCCCGGTATAAAGACACAAGCTCCTGCAAGCGTTCAGAAAATTTTCCCATTGATTCCAAATTCATTACAAATACTGTATACACATTAAAATTACATCTTTGCTTTAAATAGATTTATAATTAATTATGTTTTCATTGTCATTCTGCTGTTTAAAAAACTTCATTCATCAAAAAGAACAATGTGTCCCTAGTACAGCCACGGGAGGTATCCAAGACAAGTGCAAACTATGCCATTTGTGAAAGGTTGCTTGAACATTCCTTATAAGTAGCAAGATGGTTGTAGATTTCCCAGAAGCCTCCAGAAGGGAGGTGGAAAGTCAAAGGTCCATGCCAAAAGTCAACTATCATATACCACCAGTGCCGGAGATTGAGTTTTTAGTTATTTGGAACCCTGGTAAGCTGAGGCTTAGAGAATAACAATAAGTAAAAAAATAAAAGAAAGATAAATGGAAATAATATAATCTTTTTTAATTTAGTGCTTCCACAATTCTGATGATAAACCACCAATACAACTCTGCCACCACCACCATATTCTGGGTCAATTGGGTTGGAAGTGCAAAGTGAGGTACAAGCCAAGGAAACACAGAAAATTGAAGAGGCAAGGGAAGAAGGAATGGCTGAAAGGGAGGTGGAACCAGAGCAAAGGGAGGAAAATTAGGAGGAAGGAAATGGAATGGAACAAGGGAATGGGATAGAACAGGATGTGGAGGAATGGGATGGAACAGAAAGAGACTAGCTGGAAGGCCAAAATGAGGGGAACCAAGTGCGAGTGAAAGGCCCGCTCAAAACCAATGCAAGATGATTTACTGGAAACGTGGAGGAATGTTCTTCAAGGGGCCAAAGGAAGAGAGCTCACAAGGAACTCATGGAGGAAGGTGGATGGAATACTCAACCAAAGAGAGTTTGGACTGCAAAGTGCAAGGAAATCCTCAAGAGACATCTGGTGATGCAAGTGATGATCTTGCAAATATTTTCTTCTTTGGTGGAAAACAAAGATTTGGAAGATTTTAGGTCAATGGTAGAAGAATTGAATGAAAATTGGGAGGAAACAGAGATATAAATAAAGGATAATTTGTAGAAATGTATTTTGTAATTATATATATTATATATATTTTTTTATTCTTTTATTATTATATATATATCTATATATATTTTAAGGAAAATAGGATTCTGATTGTGAAATAAAACATTAAGGGATGAAAATTGTGAAAAGAAAAAGGCAATGGTTCTGAGAAAGTGAAATGAAATGAAATAAGGAAATGGGATGAGATTAATGGGAAGGAATGGAATGAAAATTTGGATTAAGATGGAAGAAATGGAATGGAATGGGAGCTATGATTGGCTATGTTTGCACGGGTAACTTGCATGGAAGTCTCAAACAAAATCAGGAGAGTTGCAAAGGTGATGGGCTGGCTCCCAGGAGGTGAGATTTTTAGGCAAACTGGAAGCCGGTCCATTAGAAAAGGTATTGAAGCTTTCCTTTGCGTAACCTGGAATCCAGGATACGCCTTACTTCCCACTCTAACTGATTGTGGATGCTGAAAGGTTCAGGAGGGGGATGAGTCATTCCTGGATATAGGACTCAAGCTGGCTCTAGGAGAGACATGTGAAAGACTGGGTGGATACCTTTCCATTTCGCAGGGAAGTTAAGTTTGAAGGTGTTAGGGGAGACAATTTATTTGAATTTGAAGGAGCCAAGCTTCTTTTCAGAGAGTTTAAAAGTTGGGCAAGTAATGAAAATGTTGCAAGCATTGTGCCATACCCAATCTCTTACTGCAAAGGTTGGGGCCAAATTGCAAAGTCAATATGCTTGTTCCTTGTAGCGCTGGTTTTCTGCTTTGAAGTGGGTAAAAATTTCAATTGAAGGGAGTGGATTTGGTTAAGTTAATCAGTATCAGGTTGAAAAGGTGATACCTGAAGGGAGGAGAAGGTTGGATTTCTTCCATAAAGATTCTGGAAGGGAAACTTTTTGGTGGAGGAATGAGTGGAGTTGTTGTAGGCAAATTTGGCTAATGGGACCCATTGAAACAAGTTGTCCTGTTGGTAGGAGATTTACATTTGAAGATACTGTTGGAGGATCTGATTGACTTTCTCAATTTGCCCATCTGTTTCTGGGTGGTAAGCCATTGATAGATTGCAAGTGATCTTCAAATGTTGACGCAGCAAGGTTCAGAAGCTAGAGAAAAACAAAGATCCATGATCACTAATTATGTTATCAGGGAGACCATGCTTTGAGAATACATATTCTATAAATAAATGATCTAATTCTTTGGAAGAGGCCATCACATTACCGCAAAGAAATAAAGGCATCCTCAAGAAGTGATCTACTACTACTAAAATAGCATCATAACCACTAGAAATAGGTAATTGAAAAATGAAATCCGTAGAAAGCCAGTGCCAAGGAATTGGTGGAATTGGAATTTGCTGCAGCAGTCTATAACCCCGGTGTTTCAAGGACTTGTTCCAATTGCAATCATAGCACGCGTTAACATAGTCTTTTACTTCATTGGTCAAACCAGTCCAATAGAAGCCTTGAGCAATCAATTGGTAGGTTTTATCATGCCCATAATGACCAGCAAGTGGAGAATCATGCTTTAAATCAAAGATATCTAACTTAATGCAAGGATTATCTGGTACTAATATACAATTTTATAAACTAAATAATCATTTTTGTCAATCCTATAATCACTATCTAATAAGTTTGCATTCTTGCAAATTTTGCTACACTTGAGGTTGTTGAGTTGAGCTTAATGTACTTTGGAAGCTAGATCTTGAAGGTGAGTGATGATTGAACTGAGTTTGGAAGACTTGGTTGAGAAAAGTGTCCTAATGTCTATCAGGGTTGTTGTTGGCAAAGGTGCTCCCCGCTCCTGGGTAAACATTGTCCCAATGTGAAAAAGCATCAGGGACTACTGCTTTTTTCCCAGGATGGTACGTCATTGTAAAGTTTAACTCGGAGAGATTTTTGTCCCAACGTGCCTGTATGCGTGTAAGGAATTTTGAGCTCACGAAATATTTCAAAGAATTGTGATCATTTAAGACCTCAAAAGGTTCCATAAGACTCAAAAGGTATGAACCCCATTTTTTCAAGCAATAAAAGATTGCAAGCAGTTCCTTTTAATGAATATTGTAATTGAGCTCTGCAGCAAGCAGTTTGCAATACTCAAAAGCTACTGGATGAAAAAGAGAAGAAGAGGAGGAAAACTGAAAAATTACTCCTGCAATTGCATAGTCGCTTGAATCTGTTTTGACAATAGTGAAAGCTAGCTCATTCAAGTGAGCAATTATTGGAGCAGTTGTAAATGCTTTCTTCAGAATTTTGAAATCCAAAGAAGCTTTTTCTGTGAAAACAAAATGAGTGTATTTTTGAAGAAGGTTAGTAAGTTTCATTGTCTTCTTGGAATAATACTCAATAAACCTCCTGTAAAAATTACTGAAACCAAGGAAAAATTGAAGGGATTTTACAGAGGAAGGTGGGGGCCGGTCCAATATGCGCTGGCTCTTGGCTAAATCCATTGATAGTTCTTGCTGAGAGACTATGACACCTAACAATTGAAGAGAAGGAGTATGAAATTTTCACTTAGAGGCCTTTGCAAACAGGTCATTCTTGCAAAGTCACTGCAGGACCTCTTGCACATGTGCAATGTGATCCTCAAGAGTTTTTGAGTAGACAAGTATATTTTCAAGATAAACCACAAGATATCTCTCTATGAGGTCAGAAAAAATGTCATTGACAAAATTTTGAAAAGTGGAAGGAGCATTGCAGAGGCCAAAGGGCATGATGGTATACTCATAACTGACAAACCGTGTTCTCCTTGCGGTCAAATACTCATGCCCTTCCGCAATGCAAACTAGGTTATAGGTGCCTCAAAGGTCTAACTTTGAGAAATAAGTAGCTCCATGTGACAGAGTGAGGAGGTGCAACATAGGCTTTACTGGGTAGGCATTTTTCCAAGGTTGCCTGGTTCAGCTTCCTATGGTCAACACAAAGACAAATTCCACCATATTTCTTTGGAACAAATAAGACAGGTGAACCTGTGTTCATATTGCTTGGTCAAAGAAATCCTTTTAATAAATTTTCCAAAATGTATTCTTGAAGGGCCCTTCTTCAAGAGAGAGTAGACTGGTACGGATGCCAGTGGTGGGGCAGTAAGTTTGATTGTATGATTAAAAGAATAGGATTGAGGAATTCAATCTGCCTTTAAAGCTGAATAGAAGTCAGAAAATTCATGATAAACCAAAGGTAAAGACTCCCTAATAATTTCTAAACCTTCAATCTTTTCATCTTCAAGCACGGGATTCAAAGGGATTGCATGATGCAAGGGGAATAGGGAGATCAAAATACACCGTTTGATTGGGGCCTGTTTCTCTTTGAAGAAAAGAGGAAGAGGTAAGTTGGATAAATTAGCAGTAATTCCTGAATCTAAAGAGGGAACTATGGAATGAAGGTAAGGATGTTTCAAATCTCCTGGCGGGAAAGTGTCATGAAACTCAATGACAGTGTCAGGTAGGTTGTTTAATTCCTGTTTGATGGAAGGGTTAGTTTCCTGGGGTTGTGAGGTTTGAAGGTTAATTACTCCTTCTTGCCAATTCACATCTGGATTCTATTTGACTAGGAAATCATGGCCTAGAATGGTATCATCCATTCCAGGAATATTTTAGACAAATTAATCCCATTCAAAGCTGGTTGAATTAGAAAATGCAAAGGTCCCCTTTTGCTTTTGGGAAACCCAATGAGACAGCTCATTTGCACTACTTACCAAATAGATAGGGAACTTATCTATCTCAGAGCGCATAAGGGTTTTGGAAGTGGCAAAACATTCACTGATTAAAGAAAAATTAGCACCAGAATCAAGTAAAACTTGATAAGGAGTGTTTTCAGAATGGAAAAGGACAAATCTTGAACTTGGAGCACCTAGTGTCTTGCAAGTGCAAAGATTGACTTTCTGTCATTTAGATAATGTAAAGCCTTCCTTGCAAGTGTCAGGAAAACTAAAAGCTCATTTTTTGACTGTTTAGCCACTTTGCAGAACTATTGAAATCATGCTTACCTGCACAATACATACAGAATCCATTATTTTCTCTGCTTAACCATTCCTGATTCTGGAGCATCCCAGTTTCTTTATCCAGGAACTTCAAAGTTTTTGTGATGGGTTTTCCTTTTGGTTTGGAGTGCAAGGTTGTATTGGGTCTGGATTGCTTTGGATTCCTTGAAGATTTTTTTGAGGATTGGTCCCTCTTTGGAGTCAAATATGACGGTCCATGTGTTTTTCTTCAAGAGAGTTTCTTTTCATGATAACCATTATAAAGCTTAATAATCAGGTTGATTAACTGCTGAAGGGAGTTTTTCTTATGTCCCCCAACTGCAATTTGTTCAATTAGATGCGCCGGTAAACCTTTTCAAAAATGAAATTAAAGTGCTGCCTTGTTCCATTGGATGCAAGATTGCAGAGTTCAAAAATTGGAAATATAAACAGAGGCTCTACTATTTTCCTTCATGAATACATTATTGAGTTTGTATTCAGCGTTTCTAACTTCATTAGGATTTCCAAACAGGGTGAAAAACTGTTGCTCAAACTGGTCCCAATTGTTGAGAATACAAGTGGGACTAGTGTTATCTAATAGTTTGAAGTAAGGTTTGAACCATTGCAAGGCTGTTCCACCAAGGAAGAAAAATGCATACATAACTCTAGGTCTATCAGTAGGGAAATTTTGAGGATTTTTTGAGAAGATTATTTTGCAGGACTGTAGGTAGGATCAAAGTTTAAGAGGGTTTTCCCTATTCAAATGATCTGGCTGCTTCATTCACAGGGTGCAAACACTAGGACCACTTGGACCAGATTGCAAGGCAGTTTTTTTAAGTTCCTGGATCACAGTTGTTAGTAAGGTTGAAGCACCGGGTTTGGGAGCATTAGTTCCAGCCTGAAATCTACCATGAGTTGAGGTTTCATTGGAAGAATCTTTGATTTCTTCAAGAGGGTCCACTTCTTTCCAAGAGGGAGCAAGGAGATAATCAAGAGGTTCTACCAAAGGAGATTTAGAAGAAGGGATAGGATCTAAAGGTTTTCTGGCCCAAAAAACGCTATATCTCGCTACCCAATGGATATCATCATTGTAAGGGGTGAGGGAAGCATTCCTGGTTGAGAAAGTACATGAAATTGTAAAAGAAAACTACTTTAGGTTTGAAAGCTACAATAGATGAGTTGAGTTAGTTAATTTACTGTCACACAACCACCCCATGGACTATAGGGAAATCTTAGATGATTGTTTTAGCAAAAGGAAGGCTGAATGCAAGGGCAAGTGCAAGGTAGCAAGGGCTAACTGCAAAGTGCAATTTTATGGTGGAGTAACTTAACACACAGCAAGAGGTATGAATGTTCCAATGGAAGGGAACCAAACCCAAGCCCAATGTGATGACTGGATTTAGCAAATGCAAGAACATATGAAATTAGCTAACTGAGGAAACAACCCCCAGGCAAGCGGAGTAGCCTTTATAAGATAATCCAAAATGACTAGATCAAACCTGATGGATGGTCAGCCACAGTTTCAAGCAATGAGGCAATGAATGAAATGAACAGATTACAAAATGAAATAACAGTATCAACGTTTCCAGAACTTAGCGCAAGTTCAAGGAAATAGGGTATGAATTTATTGGAATGTAACGGTTGAGACATGAGGGAGTTACTTCAGAAGCAATGCAAATATGAAGATTTACTTTATGTAGGTTAAGGGACTTGTCCATTTTTGAGCTATACAGTTGATGTGACTTGACTAGCGTGAGTGCAAACTAGCAAGAGCATGTGACCCAAAATGGGAGCCCAAGATCTATTGATACCCAGGGTGAAAAGGCAGAGCCCAAATGGATGGTTGACCAAGGTAGAGTTGACTTCAAGGTTTGCAAGTGGCTGCTGAGTCAGTTTCCAAGAATGGAAGGTTTTTATGCAAGCCAGAGTTGATAAGAAGAACACACCATTGATTTTGTGCTTCTAGTTTGTCATGCTTATGAACTGAGGTAGATGGTACTGAGGAAAAGGGTATGTTGAAGTGGGAGGAAAATAATTCTTTAGCTTGAAGCATGACAGGGTGCTCAGGGCTGCCCCTGAGGAGCCCCCCTGTTCTGGTGACGAACAGTGAGATACAGGTACATGAGGCATTTTTGCTGGTTGGGAAATTGTAATACAGTTACATGAGGCATTTTGGCTGGTTGGAAAAAGGTTTTACAGTTACATGAGGCATTTCTTCTGGTTGGAAAAGAGGTTTTACTGGGGTTTCAGGCATGTACAGCCCTGCATAGATTGCTGTGTAGTTCTGGGTTCAGTCTGGGCTGTGGTGAGCTTGTACTGGTGGATTGTTTGGGTCTGCATGATCCTAGCTGCCTGCATATATTTCTGGGTAGTTCTGTGATGCCTTTTACAGGTGTTTTTTTTTGGTTAAACATGGTCCAGACTGCCTGCATACATTTCTGGGTAGTCCTGTGGTGCCTTGTACTGCTGGTTGTTTGGTTATACATGGTTCAGACTGTTTGCATAAATTTCTTGATAGTCCTGTGGTGACTGGTACTGGTTGTTGTTTTGGTTACAAATGTTCCAGACTACCTGCATATATTGCTGGGTAGTCCTGTGGTGGCTTGTAATTTTTATTGTTTGGTACTATCTTCTATTGGCTGCATATATATATTAAGTATGTATATTGGTTGGATAGCCATTGGGTAATTGATTGCTTGTATGTTGGGTCCAGGTTTTTTGGTAAGGTTTCACTAATATACACTTGTGATTTCCAAGGTATACCCCTATGGCCTTTCACTGTGTTGTGATACCTGGGTGGGATATGAGCTGGCCATAATTGATTTTTGGCTGTATCTTCTAAACCATGAGACATAGAGGTGTCATTTTTCTCTGTGACTAATAGGTTATTTTTTTTTTAGAATCCATTTATGAGGTTGTATTTATGATTGGAATTATATTTTTGAGATTTCAGTCCGCACGCTCCCTACTTTCTATGCACTCCCTACTTCTCCCGCACCCCGTCATGATAATCTAGCGGGGACCCGGACCTCATCTCTATACTGTTTCTGGCCCCACTGCTTTCTTTCTTTCTGTTTGTTTTTTTTGCTTCTGTCTTTCCTCTTTTTTTCATTTTCTTCATCTAATCTCTGTCCGCGTCAAGAACCTCACCTCTCCTACTTGCCTTCATCTCATTCAAATCTGCCTTCATCTCATTCGTATCTGGCCTCACAACCTTGCTACTCATCTGAACACCACTCAAGATCTCAACCTCTTTTGATCTCCTATTCCTTCCTGGTAAGTCTCCTCTCCTTTGGACTCTCAGCCATATTTTAAACTCAATCTAGGGACCTCTTTCACTAGTCTATGCTCAAGTCCCCAGGAAACATCTATCTCAAATTATGCCATTGCCTCCTCACTCAATCTGTTGGCTTTAGGCGTAGGATCTCCCTTTTCACATCATCTATTATTTCATTTTCATTCTTCTTTGTTGTCCTGTTTCTCATGACACTTGTGTTTTCTCAATCTGCTGGTTCTATGTCATTAAGAAATTTAGTTTATCTTTTCACGTTTAAAAGCCAAAAAACAACAACCTAACCTATGAAAGATGAAAAAAACAGCAGGAGCCGCCAACTACTTCCATCAGGTGGCCCTCAAAGCTTTGGTTGATGCTATACCTCACCTAAATTAAGAAAATTACTCAATATGGCAAGACAAAATGCTAATGCTATTCAACCTCAAGGATATAAAAGACTCTATTAACCAAAAAGCTGGCCAGATGTCCTTCAAACAAGACAGGGAAATCAGAGCAATAATACTCTCTAAACTAGATAGCACAAAGCATGCAAATGTTGTCAACTTGATCAACATAAACTTGTCCAAGTTACTGTGGGCCAAAATTACTCAAAGATTTGTGTCGTCTGAGACGGCAAATAGAGCTTGGGTTTTCAACCATTTCCTCCATCCAGCCTTCAACAAACACACTTTCAAAGGTTTTGTCACTGAAATGCGGAAGTCAATTACTCAAATGGCGGATGTAGGCATAGAACTGCCTAAGGACATTCTTGCTTATCTCCTCCTCTTGAAATTTCCGCCAATTCTTGAGAATCTCAAACAGCAAATCATGCACGTGGAAAAATCCCTGACAGTCAATGTGGTCTTTAACCACCTTATTCAATACAATAACAAAAGAATGCCTCAGACCAGGACAAATAAACCCTCTACGGATCTCTCCTTGGTTTCAACTAAGTCAAGATCTAATAAAGACAAAAAGAAATACAAGATCAAATTCAAAGAAGGCTATCACAATTGCAATGCGCCACACCCCAGATCATCATGTTACCTCTATACCCCCAAGTTGCTCCGGAATGGTGGATCAAACAACAGAATGAATCAAAGAATAAGACCAAAAGGAATACTAGGATCAACTACCACGCACTACTTACAATCTGGATCAACTCAGATAGTACTCCGAATCTAATACTAGACTCCAGAGCAAACATGAACATCTTCAATGATTTAAAATTCTTCTCTTCAATAAATCTCAAAGAAGAACTAGATGAGATTAAAACTGGAAAACTCAAGGCCAATCTTAAAGTTCAAGGGACGGGAACTGTTTGACTAGAATGGAAAGACTCAATCGTTACACTTGAAGGTTGCGTATATGTCCCTGATATTGTTGTTAACCTAATCAGCCCTGGCCCCCTGTCCCAGAAAGGATGCACTCTCACTCAAAGAAAAGACAGTTTCTTGGTCACCTGAGTAGATCAAATTTTCCTTAAAGGTCTAATCCGCGATTGTCTGTTTGTCATAGAGAAACCTTGAACTGCGGGCCAAGGCCATGTGGTAAACTTATCAAACCAACTTTCTATCCCGTTGCAGCAAGAATCACTCTCTCTAATAGACATACAAAAAATGTACAGAAATGCATCTTTCTCCTCTCTGAAACCTCTCGTAAAAAATCTTTTCACCAAAAAAGAGCTCATCAGATTCCAATGTGACAGTTGCGTTAGAATTAAAATCACCAGATCACCATTCACCAATGTATCATTTCCTGCCCCAAAACCTCTGGGGCAAATACACTTTGATTTGATTGGTCCCATCACTCCTCAATACAAAGCTGGCCACCATTATATTCTTACTCTAGTGGACAACTTCTCTGGCTATCTTGCATAATTTCCACTTGGCTCCAAGGATGAAACACCTGAAACTATTATTGAGATACTTGAAACAGAACACAACCAATTAGGGTATTACCCATCAGAGGTATTTTCAGACAAGGGAACCAAATTTACCAATTTGACATTGAAGAACTTTGCTAAAACCAAACATATCAAGCTACAAACCTCCAAACCCTATCATTTTCAGCACAATGGGCAAGCCAAAAGATCAAATAGGACAATAATTGAATTGGCCTGCGCTACGTTTTCCTCCTTGCGACTACCTAAAAAGTTTTGGCACATCATAATAAGGAGCTTCTGCTTCATGCTCAATCAAATCCTGAGTGAAGGTAAACACCTAAACCCCTGGGAACTCATGTTTGGTAAGAATCTCCCTGCTAATTACCTGAAACCCGTAGGTTCTGCTGTAATCTACCTTGCAAATTGTATCCAGAAGGGCAGAAAATTTGACAAGAAGGGATTGGAAGGCATCCTAGTTGGGTTCAACCCCACCTTTCATTCATACCTCATCCTCAACTCTCTAGGCGGTATTGTCAAAACCAAACATGTCAAATTCCTCAAGTCTCAACTTAAAAAATTACCTTTCCTCAAATCTCCGGGCCTTGAAATTTTTTTGTAATCCAACCTGAACTCCAACAACGCTGACTTCTCCACAAAGGATAAGCAGTATCTACCCAGAGAGACCCGCCCGATTCCTCAGATTCAAACTCTGACCTTGAAGACATAGAACCCCCTTCTTCTCCTTCTCCTCCATAAATTCCCTCTCCTGCTCCAAAACCACCCACCTCAGACCTCTATACACGGCCCAGGCGAGAAACTCAAAATCCCCAGAGATACGGGTTCCATCACTAATACAAACCGCCATCTTACCAAGCAGCAAAAAAATGCCCTGAATGGCCAAAGTGGAAGAAAGCTTCTGAAGATGAATCGAACTCAATAGAATCTCAGGAAGTTTGGGAAGATTACTACAATACTTGGAATAATATCCTGAATACAACGTGGGTATTCAAGGTTAAAGAGAACTGCCACGGTGAACCTGTGAAATACAAAGCTAGGTTATGCGTTCAGGGCTTTGATCAGATCCATGGTGTTGACTTTGAAGAAACCTGGGCACCTACCCACAAACTTGGCTCCCTATGACTTGCACTACTCTATGGCCTGAAGAACAAGATGAAATTCACCCAGTTCGACGTAAAAGGGCAATTTCTTCATGCCCAATTTAATGAAATAGTGATAATTGAAACTCCCAAGGGGTCTCACAGAAAATCACCATAATTTAAATTAAAAAAATTTTTATATGGTCTTTGCCAGTCTCCTAAGAACTGGTACAAAACGCTCACAACTTGGATGAAATCTCAAGGTTTCCACAAGTTGACAAGCAATCCTTGTCTCTATCTCAACTCTCATTTGCAATAAATTTTTTATTTCCACGTTGACAACCTTATCCATGTTGGAAGGTCCAATTCATTTGCTAATGGTTTCTTGAACCAATTTCCCAATTCTTCCTGTCATCCGCCCAACACAATCGTTGGTATGCTCATGGAGTTTAAGGGAGACACCATTCTCTTAAGTCAAACAAGCCAAATAGACCGGGGATTGGAGGAATTTGGACTCACCCACTGCAAGGATACAAACTTGCCGCTAACTCAGAATCTGCACCTTGAACCTGCAACAGACGAGGATCACACTGAATTTTGTCAACTAAACATCAAATATTGCTTTTCCGTAGGGTTTCTCAATAGCTTATCTCAATATACTTGTCCAAATATTTCTTTTGCTGTATCTAGCCTTGCAAGGTACAACACCAAGCCTGGCATGACTCACTGGAGAGAGGTGCAAAAAGTATGGAAGTACCTTTAAACCAACAGAAGTCTCAAATTAACTATCAAATTTGATCCTTCTCAAAAGATGATCTCTAGCTACAGTGACGCCACATGGGGCAACAATCCTATCTTCTGAAAATCCCATACCATTTATGTCATCTTCCATTACGGCAGCCCAATTGTCTGGAACTCATTAAGAAAAAGAAACATCACCTATTCTTCTAAAGAATCTGAACTTAACGCACTCCTTGACTGCTACCTGGAACTAAAATGGATTACTCACCTACTCAGTGAGATATACCGCGATTCAAACATAAAACCACTAATTTACATAGATAATAAAGGTTTAGAATATATAATAAAAAAATTTCGCTCACACTTCAAATCACGTCACATCAACATCAAAACAAAAGGACTACAAGAAGACTTCAATCTCTCCATTTTTGACCTCACTCTAATCTCAACTGAAGAAATGATAGCCAACTCACTAACCGCAGCCTGATCTATCAACTGCGTTAAGCGTCTACAGAGCAAGGTATTTGCAGAATCTTTCTCCAAATCCTCCTTGGTTTCCCCGCTTCCCATTTACAAGGGGTGTTGAGATTACAGTCCGCGTGTTCTCTACTTTCCTTGCACTCCCTACTTCTCCTGCTCCCCGTCATGATAATGTACCGGGGACCCAGACCTCACCTCTATACTGTTTCCGGCTCCACTGCTTTCTTTCTTTCTGTTTGTTTTTTTTTCTTCCGTCTTTCCTCTTTTTCTCATTTTCTTCATCTCATCTCTGTCCGCTTCAAGAACCTCAGCTCTCCTACTTGCCTTCATCTCATTCAAATCTGCCTTCATCTCATTTGTATCTGGCCTCACAACCTTGCTACTCATCTGAACACCACTCAAGATCTCAACCTCTTTTGATCTCCTATTCCTGCCTGGTAAGTCTCCTCTCCTTTGGACTCTCAGCCATATTTTAAACTCAATCTAGGGACCTCTTTAACTAGTCTACGCTCAAGTCCCCAGGAAACATCTATCTCAAATTATGCCATTGCCTCCTCACTCAATCTGTTGGCTTTAGGCGTAGGATCTTCCTTTTCACATCATCTATTATTTCATTCTCATTCTTCTTTGTTGTCCTGTTTCTCATGACGCTTGTGTTTTCTCAGTCTGCTGGTTCTATGTCATAAAGAAATTTAGTTTATCTTTTCATATATTTATACTAGAAAATTGAGCCTGATGGCTACAGGTAAGGTTTGGTCTACCACAAAGTCAATGGAGGATACCAGCCTGTTGGAGAATTCATCATTGACTGGCCTCTTTGAGCATTCTTCCAGCATGATTCAAGGGGAAATTCTGAAATCTGGTAGCAGTCAAAGCTGTGAACCCTTTGTTTTTCAGCAGCAGGTGCACAGTCATCAGAGAAAATCAAATTTGGCAGGGGTACATCTCAGACGCTGTAGCAGCACCCAATTTGATTTTCTGATGACAGCAGAAAGGAAAGCTTAATGAAGCTGTATGCTTTCACCAGCAAATTGAAAAATGATTTGCTCTTGGGCCACCCAAATGACTGGATTTTCTGGTGACAGCCAACAGCTTCATCAAGTATTCCTGTTGGCCGTCACCAGCAAATGGCAAACTGATTTGCTCTTGCACCGCCAAAATGACTGGATTTGCTGATGACAGCGCGATTAATCCCCCTTTTCTTGCCCAAAGGAGCCTGTCTCACCCTTGCTTACTCAAACATGCCGGTCCCCCCCTTGCCTGCTAGCTGGTGGGGGGGTGATGAATTCCCCCCCCCCCACCCAAGCCCTTCCCCCCTTTGCTTGCTAGGTGGGGGGGTGATCAAATCCCTCCTTGCTTGCTCAAAGGAGCCTGTCTCCCCCCTTGCTTGCTCAAACAAGCCTTTCCCCCTCCCCCTTGCTCTCTAGCAGGTGTGGGGGTTATGAACTCCCCCCCCCCCCTGCCCAAGCCCTTCCCCTCTTTTTTTTTCTTTTAATTGTATCTTTGCTTTATTGCATGATTCACTTTGATATAAAAAACGGACATATACCGCTTCTGCAGGCCAGAGGTGATTAAATGGAGCTAGAATGGCCCTGACAGTGCGGTAAAAATTTATCAAGTAATGATAAGGAAAGAGAAGAGGAAGAGAGGAGACAGTAAAAAGGGAAGTAGCGCAAGGACCTACGGAAGTATGAAAAAAATGAAACACTAAAAACAATCTGATTTGGCAATGAAAAGAGCCATCACCAAGAAGGCACAGGGTACCAGGAGGATTTAGTGGAGTGGGTTTGCGTTAAATCACAGACCAGGCATCCGTAAATCCAAGCAAAGTTTCTGGTGTTTCAAACAAAAGGATTTGCAGTGATTGATGAAGTGTTTCACAGATTTCTTGGGCCTGCAGAAATAGTATAGAAGATCAGTGCGCTGGTAAATACGGAAGAGTAACGCATTGAGAGGGAAATGGCTGGCGGCCAGTTGGAAATTCTTGCTATCTTGTGGGGGGCTGATCAAATCCCCCCCAATAATTCATAAAATCACATTTTATTCTTCTTACCCCAGGAAATCATAGATCACCAGATTTGCTGTCTCCACAAATTTCCTTCCCTCAAGCCAAAACATTGTTTTAGCTTGAATTATTTCATCAGGCACACCCAATTGAGAAACAGAAATTTCCTTCATCATTGTTGTAACATAAAAGAAATAATGCTTCAGATCACCATTTCACTTGGATCTCATGAATTTCAGAAAAAGTCAAACTTTGTTGGACACCAATTGAGGAGAATAAGAGATGATTATTTTGTTCCATATTGAGTACCGGATGTCTTTGTTCCCAGGATTGATGATGAATTTGAAATCAGCCTTTCCCTCTGTGATCAATGAGGATGTCAACAGTTTTGTATCTCTTGCACGTGAGTTTTGGTAAATTAGCTTCACTTTGTGCGTGCTCCATGGGCTGTAAACCTCAAGATAGCAACCCTTTGCCCTTTCAATGAGCCTTCATCCTCATGCACCAAACCACAAAGTTTTTCTTGTGGAGTTTGGGTATATTAAAATTTACCAATTTCTCATGTGTTTGTGACATCTTCAGCCTGATTTATGACTTTTGAGGCGTTCTGGTAAGTTCCAATTAGAATCTTGTTGAGTGCAATGGGCATTAAGTTTGAGTATCTTGTTGAGTGCAATGGGAAGTAAGTTTGAGTTCAATGATAAATTATGTGCAAATGCCATTTTGAAAGCAGTATAAGCATTGATTTGGCTCCTCACCTTCCTTTGGATTTCCATTGAAATCATCAAAATTGAAGGAGGAAGGAGTTTTAGGATTGGATGAGTGGGCATGGGGCCAATTACGGTTTTTGATGATTTGATAAGGTTCCAAAGAAGGTTCCAAAACAATGGACACTTGCAAAATCAAAGGTTTTGGATGGATGAATCCAAACACTAATATTCTGATGCAAACACTTCCATTTCTGCAGTGGAAGGATTTGAGAAATGAATACTTTAAACAGGATCCCAGTGTTTGGATGCATACATCCAAACACTAATTTTCCAGTAAAACCACCTTGAATGCAGCAGTGCTGCCCATCCTACCAGGTAAACTTGCACCAAAATCCTAGTTTTTGGATGCATACATCTGAAAAAACAATGTTGAATGCAGCAGTGTCCCTCAACCTACCATGAAAACTTGCACCAAAATCCTAGTGTTTGCATTCATACATCCAAACACTAAAATTTTGGTTCAACCACCTTGAATGCAGCAGTACCCCTCACCCTACCATGGACACTTTCACGGAAATCCTATTATTTGTATGTATGCATCCAAAAACTAAGATTCTGGTGCAACAAAATCAAATGAGGAAGTTCCCCTCACCCTACCATGGACACTTGGACCAAATGTTTGCATTTGGATGCAGCATTTCCACTCTTCCTACAATTGAAACTTGCACCAAAATTCTAGTGTTTGGATGCATACATCCAAACACCAAGATTCTGGTGCAACCACCTTGAATGCAGCAGTGCCTTTCATCTTATGATGGACACTTGCACCAAAATCCTAGCGTTTGCATGCATACTGTCATACTGACACCTAACTCAGTCTAGCCTCAGTCTAACCCCACTCTAATCTACTTACCTCAGGAACTTCAGCCTCAGGGCTCTTGACAATTTATCAGTTTATCTCCTTCAACTTCATATCCTCAGGATCTTCATGCCTTACATATCTACATATAGTCTAACCTCATGCATTATACATATAGACTCCCTAGGCTTGCGCATACTTATTCTCTTGGGTTCTGCATATCTTCTAATATTCTTCACTCTGTCTATCCTATACCTCACTATGGTTCATCCTTTGGAAATCCTTATGTACATCCTCTTGCAGATTTTATCACATAATCTGTCTACTTAGTACATAGTGTCATAAACTCCATTTACAATGTACATCCTCTCACTGTACATTCCCCACTTAGACAGCCAGACCTGTAGCTTAGCCCCAATGTAGTAAGCAGCCTAACCCCAATGTAGTAGCATACCTGATCAGCCTCTCTGTTACCTTGACTTCTCCCTTTTCATCACATATGTATTCTGAGCCCCAAGGCATCTGCACCCCTGTTGTATTCCAGCCTCCTAACTATTTAAGAAGCCCTTCTCTTCCTCTTCCTCATTTTCCCCCAAGAAATAAGTTTACTATTTCTTACTAGGAATCAATCCCAGCAAGAGTCATTCAGCACCTTAAATCCAATTCAGTCCTACTCTTCTCCTTGTTGCATCTTCCAGTATCCTTGCCCCCAAGCCTTGTGAGAGTAGAGTCCCCTTTGTGTCAAGCCCTGCTTGCATTCAGCAGCCCTTGTGAAACATACATCCAAACACTAAGATTGTGGTTTAAAAGCCTCTGTTACTTCTGTGCCAGGCTTTGAGCCATGGAAACTCACTAAGATTTGCAAAAGCCTCACTTGCACCAGATCTATGCTGGTGGGAGTGCATAAAGTGTTAGAAATTTTTGGAAAATGGCAGAGGCTGTTGCACCAAAATCTCAGTTTTCCAATGAAATAGCCATGGCAAGATAAACAAGAATCCAAGTGTTTGGATGTATTCCTCCAAACACAAAGAATTTGGTGAAAGTTGGAATGTGGAAATGCATATAATTTATCTCTCCATGTATGCATTTCAAATATAAACCTGGAAAAGTTTCATCTGAGTTGGAAATCCATGATGGTATTAGGATGAATGCCCTACCACTGAATGGATCCAAACATGCAGCTAATTAAAGTATTTTTTTTTTGAGTACCCAAAACATTTTTTGATGAAAAACATCCATCAAAATCATTCTGCATGATGATTAAACATGATAATTGTATCCAATGCCCCAAAGAATTGTGTCCCAAAGTATTTTGTAAAGGCAGCCAAAAAATATCACATGATCCACCCATACAAGCTTCCTGCCACAATATATCAACCCCAGCCTTTTAAAAATGGATGCACTCAGTTAATGCGCATATTAGTGTGTAATCCAAATGGCATGCACAATTGGGCCTCCACAGCCCATTGAACATCATTCGGCCACATGGGCCTTTCTGGATTTTTTTGGTTTTGGGAATTTGGGAACCAAAACACATTTTCCAGGTCTTTTGGGACACAGGCCCTGATGGGCCCGCAAGGTGTATTGACCAGCTTAGCCGGACGGGCTTTTTTGGGAATAACTGTGCCCAATGTCTATTTTGGACATACTTGGCCAGATGGGCTGGCCCGCCAAATTGTTTATTTTATGTCTTTTGGGCCTTGGTGACCCATTGGGGCCACCGCCTGTGTTTCCGCCCGCTTGGGGCTGCTTGTTTCTTGCTTGGGCCTGTTTCTGGGCCCAAAAGACCGCTCCAGGCCATTTTATAGGGCAGGAGACTATGTTTGGAGTCCTCTTACCCGCTGTGTGCAAGGCCGCGGCCCTGGTTGGGCCATTTGGCTGGTTGCAGCTGCGGTGGCTGGCGGCCCCTGCCTGCATCCCTCCCTTGCTTGGTTGTGAGGGGGAAGGAGGATGGCTTGTCCTCCCTCCCATCCAGACCAGAAATTTGGGGTGGGATTTGAACACACACCCACCTCAACCTTAGCAAAAATGGGTTGCAGGGGCCATCTCCCCCCCCCCCCCCCGTTACCAAGGGGGAGGTGACCTGGGGCTGAGTGGCTTGACCACTGCCCAGCCCACTGTTTTTTTGCTTTGCTCTGGGGGGTATAAACTTCCAGGGCTCCGTGGAAGGGATTTGACCGCTCACTGCAGGGATTGAGAGAGAGAGGGGGAGGGACATGCATGTCTGCTGGTTACACCCCCCCTCCTGTAATTTTTACCAGACCCATAATGTTTCTGGGTCCACCCTGGCCAATCTGAGGGCCAGGGGCTGGTTTCAGGAGGCAACCAGCCATGTGAGTTGGTAATAAGGACCAATACAGTCAAGAGGGAATTTTAACCGGGTAAAGGGCTGATTGTAACAGAAAACCAGCCAGGGTGTGAATAGATAAAAAGGCTGGTTCAGCCCAGTAAGTGTGGAAACACCAAACTCAACTGGTACAGGCTGGTCATAAGCATTCAGGGACTAATGCCAAGTGTGCTGATAAAGCCCAAACAAAGTAGCAAGGCTTTTAGAGCCTGTAGAGCCCCTTTAGCGCGCAATTTTTGCCTTTTACTTGTCCTTACATGAGCTCCACATTGGCACCATCTTTTTTATTTAAGGAGCTCTTCTCCCTCCTGTTTTCAATCCATTCATTCACCAATTCATTCACATTCACCACTTTGCCATTTCCTCTGCCTCATATTTAGGATCAATCATAAGAAATTATTGTCTCAGCATTTATTTTGCTTTAATTACTGCCCTTTGAATAAGCTTGTGGGCCAATAATTCTCACACAGCTAACCCTTGTTTCTCTGCATTCCTCCACACAATATTTTTCACCCATTTCAAGAATGCCTTCCTCTCTGGTTTTCCTTGGCATTATCTCTTGCTCCCCAATAGCACTCAATCCTGCTTTTATCAGTAAATTTCCCCAGAAATCAAAACCTTCCTGGGACTATCTGAAGAAGTCAGATGATCTAGTAGATATATTCCTTGCTAATGGGAATACTTGGGTGGGGCAACTTCCTCCATATGTTTCAAAGGTTCTATTTTCACACCTTCCTTCAACAACAGTTCCTGGACCAGCTGGTGGTTGGAAATCAGAGCGCTCCCTGAATGCTTTCATTTGTGTGGAGCTAGTAATTGATTTTGCAGTGTCATTAATTCAATTTGAAATGTCTCTGTGGATATTTTGTGAAATTTAAAATGCAAAGAAGCTGCTTGATGATATTCGTGATGCCGGAATCATTCTAACACGGCCTTGCAACAAAAAGACTGAAAAACATTCTGGATGCCAGCTTTCAATGTTTCCCCTTGAAAATCCTACCAGTATGAGATTCAATCCACATCTCAATTCAAAGCTTCTCTTGATTCCCAGTGGTTGTGACGTTCCACCCCAAACTACCCCACAGGCTTTTATTTGGAAAAAGCTTCTGCCACATCAAGAACGGGGACTGGCCTTCCTCCTTGATTTAGTAAATTCCATTTCAGAATCCTCAAAATCACTGTGGAAGATAATTCCCTCTAATGGATATTTTTTGTGGGAGAATATTTTCAGTGGAAAAAGAATATTGGTTCCTGATCCACTCTCAATTCCTGATACTCCACTTGGCTCTATCCTTGCAGATGACATGGGACTTGTAAAATCACTCAAAGAAATTTCCCTCATTGCCACAACCCTTTGGTAGACCTCTTCTTTGCAACTTCAAGGGAATCCTGGAAATTTCCTTCATTCAACATTTCTCATATGTCCTTCCTGGGTGCTTCATATTTGGTAGAAAGAAATCATCAAGAATACCTGGCAAAAAACAATTAACTATGTCCTGTTTCATGGGCAGTCTGGGAACAATATACCATTGCATGCATTCAAAAGCTCCAATTTATTTTTGACAAGATACTCCATCATCACAAGAGAATTTTTTCTTCACAAATAAATTCCAACTTCCACAAAATAAAGGCTTTTTTCTTACACTTGGCACCGGTTCATACTTGATGAAGCACAGGAAGCAGTTTAACTAATATTCAGTTCATCTATGAAACATCATATTGATCCTGGTAATTTTCAAGTGAAATCAGGACCAATAAATGAAAAGCACAGATTACATTATATTACCTCAAGGCTTCAAAATGCATGTTTCTAACTGAAAATCCCTTAAAGAACAGTATTCATGATTTTCTATCATTGCTCACATTTCTGTGCATAAATCATCAGAGTTCTTTGAATGACTGGCCAAAAGTTCTGCTTTCACATCTTCAAAACTCCAATGTCAAGCCAATTCAGTTGATTTGACAACATTGTTTTCTTTGAAGGACAAAATCAAGGAAACTGCATTTTTGGCTGCACATAACTCACAAGCCAATCCTGACACCCCTGTTCACCCCTGTCAAGGAATATTAAAACATACATTATCAAATGTTTTTGACTTCTTTTGGCAAAAAACTTCCTCATACTGGCCAAAGAACACAATCAAACTGCCTCCACATGGTCCAAGGCCTATGTGAGATTTGTGATCATCCCCTGCTTCAAAATCCTGCTCATGGTCTAACTTCTTCAGGCAAAATTGCCAAATTTGACTCACAGCTGCTAAAATACATATGCACTTACTTGTTGTAAGACTCCAAACGGCGCAGGGAATTGGCAGTTCTGTGGAGGGGATAGGTGCTTTTTTATGCTGCCCTCCTGAGTGTTACAAAAATATGTAGATGTAACTGAGATTGAGGTCCAGAACCTGGTAAATGAGGAATCAAGGAGTAGAGGATTAAGATGATAATAGTTTGGTAGCAATCGAACAGCACTATCTGAGACAAGATTATGCAGGGAAAAACTTGAACAAAAGAAGTTAAAGTCTGCTTAGAGTTCAAGGAACAAAAGCTGTTGTATGCAAACAACACCCACAAGCTAATAACTCTGGTCGTCAGCAGAAGATTGGGGATGATCAACTCAAACCCAAGCAACCTCCAGGTTCTCAATGAACCTGCCCAACTCTCCGCAATCAAGCGCTTGAAGGGTACCAGATAACTGAGGGTGGCTGTACAAGACAAAGCACAATGTTTAAGAAGCTCTAAAAGCAAACAGTAACTGATTGGAAGCAAGGATAACCTCAACACTTCTCAAGGGACTCAAGAGTAGGCTGGAAGAATGCAGCTCCAAAGAAGATAAGGGGAGGTATAACACTCCAGGTCTTAAGCTTAATAAGACCTCTTCAATCAATTGTGATTGGCTCCAGAAAGATGATCAAGGATCAGGACCAGTATGGTCAGAGAAAGGGATCAAGGAGTGATATAACACACTCAAAAATTCCAACAGACAGAATTTTCTTCAACCAGCAAGGCTATTGGTTGGTGATAAGGATCAAGGATCAAGGGTTTGAGTATGGAGGCTCAAGGATCAAGGTTGAGTTTATTTCATGCTGCATGATTCAATGATCAATCCAAAAGGCAGAGGAGAGCCCCTCCTTTTATGGGCAGGAGGCCCTGTTAGACTATGTACAATGTACTCTACAAATAGAGAAGAAAAGGAAAGAAAATCATGTGGTCACTTGCATCCGTCCGTGGATGGGCTCGCGCAACAATACCGGAATCACCCACCCCTTGTCCAAAGGCGGACGGGGTGGGAAAGGAAAATGAACTGGACCGCTGCGGATTTCCGCGGGCGGTAGTCAACACTCTCCACCCCTCTTCCAAAGGCAGAAGCCGGTGGGAGAGTACCAGGAAAGGTGAAGGATGAAGTTTGCGAGAGCACGGATGGGCGGATAGGAGATTGGCTTGAGGAAGTTGAGTGAATCCTGACAGGCTTGAGATTCACGACTAATAGATTGAGTGAGATGGGAGATTTGACGGATCCAAGGATTGGACAAATGCTTGGGGGTGTGGTCGGGATGGATTTGGTAAGTCATGGATGAGCGCTGCGCAACAATAATGATGAGAATGAGCGCCACGCGACGGTCGGATAAGAGATTGGGACGCGCAATGAGCGGATAGAAGATCGGGACGCCCAATGAGCGGATAAGAGATCGGGACGCGCAATGAGCGGATAGAAGATTGGGACGCGCCATGAGCGGATAAGAGATTGGGACGCGCAATGAGCGGATAGAAGATTGGGACGCGCAATGAAAAAGATGAGGACGTGGGACAATGATAGATAAGCAACGTGCTATGATTGGATAAGCAGCGCGCGGTGATGACAATGCGGATGAGGGACGCTTGACGCGCCAGGATGAGGATGCGGATGAACCTGAGGATTAGTTGGAATTGTTTTTTAGATGCCGGACGGTATGTTTGCGCAACAGTTTATGGATTGAGGTCTTAAGGTGGCCAGGGTGTCCAGGATGGGGCACCACAGCGTGTGCTACATATGAGTGTAATCCAAATGGGATGCAAATGTGGGCCTCTGCAGCCCATTGCACATACACACAGACCATAAGTGCCTGTGTGGATGTCACAGATTTGGGGAAACTGCCCTCAAAACGCATGAAACAGGCCTATTGGTACATGGGCCCTAATGGGCCCGGTGGGGTATATGGGCAAATACAGCCAGATGGGCTTGTATGGGCATAATTGTGCCAAATATTTCTTTTGAAAATACTTTGCCAGAAAGGCTGGCCCTCCAAAGTATGTTTAACTCACTTTTTGGGCTTGGGGCGGCCAATTAGGGGCCGCCTCCTGTGTCGCAGCCCATTTGGGGCTGCCGCCCATGTTGCCTGCTGTTTTTGCTTACAGTTGGTTTATGGAGCCTGACGGCCCGCGCGGGGCCGTTGTAGGGGGCAGAGGGACTCAAAATGGAGTCACCCCACCCCGGTCTGCCACGCTGGGTGGTGGCCAGGGAGCTGGGGACAATGGCCCTGGCTCCTCCCCCTCCCCTTGCTCTCCATTGCAAGGAGGAGGAGGAAGGGCTGGCTGGGTTGGACCAGCCAGTGACTGGTTGCAAGAGGCAACTGGTCAGGGTGGGGGGGACCTCATCACCCCCCCCCCCACCAAATATGGTGGTGGGCTGCTTGCAGCAAGGCAACTGGTGGTGGAGGGGAATTGACCACCCCCCCCCCACCACCAAAACTGGCGCTCTCCCCCCCCTTTACCAAGGGGGAGGAGTGACTGGCTGGAGGGGATTTCACCACCCCCCAGCCCACCTACCTTGATGATGCCCTGGGGGTATTGACCTCCAGGGCCCCTGTTGGGGTGATTTGACAGCCCCCTCCAGGGATTTGAGAGAAAGAGGGGGAGGGCAGCATGTCCGCCGGTTACACCCCCCCCCCATGTGTGTCTGAGACCGGACCCAGGTGTGTCCTGGGTCCCACCTGGCCATTTTTATGGCCAGGGGCTGGTTGCATGAGGCAACCAGCCAGCATGTCAGGTAACAGGGCCGGTCGTAACAGACAACCGGTCAGGGGCTGGTTCATCCCCATTATGGTGGAAACACCAGAAATTTCTGGAATAGGCTGGTTGTAAGGGTACAGGGACTGATGCCATGCGGGCTGATGTAGCCCAAACCAAGTGACAAGGCCTGTAGAGCCAGTAGAGCTCTTTTGAGGCAAAAAAATTGCCTTTTGGCTTTTTGTACCATGGGCTCACAAGAGTCCAATCTTTTGTACCTAAGGAGCTCTTCTCCCTGCTGTTTTCCATCATCCATTCATCCATCCAATAGAATTCATCACCAATATCATCCAACGTATTGCCCCATTGTAAAAGCCCAATACCAATTATTAAAACAATGTGTCCAGCATTTCTTGATGGAATACTTCCCTTTTTTTGTTCAATACTATCTTCATATCTTCCTATCTTCCACCCTCTCTCATTACCATCACCACATTCATTAAAATTCAATACTTTCATTACCCATCATCATCAAATAACTGTCACCACTCCATTCCAACATCATCTCTATCATCATCACCATCACCATTACCATCACCATTACCATCATAATTACCATTACAATCACCATCACCATCACCATCATCATCATATAATTATTCCCCATTAAGCTATACCATTACCCTCATCATCATCATCATATTATTCTCCCCATTAAGCTATACCATTACCCTCATCATCATCATCATATCATTATTCCCCATATCATTCTAGGCAACTATGCCTGAGGTCCTTGTTTCTCCTCTTAAAATAGGCTATCATTCCCCATATCATGCTAGGCAACTATGCCTGAGGTTCTTTTTTCTCCTCTTAAAATAGGCTATCATTTCCCCATCTCATATCCTGACAAGGTGGTGTCCTGTCATATATTCCTCAATTCTCATATTCTCCTCTCATTTCTCATGAATCTCTGGAATAGTTGCTGGTTTTAAACTGTTTCCTAAATTTGTCAGTTAAGGTGGTGTGTTGTCTTTTTGATGTTCATATTCTGTAACTAACAAATTTAGTTAAATTATTGCTATCTTACTGTTTTCATTAACACATTACCCATGTCTTAGGCCCCCCCTGGGCTCTCTAGCTGTGTTAACCCTCCTACCTTGGGCCCCCTTTGGGTTTCTCTAGTTTTCCATAAATACTGGCCCTTCCCTTGGACCATGAATGAAACCCATCTGATTACCAGACAATTAAACCAGAGTGTCCCTTCCTCCTCATTGGATCAGTTTCACTTGACTATACAAGTATTACCTCTTCCCCTTTGGTTCTTTGTAGCCTCATCCTTTCCAGTTTATCTCTCTTTGGCATCATAGCCTTCCTTCAAATTTTCATTTCTTTTGCTTTAAATACTGCTCATTTGCCCAAGCTAATTGCTGGCCATAATTATAACAACAGAAATCACAAAAAGTGACAAACCAACTGATAATACATGAAATCAATCCAAGCCCTGTCTCTGGAGCTCCAAGATATCTGATATACTCCAAATTGTCTCAGAAATGTCTGATTACATGCAAAAAAAACTCAAAGTGGTCATTTTTTCTCTTTGGACACGTATGCTTGAAATAGGAATTTTGATTATTTCAGCCTCTTTGATGCCGAGAACCTTGCTATCCTTCATCTACCAGAGGTTATGGAATAAATAATAAATATATTATTCAATAAATGCAGCAAAAATCAGTAAAATATTTGGATAAGGCTATTGAAAGGTTGATTGGTTTGGTTATTATTTAATATTATAAATTAATATTAATAAATTGATTATTGAATAAATCAATAGAGAAGAACAATAAGATTGGGGATCTTTAACACCTCTCTTCAGGGAATTCACTTTGAAAACACATATTCCTGGTTACTTTAGAGCCTTTAATTTATATTCATAAAGGGGATATTTCCCAAAGATAATATATATATAAAATATATGGTGCACTGGCAGGGCCTTCTAACCAAGCTTCCACAACAGAAAAAGGATAATAAGACTCACTTGCATGTTTTTGAATCCTTTAGGTACCTGTTTGGGACATGTACTGATGGGTTAAACCTGTTACTGGGGTTACAAGGTTGTTCAGCAGTTTAAATTGATAAAAGGGTTGTGGGACAGAAATTATTATTCAGACTAAAGCCAGAAATCACTTACCTATATTTTATAAGTATTTGATTACCTTGGCAAGGTTTCTAGATTTAAATATAAATGGGTCTCTTGGTATCAATATCCTCAAAAGAGCTCTATATTTATAGCTTTTTGAGTCCCAATTCTGTCCTTCTGAGGGATACAGGGGCTCAAAGGGACGGTTGCAAAGGCTAGCAGGGTAATCAGTGGTATCCTGGCACTTTTGGTTGGAGCTATAGAATGGCTAACATCTAATCCACATGGTATTGGAATTATTCTACCTTTTAATTGATTTTATGAGGTGTAAATAACACTAATCTATCCACATGATCATCATTTAATTAATTATCATTAGTAAAGATTCCCAGGATGTTAATAATTTTTCTTAGTAGAATTTCCTATGGGTAATCTGATTTAAGATGGGTTCTCCCTATGTATTAACTGATGGGAGTAAAATCATAATATTGATTTTGCTTCTTATTTTCAAAATTCAGTTGATTTCTTTTAAATAATTAATTAAAAATATGAGTTATGATGATACATGTAATATTTTTACATAATTGGTTTTCGCATTATTTAACCGTAATAATCATGTCTTGAAGTACTCACAATTGTATATTCAAAGTATTTTATGATATTTTACAATTAGTAGTTATCTTATTTTTGACCTATTTGGTATATTCATTATATTTTATAAAAAAATATGTAGAAAGTTTATTTAAGTATTTTTTAATGATTTTATTTATTTTTAGACTATCTAATATCCATGGGGACATTTATTACATATTTAGTATTTGCCATTCTAGGTTGTATCACCTTTACGTGGTACCTAGGCTTCTCAAGCCGTCTGTCACTCTGTCAGTCCGTAGTCCCGCGGCTGCGTACATGTCCAATGCCCAGGGATGCGTACACAACTTTTGAGGGTACGCGGACAGGGTTGCAGTGCTGCTGCTCAGCCACGCAGGGTGGTGTTGGTTGCTGCGGCTGGGTGCGGGAATTGTTAAAAATCACATTTCCGCCAGTAACTCCTCCAAATCACAGAATTCTGAGATTCTGACACAAAATTCACTGTGAAACCTATATGTGGGGTTTCATGTGAAATATTAAGGTGGACAAAATCCCAAGGATGTGCCTCTTTCCTAACCTTCATAAATCATTTAAAAATATGAGCTGTAGGAATTTGAGGTAGGTGTCAGTCAGTGACCCTACCTTAATTTTTATTTAGAATCAGAATTTCAACTAATACTTTTAATATTATTTCTCCTTCAATATAATTTGTATTTATTTATGTTATTTTTTGTCAGCCTGCTACTTAGCACAGAGCAACCTGACAAAGCAACAACAATAATAATATTAAAAAAAATAAAAAGAACAAAAAAAATAAATCAATAAAATTATTATAAAATGAAGGAGTAGGAAATCCATGAATATTAATGCAGAAATGGATTCCCCATTCAAAATAAGGTAGGGTCACTCACTGACCCCACCCTTGAATTCTTACTCCTTATATTTTTTAATTAATTTAAAAGAAAATGGTAAATGACCACGGTACCAATATGGCACCTTTTGGCCATTTTAACATTTCACATGATATGTCATGTATAGGTTTCACACCTAAATTTCAGTCAAAATCCAGGTGTTGTGTGTAGTTTAGGAGTTACACAGGGAATTGTGTTTTGTCACAATTCCCGCATGCAGCCCTGCGTCCCTACAGCGCTGGACTCCCACGCACCCAAACTCCCGCGCGCAGGTAATCCCGTGACCTAGTCACGCGCGCAGCGGATCAGTCCCCGCGCGCATCTGAATGGACTGATCCTCGCGCCTTACCTGCCGTGATCACGCGCGCAGCGGATCAGTCCCCGCGCGCATCTGAATGGAGTGATCCCCGCGCCTAGCCTGCCGTGATCAGTCTGACAGCCAGGTACTGCTCAGAGGAGCTATAACCTAGTAGGATCGACTCTACACATGTAAAGCTACCACACAAGCGTAGATCATAGTTTAAAAACCTTAAAAGTCAATTAAAATTAGTTATTAACTAATTTTTAGTATTTTTTATTAATTAAATAAAGATCCAGACTCACCACGTCATGAGCTGATCAGAACCTTCAAAGACCACAAAACTACACAAGGAGTGGTCTTAAAAATTATTAAAAATTACATTAAGGATCAGCAGAAGATGGAAAATCAATAAACATCCACGTCTGCTCACTTTGGACCAGTACTTACAGTAAAAATTGAGGATCAGTGCAGGATCAGCAAAATGATTAATCTGTTGATTAACAGATCCTGCAGCTAAAAA
Source organism: Puccinia polysora (assembly GCA_025617555.3). Taxonomy (NCBI): domain Eukaryota; kingdom Fungi; phylum Basidiomycota; class Pucciniomycetes; order Pucciniales; family Pucciniaceae; genus Puccinia; species Puccinia polysora. The sequence goes on from CM062628.1 coordinate 35,567,453, forward strand.
GGAGCTGTTCCTTGACAGATCTAAGGCCAGCAGGCTAACAGCACTTTGAGGACGTGCCAATTTTGCCCTGACTGCCCCCCTAGCCTCAGCCCATGGCTAATACCCCTTCTAGAGGCCCTCAAGCACCCAAAAAGGAATATTTAAACAGGCTCTTTTTGCCCTTTTGTTCCCAATCATCCATCAGTTATCAGAAATATTATTATTATCAACCAGAAATTGTGTCATTGTTAGTCAAGTGCTTATCAAGAAGAAAGCAAGTGATTTATGATCTAGTCTGAAGTATTATTATTATTATTTTCTAAATAACTATCAAGAACCAGAAGTTTGAACCAGCCACCAACCCCATCTGTTCTGAAGCTTCTTACCTGAATCTTTGCAGGATTTCTCTGGATTACTTCCCAAGTAAGTTTTTTCCTTCCTGCTCTGGGTTTGTGTGCTGTTTTTCCCCCCCAAATTAGTGGATAAGGTCTTAGAAGGCACCCATCTTCATTCCAAGGTTATAAAATGCCTATGGAGTCCCCTTGAGGAGAGGTTGCCAAGTCTGTAAAGACCCCCAGTAGTATATTACTGTGGCCCCTCTTTTTATATTATATTTAAAATATTTATAACCAAACCAATTAAACCTTGCACTTGCTCTTACCATATTATTATTGGAGCTGTAAAGTGTTTATTCTTTGGAATATTATTGCTCCAAATTCTTTTATCACTCTTTGTAGCTAAAGGACTGCAAGGTTCCTGGTATCACAGAGCTGATATTTTTTCACTTTTGGAACTTGCTCTGCAATAGTAGCAAGCTGAAAATGCCCCTCTCCAAGATATGGCCATATCAGAAAAAATCTAAAGTTTGGAAAAAAAATTAATTCCATATATATTTCAGTTTCTTTTACTGGCTCTGTAGTTTCTAAGATCCATTGGTCCATCAGTTATATTATTTTCTGGTAACCACTCATCTTTGTTGGCAGATTCTCCTTTGTATCTTACTAAGTATAGTCTAACATCTTTACCTTGCACTCTCTCCTTCTTGTCTCTCAGTATCCTGCTTACTTTCCTTTTTTCTTTCATGTGGTCAGCTTCTAGTGGGATTATTACTGGAGGGAGGTTGCTACCTTCTCTTGGTTGAAAGTTTTCTTGTAAGTTAACAGGGAATACTGGGTTCTTTCATGATAATTCTTCACTCAAGACTAAGTCCACAGAATTATTGCTGTGCATTTTCTTGATAACAAATGGCCCTAAAAAAGCTGGTTTCAGCTTTTTGATCCCTGCTAAATTGTTGAAGTTGGAAGTAGATATCAAGATCTATTCTCATATCTTATAGTCAGGTTCTTTGTGTGATTTATCCCATCTTTGTTTGTTGTAATCCACTGATTCTTATACACATTTTGGAGCATCATTATTTTCCAGGTCTATCATGTTCTTAAAGTCAAGGGATATGGGGTGGATGGTGGTTAAGGTTTGGTTCAGGTTATTCCTGGGAAGTTTTGGAATCCATCCTCTTTCTAGTACGTAAGGGGCTTCTTTGGTGGGAGAGTGTTTACTGCTATTATAATCCATCTCCAGGGCTGGGAGTAAGCTTACCCAGTCATGGCATTATCCATCTGAGTTCTTGTATTCTAGAACAAAGCTAAAAAACCTTCTTAACATGTCTTCCAGTGTCTGTATCATCCTTTCAGCTATACCATCAGTCTGGGAATGATATGCTGTAGAAAAAGCAAGAGTGGTACCCATTATATCATTTAGATTCCTCCAGAATTCAGAAGTGAATTTGGGGTCTCTGTCACTGATTATAATCTTAGCTATACCTACATAAGCTATAATCCTGTTCCAAAATAACAAGGCCACATCCATAGCATTACAATCTTTGTGGTCAGGTAAGAACTTTGCCTTCTTAGAATATCTGTCCACTATAACCAGGACAGAGTTATAGGAGTGCATTCCTCCAGGGGGAGGCCTGTGAAAAAATCCATATTAATGATTTCCCACATATTTTTGGGTTCAGAGATCTTTTGCAGGAGTCCAAACCTTTTGCCAGTAGTTTTATTAGACTTTTGGAAAGTCTCACAGCTAGCAACATAATTTATAGTATTCTCTTCCAAATCTATCCACCAAGCATTCTGCTTCACTTTCTCCAAGGTGCTTTCAGTGGAAAAATTCCCTGATGAACAATTTTCATGGCATTCCTGAAGTATGTGTTGCATATGCTTTTTGTTGCTCATTATTAACACACTGGAATGTTGGTATCTATATTATAAGAGACCATCCCAAAAGGTGAAACTTCCTGCTTCATATGGTTTGAGTAATGAGGCGTAAACTATATACTGGGGCTGATTCTGGGGACTCACATTCCATAATGGTAATCAGAAGCTTGAGTTCAGTTCAATAGTTCTCTCTTAATAGATTAAAGGAATCATTATCTAATTCAAATAGGTGGATCCCCATAATTGGAGCATCCAATGTCAAAAAATTGATGTTTAAGATAGGAAGAATATCCTGATTCTCAGGGTCATATGCTGGATTGCTAGGTTCATAAGGAAAAGCCTTTCTACTTAAACTTTCAGCATTCTGTTGTTTTGCCCCAGCTTCATGAACTATAGTCATCTGGCCTCTATACTGTGGTATAGAAATTTACAACCCAAGCATATGTCTACTAGGGGTCTACATGTTCATGAGAGTTCTTACAGCATTACAATCCCTAATTACTTGGGAAGTGGTGCCTTCTAAGTAATAGTGCAATTTCTCAAGAGCCCATAATAGAGCCAAGCATTCCATCTGACTTTCTCCATACCTTTTCTCGGTGTCTTTGATCTTTCTGGATATAAAAATTACTGGTTTCTCCACTGGTTTTTCTTGTTCTATTCTTTCTTGGTGTAAGGCAGCTCCTAACACGTGCATACTAGGGTCAATTTATAGCTTAAAGGGTTTAGAGTAGTCTGGTTGCATTAGTAGAGGAGTGGAGTTCATATATTTTTTTAATTCTTAATATTTTTTCAACCTCTCATGTGTCATTTCAAAGGGAGTGTTATTGTTGCATATTTCTTACAGACTTTTAGTTAGCATAGCAAACTTTGGGATTTATTTTCTTTAGTAACTGAAAAAAATAATTAATGATAGAAACTCTGTTTTTTCAGACAAATGGGTCTGTTCATTACATCAGCTATTTTATTCTGGTCAGCAGCTAGAGTTAGACCAGAGACTGTATGCCCCAGAGCTTTCAGTTCTCCATATCCAAAGTTGCATTTCTTCATGGATACTTTCAACCCTGCTTTAGAAAGAGTTTGGAGGAGTAATATAACTTGATTTTTATGAGTCTCCCAATCATCAGAATATATGATGACATAATCTATAAAAACCATCATCCATCCTTGTCTTATATAAGTCCCTAGAACTGTATCAATTTTTCTCTGGAAGTGTGATGGGGCATTGTTTTTACAAAACGGCGTCCTGAGGTACTCATATATTCCTGAATGGTCGATTATTCTCATAAAATTTCTACTTTCAGGGCTTTTAGTTATCTGGTGGAACCCTTTAGGAATATCCATATTAGTGATGTATTTAGATTTAGAAAATTTATGCAGAGCATGATCAGTCCAGGGGATGGGATAATAGTCTGCCTGAGTATATTTATTCAACATTATGAACTCTCCTACCATTCTTGACTTATCATTATGCCAAGATATGATTACAGGAGTGGTCACGTCCACTTATTCATTATTCCCAACCGTCCTCAATACTTGTAGGTTTATAAGTTGTTGGATGGATTCCTCAAGAGCTATTCTAGATTTAGGACTAGAGGGATAAGCTGGTCATCTTTTTTTAGGAGGATAAGGATACTTAATATTCAAGGTCAATACCATATCATTTCCTTTTATATCACCAATGAGATGATCTCTAGTACAGAAAGTATTTTTATTCTCAAAACAGACACTCAATATATCTTTTTTCTGCTCCTCAGAAAGTTTCTCATCCAGTTCTGCTTGAGAGAAGTGTTCTTTTTTGAATTCTTCTAACTGCTTTTGATAAGTAGAAGAGGGGAATTTATTTTGGATAGTGCATATCCTAAACTGTTTGTCCCAGTTACCACCCACAGTGAAATACCTTCCTTTACTTTGGAACACATCTATGCCATATTAAAATAAAGCATCATTCCCTATTATCAGGAAGTCAAATCATCTGTTGAGAAATATCACAAATTCCACTTGAATCCTGTAAGATCCTTTATTATGGGCCAGTATTATGGGAGCATTCCATACTCCAATAGCATTCATAGTGGAGTGAGAAGAGCTAAACTTAGCCTTTGAGACAGGCAGAAGGTGGTCTTTCCAGTTGGGATCCAATTTGTTCAAGAATTAAGTGCAAACACATGAGCAGAAAGGGTCACTTTCAAGTAATAAGCTTATGGGCTTGTCTTTATACATTCCTGTTGCATAACAAGTTTAACCAATAGTATAACTTGTACCACTCATTGGTATAAATGTTAGTGTTTTAACTTCAGTGACATGTCTAGGAATTATGGAAGGGTCCCATTGTTGGGGCAAACTAGAGTCACCATGAATATTATTGATTTCTATAGAAGTGCATAAATCTCCATCTATTAAATTGATAGTGTTAGTTAGGATCAATTCACATTCAGACAATGATTTTTCAGTATTGGCTGTTTCTTCATAGTTCTGGTTCCCTTCACTCTCAGTTTCTCCTTCCATTACTTCTATCTTTCTCTCTGGTAATGGGCAGTCTTTTCTCATATTCCCTGCTTTGTTACAGTTCCAACAAGTTCCAGGTATTCTTTCTTTATCCTTGTTCTCATTAGATTTCTTGTTATTGGGGATATTTATCAGAGGAGGTTGTTCCAGGTTTTTGTTAGTATTGAAGCTATCTTTGGGTATAGAAGGATTCTTCTTGTCTAACCCATTCATATCTATTACTTCTTCTAACACATTTATTAGATTTGGTAAGGCAGCATCCATACTCATTCTGCATCCCACACTATGGTTCAGATTTCCAGGGCACAGTTTGATCATTCTTTCAGTAACTTCCTCTTTATCCACACCTGGATAGAAGCAGTCTAGTCTCCTTTTCTGTTCTAAGCACCATTTTTGAGGTTAATTCTTGGAGGGGTCAAATGAGGAATTTTTGAAATTTTTAATCATTTTCCTTTTTCACATCCTAGAATCAAATTGTTTTTAATTAAGAGATTCCAAGAATTCCATGGTAAGGATCTTATTTCTTCTCTTTTGCTGGTCAACCAATCTCATGCTACACCTTCAAAGAGTCTAGGTAGCCTGACTAAGGCTATAGCTTCTGGAAATTCATAGGAATTTATGGTATAGTCAATATATTTGATGAAATTTATATGGTTTTACTCTCCTTCACAAGAGAACTTAGGAAATTCAGAGATAGGGGGTAAATCTTTGAGGGCTTTTTCCATTTTGGGAGTAGTACTAGGCCTGAAAGTGTCATTCCTGTTATAATTATGGCTAGCAATTATCTTAGGCAAATGAGCAGTATTTAAAGCAAAAGCAATGCTGGACACCTTGTGTCAATAAATGCTTGATGGGCTCTCACAATGGGGCAATATGTTTGATTATATTGTTGATGAATTTGATTGGATGATGAATTAGATGATGGAAAAAAGCAGGGAGAAGAGCTCCTTAAGTACAAAAGATTGGCCCCTTGTGAGCCCATGATACAACAAGCCAAAAGGCAAATTTTCCGCCCCAAAAGAGCTCTACAGGCTCTACAGGCCTTGTCACTTGGTTTGGACTGCATCAGCCCACATATCATCAGTCCCTGTACCCTTAAAACCAGCCTATTCCAGTTATTTCTGGTGTTTCCACCTCAATGGGGCTGAACCAGCCCCTTAGCTTTTCAAAACCCTGGCCGGTTTTCTGTTAAAACCCTCCTGTTACCTCACTTGCTGGCTGGTTGCCTCATGAAACCAGCCCCTGGCCATAAAAATGGCCAGGAGGGACCCAGGACACACCTGGGTCTGGTCTCAGACACACTTGAGAGGGGGGGTGACCAGCAGACATGCTGTCCCCCCCCCCCCTCTTTCTTACAGGACCCTGGAGGGGGTGGTCAGATCCCCCTCCCAGGGGCCCTGGGGGTCAATACCCCCAGGGCGTCCCTATGGTAGGTGGGCTGGGGGGTGGTCAGGTCCCCTCCAGCCCGTTGCTCCTCCCCCTTGGTAAAGGGGGGGGAGAGCGCCCCTTTGTTGGTGGGGGGGTGGTCAATTCCCCCCCACCGCCCGTGGCCTCAATGCAACCGGCCTAGCCGCCACCTTTGGTGGGGGGGTGATCAAATCCCCCCAACCATGACTGGCTGCTCCTTGCAACTGGTCGCTGGCTGGTTCCATCCAGCCAGCCCTCCCCCTCCTCCTCCCAATGGCAAGCAAGGGGAGGGGGAGGAGCCAAGGCCTCCAGCCCCGCAGCAGCCACCCAGCGCGCCAGCTGCAATGGGCTCAAAAGCCTCGAGTGGGGTGGGGGGGCTCCATTTTGAGTTCCCCTGCCCCCTACGACGGCCCTGCGCAGGCTGTTGGGCTGCATAAACAGGCATTCAGCAAGAACAGCGGCCCCAATGGGCCGCCCCAAGCCCAAAAACTAAGTAAACCATACTTTGGCGGCCCAGCCCTTCTGGCCAAGTATGTCCAAAATAAACCTTGGTCCCAATTATGCCCATACAAGGCCATCTGGCTGTATTTGCCCATATACCTCACCAGGCCTGTTAGGGCCCGTGTACCAATAGGCCTGGTTCACGCATTTTGAGGCCAGTTTCCCCATATCAGTGACATTGAAACAGGCCTGTATGGTCCGTGTGAGTATCCAATGGGCCGGAGAGGCCCATATGTGCATCCCATTTGGATTAAACTTATAGGTAGCACACGCATAAGTGCATACATATTTTAACAATCCCTGTGCATTCCCATGAGGGGTGGTGCATAAGGGGTAGTTGTTTGTCTGGGAGGTTTTGGTTCCTTGGTGTTACTCCTCAAGGGGTTGGTCAGACGTACTTTGAATTCTCTAAGATAATTCTTGATCAGATTAAGTTTAAGGTCCACTTTATTATTAAGAAGATCCAATTTTTGACTAAGGGGCAGAATTGATTGGTTATTAGTATTCATTCATTATTCTTTTAATGGCTTGAGGGACATAATAAAATCTTCTTGAATACCTGATAAAATTTTCTCAATGATTTGAGTATAACTGGTTTTACCCCTGTTTATTGTTTCCAATAATTGTTTGGTATTTTCCATAATATCTTCTATCCCTACAGATTTTGATTGATTACTAATTAATTTGGCCACTAAAGAGGTCAACTTATCCAATTGTGTACAAAAACCATCCAATTTTTGACAAACAACTTTGAAATTATGACGCATATCATTGGAAAAGGAGGTAATTATATCATAGGTTGTTTTATTCAAGATGCTGGGTTCAGAATTAAAAGCTAATTGTGGTACACCTTTTTCTACTTTTGAGCTAAGGATATTATCTGGTTAAAATACTTCTTTCCCTTTGGCTTTGGATGGGAGGAAGATCTATTCTTTCCTGATTCTCTGCCTTTCAGTTGGGCTCATTGATCCAATGGATTCCACTTTTCTACGTAGGATTCTACCTCTTTCCTTGGAATCATTTTTGGAAAAGCTATCTGGGTCAACTTTTCCTGGGATTTTATCTTTTTCATAGATACTATGTCCCCCTTGGCTTGTGATTCTTTGAATTCTTCCCAATATTTCATTTGCTCTTTGACTAAGTCTTTTATCATGGCTTCCTTGGCCAGATTCTGCTGGGGTGGCTGCAGGGAACCTCCTTGTGATGGAAGGGGGCTTGATTCTACTACCTTCTCTGGCTCTAGGTTGGGGGAGGGCAACAGTACTTGGTTCTGTTCCTTGTCCACCAACATTTGATTCAGGGGTTCCAGCCCCTCATGGTTGTCTTTACTGGTTACATCACAGTTACTGGGGCTCCTGGAAGAGATGCATGTGGGGGAATTCTTCCTGAGGCCCTTGTGTTACGTCTATTCATTTTTAATAAAATATTTGTAAGTTTTTTTCTAAAAAAAAAACGTGATAATAAGTTTATTAAAAATTAATGAAGTTGATGTTTAAAGGTACTAAGTCTTTATTGGGATTATATTTGTCATTAACAGGTAATCCAATGGGCCTTGGTGTGTTCCAATGAGAATTTCTACATTCCATTAAATGTTTTCAGGAGGTCCAGAAATATCTGGTACTTCTTGATCAAATAGATAAATTTCAGTGAGGGTTGTTTCTGGGATAGGAGGTTTCACTGATTTTGTGAGAAAGATATTTTATTGGTTAATAAAATATATTTATATTATTTTCATAAAATAATTTGGTAATATAAAGTTTTTGCTTACTTTTATATTTTCAAAAGTAATTTATCCTGTATTTTTTACAACCTTTATAATGTCTCAATAGAGCTTGAAAGTTGATACACCTCTCAAGATCTTCTTGTTCAAGGATTTTTTCTTATTGTTTACGGAGAGAAGTGATATTAAGTTGTTCAGCTTTAGCTAAAGCTTCCAAACCAGTTGGTTTATAATTTTCAATTTATTCTTATTTTCTTATTTTTAAAATAATTAATTAATATATTATTATTTATTGTGCATTTGTTTCTAAATCCACTGAAAAATAAATTAATGATAAATCACGGTTGAAAAAAGTCAGATAAATTATCTTTGATTAATTTTTTGTGAAATGTCTGGTCCAAGGTATTAAATATAATATAATGGAATAGTTCCTGGCCAGACCCCCAATTTTTAGCCTCCTGGATGCCAAGACACTTTCCATCCTTGAGCTACCAGAGGTTATGGAATAAATAATAAATATATTGTTCAATAAATGCAGAAAAAATATGTAAAATTTCTGGATAAATCTATTTCAAGTATGATTGGTTTGGTTATGATTTAATATTATAAATTAATATTAATAAGTTGATTATTGAATAAATCAATAGAGGAGCAAAATAAGATTGGGGATCTTTAACACCTCTCTTCAGGGAATTCACTTTGAAAACACATATTCCTGGTTACTTTGGAGCCTTTAATTTATATTCTTAAAGGGGATATTTCCCAAAACAATAATATATATATATATAATAGGGTGGAGTGGCAGGACGTTTTAATCAAGCTTCCACGACAGAAACAGGCTAATAAGACTCACTGGTATATTCTTGAATCCTTTAGGTACATTTTTTGGACGTGTACTGATGGGTTAAACCTGTTACTGGGGTTAAAAGGTTGCTCAGCAGTTCAAATTGATAAAAGGGTTGTGGGACGGATATTATGAATCAGCTCAAGGCAAAAATCACTTAATTATCTCTTATAATTATTTTATCACCTTGGAACAGTGTCTGGATGTAAATATAACTGGGTCTCTGGGTATCAATATCCTCAAAAGAGCTCTATATTTTTAGCTTTTTGAGTCCCAATTCTGTCCTTCTGAGAGATACAGGGGCTCAAAGGTAAGGTTTATAAGGCTAACAGGGTAATGAGTGGTAGCCTGTCACATTTTTTTGGTGCTATAGCAAGGGTAACTTCCAATTCCACAGGGTATGGGAATTATTCTACCTTTTGATTGATGTTATTGCGTTTAAATAACACTAATTTCTCAAAATGATCATCATTTAATTAATTACCATTAGTAAATATTCCCAGGATCTTGATAATTTTTCTTATGGGACATTCCTACGGGTAATTTGATTCCAGATGGGCTCTCATTATGTTTAAGCTGATGGTAGGAAAATCATAATATTGATTTAGCTTCTTATTTTTTAAATTCAGTTGATTTCTTTGAAATAATTAATTAAAAATATAAGCTATGATAATACAGGTAATATTTTTACATCATGTGTTTCCTTAGTTGTTCATGAACATGCTGATGTCTTGAAGTTCTCACAATTGCATATTTAAAGTACTTTATTATATTTTACAAATAGTTGTTAACTTATTTTTAACATATTTGGTATTTTTATTATATTTTTAAAAAAAATTGTAGAAAGTTTCTTCAAGTATTTTCATATAATTTTATGTATTTTAGACCATCTGCTATCCACTGGGAAAATTATTACATATCTAGTATGTCCCTGTATAGGTTGTAGCACCTTCACATGGTACCTAGGCCTCTCAAGGTGTCTTTCACTCTGTTAGTCCATAGTCTTGCAGCTGTGTACCTGTCAGATGCCCAGGGCTGCATACATGGCTTTTCAGGGTACGCAGACGGGGTTCCAGTGCTGCTGCTCATCTTCAAAAGGATGTGTTGGTTGCCGCTGTAAGACTCCAAACGGTGCTAAGCCGTGGCAGTTCTGTGGAGGGGAAAGGTGCTGTTTAGGCTGCCCTCCTAGGAGTTACAATAATATTTAAATGTAACCGGAATCAAGGTCCAGAACCTTATGGATGAGAAATCAAAGTAAGGGAAGAGGATAAGAGTTGTCGGTAGCAATGGAAACAACACTATCTGAGGCAAGATGGTGCAGGTAAAGACTTGAACAAATAAGTCAAGGTTTGTTCAGAGTTCAAATAGAACAAGGCAGTTGTAAGTAACAACGCCCACAAGCTAATAGCTCTGGTCGTCAGCAGCTGATTAGGAAAGATCAACTCAATCCCAACCAACCTCCAGGTTCTCAATGAACCTGCCCAGCTCTCCGCAATCAAGCGCTTGAAGGGTACCAGATAACTGTGGGAGGCTGAACAAAACAAAATCAATTTGTTTATGAAGCTCTAGAATCAAATCAATAACGAATTTGAGCAAGAATATCCCAACACTTCTCAAGGGACTCAAGAATAGCGTGGCAAAATTCAACCTCAAAGAAGAAGGGAGGTATAACACTCCAGGTTTTAAGCTTAATAAAACCTCTTCAATCAAACGTGATTGGCTCCAGAAAGATGATCAAGGAGAGATCAAGACCAGTATGGTCGGAAAAAGGGATCAGAGTGGTATAACACACTCAAGAATTCAGGCAGACAGGAATTCTTCTTCAACCAGCAAGGCTATTGGTTGGTGATAAGTATCAAGGTCGCAAAGGACAGAGTTTGAGTATGGAGGCTCAAAGGATCAAGGGGGCAATCATGGATATACCCGGATAAATGGCTCAGATAGGTGGGGAAGGATGCCCACGGATAAATTGCTTATGATGATGGTCTGATAGGATGATGGGATTTCTCTATCCTGGGCCAAAAGGCAGGGGAGAGCCCCTCCTTTTATAGACATGAGGCCCTGTATACTATGTACAAGTGATACTACAAATAGGTGCGGAAAATGAAAACATAAAAAAATAAAAATAAAAAATAAAAAAAGAAAAAAAGAAATGTCACCCGCGTTGAGAATGACCGGGGCAACCAGATGGACACCCGCGACAGCGGTCGCGGGTGTCAACAACGGCTGTTGTTGCCTGATTGGCGGCGACAACAGAGTGAAGGTTCCGGCGGCCGCGTGCAGTCGCTTGCGGTTGTTGGTCGGATCGGATGATGGGCAAGGAGGAGGTAGAGGAGGATTGAAGGATGAGTGGGAACCACCCTGGCAACCGAAGAGAGTCTTCGGACTTGGCTCCGGCCGGTGGTACCCGCGCGACCGCGTCTCCGATCCGGACCGGATGGTCGGTGATCATGGTTGGATGGATCAAGAGGAAGGAGGGGTATTGAAGGAAGATGGGAGTGGCTTGGGTAACCTAAATTCGAATCTGAGACCACAAGAACAAGCAATTGTATCGAGATAGATGGCGAACTTTGAATCGGTAAGGGATAGACAACCGGATGCCAATAATCTACGAGCCCATAGAGTACAATGAGTGGTAGTGGTGAATGATATCATGGAATGGAATTGGAATCGTAATTGGATGGTAGTTAAGGGTAGGGAATTGAGTTGATGGAGCTCGATGGACGAGGGATTGGGACTCCAACTGAAGTTTGGTTGTACTCCACTCCACTCAAGCCCAAGCTGACCATCGGAGTGGAGTGAGACTGGAGAGAGGGTGGTGGTGGTGGTGATGGAGATGGAATGATCATCGGTGGTGAGATCAATGATGACGTGATGATGAGGAGGATCCAATCAAAGGGATCGTCGCAGGTGGTTCAACGATTGCTCGCGTCGCCAAAAGTCAGGGCCGCGAGCGCGACAAGTGGGAGTTGAACATAGGAAGAGAGGATCAAAAGGGAGAGACAGGTAAAAGGCCTGTCCTAGACCGCTAGGACAGGGAGAAGTTGAGAGATGGGGGAAATGAAGGTACCCATAGGGGTACAACCAAAAAGAATTTTTTTTTTTTTTTTTTTTTTGCCTGGTGTCCCGGATTGGTCACCACATCTCTCCCCAACTTACAGACTGTCCCTATTCTGCATCTAAAATTTGAAGGGATTAAAAAAGAAAAGCAGGGGACAAAGAAATTGAAGCAAAGATTGGCCATTTCTTGATCTTGAGAGCAATTGAAGAGTTGAGGAAAATATCTTGATTCTTCCAAATGAGCCCTAGAAGCGGCAGGAATAGAACAAGGAGGGCGTCCCAGGTGCTCACATATGTGGCATACAGTAGAGTTTACAAAAAACGCAGCAAATGACCCTGGTGGTGCACAATTGGGAGGACTTACTTCTGAGATAAGTTGCCCCCACAACAATGAAACTTCTTGACTTGATCAGCAGAGAACCTTCTGGCCAACCGAGTACCATCCAGCTCCTCCAAGACATAAGATCCACCTCTAACTTGATGAACCACTTGATAAGGGCCATTCCAACGATTAGAGAAAAGCTTGCCCCACTGGGTCTCCAAAGATCGATTATAAGCTAAAACTAGGTCACCAGGGTTCAAGGGTTCCCTGATTTGATTAGAGTGCTTGTCCTCCCAATACTGGACGGATTTTGCTCTGGACTCCATCATCTTTTGATAAGCTCCATCACAAACGTCTTCACTTTGCTCAAGTTGCTTGGATCTAGCAACTAAAAGATCAGTAGTTGAGGACACCTCTTCCAAAGAGACCCCCAAGAAAGATTCCATTTCCAGATCCAAAGGAAGGACTGCTCTTTGACCAAAGATGATTTCATAAGGTGAGTAGCCAGTAGTCCTTTTGGTTGAGATTCAATCAGAAAAGAGAACAAGAGGAAGGAATTTGCAACAATTCTTGCCACTTTCACCAGCCAGTTTAACAAGTGCAGCCTCCAAAGGGGCATGGCCTCGTTCCACCATGCCTTGGCCTTCAGGATAATAAGGAGTAGTAACTCTATGTTGTCCAGGAAGGGATCAGATCATTTCAGTGAGCTTGCCCCCAAATTCAGAGCCACCATCAGTAGAGTAGGATCGAGCCAGGCCATAACGCATTGTCCAGGTCTTGTGGAGGAAAGCTGCCACTGATTCAGAGCTAAGGTTCTTTAGAAATTTTGCTTCAACCCATCCGGAAAAATCATCTCTAGCCACAATGAGGTACTTAGCACCACCTGCCTTAATATGAACCACATCCATAGCAATCCTTCCAAAGACAGTGGACTCCCCAGTAGGATAACGAATTTCAGCTGGGCGCCTAAGATCACGTTTTTGACAAACTTCACAACTCTTGCACCATTGGGAGACGGATTTCTTCAAAGATGTCCACCAGAATTGTTTGGATAATCGTCAATAAGTTTTGGTTTCCCCACGATGACCAAGGCCTTCATGGAGAATTTCAAGGATAGAATCTTGTTTAGAGGGAATAGTAACAACAATAAGAGCACAAGGATTGCCCCTCTTCATAAGTCTAGAGCCTTGAAAAAAAAAATTAGAAGAATTTTGTTTAAGAGATCGAAATTCCTTAGCAGAGAGATCAGGAGGTTTTTGAAGAGTTGAAAGGTACTGCTCTAATTTAAACCAGAAGCCTTGTTGAAATCCAGAATAATTTTGAGAAGAAAAAGAGAAAATAGGTTGGATTAAAGGTTCCTCTTCATTGAAATTGGTTCCAACATCAGATTTGTTGTCCCCAAGAGGTCGTCGAGATAAACCGTCAGGCATGGTGAAAGATTATCCCGGCCTGTGAGCAATATCAAAAGAGAAAAGATGGATAAAGGCCACCCAACGAGTCATAGGAGCATTGGGAAGACTGGGAGCGTTGATCATTTCAATGATGGATTGAGCATCAACTTGCAATTTGAAATGTTGGCCCCAGAGAACAGTTTGAAGTTTCTTCATCATTTGAGCCACACCACAGAGTTCCAGTTTGGGCTGGGAGTATCTAGATTCTACATCTGAAAACAACAAAGATTCATAAAGAGCAGGACGGTCCCAACCATTCTCATCTTGCTGAGTAAGGATGGCCCCAACAGATTGATAACTAGAATCAACAGCCAGCTTGATCTTGCCAGCTCCAGGTCCATAAGAGATCTTTTTCAAAACTATGTCTTTACCAACTATCCTTTTGAGTAGCTGGAAAGCACATTCACAATCTTGGGTCCAAATCCATTCAGCATCTTTTCTGGTTAGTCGACGCAAGGGTGCACAGATTTCGGATAAAGATGGGATAAAGATTCTAACATAAGTGACAACACCTAGAAAGCCCCTAACTTCAGTTGGATTGATTGGGGTAGGCCAAGAGATGATCTTGTTGACTTTGGCTGGTGCCATCCTTCTTCCTTCCTTGCAGACCACATGACCAACAATTTCCAGAGCAGGGACACAAGCCGCCAGTTTGGATCCAGAGACAGTAAGGCCAGATTCCTTGATTTGAAACAGAATCCTCTCCAAGGTAGTAGCATATTCCCAGATAAAACAAAGAATTCCTGAATGCCAAGGTAAGAGCTCATGATCATAGTCAGATACTGGACCTTTAATTCCTCCATCGTCAATAAAGATACCAGCATGATCAGGGATTTCATCCTGGAGGATCCACATCATCTGAGCCTGATAGACTGCAACCAAGTTGGTGGCTCCTTGAGACAATCGAGTAAGTTGAAATCAACCAAGAGGAGTATTGAAAGTTGTGAGAGGACGAGAAATAGGATGTAAGGATTGTTTGTCATAGCCACCCATAATATCCCCTAGACCATAGCAAGCTCTTCCCGCAAAGGATTCAACAAATTCTTCAGTAGCAGGAGGGATACCAGAGTCTTTAATAGTAACTTTATTAAGAGTTTGAAGATCATGAACTATTCTAAGTTTACCATTACTCTTGAGGACACAGAAGATGGGGCTGGAGTAACTAGAAGTTGACTGTTCATACAGGCCAGTTTGAACTCGTTCCCGGACCAACTTGATGAATTCGTCAACTTTAGCAGCAGGGATAGGGATCTTTTTCTTTTGCAAAGGATCATGTTCAACTACAGGGATGATATAAGGGAGGCCATAGGATTCCCGCAAGAGACCTCTCTCTTCTTCACAGAAAGCAATAGATTTTTCTCTTAGAGATAAGACATTTTTGATTAAATTTAACTCATCAGGAAGAAGCCATCCATCTGGACCAAAGTTGACCACCTTCAGACGTTCTTCAGTGACCCTTCCATTAGGCACAAAGGGACCAGTAAGAGATTGAGGAAGGCCACAGTAAGGATTGCAAGATAGAGGAGGACGCATAAGGGGAGGATTGAGGTTGAGAGGCATAGGCTGGTTGACTGGTTGGATCTTCTTATCAACTGGTTTGTACTTAGTGGCAAAAGAGATAATTTCTTGTTTCCTCCAAGAGTTGACCAGAGAGACTTGATTACGAAAGCTGAGTCCAAGTTCCAACATCTTCCAAGTCCAATGTTCTGCAATATCCTTGAAGGGTGCCTTTTCCATAAAAGGAGAACCAGGAGATAATACGTTGCTCACATGTGTGGCACAAGGTAGGGTTTCAAAAATGAAGGTAAAAGATTGCCCTGGCAGTGCACAATTGGGAGGACTTACTTGTAGCCCAAATTGCCTCCACTGAAGCCCATATTCCTTCATACCAAAATCACCAAAAACGGAATTGCAATTAGGATCTAGTTTAGACTCATTGCGGAGATTTGAACCGGAACTGAGAGAGGATTGATCAGACTCAAAAGTAGAAGGAAAAGAAGACACAACAGATCCAGAGAGAGAAGGAGATGGAGGAGAAATATTTTTGGATTTTTCTATTTTGATATGTTTTTGTTTTTTAATATTCTTGAGCTCAGAGGAGAATGATGAAAGGAATGAAAAATAAGCCTGAGGGATGGGAGTTGACCCTTGAGTTTCAGTCTGAGGCTGAAAAGAACTACAACTATTAGTAGGATCAACTATTCCCCTAAAAAATGAGAGGAACTAGAGTTATCCTTCTGCTTCCCCTTAAAAGATGATTTGGGAGAATGACCAGGAAAATCTCTTTCCCAACAACCAGAATCCAAAGAGCAAAGAGGAACTTCAATTTTCCTGCCATCAGCATCAGGGAGAAGAATTCTCTCCCCAACTTGATCAGAAAACATCAGGGTTGCACCAAAGTCCATTAAGAAGGGTTGTCCCAAGATCATAGGACTGTCCAAACGAGTGATCCAAAAGTGGCAGGTTCCAACAATATTTTGACCAATCCTGACCGGTACATCTTCAGCAATACCAACCAGTTCACAAGCTTGATTTCCTATCCCATACACTGCAGAGTTGAAGCTGACCCTAGGACTAAGTTTGAGCTTGCAGGCCATAGCATCCAAGATTAAGTTAAGCTGAGATCCAGAATCCACAAGAGGAGAAACAGTTTTAGCTGAGTCACCAAGATAACAAGGAAGAAAGCCAAGGGGACAGGAATAAAGGTTGGAGTCTAAAGAAGGACTGGTTCCACCAGAGTCCTCCATTAAAGTGCCAGAGGAGACTTTGAGTTCTTCAGGGCCAATTTCCACACGTCAACAAGAGACCCATTTCTTCATTCCTTCAGCAACAGATGGAGAGATTGATAGGAGTTCAGCCACAGATAGATCAGGAATTTTGAGATCAGAAATTTTCTTTAATACTCCCTCCACAGCATTGGGGTGATCCTTGGAGATGCCCCTTTCAAATCAAACTTTGGGCTGGATGGGGGGAGGAAGTTCAGGTGACGCAGAATCTAAGATAGGATTAGAAGGTTGAGGTGAGGGAGAAGGATCAGGGTGATCTGGGAACCTTTCCATGAGTGGTTCCTTTTCCACCTCCATGTCTTCTACATCAGAGGAAGGAGGCTCAAGTGATGATCAATGTTTAACGGGTTTTCGAAGGATTGAAGTTGGCAAGGAAGGAGCCTTATGAGGTTTACGTTCCTCATGTTGTTTCCTGGCTGGATCAGATTGATAAGTAGTCCCAGCAAGACTAGAGGAGGAAATAGCTGGTGGATACCAAGGTTGGAGGGTACCACAGGATGATCGAAATTCAAAGGAAGCAAGAGATGCTTTCACAGGAGGTGATGGCTGGTAAGAGGCCACCACATGTCCGATAGGACGAGACGAGTCAAAAGGGATTAGGGCACCATTAGGGAGGAAGTAATTGTTTCCCCTCTGCTCTACCAACTTTTCCTTTAGGTCCTTCTGAAGTTCCTGGCATCTTCCGGTTCCATGGCCTTCCCTATGACAGTAGTAACAGACCAGAGTTGATTTGGGGACAGAAGAAGGAGTTTTGGGAGTAGCTAGCAAAGAAATCTTTTGATCTATTTTGTTCTCAAAGGCTCTAAGTAACTTGGTGATTTTATCTATAGTAGTAGGTTCTCAATTGGAATTAGGATCTGCTTTAGGCCTACAATCTGCCTCCATTTTAATCATAATATCGTTTGACTCTTTAAAAGAAGGAGCATGGACCGGTTCAGTAGTTCTAGGCTTTTCAAAGGTAAGAGCAGTTTGACCTTTCATGACTTTATCCACAGTACTCCTAAGGGTAAGAAAAACAGGGAGCTTGAATCGATTATCCCTGGTGGTAATCATGGATCCAGATTTGACCAGTTCTTCTTTAATCCTTTCCTGCACAGCCAACGAAAAAGATTGGAAGAACTTTGCTTGAATTTCGTCCACTGTGTCAATGTGATCGTTTCGGATAAGATAGTTTTGAATGGGATCCCAAGACTTCCTAAAAATCTGATAGTCAGAGGCTGAAGAAATACCACCATTGGAGATCCACTGAGAAACCAGAGCATCCAAATCCTGCAGAGTAAACCTAGCCACATCTATTTTACCCCAGTATGCCAACATAGCCTCCCTGGGAACCGTCCAGTGGTGGGATTTGAATCCCTCAAAAGACTTGATTACCTCCATAACTTCATCAGAGGAGATAAAGAATCGCAACTGATAAGCCATATTGAATTCACTAGCTCCATCCACTTCAGCAGCCATTTTGTAGGAGTCCAAGAATCGCTCGACATTTGTACCGTTGAAGCCTAAGTTCTTGTTCTGAGGTTTGATCTTTACCATCATAGGTCAGACAGGGGTGGTTGGAGTAGCGGAAGATGCCATATCGAATAACAGAGTTCCTAGGGGATCCAAAAAGCAGATTTCCAAAGTGGCTCACAAGTGTGGCAAGAGTAGGGTTTCGCCAAAAACAACAAGTATCTTGCCCAAGCGGTGCACAAATTGGGAGGACTTACTTCTAGGATAAGTTGCCTCCACGGATCAGATTTGAGAAGAGAGAAAAAAAAGAAAAAAAAGATCGGTTTTCAAGGTTGATTTTAAATGTCTTGGGACTGTAAATCCCAAGGTTGCTGGTTCAATCCCGGCCCGGGGGACCAAATGTAAGACTCCAAACGGTGCTAAGCTGTGGCAGTTCTGTGGAGGGGAAAGGTTCTGTTTAGGCTGCCCTCCTAGGAGTTAAAATAATATTTTAATGTAACCAGAATCAAGGTCCAGAACCTTATGGATGAGAAATCAAAGTAAGGGAAGAGGATAAGAGTTGTTGTTAGCAATGGAAACAACACTATCTGAGGCAAGATGGTGCAGGTAAAGACTTGAACAAATAAGTCAAGGTTTGTTCAGAGTTCAAATAGAACAAGGCAGTTGTAAGTAACAACGCCCACAAGCTAATAACTCTGGTCGTCAGCAGCTGATTAGGAAAGATCAACTCAATCCCAACCAACCTCCAGGTTCTCAATGAACCTGCCCAGCTCTCCGCAATCAAGCGCTTGAAGGGTACCAGATAACTGTGGGAGGCTGAACAAAACAAAAGCAATTTGTTTATGAAGCTCTAGAAGCAAATCAATAACAAATTTGAGCAAGAATATCCCAACACTTTTCAAGGGACTCAAGAATAGCGTGGCAAAATTCAACCTCAAAGAAGAAGGGAGGTATAACACTCCAGGTTTTAAGCTTAATAAAACCTCTTCAATTAAACGTGATTGGCTCCAGAAAGATGATCAAGGAGAGATCAAGACCAGTATGGTCGGAAAAAGGGATCAGAGTGGTATAACACACTCAAGAATTCAGGCAGACAGGAATTCTTCTTCAATCAGCAAGGCTATTGGTTGTTTATAAGGATCAAGGTCGCAAAGGACAGAGTTTGAGTATGGAGGCTCAAAGGATCAAGGGGGAAATCATGGATATACCCGGATAAATGGCTCAGATAGGTGGGGAAGGATGCCCACGGATAAATTGCTTATGATGATGGTCTGATAGGATGATGGGATTTCTCTATCCTGGGCCAAAAGGCAGGGGAGAGCCCCTCCTTTTATAGACATGAGGCCCTGTATACTATGTACAAGTGATACTACAAATAGGTGCGGAAAATGAAAACATAAAAAAATAAAATAAAAAATAAAAAAAAGAAAAGAAATGTCACCCGCGTCGGGAATGACCGGGGCAACCAGATGGACACCTGCGACAGCGGTCGCGGGTGTTGACAACGGCTGTTGTTGCCTGATCGGCGGCGACAACAGAGTGAAGGTTCCGGCGGCCGCGTGCAGTCGCTCGCGGTCGTCTGTTGGATCGGATGATGGGCAAGGAGGAGGTAGAGGAGGATTGAAGGATGAGTGGGAACCACCCTGGAAACCGAAGAGAGTCTTCGGACTTGGCTCCGGCCGGTGGTACCCGCGCGACCGCGTCTCCAATCCGGACCGGATGGTCGGTGATCATGGTTGGATGGATCAAGAGGAAGGAGGGGTATTGAAGGACAATGGGAGTGGCTTGGGTAACCTAAATTCGAATCTGAGACCACTGGAACAAGCAATCGTATCGAGATAGATGGCGAACTTTGAATTGGTCAGGGATAGACAACCGGATGCCAATAATCTACGAGCCCATAGAGTACAATGAGTGGTAGTGGTGGATGATATCATGGAATGAAATTGGAATTGGAATCAGATGGTAGTTAAGGGTAGGGAATCGAGTTGATGGAGCTCAATGGACGAGGGAATGGGACTCTGACTGAAGTTTAGTTGTACTCCACTCCACTCGAGCCCAAGCTGACCATTGGAGTGGAGTGAGACTGGAGAGAGGGTGGTGGTGGTGGTGATGGAGATGGAATGATCATTGGTGGTGAGATCAATGATGACGTGATGATGAGGAGGATCCAATCGAAGGTATCGTTGCAGGTGGTTTGACGATTGCTCGCGTCGCCAAAAGTCAGGGCCGCAAGCGCGACAAGTGGGAGTTGAACATAGGAAGAGAGGATCGAAATGGAGAGACAGGTAAAAGGCCTGTCCTAGACCGCTAGGACAGGGAGAAGTTGAGAGATGGGGGAAATGAAGGTACCCATAGGGGTACAACCGAAAAGAATTTTTTTTTTTTTTTTTTGCCTGGTGTCCTGGATTGGTCACCACACCGCGGCTGCATGTGAAAATTGTGAAAAATCACATTTCCGCCCATAACTCCTCCAAATCACAGAATTCATAGATTCTGACACAAAAATCACTCTGAAACCTATACGTGGGGTTTCATGTGAAATAACCAAATGGCCAAAGTGCCAAGGCCTTGCCTCTTTCCAAAACTTCATAACTTATTTAAAAATAGGAGCTGAAGGAATTTTAGGTAGGTTTCAGTAATTGAACCTAGCTTAATTTTTATGTAAAATTGGAATTTGAAATAATATTTTTAATATTATTTCTCCTTTAATAGAATTTTTTTATTTTTTGTTTCTTTTTAAGCTTGCTCTGAAATATTAGCAAGCTGAAAGATTAAGTATTCCATCCTTCCTGAAAAGCCTTAAATTCCAATGGTCCTAGTCTTGCTTTTGTATTTGAAGACAGAGGAATTCCATTTCTACAGCTGGATGGAGAAGTGGATAAAAATGGTCAAGAAAGCTGCTTGTGCCAATTTGAAAAAGAGTAACATCTCAATCCTCCTTGCTTCAATTCATCCAGCTGGAGTGGGGCTCAATATAAAATATTTTTCTGTGTGTATTTTAATGGTATGTATGACTTCCCACAAGCATTTTGGAAAATTGGAATGAGAGTCTCAATCAGCATCAATTTTGCCACTAGGAGCCCCATTGAAACTCAACTTTTGAGGCTTAAGCTGTTTACCCTCTGCGCTGAATTGGTCAAAAATAAATATTCAATTATTACATCTCATTACCCAAGACACAATAGAGACCAAAATCCAAATGGAAAGATTTTTCCTTTCAATACAAGTTTTAAACTTGATTGATGGACTAATTTTGCAAGCGCATGAATTAAACAGGTGCAAAGGCGTAGGTAGCAGGTGGCACAGTAATTTTTTTGATCATGAATTTCTCAATACTTGCATGTATTGCATGATTCTTTCTGATATATCAGGTCAACCATTTTAACTACAACTTATTGGACGGAGGGTTTTACACTGGTAGTGCTTTATTCTCTGGTATACGTGGATTCTCTTCATATTTAGTGCCATCTTCTCTGATAATTAATTGTGTTTTTTTATGCTTTTTCCTATTCTTGAACCCACTCATACTTTATGGTCTATAACTTTGACCAAGTTGGAAAAGGAATATGAACTCCATTCAAGTTTTGTTTGGTGATTCTGTGCTGCTTGGAAAACTAAAAATTCCTTGGTGTCAGAGCACATGGCTGGTTAATTGAACTGCGCTGCCAGCTCAAAATAACCATTTTCATCACACCAATTCTGCGTTCTTTCAGGAAACTGTGATTCATTTTGAATAAATTCAGCAGACCTTCATCAATTAAGAATGCTATCAGGAAATTTCACTCACTCTTTTCCTTTTCTTGAGTGCATGTGCTTTGGCTTTCTGATGGTCTAAAGCCTGTTCAAAAGATCTTTTCACCAGCTTCCATTGATACCGCAGGTGTAAAAAATACATCTGAATTATAACTGACACAACTTACTGAGTAGCATGATTGGAACCCACAGGTATGTATTAAATTCCCCCACGTTCAGGGCCATTTAAAGTGACCTGAAAAACAGAAGGTTCATGATCTGATTGAATGGATGCTTCCATGAGCTTTGCCACTCAAATTTGAAACTTGTTTGCCCAAGCTCCTGGATTTGGGTTTGGAACCAACTTTTGTATTCTTTTGTGTTGTTATTGATTGTTTCATGGGCTGTTGGGGTAGGCTGAATGAAACTGAGACTCTTTTAACTTTGAACTTCAAGGTCCCCTTCATCTTTAAGTGGTGGTGCCGGGAAGTTTTGGAGGTCAGTTCCTTCCACATCCATGAGAAGCCTGGAATGTTGATGGACAATTGTCTTCATGATTTCACTTCCATCTGCAAGACCTTCTCTAAGTTCCTTCATCCTCTCTTTTTGGGTTTAAATTTTGGCTGATTGTGCTTCTTTCCTGCAAATTCCTTGATTTTTACATGCTGTAGATTCTGCAGCATAATCCTCAAATTCTACTGGGTCCACTCAAATTTGTGACATCACAGTCAATTGTTTTTTCCAGAAGCCAGGCATAAACTACAAAAAAACTTTCACTGATTATCAGATAAATTTTCATCTTGAATTTTAATGTTGTTCATTGATTTTCCTACAAGCCAAAATCATTATTAGAAAGTGAGATAATGCTCAAGATTCTTTTGAAACCAATAGCTCACATGGATTTGGTTCAACAGGCATTGCTTCTCCTGTTGCTTGTTTTGCAAAGTTTGAATTATGGGTCTCATTAGCATGAGGAGGATCTTGCAACATCACAGATCCAGCAACACGTGGGGTGGAAAAAGGTGTGGTTATCCATTCAGAAGCTCTTCTGGTGAATCTACTCTGAGGAGTACCTGTGGGGCATTGTTCACTTGCACTGGTAGGAAATGGCACTTCTTGGTGTGTTCTTCCTGGAATTAGTGATTGAATTCTGCGTGGGAGTTTTATATGGACTGCAGCTTCTTAAGCCCTAGAAATTTTTTCCTGAAGTGAGGCCACATCTATTTACCAATTCACAATAAATTAAATAATTGGATATTATTTCTTCCTGTCATTATTTTCTTACCTCTGGGACCTGGAGCCCATATTACCCTCCTATGGCTTCAACCTGTTGATTGAATGAGTAAAAGGTGATAGAAATCATCATATTGAAGGGACTAGGAACAAACTGGATAAAAACAAGGCGTGAGTTGAAGAGTGAAAAGATAACAAAAGAAGAGATGAAGAACAATCAGAAGATTGAATGAGATAGAATTGAAATCATACCAGACAGTTGAAAACTGGAGGAGTGAACTTGAATTGAGGCAGGTTGTGGTTGAGTTGTTGACAGTGATTTGGCAACGTTGAGGATGTGATAGCGTTGGGTTATAGATTAGAGAACAAGGAAAAGGAGAAGAAGAAAGAGATGTTGAGAATAAAAAAATAGAAGCAAAATTTGAGATAAAGCAAAGAATTGGAAGAGAATGAGATGAGAATCAGATGAAGAAAACTGAGAGGCAGTCCGCCCCGGTGAGGTTCAGATGACTGGAATAATTGGGTGAGGGGGAATTCCCCAGTGTAGTCGTGTAGTCAAGTTTATCCGGGGAAGCGCTGGTTACTACGTATCAGGATCAGGCAGGCTGCGCAGAGAGCCACTCAGTGGATGGTTTGACACCCCTTGTGGCTGGTAGGATTTTGAGGTAATTGAAGTGAGGATTGATGACATGGAGGAGTTTGGAGAGTTGAGTTTGGGGTAGCACTTTTGTTAGCCTGTTGGCTATCATGCTTTCTGATGGTATGAGTTTGATCTCAAGGTTGTTGGCTAGCAATTCCTCCTTAATTGCCTTTTTTTTATGTCAATGTGATGGGTTTTGGAGTTGCAGCCAAATTTTTTTAACTTGTTGTCCAGGCCTTTGTTGTTGATGTCATGTATGCTTGGTTGAGTGGGTTTTGTCCAAGTTTCTGATACCATGCCTCTCATCCAAATGGCCTCAAGGAAAGAGTCAACTAGAGGATTTAGTTCCGCCTCAGTGGTTGAGTGAGTCACATTCCTTTGGCAGTAGCTGCTCCACGCAACAGGGGATCCAAATAGTAGAGTTAGATTTGCGGACTGAGAGGGCCTGGTTTTGAGGTCATTGTTCCAGGTGGCATTGCTGAACCATTGAAGTTGAGTATCTCAATTTTTTACCTTTAGAACTAGGGAGAGAGACTTGGTGGCTTTCAGGTACTTCCAGCAACGTTTCACTTTGCTCCAGTGATTTATCCCAGGCTGTTTGCAGAACCAAGCTAAGCTTGAGACAGAATAACTGATTTCTGGTTGAGTCAGGCATACAATTTAGTTCATCAAGAACATGGCTGATCTGTAGTTGATGTTGAGCGCTTTGAATTCCTTGTGTTCTTCAGTAGTGGCGGGTTTTAAATTGAAGTTCAAAGTTAGTGGTATGGAAGAGGGATAGCAATTGGTAAGTTTGAGTTCTTCAAGCCCGTGATTGATGTGGTTGGGTTGAGAGAGAAAATTTTTTTTGTCAATCTTAGAGTATTTCATCCCTAGGATGGTGTTAGGATTGTGAGCAGATGAGTTTGGAAATTGTTGCAGAAAGTTTTCCTTGAAGTTGTCGCCAAGACCTACCAGAATAAGGTCATCAACATGGAAGAAGATCATGGATTGACATCAAGGATTTAGGTAAAGACAAGGGTTGGAAGTTGACTGGTGGAACCCCTGGCTGGAGAGCCAGATAGTGAGAGTGTTGAACCAGTTGAGGGGAGCTTGCTTGAGCCCGTATAGGGACTTTTTGAGCTTTAGGTATTTTGACTTTCTCTTTGATCCTTTTGGATTTTTAATAATAACAAGTTCCTTGAGAGGAGTGTGGAGGAAAGCACTCTTCAATTCAAATTGAGTAATGGGAAGGGAATGATACAGGCCGTAGAGCAGGGAAATTCTGATTGAAGCTGCCTTGCTGGTTGGGGAGAAGGTGTCTTGATAATCTAGGCCATAGATCTGATTGAATTCTTGTATGCACAGTTGACTTTTGTAAACTAGTGGATCTCCATGGCAATTGTCCTTGAGGCGGTAGACCAAAGTTGTTTTGAGAGTATTTGTGGGCTCGGGACCATCAAAGTCCTCCAAGACTTCCATCTTTTCAATGCTTCCCAATTCAACATCCATTGACAAGTCTCAATTTTCGTGGTCTTTGCATTTCTTGGCCTGTTTGAAAGATTTTGGGACAAAGTAGTGGTGATATCCTTAACAATTGGGTGGATTGAGGGTTGAAAAATCACGTAGAGTTTGAGAGGGGCATTTTTTTCAGCAACCTCTTGTGACAATTGAGATGATTGATCATCAGCAGAATCAATGGCTTCTGCTGATGGAAGACTTTGATTGGCAGGTTGAGGGTTAGTGGTCTTGACTGTAGAGGTGCTCTGAGCCAGTTTGGAGTCTAAGAAAGGGAGATCAATATCCAGAGGAGGGTTGATTTCTGGAGGGCTTTCTGCGCTGGGAGTTCAAGGAAGAGACTTGAGTATTTTGATGTGCTTAGAAGAAATGATTGAGTTGTCTGGCTTGAGGATGCAATACAAAAAGAGATTGGGATTGAATCCTACAAGAGTCCCCTCTAGTCCACATTCTTTAAGCTTATCCCCGCAAGCCATCTTCAAGTTTAATTATACCACCTTGGAACCTAAGGGATGGAAGTAATCCAAGGGAAGTGTCTTGTTTGTGAAGACTTTGTAGGGGGATTTCTCATTTGCGCATTTTGGAATCTTATTGAGCATGAGAGTGGATGCCTTGGACACCATGGCCCAGAGATTGAGTTGTAATCTTGAATATTGAAGGATAGTTCTGATAGATTGGGCAACAGTCCGGTTGGCATGTTTGACTCTTCCATTGTGTTTGTTATGGTAAGGTTCTGATACAATGTGTTGAATGGAATTTTCTTGAAAGAAGGAATTCAGTTCTTGGGAGGTGAATTCTCCTCCACCATCAGTACAGATAGTGGCTGGAAAGCAGCCTTGCTTTTGTCTCTCAAATCTAAGAATGGATAAAAGTTGAGGACAGGCATCATATTTGGAACTGAGAGTAATAGCAGACAGATACCAAGAATGGCTATCAATGATGTTCATTATATACCTCATCCCGTTGCGGGATTCCGGATTAATCAAACCCATCAAATCAATGTGGAGCCTTTCAAAAGGTTTGCAGGCATGGTTTGCTTTAGTTTTGAAAGGGGTTTTGGTGATCTTTGAGAAGACGCAGTCTGAGCATTGGAAGTTGTCAATCAGGGAGTGAGGAATTTCAGGATAAACATTTCTCAATTGGTGAGGACTAGCATGGCCAAGTGATTGATGAAGATAGAGAATTTTATTGTGATCAATGGTTTTTTTGTGAGATAACTGATTTTCAAGTTGTTTCCAATGGAGTGGGGGAGGTTGAGAGCAAAGAAATTGTCTTGGATGAAGCCTTCAAAAGCAAGAGTTCCTTTGTGATGAAATTTGAAGGAGTTGCCATAAGCAGAAACCAAGCATTTTTTTTCCAAAACCAGAACTCCAGGACTAATGAGATTAATGAAAAGATCGGGGACAAAGAGACAGTTGGAGAGTCAAATGAGGCGGCGCTGGTTGCCGGGCGCGATCAGCTGGGCCCGTGTGGCGTTGCACTGCGCGGGATCCCTTGGCCGTGCAACAGCCCCACGCGGGCCATTGGGCCCCGCGTGGGCCATACCAAGGGACACAAGCGTCCCCAAGCGGGCCGCAACACAGGCAGCTGCCCAGGGCGGGCTGCAACATGGAAAGCTGCCCTGGGCGGGCTGCAACACGGGCGGCGGCCCCAATGGACCGCCCAAAGCCCAAAATGTGAGGGATGACTACTTCGGCGGGCCAGCCCGTCTGGCCAAGTATGTCCAAAATAAACCTTGGGCCCAATTATGCCCATACAAGCACATCTGGCTGTATTTGCCCATATACCCCACCAGGCCCGTTAGGGCCTGTGTACCAATGGGACTATTTAATGCGTTTTGAGGCCAGTTTCCGCAAATCCCTCACATCCAAATGGGCACGTATGGTCCGTGTGTGTGTCCGATGGGCCGCAGAGGCCCATATGTGTATCCCATTTGGATTACACTTATATGTAGCACACGCCTAAGTGCATACGTATTTTAAAACACCCCCTTAATCCAAAAGGGGTGACATCCCCATATTAGTCATAAAGCCTTGATGCTTGTTTCCATCTAATGCCTTAGTCAAGATATCTGCAATCATTGCTCCAGTGGGCATGTACCTTAAAAAAATCTCATTGTAGTTAACTGCATTGCAAATATATAAGTTATAGTGAACATTGATATGTTTTGTTCTTGAATGGAACACTTGGTTTTGCGCCAACGCAATGGCACTCTGGTTATTGGAATACAAAAACGCAAACCCTTGTGGTTTATGTGTATCCTCTAAGACTTTTCTCAACCATTTTGCTTCCTGTGAAGCTGCTAAGTAAGCTCTATAATCAGCCTCTGTTGATGAAAGACTTATTGCTGACACCTTCTTGGACATCTATGACACCAGATTCTTACATAAAAAGAATACAAAACCTTTTTTTGATTCCCTAGTGTTACCACCTGCCCAACTTGCATTGGAATAACCAACCAAGTCAAAGTTTTCTGAATTTGTAAACAACAGTCCCAGACTGTGCGTTCCTTTAAGATACCTCATAACTCTCTTAAACTCTGACCAATGCCTCATGCTTGGCTTCTCTAAGTGTTGCAACAAGACACCAATTGCAAATGCAATATTGGGCCTTGTGAACTGCCCAAAATAATTAAGGGATCCAACAGCTGACCTGTAGTCATTCCCAGATTGAACAAACTCCAGATACTCCTTATCTGTAGACTTCTCTAAACAAATTTTTGACTGCGTAGGAGTACCAAACTCCTTTGCATCCTCTAAGCCATACTGCTTAAGAAGAGCTGCCACGTAATTGCTCTGGTCTAACTTAATACCATTCTTGCTCTTACTGACTTTCATTCCTAGCACCTGTTTTGCCAGACCAAGATCTTTTATCTTGAACTCCTTTTTGAATGTCTCCATGACTCTCTCTTTACCATTTCCAATAATGATAATTTCATCAACCAATACAAACAAAATTTCATCCTTTCTCACAAAGAGACAACAATTGGACGTCTTAAAACCAATCTATATCAGTTTCTCACTCATGGTATTATAACCAGACCTAGCTGCTTGCTTTAATCCATACAGGGATCTACACAGCTTGAGGAAATATTCCCCTTTATCTCCTGAAATAAAACTTCTAATACAGATTTTCTTCATCGTTTCTGGTTTAGTCTCTAATAACCATTTGAAAAAACTATCAGGAATTGACATATAAACAGTCTCCTCCTCTCCAAGTTTTGCATTCAAGTATGCTCTTACAAAATCAGCTTGTCTGATTTCTTCACCCAACTCCACTGCTAGAGCAATGATGTACCCAAAGGTGGACAGCCTTCCAGTTGGTGAGAAAGTTTCTTGGTAATTGATACCCTCTCTCTGCTTAAATCCCTTTGCAACACATCTAGCCTTGAACCTTTTCAAAACTCCGTTTGTGTCAAACTTCTTGTTTAACACCAATCTAGACCCCACAATTGTCTTTCCTTTTGGAACAGAATCCCGCTTAACCACTTCAAAGAAACTATTATTTTTTAGAGAATCAAATTCCTCAAAAATAGAACTCTTCCAGTTGGCTCTCTCATCAGAATTTATAGCTTGGCCAAAGCTATTTGGGTTAACCCTGTTACCCATTTCTGAACTCAACTCCAGGACTTCATTGAGCATACACTGTTCCTGAAATGTATCTTCCTCATATCATGTGGCAGAATAATGGGACTTCCATTCCCCATACCTGTCAACCGGTACTCTAACCCTGCCACTCTTTCTAACTGGAGGTGGAGGCTCATCAGGTTCCAAATTAATGGACTCCCCTGAAGCGGGTACTAAACCCTCTGGTGGGATGTCTTCCAACTCTTCATCTTCTGGAACCGCATGTTCCACAGCTTTTGCTGGTGAAATAGGTCCTAATTCTATTTCTTGTTGTGGCTTATTCACAACAACATCTTCACTCCTTTTGAGTTGAAAGGTACTTTCATCAAATTTTACATCCCTACTACGGATAACCTTTCTTGTCCCCGGACAATATATCCTATACAATTTACTTATTAAATCATAGCTTACAAGTGCCCCTGTTCTGGCTCTTGGGTATAATTTTCCAACCATTTCATTATGGTGGACACTATAATACACCAAGCAACCAATTTTTCTTAGGTGTGATGTTTTGGGGTACAACTTTCAAAACTGATAATGAGGACACTTCCCATTAACGCTTACAATGTTGTGCAACAGACAGACTGTGCACATCAAATCAGCCCATAAGAACTTTGGTAGACCAGATTGAGACATAATAGCTCTGACTTTGTCCAGTAAATTCCTATTCATTCTCTCAACTATTCCATTATTTTGTGGAGTACTTGCAGTAGTGACTATATGAATGATACCATAATCTTTCAATAGCCTCTCAAACTTTTTACTCACAAATTCACACCCTCCATTGGTAATAACCCTCTTGATCTCCTTCATCAGACCATTCTGTTTCCAGACTTTGAAGATTACAGAAACCTCCTCTGTGGTCTGATCCTTAGATCAAATTGGTTTAACCCAAACATAATTAGTTGCAGTATCAACTAAATTGATGAAGTATCTTGCCCCACCAAGGGAATCTGGTGTGAATGGCCCTGCCAAATAAATGGAAAATTCCTCTCTAGGAATATCAGTGCAATCTCTACTCTTAGAGAACACATTTCTAGTCTTAGCCCCCAAGGTACAACTCTCACAGTTTCTTTCCTTTACCTTATGGCCACTTCTATTGTGAGCAACAGTGCTCAGAGCTGAGAATTTGAAAAACCTTGCATACAGAAGCTTATTCCGAACTTTTCCACTAAGAACAGTTCTCCCATTCATATCTATAACAAACCTCTCTTCTTTAAGATAAAAAATCTGGAAACTTTTTTTCCATAACACTCCAAGAGACACAAGTTTATAAGGCAACTCTGGTACATAGAAAACTTTATCAAAAGAAATTTTGAAACCCAAGTGCTTTGCAAAAATAACTTTTCCAATTCCTTTAATCTGAATTTTTCTGCCTTTCTGACCAATATTTACAACTCCATCATAATCACTAAGATTTGAAAATAAATTTGGTTCAAAGAACATGTTATCTGTAAAACAAGAATCAATCAAAACAAGAACATCCTCCTTCAATCCTCCTAATAGGAAAGAAGCTTTATCAGTCAATGATAAGTTCTCATCTTTGAGTTTAACATTATTCAATTCATAATCAATCAAGTACATTTCTTGATCCTCATCAATTTTGGCCTTCTTGTTGGGACCTTCTTACCCAACAACTTCTTCAATTGGAGCATCCAACCCCACCATTGCAATGTTTTTGGTTGTGAGATTGACCTTGTTGTCATTCTTGTTGGACTTCTTCCTTTTCTTGGCCTCCTTGCAATCCTTAGCATAGTGACCCTTATTCTGAAAATTGTAACATAAGACCTTGCACAAATCCTTTTTTGCCTTCTTGCAAGATTCTCCAGTTGTTCCAACAAGGGCTGTTCCAGAATCCCCCTTCATCTTGAACTGAAGGTCATCCTTTTCAATCCTCTTCAGCACATCCTCCTCCCCAGGAATATGATCCAATTGAGAAATAATTCTTACTAAAGAATCATACCCTTTTGGCAGCTTCTGAAGGATTAAGAGCAACAAAAACTCAGGATCCATAATAAGTCCAGATGACTTTAACTTGGATATGCTAGACCTAGCCTCTGCAACAAACTGTTTACAATTTGAATATTGTAACTTGAACAGTTTATTAAAGGCTATATCCTTCTGGTGAACAGAACCACCAGCATACTTGGACTTAAGCAACTTCCAAAGGATGCTGCCCCTCCTTCTCTCATCTTACCTAAGAGTATCAGAAACCCATGTTACATGATTCTCATCAAGATGCCTAAGGATCAGATGGTAAGACTTCTTCTCCACTTCTGAACTGATCAGAGTTTCATCTGCATCCATAATTTCCCCACAGCAGATGTCATCCAGCTCACTATCCATAAGGACAGCCCAAGCTTTATAATTTTGACTATTCAGAACTATTTCGGTAGAGCTAAAATCAGGGATATAGGACATCTTCTTGGAAAACTTGAGGTCTTTGAGGTTCTCCAGAGTCAGTTATAAAGGTCTAGATGGCTTGGAAGTAATGATAATGTTGGTACTGATAATGTTTTATCATTATGGCCAGCAATTAGCTTAGGCAAATGAGCAGTATTTAAAGCAAAAGAAATTCTGGACACTGGGTGTCAATAGTTGCTAATGGGGCTCTCACAATGGGGCAATACGTTGGATGAATTTGATTGGATGATGAATGAATGATGGAAAAAAGCAGGGAGAAGAGCTCCTTAAGTACAAAAGATTGGCCTCTTGTGAGCACATGATACAACAAGCCAAAAGGCAAAGTTTCCGCCCCAAAAGAGCTCTACAGGCTCTACAAACCTTGTTACTTGGTTTGGACTACATCAGCCCACATGGCATCAGTCCCTGAACCCTTACAACCAGCCTATTCCTGTCCATTCTGGTGTTTCCACCGTTACGGGGCTGAACCAGCCCCTTGCTGTTCATTCCCTTGGCTGGTTGTCCGTTAAAACCAGCCTTGGCATCCTTATTACCTTGCTTAAGGGCTTGTTGCCTAATGCAGCCAGCCCCTGGCCCCTCAAATGGGCCAGGTGGGAGCCAGGACTCACCTGGGCCCGGTTTCAACCTAACTAGGGGGGGTGTAACCGTCAGACATGACGCCCCCCCCCTCTTTCTCTCAGATCCCTGGTGGGGGTGGTTGTCAGCTCTCTGATACCAGGAACCTTGCAGTCCTTTAGCTACAGAGAGTGATAAAAGAATTTGGAGCAATAATATTCCAAAGAATAAACACTTTAAAGCTCCAATAATGGTATGTTAAGAGCAAGTGCAAGGTTTAATTGGTTTGGTAATAGATGGTTTTGAATATAGTATAAAAGAGGGGCCACAGTATTATACTACTGGGGATCTTTACAGACTAGCAACCTCTCTTCAAGGGGCCTCCTTAGGCAGTTTAAGAACCTTGGAATAAATATGGGTGCCTTAGAAAGGGCTTATTCCACTAATGGCCGGGCTTAAAAGCACAAGTGGCCTAGACAGGAAGGGAAACACTCACTCGGAGCACTTGACCACGAAAATCCTGGAATAATTGGAAGGGTTTCAGAGCAGATGGGGTAGATTGCTTGACTAAACTTCAATGGTTGATTGGTTAATAGAGGTAAATAATACTACTACAGCCTAAGTCATAAATCACTTGCTTATCTTCATATAAGCACTTGATTAACAATGACACTGTGTCTGATTGATAATAAATAATTCCTGATAACTGATAACTGATTGGGAACAGAAGGGCAAAAAGAGCCTGTTTAACTATTCCTTTTTGGGTGCTTGAGGGCCTCTAGAAGGGGTACTAGCCATTGGCTGAGGCT
Organism: Puccinia polysora; assembly: GCA_025617555.3. Taxonomy (NCBI): domain Eukaryota; kingdom Fungi; phylum Basidiomycota; class Pucciniomycetes; order Pucciniales; family Pucciniaceae; genus Puccinia; species Puccinia polysora. The sequence goes on from CM062628.1 coordinate 35,600,212, forward strand.
AGGGGGGCAGTCAGGGCAAGATTGGCACGTTTTCAAGGTGCTGTTAGCCTGCTGGCCTTAGATCTGTCAAGGAACAGCTCCTTTTTAGCTGCAGGATCTGTTAATCAATAGATTAGTCATTTTGCTGATCCTGCACTGATCCTCAATTTGTAATGTAAGTACTGGTCCAAAGTGAGCAGAAGTGGATGTTTATTGATTCTCCATCCTCTGTTGATCCTGTATGTAATTTTTCATAATTTTTACGACCACTCCTTATGTAGTTTTGTGGTCTTTGAAGGTTCTGATCAACTCATGTCGTGGTGATTCTGGATCTTTATTTAATTAATAAAAAATACTAAAAATTAGTTAATAACTAATTTTAATTGATTTTTAAGTTTTTTGAATTATAATCTATGCTTGTGTGGTAGCTTTGAATATGTAGTGTAGATCCTACTATATTGTAGCTCCTCTGAGTGGTACCTGGCTGTCAGACTGATCACGGCAGGAGGCGCGGGGATCAGTCCATTCAAATGCGCGCGGGGACTGATCCGCTGCTCAGATGCGCGCGGGGGACTGAACCGCTGCGCGCGTGACTAGGTCACGGGATTACCCGCACGGGAGTTCAGTTGCGCGGTGTAGAGACTCCTGGGGGATTATAGGTAAATAAAATAGCAAATAGCTTTCTGGCAGTCCTTGAAGGGGAATTTAGTATTACTTCTACTCCTTTGTAGTATTAGTATATACTAAGAGTGGTTTTGAATTGCCTGCCCTTCTAGTACTATAGTAAGTCTGCACAATAATTTATTTAAATTAATGGCTGGTTTCTTTGAGACTTAATATAGGTCTCAGATCAGACCTAGATTAGTTATTGATTGTTATTGGTAGGGTTTGTTGAAGAATGGACCAGATGTATTGGATTATGGGTTATTTACTGATCAGATATATTTGATCTTAACCAATATCCCAATATTAAAGGGTTCAAGGGTTTATCAAAGGGGTGATTCAGGAGAGGACCCAAGGATGGGTTTACCCACAGGGTGCTGGGTAGAGGAAAAGGTTGGTGGTTGCTTTTGTTTGTGCTCTCTTTCTTTGTAAGGGTTATTTATTAATTGAAGGGTGGTTCTTCTTTAATTTGGTGCTGAATATTTAGGTCACAGAAGAACCCTTATTCAAGCACCTGTTGGGTGGTTTAATTGGTTAAAGGTGTGTTATAACTTGGTTTCTGATTTCCTGTTTCCTTTATAATTGGTTCACTGATATTTTATCTGGGTAGGTACCACAGATGGGTACTGATAGAGTGGTTGATGGGGTGGTATGAGTAGGTGAGTAGGTATACAACTTGGATAGGGCAGAGAGGCCCTCCTTAAATAGACAAATCCTGCCCCCAGGGGTGCTCAAGGCTGCCCCTGAGGGTTCTCCCTGTTCTGGTGAGGAACAGTGAGATACAGTTACATGAGGCATTTCTGCTGGTTGGGAAAAGTTTGTACAGTTACATGAGGCATTTCTGCTGGTTGGGAAAAGCTTTTACAGGGGTTTCATGCATTCACAGCCTTGCATAGATTGCTGTGTAGTTCAGATAAGGTATATTGCTGTGCTGTACTGGTAGTTTATTCAGTGATTCTTGCTTCTACGTACATGTATTGCTGTGCAATACTGTTGGTTTTTTTGGTTCTGGTTAAGGCTGGTTCCACTTTCTCCTGCATATATTGCTCCTGTATACTTCTGCACAGCCTCTTGTATGTGTATTTGCTGCATGTTTGTTTGGTTCAGGTGACCAGATCTGACATGCTGCACTGCCTCCTGTATCTGTATTGCTGTATTCTGGCTGTGGTGACTGGATCTGGACTGGTTGCACTGCCTCCTGGATCTGTATACTGTATGCTGGATGAGGTGACTGGATCTGGCATGCTGCACTGCCTCCTGTATCTGTATGCTGTATTCTGGATGAGGTGACTGGATCTGGCATGCTGCACTGCCTCCTGTATCTGTATGCTGTATTCTAGATGAGGTGACTGGATCTGGCATGCTGCACTGCCTCCTGTATCTGTATGCTGTATTCTAGATGAGGTGACTGGATCTGGCATGCTGCACTGCCTCCTGTATCTGTATGCTGTATTTTGGATGAGGTGACTGGATCTGGCATGCTGCACTGCCTCCTGTATCTGTATACTGTATTCTGGATGAAATGACTGGATCTGGCATATGGTTCTGGTGTTGAGGGTAAAGTGTTACTGGTATGTACTTGAGGGTTTGAAAGGTATGTCTTTATGCCTTCCACAGAGCTGTGACACCTGGGTGGGTATGAGTTTGCCACAGTTGAAGGTTTCTTGGGCTGTATCTTCAAATCCATGAGAGATAGAGGGGTACTTTGGCTGAGTGACTATAGGTTATTTTTGATGTAGAATCCATTTCTGAGGTTAATTTGAGGGTTTGAGCTGTTGTTACACTAGAAAAGTGATTCTGATGGCTATAAGACAGGTTTGGACTACCACAGCGGGAGTCCAGCGCTGTAGGGACGCGGGGCTGCGTGCAGGAGTTGGCGTACGCGGGAGTCCAACGCTGTAGGGACGCGGGGCTGCGTGCGGGAGTTTGCGTACGGGGGAGACCAGCGCTGTAGGGACGCGGGGCTGCGTGCGGGAATTGTGACAAAACACAATTCCCCATGTAACTCCTAAACTACACATAACACCTGGATTTTGACTGAAATTTAGGTGTGAAACCTATACATGACATATCATGTGAAATATTAAAATGGCCAAAAGGTGCCATACTGGTGCCGTGGTCATTTACCAGTTTCTATTAAATTAATTAAAAAAATATAAGGAGTAAGAATTCAAGGGTGGGGTCAGTGAGTGACCCTACCTTATTTTGGGTGGGGAATCCATTTCTGCAATAATATTTATGGATTTCCTACTTCTTCATTTTATAATAATTTTATTTATTCATTTATTTTTGTTAATATTATTATTTTTGTTGCTTTTTCAGGTTGCTCTGTGCTAAGTAGTAGGCTGACATTCCCCCACTCCAAGATATAACTATATCTGAAAAAAATTTTGGGGCTCAGTGTCTTTTACTGGCTCTGTAGTTTCTCAGGTGTATAGGTCCCTCTGGAATGTTGTTTTCAGGTAGCCATTCATCTTTATCAGCTGATTCTCCTTTGTATCTGACTAAGTAAAGTCTAAAATCTTTTCCTTGGATCCTTTCTTTTTTATCTTTAAGGATTTTACTAACTTTTCCTTTGTCCTTCTCAGGCTCATCTAAGACTGGTATTTCAGGTGAAGGGGTCTTTTCACCTTCTCTGGGATGGTAGTGTTTGACAAGGCTAACTGGGAAGACTGGGTGTTTCCTAGAGAGTTCATTACTGAGGATGACTTCTATGGCATTCTTACCATGGAGTTTCTTGATAGTGAAAGGCCCAACAAAGGCTGGTCTGAGTTTTCTGTTTCCAGCCAAGTTATTGAAATTGGTGGTTGAAATTAGAACTTGATCTCCTATTCTGAAATCAGGTTCTTTGTGAGTTTTATCCCACCTCTGTTGGTTGTATTCAACAGCATCTTGTACACACTTAGCAGCGTGCTTATTTGCCATATCTATCATGTTTTTGAAGTCCAGTGATGTTGGATGGATATTAGTCAACTCCTGATTGATTTTATCCTTGGGTAATTTGGGGATCCATCCTCTTTCCAGTACGTAAGGAGCTTCTTTGGTAGTAGAGTGTTTACTACTGTTATAGGCCATTTCTAGTGCAGGTAAAAGGCTAACCCAGTCATGGCAATATCCGTCTGTATTTTTGTACTCCATCCCAAAGCAACAGAACCTTCTGAGCATGTCCTCTAGAGTCTGGATAATTCTTTCAGCTAATCCATCTGTCTGAGGGTGATAAGCTGTAGAAAAGGCTAAGGTAGTTCCTAACATATCATGGAGGTTTCTCCAGAATTCAGACGTGAATTTGGGGTCTTTATCACTGATAATAATCTTAGGAATTCCTACATCAGCAATTAGTCTGTTCCAGAAGAGTAAGGCTACTTCCATAGCTGTGTCTTCCTTATGGTTAGGTAGAAACTTGGCTTTCTTAGAAAATCTGTCTACAATAACCAGGACTGAGTTGTAAGAGTAAGCTCCTCCAGGGGGCAGTCCTGTTACAAAGTCCATGTTGATAACTTCCCATCTTTTCCTGGGCTCAGCAATCCTTTGGAGTAGTCCAAACCTTTTCCCAGTGGTCCTGTTGGACTTCTGACAGATTTCACAGCTTGAAACATACTTGATAGTGGAGTCTCTCCAGTTGATCCACCAGGCAGTCTGCTTTACTTTATCTAGGGTTCTATCAGTAGACAGGTGACCCGAAGAGCAATTATCATGACATTCAGCTAAAACAAGTTTTATATGCTCTGTTTTGGTCAAGACTATAACACTAGCGTGTTTATGCCGGTAATATACTAGCCCATCCCACAGTGTGAATCTTCCTTCTTTATAGGATTTCAGCAGGGGTTCAGGTAAACTGTTGATGAGTTCAGATGGAGGTGAAGTAATTTCTATGATGTTAATCAAAGTCTTCATGTCAGAGTTGTATGCTTCTCTGATGGAGCTGAACAGTGATTCATCTAGTTCACATATGTGAATCCCTATGATGGGAGCTTCAAGATTAAACAGGTTAATGTTTAGTATAGGAAATATATCATGATCTTCTGGGTCATGAGCAGGATTGCTAGTATCATTTGGTAGAGCATTTCTGCTAAGACTGTCAGCATTCTGATGTTTAACTCCAGCTTGGTGGACTATAGTCATCTGACCTCTGTACTTTTGTATGTCTATTTGCCATCTTAACATATTCCTTCTAGGAGTTTTCATGTTCATGAGAGTTCTAACAGCATTTCAATCAGTGATCACCACAAAATTTGTACCTTCCAAATAATATTGGAGTTTTTCTAATGCCCATACTAGAGCAAGGCATTCCATTTGGCTGGTACCATATCTCTTTTCAGTATCTTTGACTTGTCTAGATATGAAGAGTATAGGTTTCTCTACTGGTTTATCCTCTTCTATTACTTCTTGGTGTAATGCAGCTCCTAATCCTTCCATGCTAGCATCTATGTAAAGTTTGAAAGGTTTAGAATAATCTGGTTGTATCAACACTGGGGCGGTAGTCATAGCTACTTTGAGTTCCTCATAATTCTTCAATCTTTCATGAGTCATTTTGAACAAAGTGTTGTTGTTGCAGATCTCATATAAACACTTGGTGAGGTTAGCAAATTTAGGTATTTACTTCCTGTAATAGCTGCAGAAGCTTATAAAGGATAAGAGTTCCGTTTTGTTCTGGGGCATAGGTCTGTTCATTACTGCTGCTATCTTACTTTGGTCAGCAGTTAAAGTGAGTCCAGAAACAATGTGTCCTAGAGCTTTGAGTTCTCCGTATCCAAAGTTGCACTTTTTCATAGATACTTTTAATCCTACTGTGGCGATTGTTTTAAGCACTAGCCTTACTTTATCCATGTGAGTATCCCAATTTTCTGAATAAATGATAAAATCATCTATGTATACCATCATCCAACCTTGCCTGATGAACATTCCTAAGACTGTATCCATCATTCTTTGGAAGTGGGAAGGAGCATTTTTAATACCAAAGGGCATTCTGAGATACTCATATATGCCTAAATGACATATGATTCTCATAAATTTCCTACTATCCGGACTGATAGGTATTTGGTGGAAGCCTTTCAACATGTCCATAGTAGTAATGAACTTAGCTTTAGAAAGATTATGTAGAGCATGGTCAATCCTTGGGATAGGATAATAGTCAGCTTGGGTGTAGTTGTTGAGCATTCTAAAGTCTCCAACCATCCTAGACTTATCATTGTGCCAGGCTATTATCACAGGTGTAGTTACGTCTACTTGCTCATTATGCCCTACTTTCCGTAAGACTTGTAAGTCCACTAGTTCTTGGATGTGACCTTCTAGAGCAGTCCTAGATTTTGGACTAGAAGGGTAAGCCGGTCTTCTGAGGTTAGGAGGGTAAGGAGGCTTAATAGTCAAAGTTAAGACCATATCATGACCTTTGATATTACCAATGGGATTGTCTTTAGTGCAAAAAGCATTCTGGTTCTCAAAGTATACTTGGAGAATATCTCTTTTCTGGTTTTCACTAAGCTGGGAATTCAGGGCAGCTTGGGAAAAGTATTCCTGGTTAAAAGTCTCTAAGTGTCTCTCATAAGTGGAATCAGTAGCTTTAGCATTGACATCGCATATTTGGAACTTCTTGTTCCAATCTCCTCCTATAGTGAAATATCTCCCTTTACTCTGGAAGACATCTATCCCGTATAGGCAAAGAGAATCATTTCCTATAATAAAATAATCACATACTCCATTTTGAAGTACTACAAATTCAATCTTTATCTTGATTGATCCTTTAGAGTGGGGAAGTATGATTGCTGTTGGCCATACTCCAATAGCATTGAGAGGTGAGTTACAGCTGCTGAACTTAGCTTGAGGTACGGGTAGTAAGTTTTTCTTCCAGTTAGAATCCTGCTTATCTAAGTAGTTAGTTCCAACACAAGAGCAGAAGGCTCCACTGTCTAGAAGTAATTTTACGGGGGAACCTTGTATCAAGCCAGTGGCATAACAAGTTTTACCACCGTTGTAACCTTTTCCAATAGAAGGTTTAAGGGTTAAGGTCTTAGCTTCAGAAACATGTTGGATTTTCATGTTGGGTGTCCACTGTTGAGGAAAATTGCTATCTTCATTAACAGGGTTAAAATCTATGGAAGATTCTATGTTACCTTTGATGACATTAATGGGATTAGTGATCATTAAGTCACACTCAGAGATGGAACCATCAGTGTCATCTAGTTGGGGGTCAGGATTAGTGTCATCTTCTTCTCCTTCCATAAGATTAATCTTCCTCCTGGGTAAACAACAGTCAGGTCTTACATGCCCTGTTTGGTTGCAATTCCAACATGTCTTTTCTTTGGTTACCAAATTATTCTTGGCTTCTGAGTTGGTAGGTAGAGGTTCTTTATTCTTGTTATTATATTCTTCCTTATTCCTAGTAGTTGGTTCTCTGGGTTTGTTAACCTTTTTATCTAAGCCATTCATGTCAATAGTTTCTTCTAATACTCCTATGAGAGTGGAAAGGTCAGAGTTCATGGGCATTCTGCATCTTACGCTATGGTTAAGTTGTCCTGGACATAGGTTTAGGAGTCTTTCATTGACTTCTTCTTTATCAGCATTTGGGTAGAAGCAGTCTAGTCTTCTCTTCTGGTCAAGGCACCATTTGTGAGGTTTGTCCTTAGATGGATCAAACAAAGAAGTTTTGAAAGTCTTCATCATTTTTCTTTTCCAAATTCTGGTACCAAATTGTTCCTTAATCAAGTCTTTCCACAAATTCCATGACAAAGATCCTACCCCTTCTCTCTTATTGATGAACCAGTCAAGGGCTACTCCTTCAAACAGTCTAGGTAGTCTTACTACGGCTATGTTATCAGGATGTTCATAAGAGGCCAGAGTATAGTCAATAAACTTAATAAAACTGACATGATTGTATTCTCATTCTCCTGAGAATTTAGGCCACTCAGTGATAGGGGGAAGTAATTTTAATGCTTGTTGTACTTCAGGAGTGGGACTAGGCCTGAAAGATTTATGCCTGGCTGTTCTTGGTCTAGAAGGTAGTTGGGGAGTACTGTGGTACCTGGAAGGTCTGATTTCATCAGAGTCTGCAATGGGTTGAGTTAATTTTATCTTTAGATCTCTGAGATCATTCTTAATCATACCTAATTCCAGGTCAAGTTTGTTACTTAATGAATCAATTTTATTAATAATATAAGTAGGTGAAGTGTGGTCTGTCTTATTAATACCTTCTTTGATTTGTTCAATAGATAGAAGAATTTCTTCTTGGATAGCTGAAGTATTGTTTTCTAGGTAATTCATTAGTTTTCCCTTACTCAAGCTAATGCTGTCTCTTATTTGTTTTACTTCTAACTCATTGATTTTGACCAAGTTGGATTGGGATTGCATGAAATTTCCAAAATTGGTATTTACTTTATCCAATTGCTCATATATTTTGTCAAAACATTTACAAATGATATCAAAGTTATGAGAAACATTTATGGAAAACAAGTTGAAAGTTTCTACATCTAATTGTGGTACACTTTCTTCCATTTTCTTGCCAAAGATATTATATTGTCCCACTCTTTGGGACTCTTTAATTTCTGATGGGCTAGAGATCTCTTCTTCCTGTTGTTGTTGTTTCCTCTTAAGGAAACTAATTGGTCCCAAGGATTCCAATTCTTCACGTAACCTTCTACTTCTCTCTTGGGAATAAATTTTTGGAGGGTTATTTGAGTCTTCTTTGCCAAAGATATGGCTTTTCTCATACCCTGCTGGTCTTCCTGGGTCTGAGCCTGTTTGAAAAGTTCCCAATGACCCACGTGTTCTTTCACCAATTCCTTTATTTTGTCCTCCTTGGAGGAGTCCGGCTGGGGTGGCATAGGTAGAACGGTATCCTCCTGGGATATCACGTTGGACAAGGGATGGCTCTCCAACGGTGAGTTGGTCGAGTCAGCGGCCGCGGTTGTTGTCATTTTTGCTTGGATCGGAGCAATCACTGGCTTGATCCGCATTGTGTTTGCAACTGGCGTCCTTGAGCGCACGGGTTCCTCCGGGCAAAGATCCATATGACGGGGCGCATCCACTGGCGCGGGTGTTGCGTCTGTTTTGATGCATGTTAAAAATTATGTAAGTTTTTGTCAAAACTTTGTAAAAAAATCAAAAAATACTTTTTTTGAGTAGTTTTGGTTTTTATATTTTTTTTTAAAAAAAAAAAATGTCTTACTTATATGAAGGTTTAAAGGTACTAAGTCCTTGTTGGGGTCAGGACCGTCCTTGGAGGGTATTCCAATGGGATCTGAGTGGGTTCCAATCAAATCTTGGGACAAATCCAAGGGTCCACAGTCTGGGACGTCCTCTAAGAGGTCTTGGTCAATAAGATCACCAAAAACAAAGTCCACTAGAAAGGATAAAATAAAAAAATATAACTTATATATTTATTTATTTTTATAATAATTTTTTTATAATTTTCGAGTTTTTTATGATTTTTTATAAAAAAAATAATAAAAAGGAGATCAAAGCTCACTTTTATAATTTGGATACCGTCTTTTAAAAGCAGAAAGCTTTCTTTGATAGATTTTCCACTCTTTGTGCTGTCTTAACAAGGAGTTAAAATTAATAATTCTTTCTAACTCTTGTTCCTTTTCTTTTAAGATTTGTTGTCTATGATAAAGAAGTCTCTCTTGTTCTTGTTCAGGAGTTATAACAACAGGCACAAAGTTACGTAATTTTTCTTCTTTTTTCTGTTTAAGAAGATTCAAATAATAATTCATCAATTTTCCGTTGGTTTTTAAATCCACTGGATAAATCAAAAGATAAAGAAAAATAATAAGTATTTCTACTTATATATATAAAATTTTTTTTAAATATAAATAACTGGTCCAGGAGATAATTAATTAAACAATTAATTATTAAGGATACTTCCCGGCCAGACCCCCAGTTGTCAGCTCTCTGATACCAGGAACCTTGCAGTCCTTTAGCTACAGAGAGTGATAAAAGAATTTGGAGCAATAATATTCCAAAGAATAAACACTTTAAAGCTCCAATAATGGTATGTTAAGAGCAAGTGCAAGGTTTAATTGGTTTGGTAATAGATGGTTTTGAATATAGTATAAAAGAGGGGCCACAGTATTATACTACTGGGGATCTTTACAGACTAGCAACCTCTCTTCAAGGGGCCTCCTTAGGCAGTTTAAGAACCTTGGAATAAATATGGGTGCCTTAGAAAGGACTTATTCCACTAATGGCCGGGCTTAAAAGCACAAGTGGCCTAGACAGGAAGGGAAACACTCACTCGGAGCACTTGACCACGAAAATCCTGGAATAATGGGAAGGGTTTCAGAGCAGATGGGGTAGATTGCTCGACTAAACTTCAATGGTTGATTGGTTAATAGAGGTAAATAATACTACTACAGACTAAGTCATAAATCACTTGCTTATCTTCATATAAGCACTTGATTAACAATGACACTGTGTCTGATTGATAATAAATAATTCCTGATAACTGATAACTGATTGGGAACAGAAGGGCAAAAAGAGCCTGTTTAAATTTTCCTTTTTGGGTGCTTGAGGGCCTCTAGAAGGGGTATTAGCCATGGGCTGAGGCTAGGGGGGCAGTCAGGGCAAGATTGGCACGTTTTCAAGGTGCTGTTAGCCTTCTGGCCTTAGATCTGTCAAGGAACAGCTCCTTTTTAGCTGCAGGATCTGTTAATCAAAAGATTAGTCATTTTTCTGATCCTGCACTGATCCTCAATTTGTACTGTAAGTACTGGTCCAAAGTGAGCAGACGTGGATTTTTATTGATTCTCTATCCTCTGCTGATCCTGTATGTAATTTTCAATAATTTTTACGACCACTCCTTATGTAGTTTTGTGGTCTTTGAAGGTTCTGATCAACTCATGTCGTGGTGAGTCTGGATCTTTATTTAATTAATAAAAAATACTAAAAATTAGTTAATAACTAATTTTAATTGATTTTTAAGTTTTTTGAATTATAATCTATGCTTGTGTGGTAGCTTTACATATGTAGTGTAGATCCTACTATATTTTAGCTCCTCTGAGTGGTACCTGGATGTCAGACTGATCATGGCAGGAGGCGCGGGGATCAGTCCATTCAAATGCGCGCGGGGACTGATCCGCTGCTCAGATGCGCGTGGGGGACTGAACCGCTGCGCGCGTGACTAGGTCACGGGATTACCCGCATGGGAGTTCAGTTGCGCGGGAGTCCAGCGCTGTAGGGACGCGGGGCTGCGTGCAGGAGTTGGCGTACGCAGGAGTCCAACGCTGTAGGGACGCGGGGCTGCGTGCGGGAGTTTGCGTACGCAGGAGACCAGCGCTGTAGGGAAGCGGGGCTGCGTGCGGGAGTTTGCATAAGCGGGAGACCAGCGCTTTAGGGACGCGGGGCTGCGTGCGGGAATTGTGACAAAACACAATTCCCCGTGTAACTCCTAAACTACACACAACACCTGGATTTTGACTGAAATTTAGGTGTGAAACCTATACATGACATATCATGTGAAATATTAAAATGGCCAAAAGGTGCCATACTGGTGCCGTGGTCATTTACCATTTTCTATTAAATTAATTAAAAAAATATAAGGAGTAAGAATTCAAGGGTGGGGTCAGTGAGTGACCCTACCTTATTTTGGGTGGTTGTCAAGGAATTGTTGGGCTGGGGGTGGTCAAGTCCCCACAGCCCCTTTGCTCCTCCCCCTTGGTAAAGGGGGGGTGGAGAAAGCCCCTCCTTGCACCTTGCTCTGCGGTGGGAGGGTTATCAAATCCCCCCTACCGCCTGGTTGCACTCCTTGTGGCCGGATCTGTCATCTTCCCTGGGCAGGAGGGTAGTCAGGTCCACCCTGCCCTGACCAACTGCATCATTGCCGCTGGTTGCTGGCTGGTTCAACCCAACAAGCCCGCCCCCATCCCCCTTGCAAGGGCAAGAAAGGAAAGGGGGAGGGAGCCAGGGCCCCGGGCCCCTGCTGATGCGGCGCTGGTTGCCGGGCGCGACCAGCTGGGCCCGTGCGGGATCCCTTGGCCGCACAACAGCCCCGCGGGGGCCATTGGGCCCTCTGTGGGCCATACCAAGGGACACAAGCGGCCCCAAGCGGGCCGCAACACGGGCTGCAACATGGGCAGTGGCCCCAATGGGCCGCCCAAAGCCCAAAATGTGAGAGATGACTACTTTGGCGGGCCAGCCCGTCTGGCCAAGTATGTCCAAAATAAACCTTGGGCCCAATTATGCCCATACAAGCCCATCTGGCTGTATTTTCCCATATACCCCAGCGGGCCCATTAGGGCCCGTGTACCAATGGGACTATTTAAAGCGTTTTGAGGCCAGTTTCCCCAAATCCATGACATCCACATGGGCCCGTATGGTCCGTGTGTGTGTCCAATGGGCCGCAGAAGCCCATATGTGTATCCCATTTGGATTACACTTATACTTAGCACACGCGTAAGTGCATACGTATTTTAACATTCCCATCAGTTCATTAAGCCTAAAAAATGAAAATTTCTCTCTCAAAAGAAAAGAATACTTACTGTCTTTGATGTCTTGGGTCCCCTTCTGACCCTTTTTGTCCCCTTAATTAATCTTTTGAAATTCTCAAATTTTGAAAGCTCACAACGTGTTGCTTTCAATTTCGGTCAACGGTGGCTTGACCTTAAGACCCTTGGCTCAAGGCTTGAATTTGCAATCAAAGAAGCCTTATTCTCAAGCCTTGACCTTATAATCTCCAACCTAAAGTCTTTAGGTTGTTCCCTATACATTGCATTCCACTTTTTCAACCACTGAGTTTCTTCATCAAGCCCCGCATCTTATTGAAAATTTCAAAACCAAAAGAGTTATCAATTTTTCAATCCAATAATAAATTTTTCAATGAAATAATTGGTAACCTTCAAAAAATCTCACTTACTTCATTGGAAGGGTCATTGTCTAACTGCCACTGAGGATGAACATCCTCAGGCCCATTTCATCCTCTTTATGCTATGAATTCACCTAAAATTTGGGAAAATAGCAAGCCAATTGTTTTTGAATATGACTTTGAGAACACTGCATCATTGTGGTTGTGCTTTAGCTTCTAAAATTGTTCTTTGATGAGTTTAATTTCCTCAATTGACAATTTTTAACCCAAAGGTAACAGTTAAGTTGGCATACCTGTGTCCAAAGTTATTTGAGAGTCTTCAAGTGCTGCATGGAATGACTGGATTTGACTCTCAATAGTTCCTTCAAGGTTTTCCCACAAATCCAATATTTTCCCACAAGATTCCACTAGTAATTGTTTGAAAGTGGAATGGGCCCCTTCTACACAAGAAATAGTTTTATTTCCAAAGTCTGGGTAGACACAAGTCCAAGATGTTACAAAAGTCTCTTTGATAGGAAAAGTATTCTTTTTCATATACTTGAGTACATCCTCATGGTCTTTCAAGAAACACTTTATACAATTTTCAAAGTAAGCCGACTCCCAAAAGGGATCAATAGTCAATAAATTGACTTACTCTGAGTTCTGAATCATTTTCTTCTGCCTCCCCTGTGGTTTTAGAGGCCCCATACTTGCCCAAAAGAGTCATGAACTTTTTCCAAACGTAATAATCATTCCTGAAATGAACTTTACAGTTTGATTGTATGTTTTTTGATAAGTGCAAAGTACAAAATTTTCTGGATGACTCAGGGAAACTGTGTTTAATAGCACAAATAAGAGCTTTCTCAAGGTCCATCACAAAGACTTTTGGAAGCCTCTTGGGATCATAAGACAACTCCCTTAATGGTTTCAACGCACAACTTTAAATCCCATATGTTTATTTTTTATCAAAACATAAGGCTTTGGAAACTTCTTTTTTTTAGCAGTCATTCCTACAAAATGCAATAGAGGGATTTTGTACCTATTTTTTTTATGATAACAATTCAACAATGCAATATGATGGGATTTTTTCCATAGATTTATATACTCAGGATAAGCCAAGAATAGGGCCTCCAAGTGAACCTCTCCACCAAGTTTGAACCTGGAAACCCACTGGGATTCCCAGAGCGTTTCCAATAGGGCATCGATAACACTTTTACCCTCCAGTTCAGCAAGCTTTACCTTTTGCTTAGTGCTATATATTTTTCAAACATCAATGTATTCTCCTCCATCAATCTTGCTCAATTTTCTTTTAAGTTGCACCCTATTAAGCCCATCTTTCATTCCTTCCCTAAGTAAATCTAAAGCTTGACCTGATTTTCTCCTCATTTGAGGATGCACTGAAGGATTTTCTGATTGTTGATGATTTTGTAGGCTATTTGTAATGTATAGACCCCAAAAGGGATCTGCTACTTTCCTAGTTTCACAGATCATGAATTGAGACCCAACCTTCCTAGTTTGAGTTTGCCTTTGATGTTTGGTAAGACAAGGCCCTTCATATACCCAAAATCTGTTAAGTGAAAGATCCCTCAACGTCAATACAATGATGACCCCGCAGGCATGTCAGGTGAATTACTGCGCCAGCGAGGTCCGCATCACGGAGTAGCGCCCAAAGCCCAAGTCTCAGTAGATCATCTAAAACTTCCTATGTTGAACTATCAGAATTCTTTTCCCTCAGTCTCTCTTCCTTCTCTATCCCCTTTCCTCTTCGTGTGCTTTACCAGTCCCAACTCACTCCTATCCCCCACCGACATCCAACCACCAATCTCCGAACCCTTGATACTTAGCCAACCACCCTCATTGACAGCTGCAGCATCCAGGAGGAGCTAAGACTATCCTCAGTGGAGGTACGATCGGGATCTGGCCTCTATTCCTTCTTTTCATTATCTCAATACACGCAACTCACATCTCCGACACATTCTTTCTTTTCTGATTGTCTTCTTTCTTTCTTCATTGACTCACTAGCCTGATAAAGATAGGTCTGATCACCCTCCTGCCTGCAACCGTTCCTTGAGTCTACTAGCTAAGCTTAAAGTGCAGGTAATGAGCCCTCATGTTCTTCAAAAAACTCTTTATCAAACTATGACTTATAACGACCCTATTTCTATGGTGTCAAATAGAATATACTGCTACAAGAGTTACTATAAGTTCTGAAATAAAGAGACTCAAAATATTATCATGGTAGCGAGAGTCATCTCTTAGAACCTATAACTCTTGAGCAGATATCAGACACCAACAGGGCTCAACGATTATGGCCAATACCGGTGGACACCCCATCAACATTCCCTCCTCCGATGACTCTGAAGACAATTACTCCACAAAAACAAAGATTTTCAAACTCAACAGATACAATTGGCATGACTGGAAGAGCGCCTTTGAGGACGTTCTTATAGGCAAAGGAAACAAGGAAATACTTAACAACAAATGGGTTAAGGAAAATGCAGCAACAAAAACTTACAGACTTAAGAACTCACTAGCCCTCAGCCTCCTCAGAACCTCCATCGACAAGGATCTTCAATTGTGTATCAAGTCGAGCAAGTCCAATTTTGCTAGAGCATCATTTACCCACTTTTCAGAAATTTTTCAACTGTTTCACCAGGCCCATCCTCCATTATCCCATCTAATCAAACTAGTGATTAAAATTCTCTTGAATCTTATTCATCTACTCAAGCTCTTGATTCCACTCCTCTGGCCCCTCCTCCTGAGCTATCATAAAATCAAAAGGAAGAGCTGGTTGAGACTATCCAATCATGGGCGCATTCCCATGGATATGCCAGATCCACCAGAGTATTGAATTGCAAGAATCAGGCCTACACTTACCAATGTGATAAATCTGGGGAATATAAACTCAGCAAAGATACCTCCAAATCAGAAAAATCAAGAAAGACCAATTTTCCTTTCAGGGTATCAGGGAATTTTTCAAAGAGATTGGGTTTTTGGGTTTTGAAGGCTAAATTTCCAGAGCACAACCATGCACCTTCCATTGATCCTTCCACTCATCCAATCCACAGAAGAATCCAAGGGGAGCAAAAGGAGGTGGTTGAAAATTTATCAAAAGAAGGAGCTCCCACTTTGAAAATTCTCAACTCTCTTATACAAAACTCATCATCACCTATCCATGCAAATTTGCCTACAATTTACAAAAAAAGATCCCAAATACAAAAAAATGCCCTTGATGGAAAAACTCCTGTGGGATCACTCATACTGGAACTCAGGAATTCTTCTTTTTACTACAAAATGAAAAATTTAGATGGTCAAATTAATTCATTATTTATTTCATACCCTGATTCCATGAAACTTCTCAAACTTTTCCCTACTCTCATTGTGATGGACTGTACATATAAAACCAACAAATTTTGAATGCCCCTTTGTTGTATTCTTGGGATAAAAAATTGTGCTTGAAGCTTCTCAGTTGCATTCTGTTTCTTATCCCAAGAGAAAAAACAGAACTATGATTGGTTCCTAACTCAACTTCAGGAAATATTTGAAGACAAAAAACCTAGTATGATTATGACAGACAAGGAACAAGCAATTATTAGCTCAATTGAATCAGTTTTCCCTTCCTCTCATCATCTTCTCTTTTTTCTGGCACATTTTCAAGAATATTCAAACTAATTGCAGGAAGAACTTTAAATCTGAAGATGAATGGAAGCTATTCCAGAAACAATGGCAGCATTTGTTCTATTGAAAATCTGAATCAAGCTATCACAAAAACTCACAAAAATTTCTCTGTTCTGGAATCCTCCCACTTCTGACTACCCTCTTTAAAACTGGATTACTCTAAAAAGAAAATTTATCTCCTATTTGGCAAAAAAATACTATCACTTTGGAAACACAAGTACCACAAGAATAGAAGGCTCTCACTCCTACATTAAAAGATTCATCAATTCTTCTATTGGCTCTTTCTATTATTTAGTTCAAAAAATTTACAGTTCCATCACCATCCAAACCTGTTTGAGAGCCATTGAAGCCTGTAAGCAAGAATTCAAGAATCTCATTGGTTTGCCCCACTGTGTCAATCATCTTTCTGGAAAGATCAGCCACTTTGCCCTAAAAATTGTTCATTCATCTCATCAAGTTCCTTATTCTTCCACCATTTGCAACAACTGTGATTACTCTTCTTACACGGGTATACCATTTGTTCACAAATTCAAATTGGCCATCAGAAATGGTGAACTCTTCCAACTTGATGATTTTCATCCTCAATGGCATGTCAAAGCTCCTTTCTCCAGTTAACTGTGAAACCTGAATCAACTGAAGATTCAGAAAAACTTGAAGTTCCAACCAAAGACAGTAATGAAAACCTATATTCCACTAAACTGTTTGAAGCATTCAGCAAGTTGCCACCTGGAGAACAGTTATATTATCTGGGTGAAAGAATGAAGCTGTACAGTTGAATATATCAACTCACCCTGATTGATGAGCCAAATTCCACTCAAAGATCCAAAGTTAGAGGAAGACCCAAAGGAGCAGCCAATAAGTTCAAGAATATCTCTCAGTCCTCAAGCAAAAGAGATCCATCTGGTTTTGAATATTTAGAAGAACCCAAGAGGAGAGGAAGTCCAATGAAGAAAGTCATAGCTGTCAGCCTGCTACTTAGCACAGAGCAACCTGACAAAGCAGCAACAATGACAATATTAACAAAATAAAGATAAATGAATAAATAAAATTATTATAAAATGAAGGAGTAGAAAATCCATAAATATTATTGCAGAAATGGATTCCCCACCCAAAATAAGGTAGGGTCACTCACTGACCCCACCCTTGAATTCGTACTCCTTATATTTTTTAATTAATTTAATACAGAATGGTAAATGACCACGGCACCAGTATGGCACTTTTTAGCCATTTTAATATTTCACATGATATGTCATGTATAGGTTTCACACCTAAATTTCAGTCGAAATTCAGGTGTTGTGTGTAGTTTAGGAGTTACACGGGAAATTGTGTTTTGTCACAATTCCCGCACGCAGCCCCGCCTCCCTAGCTCCGGTCTCCCGCGTACGCTGAATTCCCGCACGCAGCTCCACGTCCCTACAGCATTGGACTCCCGCGAACGCCAACTCCCGCACGCAGCCCCGCGTCCCTACAGCGCTGAACTCCCGCGCGCATCTGAGCAGCGGATCAGTCCCCGCGCGCATTTGAATGGACTGATCCCCGCGCCTCCTATGACATCCAGGTACCGCTCAGAGTAGCTACAACATAGTAGGATATACACTACATATGTAAAGCCAACACACGAGCACAGATTAAGGTTCAAAAACCTTAAAAATCAATTGAAATTAGTTAATAACTAATTTTTAGTATTTTTTATTAATTAAACAAAGATCCAGACTCACCACGAAGCAAGTTGATCAGAACCTTCAAAGACCACGAAACTACATAAGGAGTGGTCGTAAAAATTATTAAAAATTACATACAGGATCAGCAGAGGATGGAGAATCAATAAAAATCTACGTCTGATCACTCTGGACCAGTACTTACTGTACAAATTAAGGATCAGTGCAGGATCAGCAAAATGACTAATCTATTGAGTAGCAGATCCTGCAGCTAAAAAGGAGCTGTTCCTTGACAGATCTAAGGCCAGCAGGCTAACAGCACCTTGAGGACGTGCCAATCTTGCCCTGATTGCCCCCCTAGCCTCAGCCCATGGCTAGTACCCCTTCTAGAGGTCCTCAAGCACCCAAAAAGGAATATTTAAACAGGCTCTTTTGCCCTCCTGTTTCCAGTCAGTTAATCAGTTATCAGGAATTATTTATTATCAATCAGAAACGGTGTCATTGTTAATCAAGTGCTTATATGAAGATAAGCAAGTGATTTATGACTTAGTCTGTAGTAGTATTATTTACCTTTATTAACCAATCAACCATTGAAGTTTAGTCAGGCAATCAACCCCATCTGCTCTGAAACCCTTCCAATTACTCCAGGATTTTCGTGGTCAAGTACTCAGAGTGAGTGTTTCCCTTCCTGTCTAGGCCACGCGTGCTGTTAAGCCCGGCCATTAGTGGAATAAGTCCTTTATAAGGCACCCATATTTATTCCAAGGTTCTTAAACTGCCCAAGGAGGCCCCTTGAAGAGAGGTTGCTAGTCTGTAAAGATCCCCAGTAGTATAATACTGTGGCCCCTCTTTATATTTTATATTTAAAATATTTATAACCAAACCAAATAAACCTTGCACTTGCTCATACCGTACCATTATTGGAGCTTTAAAGTGTTTATTCTTTGGAATATTATTGCTCCAAGTTCTTTTATCACTCTCTGTAGCTAAAGGACTGCAAGGTTCCTGGTATCAGAGAGCTGACAATAGCAAATTTGAAGGTCAGTCAACAATTTTTTGGACAAAAAAATATATCAACATTCATTATTAATTTTTTTTTATGTGTTTAGTTTTCAAGAACATGCAAGGCTGTCCAAGGGAAGGGGAAGGGAAAAAAGAACAAGGAATCAGATGAAGAGGTAATTTTATAAAATTTGGACTAAATTTACATGTTTCCCAGGCAGGATTCACACACTATATGTAAATTGAGGGAGGGTGAGCTGGTATGATTAATAAGAAAGAGAGAGGATAAAGATTTATCTATTATATTTGAAAAAATTCACTTATTCCCAGGTTACTCGGCAAAAACTGAAGTAAAATAAGTTTATTTTTTGGTTTTGAATTATGGGTTTCAAATGGGGTTTTGGTTTGAAACCTTGAATTTAATGGAGTGAGGATTGGATATATTCCCTCAGGAATAAAAATTAAAATTATCTAACAATATAATGAAAAAAGGTGAGTTTTGGTTGTGTTTTATCTTTTACCGCAAATTTTGTTTTGAATTTTGAAAATAAAATTTTTTCTTCTTGAGAAAATAAAAAAGAATGGAGCAAAATTTAACAAAACCATTTCAAAAAAAAAAACAAAAAATGAAACACAAGGAGCGGAATAGAGGACTTCAAACAATTTAATCACAGAGTTCCTGAACTTGCCTTGAGGAATAAAACTATTAAAAATTATGACTTTCAGTGTTTGTGATGGCTTTTAGGAAGTGAGATAAACTGCAGAGCAATTCCATCCTCCCCCTCCTTGAAGAAAATTGTGGTTCCAGGGAAGAAGGGGCTTGAACAAATTACCTTCCATCTTTACATTTGGTATAAATACATTCTTATTGATATAAAAATCCTAAAGATAATCTTGTATGATAAGAATATTTTCTATCCTTTGTTGTGTGAAAGAAATATCCCAAAACCCAAATCTTTCAAAAAATGCTAGATCCCTAAACGTAGAATAAATTCATTAATTTTAATCTGTCTGTTTTATGTATATATAGATATGTCAGATAGATGGAAATATTTGAATTTTTATGCACAAAATTATCCTCAATCAATAAAATTCCTTTTTTTTGGAAATTTTGGCTTGATTATAGAAAAAACAACTTCAAAAATTTCACAACATTGTGGCCTCATAAGCCTGGAAACTGAAACTCCATTTTCAGTTTTTTGGCTGCAAGTATGAACATCAGCATTTTCACTTGAAAGAATGCCATCAAACTAATAGTAGGTGTATAAACTTGCAGAGCTTTCAAAAATTCTTACTACTATTGTCAGCTTTCTAGTATTGCAGAGCAAGCTGCAAAAGTAACAGAAATAACATAAAAATAATAATAATAAAATTAACCTAAGAAGGAGCAGGAAAACCATAAATATTTTTGGAAATATGGATTTACCACCCAAAAATAGGTTGGGTCACTCACTGACCCCACCCTTGAAATCCAACTCCTTATATTTTTAAATAATTATGGAAAGAATGACCAAAATACCACAGCACCACTATTGAACTTTTGAGCCAATTAAATATTTCACACGTAGTGTCACGTATAGGTTTCACACCTAAAATTCAGTCAGAGTTGAGGTGTTGTGTATATTTTAGGAGTTACAGAGGGAAATGTGTTCTGTCACAATTCCCCCCCGCAGCTGCGGCAGCCAATACACCTGCCCGCGGTTGAGCTACAGCTCTGTCACTCTTTCAAACCCTTGTATGCAACCCCGGGCCTCTAACAAGTATGCAACCGCAGGACTATGGGTTGACAAAGTGACAGGCGGCCTGAGAAACCTAGGTACCGTGTAAACATGCTACAACCTACACAGGAAAATTCTACATAGGTAATAAATGGTCCTGTGGATAGTAAAAATTCTAAAAATACATAAAATTACATAAAAATACTTAAATAACCTTTATACTTATTTTTTATTAAATATAATTCAAAGTACCAAAAATGTCGAAAATAAGATAATGACTACTTCTAAAAATATATTGGAAGCCTTTAATATACTATTATGAGAATTTCTAGAGATCAATATTTCCGTGACATACTAAGAAAACTTATGATGTAAAAATATTACATGAATAACCATGACTTACATTTTTAAGTAATTATTTTAGTAAATCAACCGAAATTCAAAAATAAGGATTCAATTCAATATCATGGCTTTACTCCAGTTATTTAATACATAATGAGAACTCACCTGAAATCAGAATATCCGTAGGAATGTCTATTAAAATATTTTTTAACTTACTGGAAACATTTATCAAGTATAATTAATTAAATAATAAATAAAAAAGACATATTAGTGTTATTCACATGTCCAAACATCAATTATAAAGTAGAATAATTCCCATTCCCTGTGGAATTAGATGCTACCCGTGCTAAAGCACCAAGAACACGTGACCATCTACAACTGGTTTCCCTTCTAGCCTCAGTGCCTGTCCCTTTGAGCTCCTGTACCCCACAGAAGGACAATATTGGGACTCAAAAAGCTATAAATTAAGAGCTCTTTTGAGGATATTGATACCCAGAGACCCAGTTATATTTACATCCAGACACTGTGCCAAGGTAATCAAATAATTATAAGAGATAATTAAGTGATTTATGGATTTAGTCTGATTAATAATGTCCGTCCCCAACCCTTTTTATCAATTTAAACTGCTGAAAAACCTTATAACCCCAGTATACAGCTTTAAACCATCAGTGCACATCCCAAACAGGTACCCAAAGGATTTCATAATATACCAGTGAGTCTTATTATCTTTCTCTGTTGTGGAAGCTTGGTTACAAAGCCCTGCCAATCCACCGTGTCTTTTATATACATATTATCTTTGGGCAAAATATCCTTGAAGAAAATAAATTAAAGGTTCCAAAGTATCCAGGCCTACGTGTTTTCATACTGAATTCCCTGAAGAGAGGTGTTAAAGTTCCCCAATATAATTTTGGCCCCTCTATAAAAATATTTAACAATCAATTTATTTATATTGATTTATAACAATAAACCACATCCAAAAAAATTAACATTTCAATAAGCTTCATCCAAATATTTTACAGATTCTTGCTGCATTTATTGAATAATATAATTATCATTTATTCTATCACCTCTGGTAGCTAAAGGATAGCAAGGATCTTGGCATCCAGGAGGCTGACAATTATCCCCACAAAAATGGTCCCATTTTTTCTGTTGGGGGAAGAATTTTTTTTTATCCCTTGCACATTCTCAATTGGAACATGCTAAAATAAAACCTTCAATATTAATAGATACACCCATCCTTCAAATAAAGGTGTGATATTAGTAATTTTTTTTTAAAAATTGAAGCCTCCTGGTGTGTGTTTCCACTTGAGGAAGGCATAAAAACCTTAGAAAAGTTTACCAATAAAAAAGGTGTGAATGTAATAATTTGTGTTTTTGCATGGATTTTGAAGGTTTGAAAGAGTGCCAGGGATGTTGGAAAACACGTTTTTAGGAAATTTTGGCACCCCAAAGCCTTTTGAAATTAATTGGTGCCTTATGGGGCTAAATTCAGGCCTCCAGACCCCCCTATGGGGTTTTAATGGGGTAGAAACTAGTGGAGAATCAAAATATGGACACCAATTCAGTTATTTCAACAATCAAAATTGAAAAAATATTATTTTCTGGAAAGAAATCTAAATATGAACTCAGAGTCAAATTTCTAATTATTTCACCAAGGAAATCCTTGAGTAACACATTAATAATAATAAAATAAAAATTGATTTCTGTGAATAAAAACTTTCCTTCTGATGGGATGTAGATACATTTTTACCAAAAATGAAACAACATAAAAAATAACACATACACCTATTCAATGGTATGAATTCAAATAAAATTCAATATCACAAATCAAAATCCATCAAGTGCAGGAATAATCCAAGAAATAGAATGAATTTATCTCATTGAATAAAACTTTATGCTTCCAATGTAGTGTGAATACTATCTTTGCAAAAAAATCCACAAAAAATATGTAGCAGATGTTGAAATCAAACAATTCAATGATAAAAACTCAAATATATTGAAATCTTCCAATAAAGAATCTATGAATTCCAAGAATGATAGAGAAAAGACTAAAAAAAAATTTTTTTGAATGAAATTTAATATTTCTGATGGAATGTAGATGACTTGGTGAAAAATTCAAAAAATTATGAAAACATGCTGATACATAAATTTTTTTTTAGAGAGTAACAATTTTTTGTTCAAAATAATTCATAAATAAATTCTTCAAGTATGAGGAAAAAGTAGGTGTTCAATTTTCTTGGCCCTTTACTTTTTTATATATTAATTAAAAAAACCATTTAATGGTCATCAGGAATGTTCTTTTTTTCAATTAAATCAATTTTGTGTATTATTACTATCATCATCATGTTACTCAATAAATTATTTTTTGGGATATTTATACATATTTTAATTATCCTCATACTACAGTTATATTTTAGATTTCATTATGTCTTCTTGTTTTTGTTTTGTAGTATTGAAATCTCATTGGAAAGATCAATTCTTATCCAAAGAAAGTCATTTTTGATTTTTAATGTTTCTAGTTTTGTGATTTATGGGAAATTTGTTGAATTTTTTATAAAAATTTGAACTATCCTAATTAAATAGATATATTTTCCTTGATTTTTATTTTTTTTTACAAAGGTATTTGCATTCTATCCAAAATATTGATTTTTTTTGAAAAAGTCAGTTTTTCACATTTATTATTATTGATGCACTTATAGCTATACAGAGAATTTTTTCATGTTTTTTTTATGTTTTTTACAAATTTATTTGTATTCCATTTTGTCTGAAGACAATGAGTTTTTATCATTTTGTTATTTTTCTCATGACATCAATTTTCTTTTGAAATATGATCTCAGATTTGAATTCCATTCAAACAATAAACTTTTAACTCATTCCTCAACATTGCACCAACTTATTTGGTGTCAATATTTCTATTCTTCAATGAAATTTACCCCATACAGACCTGTGTGAGGTCCAGATGCCTTAATTTGCCCCCCCAAGGCCTCAATTAGTTTGAACATGTTAAAATACGTATGCACTTACGCATGTGCTACATATGAGTGTAATCCAAATGGGATGCACATGTGGGCCTCTGCGGCCTGTTGTACACAAAAACGGACCATACGTGCCCATGTGGATGTCACAGGTTTGGGGAAACTGGCCTCAAAACGCTTGAAACAGGCCTATTGGTACACGGGCCCGGTGGGGTATATGAACAAATACAGCCAGATGGGCTTGTATGGGCATAATTGAACCCAAGGTTTATTTTGGACATACTTGGCCAGACAGGCTGGCCTGCCAAAGTATGTTGAACTCACTTTTTGGGCTTGGGGAGTCCCATTAGGGGCCTCCGCCCGTGTTGCAGCCCATTTGGGGCTGCCAACCATGTTGCAGCCCCCTTGGTGCTGCTGTTTTTGCTTACTGCCCGTTTATGGGGCCCAACGGCCTGCGTGGGGCCGTTGTAGGGGGAAGGGGGACTCAAAATGGAGTCCCCCCACCCCTTTTGCGGCTTTCAAGCCGTTTGCGGCTGCCGCTGGGCTGGGGCCAATGGCCCCTGCTCCTCCCCCTCCCCTTGCTTGCCATCACAAGGAGGAGGAGGAGAGCTGGCTGGGTTGAACCAGCCAGCAACTGGTTGCAAGAGGCAACCGGTCAGGGTGGGGGGAACCTGATCACCCTGTTGATTTACTGTAAAAGGCTCTTAATATTTCAGAACTAAGAGGGCTGGAAGATAGACACAATCAGTTAAGAGGAAAGAAGACAAAAGAAATAATAATGAAGATTTGAAATGAAGAACAAACATTGAGCAATGAACAAAGGTTGATAGCTTGTCAAGATCTTCAGTATTTGGTTTTGAGTTTAGTTGTGATTTGAAGTTGAGCTATTGTAAGACTTGAATAGAGATTTGAATGAATAATTAGACAGGCTTGATTAGAAAAGAGATACGACGACGAGCTTAAGTCTTACCAGTCAGATGTTGACAAGATGAGTGAGAGTAAGTTCAGGTTGAGGAGCATTGAGTAATCAAGTAAAGATAAGAGTAAAAGATGAAAGGAAAGAAAGATAAAAGAAGAAGAAAAAGAGTCAAGTTTGAGTTGAGGAAAGCGTTGAGTCAAAGGCATCAGAAGATTGAGTGGGGATCAAGTGGTGTGGTCCGAGTCTGCATCTTGTTGCAGGTTGGGTTGCCGCAAGAGTTGAGATGACTTAGTGAGGAGATGTTGATGTGAAATGTGGAAGACTACTTGTGACAGAGAACAGAGAAGCGCGCGTAGAAGAGAGTGTAAGAGTGAATGTGACATGTAGAAGTCTGTACCCGCACAGGTGAGCCAGTAGAGAAAAGTAGGAAAAGAAATGAGCAAAAAGAGAAAAAGAAAAGGAAGAATGAAACAGAAAAGAGACACATAAAAGAAAGAAGAAAAGAAGAAAGAGAGTGAGTGATTTATTTGACACACACCCCCACCAAATGTGGTGGCTTGGCTGGTTGCAGCAAGGCAACCGGGGGTGGGGGGAATTGACCAGCCTCCCACCATCAAAGGGGCACTCCCCCCCCCCCCTTTACCAAGGGGGAGGAGCAAAGGGCTGGAGAGGATTTGACCACCCCCCAGCCCACCTACCATGAAAATGCCCTGGGGGTATTGACCTCCAGGGCCTCTGGTAGGGGGATTTGACCGCCCCCTCCAGGGATTTGAGAGAAAGAGGGGGGGTGGCATGTCCACTGGTTACACCCCCCCCCATGTGTGTCTGAGACCGGACCCAGGTGTGTCCTGGGTCCCACCTGGCCATTTGTATGGCCAAGGGCTGGTTGCATGAGGCAACCAGCCAGCATGTGAGGTAACAGGCTGGTTGTAACAGACAACCGGCCAGGGGTTTGAACAGCTAAGGGGCTGGTTCATCCCCACTACGGTGAAAACACCAGAAATGACCCAAATAGGCTGGTTGTAAGGGTACAGGGACTGATGCCATGCAGGTTGATGTAGCCCAAACCAATTAACAAGGCCTGTAGAGCCTGTAGAGCTCTTTTGGAGCGGAAAATTTGCCTTTTGGCTTGTTGTATCATGGGCTCACAAGAGGCCAATCTTTTTTAATTAAGGAGCTCTTCTCCCTTCTGTTTTCCATCATCCATTCATCATCCAATGGAATTCATCACCAATATCATCCAAAGTATTGGCATATTGTGAGAGCCTATTTGCAATTATTGACACAAGGTTTCCATCATTTCTTTTGCTTTAAATACTGCTCATTTGCCTAAACTAATTGCTGGCCATAATTATAACAGAAAAGGCCTTGAAGGTCTAAAGATGTCCTCAAATGGCATGTTTCTCCACCCCATCCACCCCTTTAAACCCCAAAAAGGTGTCCCAAGCCTCAAAAGTGTATTTATGTACAATCCCCACTTTTTTGTATTGGCACAAATTTTAAGTTTTACACATCTTCCCAGGGTGGGAGAACATTCCAGAAGTCTTGAATTTATTTAAAAGGTAATGTAATCATGGGTTTCTTCCAAAGAGGCATGATCTTAGCAAAAAAATTCAAAAATAATTCCTTCTTCAAAAAAAAATGTGTGGGTTTAGTAAATTTGAAGGCATTCATTTAGCCCAGGCATTTTCCATTTACTTTAAATCACTATATATGGAATTTTAATCAAATTTTTTGCAGCTTATCCTTTGGCCCTGATACATTTTTTTGAAAATAAAAAAGAAATACTTTCTTTTGAAAATTGAATTTGTTTTTATTTTTTATCATCATCAAACAATTTATTTTTATAATCTTTTCCTTTTTCACTGCATCATATCACAACACCACTCACCACAGAATTTTATTTTAAACTTCCAAATTTCTATTGTTTATCATTTCCTTAAATCAAAATCCTTCAGAAAATTTTTAAAACAACTTTGACATCAGCTGTTGCAGACTTTCACTTCAAACCTTGGTTTTCTCAGGAGCTGTTTTCATTTGAATTTATTATTTGCTTTTGGAAGGAATTTCATCAGGTTTTAACCTTTTCATTAAATTTATTATTTTACTTTAAATCAGTCTGCTTGGCCATTTTACAATTTTTCTCAAGTTAGTTGATTTCATGTCTCTTCACATATTTCTGTTAAACAATCAAATATTTTTCCTGGTGTCAGTTTCTGAATTCACTGAACTAATAATCTTTCAAAGTTGAACTTGATCATACAGATTTTTAACAGTTTTCTCCTGATGTTCAATATCATTTCACTTTGAAACCTAGTTCAACTTTCATTTATAACCTGAATTTGGCATCAGAAACTCAGTTGATACTCCCTGAACCAAAAGAGGCTATTCATCCTTACTGAAGCACATTGCCTTTATTTTTTTTTGAAGGTTTCTTCAGTTTGATTTCTTATAAATTGTTAAACATTTTTTATTTAAAAATCTAAACTATACATGTGCCATGTTTTTTCATAATAAAACTTTCATCTGTCAAAAATTTGAATAATTTCATTTATTCATCTTTGAAATTTTTCACGCACTTTTCAGACTGGTCCCCAAAACCCTCTTCAAACTTCTACATTATCTCCCAAATTCTCTTCACACAGTCCCATTTCACTCACATTGAAGTAAGTATGTCAAATCACAGCATTTTGGAACACCTTGAGATAAGGCACCTCTAGCATATCAATATTCCCAAGTTCAGGATTTGGGAAATCCCAATAGAATTCTTTTAAGGAATCCATCGTATTTTGGAACAAGAAATGTAAACACCTCGGATTTTTAGAAATAAACATAGACCCCGTTGAAAAGGATACATATTCAAAATTTTTATATCAAGCAAGCGAAAAACTTCAGGTTATTTATCGGTCAAAATAGTTTAACATCCGCAGAAAGGTTTCAAAGTCGTTACAAAAGCGAATACATATTGTGGAAGATAATTCACGTTTTCATTCAGAACAAATCTTGATAGCTCAAATGTCAAGGAAGAGAAATCCGGGTGCTCGGTAGATGTCTAAAAATAAGCTCAACGATGTATGTACAACAGGCTTTGGAAGCTTGGCGAGTGAATCATACCGGGGGTTCGGACTTTATGCCCAGTTTTAATTCCCTTATTGTGGAAGTCTACAGCGATTCAAGAGTCTTGAGAGCTGAGGTTTACTGATTCAATTTCTTTCAAAGGGTTGCCGGCTCCAAAGAGATTTCTGGCTGAGCTGTACTTAGCTGGGTATTAATAAGGCGAAAACCAAAGCTTAGCAGTGCCATGAGACGTAGACGAAAAACGCTATGAGACCAAGGGATCTTACACCAGATGAATTTCCTGGCGGCGCCTTCCCCAGGCGCAAAAACAGCGATCTGTTCTTCTTCTTCTTCGTCACGAAGAGATCTTCGAAGTAGGGTCATCCCTTCGCGAGACCTGGGCGGAGATTCCTGCAGGCTTTGGAGAGGGAAGGCGCCGATCAAGCTGGTCAAGAGGATCTGGATGAAGATGACATAGAAGTGAGGGAATTCCACCATTGATCGAGAGGCATGCATGGCGGTCTTGAAGAATCGGCAGATTTAGAGCGGCGCGGGTGAGCAAAGGAGGGTGCGGGGGGCGGCGTTGCAAGGATGTTGGGGGCAGACTGAGCAGGATGGGGCTTGAACAATGGGTCTAGAAGGGTGGTCTGAGAGTGAAATTCTACAATAAACAAACAAGCAGTTGCAATATTGGGGGTGTGGATCGATAAATTTGAATTTCCGTCTTGGCGATTAGGGGGGGGGCTGGAGAGATGGGGCTGTGGTCCCTGCTCACGCGGCTCGCCATCCAACTCTGATGGAGGCCGCTAGTCAATCCTGTCATTTCGCGTGAGAGCCTAAGCTTGAAATGGATGGGTTGAATTCATTGAGAGTTTATCAGACTTCGATCTGATCCGCTGCTCATAGAGACGGTCGGTTGGGAAAAGCTCGAGGGGACCTGATCGTCAGGTTCTACTGCTAGCAGGCTACAGGAGTAAACGTAGACAGGCGCCGTGCACAAGCCTGCATCACTGCGCCTGAGCCTCAATGAATCCGACAAGGCATCGTGAATGCCCCGGCAAACTTTCTCATTGTCCCAAAAGAAGTGGATCTCTAACCCAGAAGCAAAGCACTCCTCAAGCGTTGGCCCCACCTCACCCGCGCCATTCCCAATTCCTCACCATCGAGCGCCAGAACGCCAAAATATTCCAGGACATGGGCTACTTTCGTTCTGGGTGCAAGTTGATTGTCTCATGAACTACCTTGAGTCGCCAAGATCTAATTGACGCTGGGACAGTTCAATTAGAGACAAGTCTACTTCTCTTACGTCTTCAGTCAGATTTGTAGGAGGGTTTCAAATTGATGGTTTTTCATTCCTTCTTGTTCTGTAAATAGGTGTACTTACATATCCGTTCTCTTGGGGACGCTGCGGCGAGGTTTTTGGGAAAATATGCATGAACCAGTGGCGCTACGACATCCCCTTTTTTGAAGGCTGACAGCACCTGGAATCGTTGGAGTACACGGCGCCTTAGGTAGCGATTCGCCAAAGCAAAATTGCTAGCGAGCGATTTATCGGGCACAATCCACAGTCGTCCGCTCCTTAAAAGGCGCGGCAGCTAGCTAGCGACTCAAATCGCACAATCGTGTGCCACGTCAGTGGGTCGCTAGCTAGCACCACATTGTCGTTGAAACTCGTCAAAGTATCTCATCCAACCAAGCACTACATTTTCCAAGACCCTAAGCCAACATCCAGAGCATCCGAAATTGTTCTGGATCAACTTTTGCTAGCTAAGCCCTCGTTAGCTAACAAACTTTTTAAACCCGCGCGCCAGCTAGCTAACAAGGGTCGAGCCGCAATTGTCCGACCCAGACTTGGCACATTTGGAGAAGACAAAGGGATAAGGGGGGGGGGGGGGATGATAGGGAGGGCTGAGAGAATATGGTGGAGACTTCGCTTAATGGCAGAATGATATGGTGGAGGTGGTCATTGGTTAATGACTTGTCGATGGTATGTATTGTGGAGTTATGGAGGGTATGGAAAATCCTGCTAAGGTTTGGTGTTGGCAAGCTCCGTACCTTTTCATAACTTTTCCAATTGTTGAGCAAAGTTAAGGATCAGCTTGTGTTGGAGTGGTGCAACACACCGCGCGTGCAACTCACCCACTGCGCTTGACACCAACAAACAGCTACGACCGTGCGACGACAACCACTTCAACAAACCTCATTCTCAGCTCAAATTCTTCGCGACTCTGGCTCCGGACCGAATACTTCTCAGCCTCGTTTCTCATTCGGATCTGCCCTCAGTCTCTCTCTCAGCTTAAATTCAACCCTCGCCTCTCAATTCAACGCAGGTCGACTACTCAAAATATCTCAATTGCACGTCACCATCAACACGACGTTATCATTGTCCATGTCTGCCTGGTGAGACTCTACATTCTGGTCTTTGCTTGTTTCCATCTCATTGTTTAGTCAACCCTCTCAATTGTTTCCACAACTCTTTGGTTGTCAGTTTCCACATGTCCCCTTGGCTTTTGGTAATTCAGCAGTGAATCTCTTTCACAGTTAAAAGCCGAAAAGCTCAACACCCACTAGCCAAGGTACTACCAAATCACAACTTCTCCTTCTCGCCATGGACCCTCTCAGGCAAGCCATGCTCAAAACCGCTCTTGAAACAATACCCATGCTTGGAGAGAACAATTACGGGATTTGGAAAGACAAAATGGATGCAATCTTGAACGTAAGGGGATGCTCAAAAGCCATTAACGGAGAAAACACCCAACTTGAACCCAATGTGAATGACGATCTCAAACTTCTCCTGATCTCAAAGCTGGACTCTTCTACCCACAACAACGTAGTTACTCCAATAAGCAAGAACTCAGCCAAACTTTTCTGGAAAGCGATCATCGAAAAGTACGCCTCTACGCAAGCTTCTAATTGAGCCAGAGTCTTCAATGACTTTCTCTACCAGCGCTTCAATGAAGATCAAATCGACGATTTCACAACCAAGGCCAAGGTCTGCTTGAAAAAGATGTCAGAAGTAGGGATACTTCTACCAAATGATATTCTAGCCTATCACCTGCTTTTCAAGTTTCCCAACTCGATTCGGGACTTCAAACATCAAATCATGCATACTGATAAGGAGCTCACGGTAGAATTTGTCTTCAATCATCTCAACCAAATCAACAACAAATCATGGGCACAAAGCTCTATGGAGCCAAGTTTGTCTTTGAGAAACAAAATCACCCTTGTCTCAACCTGCCAAAAACCCTTGAATAAAGGACCAGGCGCCAAGACAAGACAATGCACCAAAGGCTACCACAATCCTAAGCAAGACAAATCACACTCTTCTGACAACTGTTGGCACCTTCATCCAGAAATTGCTCCCAATTGGTGGAAAGAAGAGCAAACAAAATGGAGAGAGAGAAAGTCAGGCTCTAAAGAAAAGACCCTAACCGCACACTATCTTGCTTTGGTCTTGCTATGGATCAATCATGGTAACCCTCATTCTAAATTCCTCCTTGATAGTGGCACCTCTGTACATATGTTCAATGATGGTTGGTATTTCATCCATATGGCACCTTGTAAAGAAGACGCAATCAAAACTGGAAAAGAGGGGGATAGTCTGCATATCAAGGGAAGAGGCATGGCTAGAATCTGATGGGGAGACTTCACTCTTCAACTATCAAACTGCTTCTATGTCCCCAATGTCACCATCAACCTAATCAGTGCTGGGGCTCTCAACCAAGCTGGCTGCCAACTGACTGATAAAAATGACTCTTTTTCCCTGACTCATCTAAACTCCAAGGTGTTCTCAGGCTCAATCATCAACAATTTATATACAATACCAACACCAGCTTTTGATCAAAAGCTGAACAAGCACTCAGAAAAGTTTTGTCACACCAGCAATGTCAAAGATGAATTGATGGAAATACACTGCAAATTTGGTCATGCTTCACTCTCTTGTCTTGGACCCTTCATTCAGAATTTGCCCAAAGACTCCCATTCAGATTTTGAGTGCATCAACTGCATCCAAAGCAAGATCTCAAAGTATCTCAAAATCATCCTTTAGCCAATCATCAAAGCCTGTCAGGAATTTGTTTGAAAGAATACATCTTGACCTCATTGGTCTCCTGAAACCCTTATCCAAACAAGGCCATTGCTATTCTTTGAATCTTGTTGATAATGCCTCTGGATATCTAGGAGCTTTTCCCCTTACCTCAAAAGATGAAACCTCTGATGTCCTCATTGACATAATTGAAAAGGAATCCAACAAAAGGGGTTGCCACCCATCAGAGGTCTGTTCAGATGGGGGCACCAAATTCACTCATCACAAGCTGAGTGGTTTCTTTCACAAAAAACATATCTGTCAAATCATTTCCAAACCCTACCATCCTGAGCACAATGGACAGGCCAAGTGCGCAAATTGGAAAATAGAAGAATTGACAAGATCCATCATCAAGGATGGAAAAATTCTGGTGGATTCCTGGAACAAAGTAATCAAAGGTATTTGCCTTATGCTTATTCAGATACCCTGTGAAAAAGATGAACCAACTCCCTGGGAGAAGGTACATGGTTACTCACTTCCCCTGTCATTTGTTTGACTGCTAGGAAACCCGTGTGTTTAACTTCTTACAAAGAGAAAGAAATCTTTGAAATTGAACCATAAGTGTGATGAAGGAATTCTTGTAAGGTTCAATCCTCTTCTCCTTTCCTATAGAGTTTTAACAAAAGGGGGAAGCCTAATCTCAACCAAACATTTTTGTTTCCTGAAAATGAATCACTCAGTTCAGAGCACACTGTGGTATCCTGAGGAAGAACAGATTGTTGAAAATCCCCAAATTGAGACCTCAGACAACCATTCTCATTGCTCAACCAACCCTGAAGCAGAACAGGATCATCAATCTTGCAGGTGGAATGACTACTGTGAACATCATGAAAGTGATTTGGATAGCTCTCCCTCTGAACAAGAGTCTTCAAAATTTGAAGAAATCAAAGATCCAGTTTGACTTGGGTCTCCTCTAGAAAATTCTTCACCTAAAAATTCAAGCTCACAGCCTGCTTCACTGCCACACCTTACTTGAACCCTAAAAGACCGGTCAAGCCTCAAACTCCCGCAAAAATACAACTTTTACCACCACTATGAACCCAAAACTTATGAACAAGCCTTAAGTTGCAAAGAATACAAGAACTGGATTGTAGCAATCAATGCGGAGCTTGCAACAATTGAGAACCTGAGTGTGTGGGAAGACCACATACGTCCACCACCCTCTAACTGTCTAAACACTACCTGGGCCTTCTGCATCAAAGAGAATTGCCAAAGCAACCTGGTGAAGTTCAAAGCCAGGTTGTGTGTACAGGGGTTCAATCAAATTGAAGGCCTTGACTACTTGGAAACCTTTGGGCCAACCAGGAAACCCTCAAACCTCAAGCTGGTGCTCCTGTTGGCTTCAATATCACAACAGCCAATACAGAAGCTCAATGTGAAGGGTGCTTTCCTTCACGCACAAATCAACAAAGAAGTCATCATCAAAAGCTTGAAAGGGTTTAATTGCAGGTCAAGATATCTCAGGCTCAAGAAGTCCTTATACAGTTTGAAAAAATTTCCAAAAAACTGTTATGTAACTCTTACCAGTTTGTTCAAAACCGTAGGGTTCATGGAATCAAGCTTCAACCCCTGCCTCTATGTTTCTGACAAAAAAACCTCAAGAATCCTCTTTCATGTGGACAACCTCATCCTGGTTGGATGCGGTAATGACTTTGAGCCTAAATTCCTAGAAAGATTCCAGGGTTTGAAGGCGCAAACACCTCAAACAATCCTTGGCATGAAGATCAAACTCAAAGAAGACTATATTTCACTAAGTCAACCAAACCACATCAACACTGGGCTTGAGGAACTGGGTCTCCATGAGACTAAGGATTCCAACTATACCCTGAACCCAGGTCTACAGCTAAGGCCAGCCAGCAATGAAGATTATGAGAAGTCCAAAACCCTCAAAATCAACTATTTTTCAGCAATTTGGCTTCTTAACCACATTGCCTGCTACACTAGACCTGATTTAAGCTTTGCAGTATCTAGTCTTGCCCATTTCTCTGCAAACCTGGCCTTAGTCACTGGAATGAACTAAAGACAACATGGAGGTAACTCAAGGCCACATGGACTCTCAAGCTTGAACTTTGATTCCAATGGTCCAGTCCTCCTCTGACAGTATTTACTGATGCATCTTGGGCTGAAAATCCAACCACCCA
The DNA here is from genome assembly GCA_025617555.3 of Puccinia polysora. Lineage (NCBI taxonomy): Eukaryota > Fungi > Basidiomycota > Pucciniomycetes > Pucciniales > Pucciniaceae > Puccinia > Puccinia polysora. The sequence continues at coordinate 35,634,201 of CM062628.1, forward strand.
CAAATCCAAATCTGGATATCTGTGCTTTGTCTATAGCAGTCTGGTTTCCTGGAATAGCAGCAAGAAACAAAAAATTTTCTGGTCTTCTACCAAGGCCAAACTGAACACACTTTTTGAAAGATTTCACAAAGCTACCTGGCTCAAGGCAGTGATCAAGAACACTTTTGAACTTCAAATTACAACCATTCTCATCAACATTGATAATAGCAGCCTGGATGAAAAGATACACAAGTTTGGATCAGACTTGAAAACTTGGCACCTTGACCTGAAAACAAAAACAATGCGCAAAGAGCTACAAAATGGAAACATAAGTATTAAATTGATCCGGTCTCAGCTTATGCCTGCGGATGCGCTGACCAAGCCCTGCTCTTCTCATAGCATCAATATTCTCAAGCAGCAATTTGCAGGGATGCAATGGTCACTTTCTCTTTTATTTTTTTACTTCTCTGTGTCAGATTTTTATTTTTTTTCTTTGGTTGTTTTTGACTAGAATCTCACCAGGCAAGGAGGAATTTTGGAGTTGTGCAACACACTGCGCATGCAACTCACCCACTGCGCTTGACACCAACAAACAAATAAAACCATTTGACTACAACCACTTCAACAAACCTCATTCTCAGCTCAAATTCTTTGTGACTCTGGCTCAGGACCAAATACTTCTCAGCCTTGTTTCTCATTGCAATCTACCCTCCGTCTCTCTCTCAGCTGAAATTCAACCCTTGCCTCTCAATTCAACCCAGTTCAACTACTCAAAATATCTTGATTGCACGTCACCATCAACACAACGTTATCATTGTCCATGTCTGCCTGGCAAGACTCTAGATTCTGGTCTTTGCTTGTTTGCATCTCATCTTTAGTCAACCCTCTCAATTGTTTCCACAACTCTTTGGTTGTCATTTTCCACATTTCTCCTTGGGTTTTGGTGATTGAGCAGTGAATCTCTTTCAGCTTTCTTTGTAGAAATTTCCTATTTAGGAGACTGTAACCCATCAAACCTAATGATCAAGTGTAAAAATTTGTCCAGTGACAGAAAAATTTGTTATTTGTTGGATGGGCCTCCTATTTATTTTGGACACACTTGGCCAGCTGGGCTTGCCCACCAAATTGGTCAAGGCCAACTTTTGGGCTTGGATGGCCTGTTGTGGCCTGCTTGGGGCAAATGTGTCTTGCTTTTGGCCCATTGTGGGGCCCAATGAATTGCGCAGGTGTTTGAGACCAAACCTTACATATAGCAATCAGAATCAGTTTTCTAGTATAAAAATAAAATTCCTCATATTCACTCAGCCAAACTACCCCTCTATCTCTCATGGTTTACAAGATACAGACCAAATCAACCACAACCAGCTCATATCCCACTCAGGTCTCACAAACCAGTGAAAGACACATGTAAATACCAGGGGAACTCTCAGAACATGCAAGAAACAGCTTACCTCCACAAAAACCACAACATTTCCAAAATGTATTTATACTAGAAGGGATTATCTAATTATCCAGAACAGACATAACTTCCAGTCAGAAAGGGTGGAAACCAATGGAATATTCAAAAAAAGCAGTTCAACTGTGCCACCCCCAAGTCAACATCTCCACATCTAGAACCATAAGTCAGCAAGAAAAAAAATTCAAAACCCATGGCAGATTTGGTGAAAGGTGGCACATCCCCTGATGTCTATAAATAGAGGGCCTCCCTCCCAAAATTTTCCACCCATCCCCCTAGGGCAACACCACCCAGGGTGGGGTTACCCAACCCTTTCAAGTAATATTCAACCCTTATCATCATCAATTTTCCTTAGTGGATCACTCCCAATCCCACATGCAGCATTACTACAGATCCACAACAATCCACATGCCGCCTCCTCAGCTTCAATGTTGATTTCCCCATACTCCTGAAACCTCAGTTCATAATCCATAATTTTCCTAGTCTCTACTCTTTGGCCTTGATCAAATTCTTCTGCAATTGTAAATCAATAGTCAGGGAGGGGAAGTTATGTTTGACCACATTTTTTGTACGCAAAATACAAAAACTCTGGCCCATTCTTGTTATTTTGCCACAGAAAGCATGTGCCGCACCAATTCTGAGCCCCTGACTTTTGTACTCCGGATTAGAAAGTCTGCCAATGCGCTCCTCCTGAGCCTATTGTGCTGGGGACTTCCAACCACTGTTGAGCCTCTCCAAGTTGAAGGCCCAGTGCTGAGCCTACTTGCCTCCGTGTCTATAAATAACCACCACATCCTCCCAAAACTTGAATTATGTCCCAAGGGTTCCCATGCTCTGCAAAGTTAGTCAACCAATTGGATACCCCACCCCCTAACTCTTAAAACTACACCCAAGACCCGCCTAAAGAAAAAAAAATCTTCACCATGGAATTGTGCAAGTACTGCACAAGAATGTGGAGAGCGTGCACCTGTACTTCTAGTTGCCCTGCCTGAAATGGCTGCTTTCTAGGCCACCACAGGTGTTTTTTGTTGCCCCAACTCCTGGATCCTTGCAGATCTTTCCCCCTCTGGCCCCTGTTGCAAACATCATTGCCGCGGCCCTATGGCCAACTTTGTGGTGGATGATGATGATCCAATCATGACCAAAGACTGGACTCAGGGGCTGGATTTCCCGCCTCCATGTTGCCAGTTGCTGAGGTCACAGAAATGCTATCTCCCCCACCTCAACCCGCAGACTTTGCTACTACCTCCGCCTGGGGAGGTGCAACCCAAGTCTGGGGCCGCTGTCATAACTTGAATGTTGGGCTTGGCCAAGTACCTTGCAGGTCCAACACGGCTCCCACCTTTGTACAAGTGGCTATGCCTCCAATACCCCCCCGGCTGCGCCCAAATTTATCCTCTTCAAACCTTCATCACCCGCCCTTCCAGCAACAACTACCCTAACCGCATGTCACGACTGCCCCTGGCATGCAAGGGGCTGAAGGCACAGGCACTACTACTCATAGAACTCAAGGATGATTTGTTGGAATTGCAAAGAAGATGATGAGAGGAGGAGTACAAGTGATGAGAAGATGTAAGGATGGAAGGGAGAAGTCCAGGAGGAGGTTTTTGAATCCTATAAGAGTAACACAGGAAGGGAAAAGGTGGTATGAGTTAAGCAGGCTGGGTGAAGGTTGTCTTGTGCTGAGATGACACCTACTGGCAGAGGGACTAACCAGTAAGAAGTAGTATACAAATTCCTTGGGGGAATTATTCCAGGAGGGAAGGAGAGGCAAGTATATGTGAGAGCTGAGAAGGAGGCCTTGAGGGATGAGTGGCTGGTGTTGCAGGTTGGAGTTCCCACAGTATGAAATTTTGACTTATTGGGCTGGAGGATGTAGTTGACTAATTGGGTGATGTGCCTATCCAGGAAGGTTGGACATGTACTGATCTGGATTCCTGGGAGTATGGGCTGAAAAGACAGTGCAGAGTATGCACTATGTATATAATAAGTGTAATATGTACCAACTCATATACCAATTGGGTTTAGGAGATATGGAGAATGTACCAAGCCATGGAGCAAGGGAGAGATCCTGAGAAGGTTGACTGAATCACATGACACAGTGGTGAGGTGTACATGGACATAGAGCTTATACCATAAAGGGAGAGGGTGAAGATTGTGGAAGAGGTTGGATTGGTTTAGTTGAAGGAGTTTCAGAACTGCAGTTATGACACTGCATTTCCCCCTTCCATGAATCCTCCTGCATAGATTGAGTACCCGCACTTGGTCATTGTGATCAGCTCCAATCTGCCCCCCATACCATGTATTTTTTAATACTAACTTCAGAAAAATCTCCTAACAGCTGCCACGCCCTTCTTTGAGTTGCTGTTGCCTCAATTGCTGGTTCAAAGATCTCCACGCCGTTCTTCTCCAATCTGGAATCTGTCTCCTCAACTCTCCTTCCAATCCTCTGCCTCCGCCCATATAGATTGACCCAATTCTTCCCAATCTCTTGATAAAATGCAGCCATTCAAAGCAACAAAAAAGATTGCAGAAAAGGAATTGATGAAGCCACAATCAACTGGTACCTCCGCAATTTTGATCAGCAGATACTGGTCATCCTCCAACATTTGGCTGGAATCCCAGCTGCGGAGCGTTGCAAGCTCCTCTGTGAGCATCATTGCGCCGGTGGTGAGCTCTATTGCAGGCTACTCCATGCCATCTTCCTTCCTTATATTTTCCCCAAATCTCTCTCTCTTTTCTTTTAACAAGCTAAATTATATAAACAAAAGATTCTACCTAAAAAATTTCAATTTTTTTCCATTCTCCTTGATTCTTGTATATAATCTTTGAAATAAATATGATTCCTGGCCTTCCCCAGAAAGGAATCCTCTTGATTACCTGCAACATCTTACAAAGAGAGACACACAAACCCACAAAAGGAAAGAAAATCCTAAAAAAAAACTCTGCAAATAGCACATAACCTAAGGACCTTGACCACCCCAGACAAAGGCCTCTAGAGACTAGACCTTCCACCCTGCTCTGGTGATCTGAGCTTCCCCGTCCCCCTATCCCCCCACAACTTTAACTTTGACCCCAAACTTGTGGTGGTTATTTCTAGAGAGGGAGGGAAGTAGGCTCAGCACTGGAAATTTGACTCAGAGTGACTCAACAGTGATTGGAACTCCGCAGAAAAATAGGCTCAGGAGGAGCGCCTTGGTGGAATTTCCAAAGGAGTACAAATTCAGGGGCTCAGCATTGGTGCGGCGCGCGCTTTCCAAGGAACAATAAGGCGGAGTTTTTGCCTTTTGCATACGACAAACGTGGTCAAACATAACTTCCCCTCCACAACTATGGATTTACAAGTGCGGAAGCATTTGATTGAGGCTATGTAGTAGAGATTAGGTCAATTATGGATTATGCACTGGGGTTTTGGGAGTATAGGGCAATCAAAACTGAAGCTGAGGAGGCGGCATGCGGATCATTGGGGATTGGTAGTGTGCTGCCTGCGGGATTGGGAGTGATTTGATAAGGAAGATTGATGGGGATCTGTTGTTAGTTATGCATTGGCAAAACTCAAATTTTAAGGAAGATTGGAAACATGATCTCCAAGCCTACTGCAAGTAATTGGATTGGGTAAAGGATGGACTATTGGTAAGGAGGATCAGTGTGGAATGTACGGAGGCAGCCAGAGGAGGTGTCTTTCTTTTGTAGTTTACATTCTTTTTGGAGTAGTTCATTTTTGGAGTTTTACATATATAAGGGGGAAATTTCCCTTACCAGATAAGGGGGGAATTACAGGGAATTACTGGATAATTCAAGGATCAGAATATTATTGGAGTATTACCTTAGCTGGCGTACAAGAAAGGATTCTTTTGTTATTTTTCTTTGCATTGAAAAGAGGGATTACCAGCTTGGGTTCTTGGAGTCTTAATTACCAAATAGTTCAAGTGCCGAGCTTGTTGGGGATTCTGTGTTGTTCATTTAATATTAATTCATTGAAATTTAGCTTTAGTGGCTACCATTGAGGGCAGGATAGTTTTGCAGATAACAGAATAGAGGTTGGGAGTGACTCTTAAACCGCTGCGGGCTTGTCAGCTTGCTACTATGTCAGAGCTAGCTTCCAAAGCACAAAAAATAATAAAATTAATTATAATTAATTAAAAAAAATTAAAGAGTATGAATATCCAGAAAATTATTGAAGATTTGGATTCTGCACCGAAATTTAGGTAGGGTCACTCCGAAACCCTACCTTCCAATTTGTACTCCTTACCCATCTTAAATCACATAATAGTTAAATTTTAGCCCACGGAACCACCAGTTCACATTTTGCCACTTTAATCATTTCATGGGAAAACTCAAGGTTAGTTTTCATAGTTAAAATTCAGTCAGAATTAGAGAATTCTGTATATGTTGGGAGTTATCAACAAAAAAGCATTTTGTCAACCTCCTGCGCGCAGCTGCAAAAGCTACGCACTTGCACAATAGATGCCAGAGTAGAAGCCTGCGTGAGAGCAAGGGCTGAAAAGCGGGGTCAAAGCCCCAGGCAGGTGACAAATGCGCAACCGCGGGAAGATGCAAAGCAACAGGCGCGACAGCCATCAACACATGATGAGGAACTGCTGTCAAGGTACCAATCAGACAGGGCACTACCCATACTGATAGATCCAGGGTATGTGATAAATATCCCCACGGGTAGAAAGTGAGTAAATAAGTAGATAAATAAATTAAAAATACAAAAAAACATGAGTTTACATATTTAACTCAATTATATAAATAAATACATAAAATGGGGAAAAAGACTATTAACAACTTTGGAGGCTTGCATACCTATCTTATCTTGACATAAATGAAAACTTAAGGACACAAAATTGTTTGTGAAGATTTCATGTACCCAGATATGTAAAAATTTTACTAAAGTTCCCAAAAAAAAGTATTTTTAAGAAATTAATTTACTAAAAATCACTGAACTTTGAAAATAACCATCAAGAGATTGGAAGAGTCTAATAAACTACTTTCAATGACCTTTATCAAAGTTTAAATAAACCTTCATTTTCGTAGGGTTTCCCTCAATCTAAAAAAACCAATATATTACTTATAAATTTCAAGGAATTATTTTTAGTAAATTATTTAAATAAACCCACACCAATTTTGAAAATTGATGCTAAAAAATTCAAAGGACCAGAAATTACAATAAGAGTGAAATAACCACGAACAATATGACATCAAAATGTTCGTAGAATATCAAAAAATTGGAATATTCAATCAACTTCATTTAATTCTCATGACATACATGACTAAAGGAAGATCATATGACCAACTAGGCGCTTTTTCCCAACAAATTATTGAATTATTATTGGAAATAGCTCCAGATCCGGGATGATCCAGCTTCCACCCAGCCTACACTACCTAGAGTACATGCAGGGCCAGCACTGGTTTCCCTGCTAGCCTTAGCACCCGTTCCCTTGGGCCCCTGTAGCCCTCAGAGGGACTGAAATGGGACTCAAAAAGATATAAATAAAGGCCCCTTTTTGAGGTTGTTGATACCCAGAGACCCAGTTATATCTACATCCAGACACTGTTCCAAGGTAATCAAATACTTATAAGAGATAAGTATATGATTTATGGCTTTATTCAGATTAATAATATCCGTCCCCAACCCCTTTTATCAATTTAAACTGCTGAACAACCTTTTTAACCCCAGTAATAGGTTGAAACCATAAGTGGATGTCCCAAACAGGTACTCAAAGGGTTTAATAATACACCAGTGAGTCTTATAATCCTTTTTCTGTCGTGGAAGCTTGGGTACAAGGCCCTGTAACACCACCATATATTATATATATATATTATCTTTGGGCAATATCTCCTTTAATAATATAAATTATGTCAGCCTCCTGGATGCCAAGACCCTTGCTATCAGTTAGCTAACAGAGGTGATAAAATAAATGATAAATACATTATTCAATAAATGCAGAAAAAATCTGTAAAATATTTGGATAAAGCTATTGCAAGGTTTATTGGTTTGGTTATGGTTTAATATTATAAATAAATATTAATAAATTGATTATTAAATAGATTAATAGAGGGGCTACAATAATATTGGAAATCTTTAACACCTCTCTTCAGAGAATTCACTTTACAGACACGTATACCTGGTTACTATGGAAACTTTAATTTATATTCTTGAAGGAGATATTGCCCAAAGATAATACATATATAAAATATATGGTGGTGTGACAGGGCCTTGAAGCCAAGCTGCCACGACAGAAAAAGGACAATAAGAATCACTAGTATATTATTAAATCCTTTGGGTACCTGTTTGGACGTGCACTGATGGGTTAAACCAATGACTGGGGTTAAAAAGGTTGGTCAGCAGTTTAAATTGATAAAAAGGGTTGGGGACAGATATTATTAATCAGACTAAAGACATAAATCACTTACTTATCTCTTACAAGAATTTGATTAACTTGGCACTGTGTCTGGATGTAAATATAACTGGGTCTCTGGGGTATCAATATCCTCAAAAGAGCTCTATATTTATAGCTTTTTGAGTCCCAATATTGTCCTTTTGAGAGAAACAGGGGCTCAAAGGGACAGATGCTCAGGCTAGCAGGGTAGCCAGTGGTAGCCTGTCATGTGTTCTTGGTGCTGTAGCATGGTTAACATCTAATCCCACAGGGTTTGGGAATTATTTTAACTTTTAATTGATATTGGAAATGTGAATAACACTAATTTATCCATATTATCTATTATTTAATTTATTATCTTTAGTAAATATTCCCAGGATTTTTAATAATTCTTTTAATAGACATTCCTACGGGTAATTGGATGTCAAGTGGCTTCTCATTATGTATTAAATGATCGGAGTAAAATCATGATATTGATTCAACTCCTTATTTTCAAAATTCAGTTGATTTACTTGAAATCATTGATTAAAAATACAAGCTTTGGTAATTAATGGAATATTTTGAAATCATCAGTTCCCTTTATATGTCACAAAAATACTGATGTCTTGAAGTTCTCACAATTTTGTATCAAAGTATTTTCATATATTTTTACAAATAGTAGTTATGTTATTTTCAAAATTTTTGGTATTTTTAATTATATTGTATAAAAAATACGTATAAAGGTTATTTAAGTATTTTTAAATAATTTTATGCAATTTAGATTATCAACTATCCACGGGGACATTTATTACATATGTGGAATATCCCTGTCTAGGTTGTAGCACATTTACATGGTACCTGAGCTTCTCAGGCCGCCTGTCACTCTATCATCCTGCAGTCCCGTGGCTGCGTACTTGTCAGATGCCCAGGGCTGCGTACACAGCTTGTCAGGGTACGCTGAAAGAGTGGCAGTGCTGCTTCTCAGCCGCGTGCAGGTGTATTGGTTGCTGCGGCTGCGTGCCGGAATTGTGAAAGAACACATTTCTGTGTGTAAATCCTAAAATATACACAACACCTCAATTCTGACTGAATTTTAGGTGTGAAACCTATACATGACAATGTATGGGAAATATTTAATTGGCCAAAAAGTCCCATAGTGGTGCCATGGTATTTTGGTCTTTTCTAATTTTAATTATTAAAAATATAAGGAGTTGGATTTAAAGGGTGGGGTCAATGAGTGAAACTACCTGATTTTGGGTGGAGAATCCATTTCTGAAATAATATTAATGGATTTCCTACTCATTCTTAAGTAAAATTTAATATTCTTATTTTATGTTATTTTTTTACTTTGGCAGCTTGCGCTGCAATAGTAGCAAGCTGACAAATTAAAAGCTCCAAAGTAACAAGTTATACATGTATTCAAAGTGAATACCCTGAAGAGAGGTTTTAAATATCACCTATATTATTGTGGCCCCTCTATTAATTTATTTAATAATCAATTTATTAATATTGATTTATAATATTTAACCATAACCAAACCAATAAACCTTGCAATAGCTTTATCCAAATATTTTACAAATTTTTGCTGCAATTATTGAATAATATATATATTATTTATTCTATCACCTCTGGTAGCTAAAGGATAGAAAGGTTCTTGGCATCAAGGAGGCTGACAGGGCTGTAGTAACATTTCTTGTGAAATCAGATTATATTTAGATTTGAGGAGGTACAGGAGTGTAACTCAAGGTCTTTGGGATTTCCAGAAATTGGAGGAGGTTGTTGCAGAGAATTTTACGGAATAAAAAATCTCTTTCCACAAATTTAGGGTTTGGCCTGGAAAGTCCTTTTTCTTTTTAAACCTGGTACCATCCGCGGAGTTATATTTTTGCTTTTTTTTACCTTCAATATTTAAATGATGATTGGGAATTACAAGGCAGAATGGGCAACTCCCTTCTGACCTATCAACAGGCAGTATTTTCCAGTGCACCAATTGATCAAAATTCTCTGTGTCAGACCAGGAGTCTGATGGGGCTGCAGCCAAGGGGAACCACGGGTGGACAAACAACATATGCTGGGCCAGAATTGCTGGAAGAACAGCAGGGGATTGGAGAAATGATTAAGCCAAGGGACTATCCCACGGTTAAATTTTTTTTGGAGGATGTCTAATGGTTACCGGAATGGTTTGAGAATTCAGCCAAAAGTGAAGGCACAAACAAAGTAGACCGGGTTTGGCAGATAGTCAATTTCATTCCTGAAAAGTAATATCTGTGGGATATGGATGATATGGAGGGTTATAGTGAACGGAATTGGGAGAAGTTGAAGGGGGAAATAGTGGAGAAATGGGGGTCACAAGGAAAAAGGTTCCAAGAAGTGGATCTTGAGGGTATTGAAACAGAAACAGCAAGGGAAGGAGGTGTTTACTCAAGAATGTTGTTTGGTGTGTACTGTTCCTCATTTGATTGCATTCTAAAGTACCTTGTATGCAACAGGATTTTGGAGGAGCATAATGGTTCAGTAAAGAGGACCTTCATGCAGGGGCTTAGCTTGGAGTTGGGAAAAAGTGTCCATAGCAAGCTATACAACACATGATTAATTTGCAGGTCACGGGAAAGAGGGGTGACCCTACCCCTGGAAATGAAGGACATCTGCGCGGCAGTTGTTTGTGAGTTGGAACTGGCGGAACTCATGGAGGAAGACCCAAAGGGTCCGGTAAGGGGGGACACGCAGGTGAAGAGGGTAAAGGGGCTGGTAATGCCCAAAGAAACAGGGGAAATGAGGGAAATGATCAACAAGATGCGCCTTTTCTGGCAGAAAGCTATGGCAAAGCCAGCCAGAACAGCTCCAAAACCACCCAAAGCAACAGCAACACATGCACTGACTAAGGCACCATCAAGGGTGCCACCAAGAAACAAAGGAAAGCGTTACCTCTTCCAATGCTACTACTGTTGGGAAGACAGCCATCTTAAAGGTTGTGTGAAGAACTGAGTGCAGACGTGCAGAGTAAAATAGTTAAGATGGATGGAAGGGAGTGTTTTTACCCTTCAGGAGAAGCTATACCTGACTTGCCAGATCAACCTTCACCACGGCATCTGGCTCAAGCAGCGGCGGTGGAAAAGAAGTAGGCAAAAAACTTGGCAGGGTACGTGTTTACTCCAACTTGGAAGCCCCAAGAGGTTTTGGCAGAGGTTAGTGCCATCTACTCTGACAAGAGGAGACTGGATATCAATGGTCCTACCCCTGCAGAAACTCCAGAGCAGGCTGTGGTAGTAAAAATGGGAGGATCCCGCAGGAGAGCAGGAGAAGTAGCAAGGAGTATTTGCGGAACGGATCACCCAGTTTCCATAACTTTGAAAGAGATGGCGGAAATCTCACCAGTAATGGCAAAGGAGATGGTTTTAGTCTTTAAGCAGTTTAAATGGAATAAGGAGGACAACCCCAAACCCAAGGAAGAGGAAAAGGTTGGTTCTTGCAACATTGGGGAAGATATTCTGGGAGCAAGCGGCACTATGATGTGCCCTTTGGGCTACGTAGAAATGAGGATTGGTGGCGGAAGGTGTTGAGGGATGGTTGATATAGGCTCAATGGTAAATGTTCTCCCATTGAAGTAGGGAACTTATGTGGGGCGTTTTTGCACAAGGAAAATATTGGGTTGCATACTATGTGGGGTTTTGAATATGTGGTAAAAGGGGTAGTGGAGAAAGAGATGAAAGAGGTGGCAAAGGTATTGGCTCTGCTGTTGTATTTGGTAGTAAGTGGGTCGGAGGTCATACTTGGTAGGCCATTCCTTTTTGCATTTCAAGAATCTGTGGGCTTTTGTCTGGATAATAGGGAGGAACTCCTTACTGTTTTGGACGCCTTGGGTAAAAAATACAAAACAACCATCTGTTGGCCCAAGAGCGGCAGATGGGAACATTGGAAGGGCTTTCTGTTTGCTGAAGGAGGCCACAACAATGCAGAGGAGGATTTTTAGATGTTGGCTGTGTGGCCTGTGCAGGGAAGGCTCCATCTTTGCACAGACAGTTGAAAGATAAGGAGCAAGGAGGAACCCCTGTGGCTTGCTGCGGCATACTTTGGGTGGTACGGAGGAAATTGGGAATTGGCATAACAATGATGGGAGTGGGGGTAGGATCAAAAGTGAGTCCTTCCTTGTATGCACCTCCAATGGGTGCCAGCACAAGCAGCTTCATTTTTGCCACAATTGTGAGCAGCCCAGATTTTGTTTCAGGTCAACAATTACAAGTGGAGGAAACAACCAACGGATCAAACTTGATCAAAGTGCAGACTTTTGGTGGCAAATACAAACCGGTTGCTAAGAAGGTGCGGCCACAAAACCAGCCAATGCCGCAGGACCTCAACTAAACAATGAGGCTTATCTGTTGGTCAGAGGACCCATATGAGTTGCCATTGACAGCTGCAATTCTGAAGGAGGATTTGGCGGGATTATTGGAAGAGCAGATGAAATAACTCAACTTTGGCCTGGAGGAATGGTTTCAAGAGGAGGAAGTAAAATTGTTAAAGGCGGTGATTTTAATGCAGAGAAATGCGCTTTCTTTTTGTCCAGAGCAACAAGGAATGCTCAGGAAAGAAATTGCCAACTGCTACCAGATACCTACAGTGCCTCATGACCCTTTGTAAATTAAACCCATTCCTATTCTGGAGGCAGTAAGGGATCAGTTTAGGGAGTTGGTGTTGGAGCAATTGGGGAAGGGTCTGTACAAGCCTTCTTGTTCTAGTTGTTCCAGTCCATTTTTTTCAGTACTAAAACAAGTCAGGAAGAGTCTTCAGATTGTCCACAACCTGCAAAGGTTGAACTCAGTTGCAATCAGAGACACTGGGTTGCCTCTGCAGGTGAAGGAGTTTGTGGAGAATATGATCTGAAGAGTCTGTTACAGGTTGGTAGACCTCATAGGGTGGTACAAAAAGCATGAGCTACACCTGGAGTTCCAACCAATGACAGCGTTTGAAACCCGGTTGGGGCAACTTCAGTTAACAAGGCTTCTGCAGTGGGGAACTAATTTTGGAGAAGTTTACCAGGCACAGATGACTTGGATTTTGCAGGATGATGTTCTGGAAACAGTGTGGACATTCATTGATGAAGCGGGTATCAAGGGGCCCAAATCAACTACGGCGGATAAACTATTGATAAGAATTTGGGGATAATACTCACAGAATTTGAAGAGGATCCTGTTCAGGATCAAGGCAGTGGGATTGACTTTTTTGGGCAAAAACTTTTCAAGATGCCTCCCATCTTTGGAGGTACTTGTTCATGAGGTTTCTGCAAAAGGAAGCAAAATCACTAAAACCAAAGTTAACAAGGTTCTAGAGTGGCTTACTCTGCAGAAAGCTACTCACTTTTTGCAGTTTCTAGGCCTATGACAATGGGTGAAGATATTCATTGAAAGTTTTGCAGAGATAGCAAGCCTGTTGTGGAGGCTGATTTGCAAGGGAGCTGAGTGGTTTTGGATTGAGGAATGCAATTGGGCATTACAGGAGTTGAAGGAGATTGTGGGGTGGCGGATACTGTTGAAGGACCTGTATTAAAGAAAATGGGGAGAAAAGCTGGTGGTAGACTTGAGCAAGTTTAGTGCGGGTGGTGTGCTAACCCAAGAAGATGAAGGGAAGGAGAGGCCAGTGCTCTACAATTGGGAAACCTTTTTAGAGGTCAGATCTTGGTACTTGCAGCCCAAGTTGGAGTTATGCGGGGTGACAAGGATTGTGCCAAGATTACAGCATGTGCTGTGGGGGGTGGCATTAGAGCTCCTGGTGGATGCGGAAGCACCAGCTACAATGATTAATTCCCCAAAATTTCTCCTATGATTCAATTGATTGCATACTTACAGTTTATCAATTTCATGGTCAGGAATGTTCTGGGGATGAAATTTACAATGCCAGATGCCTTGTTTCCATATCCAGAGATCTGGTGCGTGGCAAAGGAGGATTTGAATGTGGAGAAGAGGCTTCTAATGGTGGAAAAAATGGCTGCAGAAGTCAGAAAACTCCCCCTGAAACAGTTTGGTAGGTTTCAGGCATTGGAGGAGTATCTTTGGACACTTCATTTTCCAGACGGTTTGTCCGCAACAGAGGTAAGATGGGTTTGGAAGAAGTTTTTGCATTTCTTGTGCCAAGAGGGGTGGTTATGGAAGCCGGCACTTGCAACACCCCTGGTTGTGGTCACAAGGCAGAAGGATCAGGAGAATTTGTTACGGCTCCTCCAAGATGACTTAGGGCATTGGGGGGAGGTGGAAAAACAGAGGAGGGTTAAGACCAGGTTCTAGTGGCCCAAACTGGGGCACAAGGTGCAAGTTGAAAGGCTTTTCAGCCACGGAGTACCAGATTACTTTGGGAGGTGGGTATTCCAACAGGTGAGGATGCCCTTTTGGGGAGGATCTTTCTGGACGTGGTACATATCAAGGCAGGAAGTTCCTGTGTCTACTTGTGGCTTGGGACAACTTTTTGGGATGGGTTGAGGCGCTTCCATTGGTTAAACTATCAGGGGAGAAATTTTGGAGGTTTTTAGAGGAGGATTGGTTTGCTCATCATGGGTCTTTGCCGCTCATCACGGTGGACAACAGGGAAGAGTTTTGGGGTGATATTTGGAAGCTGGTCAAATCTTGCGGGGCAAAGTTCTGGAGATTTATGGAATATTATAGGGAGGGAGCAGGGGAAATAGAGAGCGGGCATTATCCAATCAAGGACACAATGGTCAAGATCTATGGAAAAAGTGGGACAAAGTGGCAGGAAACTTTACCAGTTGGGTTTTTTGGGGAGGATATTGGTCAAGTGGGGTATGGGATATTTGCCTTATGAAATCTTGTATGGGTGGCAGCCAGTGCTTCCAGTGGATATCAAAACCATGACTTACCTTGCTATTGACTGGTGAAAGGTTAGGACCATGGAGGACTTAGTTGTGGCACCGGAGGAGCAACTCTTGCAGAGGAAGGAATGGTGGCAAAGGCGGCAAAGAGGCTGAAATACATTTGAGCTAAGTTGGTCCTGTACTGGGACAAGTGTTGTGCAGATTGCTTATGGGACCCTTTGTGGAAGGGAAATATTTTCCTGCTTTACAATTGGAGCTTGCAAATGCAGTGGGTTAAGATTTTTGTGGATTGCTGGAACAGCCCTTATTGGATAATAAGTCAGTTTCTGGGAAGAAGTTATCAGTTGGAGGAGTTGGATGGCACTCCGCTTAAGCAGAAGGCATCAGAAGCTCAGGGGAAGAAATTCCACATGTTGGGATCTACAGATTTTGATGAAACCATTGGTTTGGGAGACAAACATCAGGAAATGGGCAACGTGGAGGAGCCGGCTGCAGAGGAGAGGGAGTCTTCAGAGGAGGAGTCATTGGAGGAATGAATGTTGGGGTCAAATTTCAAGTTGTGGGGGGATAAGAAGACAGGGAAGCTCAGAAAACTGGAGCAGTGTGGAAGGTCTATTCTCTAGAGGCCTTTTTCTGGGATTGTCCAGGTCTTTAGGTGATGTGTTATTTGCCAAGTTTTTTTTTAGGAGTTTTTTTACTTTTGTGTGTGTATGTGTCTCTCTTTGTAGGATGGTGGGGAGAATCAAGAGGATTCATTTCTGGGGTGGGCCAGGCATCATATTTATTTCAAAGACTATATACAAGAATCAAGGAGCATGGCAAAGAATTTAAATTTTTTTAGGTAGATATCTTTTGTTTATATAATTTAGCTTGTTAAAAGAAAAGATAGAGAGAGAGTTTGGAAAAATCTAAGGAAGGAAGATGGAGGCATGTTAAAGAGAGATCAGGAAGAATTGGGTCAATCTAGATGGGTGGGAGTTGGAGGATTGGAAGGAGAGTTGAGGAGATGGAGCCGTATCAGAGAAGAATGGTGCAGAGATCTTTGGACCAGCAAGGGAGGTGACAGAAACTTAACAATGGATGCAGGAGCTATTAGGAAATTTTTTTGTTGAAATTAGTAAAAAAAAAAAACTTACATGGTACGGGCGGCAAAGCAGAGCTGATCACAATGACCAAGCACGGGGACTCAATCTCTTCAGGAGGAGTCATGGTTGGGGGAGATGCAGTGGAGATAGTAGTTGCCGGAAGGGCAGGTAATGGAGGTCCAAAGAGGGGAACATTGGGCGCAGCGGGGGAGGTCTTGGAGGCGTAGGTACTTGGACAAAGGTGGGAGCCATGTTGGGCACGCAAGTTGCTTGGCTGATTCCAAAATTCAAGTTATGATGGTGGCCCCAGGCCGCGGCGGTAGCAAAGCCTGCGCGTCTAGGAGGGGGAGAAAGCATGTTCATAACCTCCACAACAGGCAAAAAGGAGGCGGATCAATCTGGCTCCAGAGTCCAGTTTTTGGTTTTGATAAACTCATCATCATCCACCACAAAGTTGGCCATAGGGCTGCGGAGACAAAGTTTGCAATGGGGTCTGGAGGTGGAGCAAGGGCGGGGAGGGGGACAATTCTGCAAGGATCCAGGATTTGGGGCAACAAAAAAACACCTAAGGTCGCCTAGATGGCAGGCATTGAAGGCTGGGTGACAGGCAGTATGGGTGCACGTTCTCCGCATTTGTGTGAAGTACTTGCACTATTCCATGGTGAGGATTTTTTCTTTGGGCGGTCTGGGTGTAGTTTTAAGAGTTAGGGGGTGGGGTATCTGATGGGTTGACTAACGTTGTTAAGAGTGGGAATCCTGCGGACAGAATGTAAGTTGTGGGGGGATGTGGTGGTTATTTATAGAAAAAGAGGCAAGTAGGATCAGCACTGGACATTTGACTCAGAGCGGCTCAAACGTGGTTAGAACTCCGCGGCACAATAGGCTCAGGAGGACCGGGTTGGCAGACTGTCTAATCCAGAGTATAAATTCAGCAGTCAGCATTGGTGTGGCTTGAGCTATCTGCAACACAATAAGGCGGATTTTTTGCCTTTTTCATACAACAAATGTGGTGAATCATAACTTCCCCTCCGTGACTATGCATTTCAAAGTGCAGAAGCATTTGATTGAGGCTAATTAGTAGAGACTAGGCCAAGTATGGATTATTCACTGAGTTTGCAGGAGTATGGGGCAATCAAAATTGAAGCTGAGGAGCATGCCCATCTTTGGGAATCTGTAGCATGCTGTATGCAGGATTAGGAGTGATCTGCTAAGGAAGATTGATGGGGATCTGTTGTTATTTATGCATTGGTGCAACTCAACTTTTAAGGAAGATTGGCAACAGGATCTCTAAAACTACTGCAAGTAATTGGATTGGGTAAAGGATTGGAATATTGGTAAGGAGGATCTGTGCAGAATGCATGGAGGCGGTTAGAGGAGGGGTCTTTTTTTTGTAGTTTAAATTATTTTTGGATTAGTCCATTTTTAGAGTTGTACATATATAAAGGGGACATTTACCTTACCAGAAAAGGGGGGGAATCACAGGGAATTACATAATAAAAGGAGGATCAGCATATTATCAGAGTATTAACTTAGATGGCGTACAATAAAGGAGTCTTTTGTTATTTTTCTTTGTTTTAAAAGCAGGATTACCAGCATGAGTGCTTGGAGTCCTAATTAGGAAATATTTCAAGTGCAGAGCTTGTTGGGGAGTCAGCATTTTTTATTTGATATTAATTCATCCTGAGTAAGCTTTAGTGGGTAAAATTGAGGGCGGGATAGTTTTGCGGATAATGGAATAGGGGTTGGGATTGGCTCTTAAACTGTTGTGTGCCGTAGTAATCATTCTTGCAGAGGCAGATTATATTTAGAATTGACAACGTACAGGAGTGCAACTCAAGGGCTTTGGGCTTTCTGGAACTTGGAGGAGGTTGTTGCAGAGAATTTTATGGGACACAAAATCTCTTTCCACAAAGTTTATTCCTCCAAGGATTCTTCCTCCAAGGACTCCCTTGCCTCTGAAGCCAGCTCCTCCAGGTTGGCCATTTCCTGACATTTTTCCCCAAACCCACGGTTTCATCAAAATCTGTAGTTTCCCACATATGGAATTTCTTCAGGTGATCTGCCGCTGACTTCCCTTTAAGCAGAGTGCCATCCAACTCCTCTACATGAAAACTCTCTCCAAGAAACTGACTTAAAATTTGATAAGGGCCGTTCCAGAAATTCACAAAAAGCTTACCCCACTGCATTTCCATGCTCCAATTTTAAAGCAAAAAAAGATTTCCCTTCTGCAAAGGATCCTGCAAGCGGTTGGCAAAATGCTTGTCCCAGTACTGGACTGAATTAGCTCAACTGCCCCACAGCCTCTTTGCTGCCTTTGCCACCATCTCCTTCCTCTGAAAGAGTTGCTCTGCCAGCGTCACAACTAATTCCTCTGTAGTCTTAACCTTCCAAATGTCAATAGCAAGGTAATTCAAGGCTTCAATATCCACTGAAAGCACCCACTGCCTCCCATGCAAGAGCATGTTAGGCAAATATCCCGTTCCCCGCTTGACCAATATCTGATTTGCAAACAACACAACTGGTAAAGTTTCCTGCCACTTCTTTTCACTGTTTCTGCAGATCTTGACCATTGCATCCTTGATTGGCTGATGCCCTGTCTCTTTTTCCCCTGCTCCCTACAGATAATATTGCATAACTAACCCAAATTTTCACCACAAGGTTTGACCAGCTTCCAAAGATCACCCCAAACCTCTGCCCTGCCATCCACTGTGATGAGCCGCAAACACCAAAAAAAAAGAACACCAATCCTCTTCTAAAAACCACCCAACTTTCTCCGCTGACAGCTCAACAAATGGACCCCCCTCAAACCATCCTGACAAGTCATCCCAAGCCACAAGTAGAAAGGGAAACTTCCCTGCCTTGATATGGAGTACAACCAGCAACATCCTCCCAAAAAGGGCATCCTCACCCATCAGAATACCCATCTCCCAAGGTAATATGGTGCTCTGCCACTGACAAGCCTTGCAGCTCAGCACCCAATCCTGGGCAGCAGAACCTGGTCTTAACTCTCCTCCATGTTTAGGCCTCCGCCCAATTCCCTAAGTTGTTGATGAGTTTCCATGAAAAATCCTCCTTATCCTTCTGCCTTGTGAACACAATCAGGGGTATTGAAAGTGCCACTTGCATAACTGCCTGTCTTGGTGAAAGAAATGCAGAACATTCCACCAAACCCATCTAACCTCCATTGCCAACAAACCCGCCACAAAATAAAGCGTCCAAAGATACTCCTCCAATGTCTGAAGCCTACCAAAATGTTTCAGGGGATTTTCTAAAACTTCTCCATCCATTGTTGCCAATGTCAGAATCCTCTTCTCCACATCCAAATCCTTCTTTGCCGCACGGCAGATCTCCAGATACCAAAACAAGGCATCCAGCACTGTAAACCCCTTCCCCAGAACTTCCTGACTTTGAAATTTAACAACTGTAAGTTTGAAATCCACTGCTTCATAGGAGCATGGGGCAAGGTTGGTGAATTAATCATGATAGCTACAGCTTCTGCATCCACCAGGAGTTCACATGTCACCCCCCACAGAACATGCTTTAATCTCTGCAGGATCCTTGTGACACAGCAAAACTCCAACTTGGGCTGTGAGTACCAAGATTTCACCTCTGAAAAGGTTACCAACTCCCAGAGCACAGGCCTTCCTTTCCCCTCATCTTCTTGGGTCAGCACACCGCCCACACCAAACTGGATTGAGTCTACCGCCAGCTGAATTCCCGCTTTTCTGTAATCCAGGTCCTTCAACAGTATCCGCCACCCCACAATCTCCTTCAACTCCCGGAACGCAAGATTGCATTCCTCTGTCCAAAACCACTCAGATCCCTTCTAAATGAGCCTCCAAAACAGGCTTGCTATATCTGTGTAAGGTTCAATGAAGATCTGCAGCCATCCACATAGACCTAGAAACTGGGAAAGGTGAGTAGCTTTCTGATGATTAGGAAGCTCTATAACCTTTTGAAATTTGGAATTAATTATTTTCTTTCCTTTTGCAGAAACCTCATGACCAAGGACCTCCAAGTTGAGGACGCATAATGCAAACCTTTTACCCAAAACAGTCAATCCTGCTTTTTCAATCTGGAAAAGGATCCCCCAAAGTCTGTGCATATTCCCAAACAAACTACCTGATCCCCAAATTCTTCACAATAGTTCCTCAACTGTAGTTGCTTTGAGGCCCCTTGATAACCATGTCATTTTTTAATATGAACACTGTTTTTGGAACATCATCCTGCAAAATAAAAATCATTTGGGCCTGGTAAACTGCTATCAAATTGGTTTTCCCCTGGAGAATTGTTTTTAACTGAAGTCTCCCCAACCACGTTTTAAATGCAATCATTGGTTGGGACTCCGGGTGTAGCTCCCGCTGGTCCTCCCCCCATGAAATCTACCAACCCCTGGAAGACTCTTCTGTTCATATTCTCCACAAACTGCTCCACCTGCAGAGGAAACCCAGCGTCTCTGATTGCAACTGAGTTCAACCTTTGCAGGTCATGGAAAATCTGCAGAATCTTCCTGTCCTGTTTCAGTACCAATAAAATTGGACTGGAATAACTAGAAAAAGAAGGCTTATACAGACCCATCTGAAATTGCTCCTGCACCAACTCCGTAAACTGATCCCTAACCGCTTCTGCAATATGAATTGGCTTGATTTTCCAAGGGTTGTGAGGCGCTGTATGTATCCGCTAGGGGTCCGCAATTTCTTTCCTGAGCATCCCCAATTCCTCCAGACAAAAAGACAGCGCCTTACCCTGCATGAAAATCACTGCCTTCAGAAATTGTAATTCCTCCTCCTGCAAACACCCCTCTGGCCCAAAGTTGAGTTCCTCCATCTGCTTGTCTGTTAAGCCCGCCAAATCCTACTTCAGAATTTCTTTTTTCAACAGAAACCCATTTGGGTCCTGTGACCAATGGATAGGCCTCATTGTTTTTTTGAGGTCCTGTGACATTGGCGTGTTCTGTGACCGCACCTTCTTAGAAACCAGTTTGTATTTTCCACCAAAATTTTTTACTTTGATCAACTTTGATCCATTGGTTGTTTCCTCCACTTGTAATTACTAACCTGCAACAAAATCCAGGCTGCTCACAATTGTGGCACATGGGGAGCTGCTTTTCCTGGCACCCATCAGAGGCGCATACAAGAAAGGACTCACTTTTGATCTTACCCCTGCTCCCATCATTGTTATTCCAATTCCCGCTTTCCTCCATACCACCCAAACTACACTGCACCGCGCCACAAGGGTTCCTCCTGGCTCCTTATCTGTTGACTGTCTGTGCAAGGACAGAGCGTTCCCTGTACAGGCCACACAGCTGACATCTAAAAATCCTCCTTTGCATTGTTGTGGCCACCTTCTGCAAACAGACAGCTCTTCCAATTTTCCCATCCGCTGCTCTTGGGCCAACAGATGGTTGTTTTTTATTGTTTCCCCAAGGCTTCCGCAAAAGTAGGGAGTTCCTCCCTATTATCTGGATGGAAGCCCAGAGATGCTTGGAACGCAAAAAGGAATGGCCTAAAAAGTATGCGCTCCGAACCACTTACTACCAAATATGACAGCAGAGAAAATACCTTAGCCACCCCCATCATCTCTTTCTCCACTACCCCTTTGACCACGCATCAGAAACCTCCCAAGTTCTGCAACCCAATATTTGCCTTGTGCCGTACCAACCTTGCGTCAGTTGCCAACTTCAATGGGGGAACATTTACTGTTGAGCCACTATCAACCATTTCCCAACACTGTTTGCCTCCAATCTGCATTTATACATAGCCCAAAGGGCAAATCATAGCACCGCTTGTTCCCAGAATGTCTGCCCCCACATTGAGAGAACCAACCTTTTCTTCTTACTTGAGTTTTGGGTTTTCCTCCTTATTCCCCATAAAATGCTTAAAGACCACAACCATCTGCTCTTCCATTACTGGTGAGATTGCCACCAGCTCTTTCAAAGTTAGGGAAACCAGGTGATCTGTCCTGCATGTCAGCCTCCTGGATGCCAAGAACGTTGCTATCCTTTAGCTACCAGAATTGATAGAATAAATGATAAATATATTATTCAATAAGTACAGCAAAAATCTGTTACATGATTTAGATAAAGCTATTTCAAGGTTGATTGGTTTTGTTATAGTTTAATATTATTAATCAATATTAATAAATTTATTATTAAATAAATTAATAGAGGGGCCACAATAATATTGGGGATCTTTAACACCTCTCTTCAGGGAATTCACTTTGAAAAAATGTATACCTGGTTACTTTTGAACCTTTAATTTATATTCTTAAAGCAGATATTACCCAAAGATAATATATATAAAAAATATATTGTGGAGTGGCAGGGCCTTTTAGCCAATCTTTAAAAAAAGAAAAAGGATAATAAGACTCACTGGTATATTATTAAATCCTTTGGGTACCTGTTTGGGGCGTGCACTGATGGGTTAAAGCTATTACTGGGGTTGAAAAGGTTTTTCAGCAGTTTAAATTGATAAAAAGGGTTGGGCATGGATATTATTAATCAGAATAAAGCCATAAATCACTTACTAATCTCTTAAAAGTATTTGATTACCTTGGCATGGTGTGTGGATGTAAATATAACTGGGTCTCTGGGTATCAATATCCTCAAAAGAGCTGTATATTTATAGCTTTTTGAGTCCCAATTCTGTCCTTCTTAAGGATACAGGGGCTCAAAGGGACAGGTTCTCAGGATATCAGGGTAAGCAGTGGTAGCCTGTCACTTTTTCCTGGTGCTGTAGCACGGTTAACATCTTATTCCACAGGTCATGGGAATTATTCTACCTTTTGATTGATATTTTGACGTGTGAATAACACTAATCTATCCACATGATCATCATTTAATTAATTATCCTTAGTAAATATTCCAATGATGTTAATAATTTTTTTTAGTAGAAATTACTATGGGTAATCTGTTGTCAGATGGGTTCTCATTATGTATGTCAGCTTGCTAGTTGGCAAGAGCAACCTGTCAAAGCAGATCAAAAACAGAAAATAAATAATAAGATTAGAAAGAGTGGCAAATCCATACATATTATTGCAGAAATGGATTTCACACCCAAAAATGGATAGGGTCACTCACTGACCCCACCCTTGAATTCCAACTCCTTATATTTTGAAACAATTTCAGAAGAAAAAGACCAATAAACCACAACACCACTAGGGCACCTTCTGGCCATTCTAATATTTCACACATAATTCTATGTACAGGTTTAACACCTAAAATTCAGTCAGAATTGAGGTTTTGTTTATATTTTAGGAGTTACAGGCAGATTTGTGTTATGTCACAATTCCCGCGCGCAGCCCCGCATTCATATAGCAAGGGTGCACACGCCTGACAGTCAGTAAGTAGGCGCATGTCAAGAAACCCGCATGCAGTATGACTGATGGTGGATTCCTGCACGCAGCTGCCAAGTCTGCGCGCTTCAATATCAGCTGTACTAATTTCAACAGCCAGGTACTGCAGTAACATGCTACAACTTGCATGCATACATCATGCATATGTAACCAGTTGACTTATGGATAGGCAAATGTTTGAAACCTAAGAAAATTGAATAAAAATATGAAAATCAAAACATTAAAGTAAATAAATTGTGAGAAAAAATAATAAAGGTTGTCACGTAAATGAGATTGCCAAATATTTATGAACCATGAAACACACCAAGAAGTCTACCAAAAAATTATTAAAAATTACCAAAATTTGCAAAAGATGGCTTATAATCTACAAATAACCACTTCTACCCATGCCACTCTAGAGAAAGTAATACAAAATGAGGAAATGTGCCTGAACCATAAAAATAACAAATTGATATTCAAAATAACTTCTGAAAATTAATTCACATGGAAATATGACGCAGACAAGGCTAACCAGCTGAAAGCACCAAGAACACGTGCCAAACTAGCCCTGGATAGCCTTCCAGCCCCAGAACACAAGCACAACCCTCTCTACATTCCCTGAGAAGGTCTTATTACCCCAGAAAGGTATATAAACAGCCCCTTTTAGATGGTTTTAAACCCAGTAATTTTTAATTAATCAATCCAGACCCCTTGCCATCCGTGCCCAAGTGTTTATTCAAGATAAATAAGTGATTTATGGCCTCAGTCTGATAGTATAATTATTAATTCTAACCCATTGTTAATTTCATTGAAGATTATCAGAAATAATACCCAACAATTGTCTTGAGACCCTTTCAACTGTGAATTTCTGCAAATTTCTTGGAGTTTCTGCTTAAATTAGAAAGTTATCTCCTCCTTGCCTCCAGGAATAAGTGCTTTGAGTCAGCCAGTCCACCAAATCCCCTTGAGAAAACCCCTTTTGAGTAATGACTTAGGACCTCATTGTCCCAAGGTCTTTACACAGATCAAAAGTGCCCCTTGAAGAGAGGTTTTTATCCAATAAAGACCCCCTGTTTTCATAAAATGTGGCCCCTCTTAAACAATATATTTAAATAAATTTAATCCAACCAAACCACTCAAACTTTGCACTTGCTTCTAAATCAACCATTTGAGCATTTTATGTAATTTTTATGGAATTATTATTATTCCAACACCAATATCACTTGCTGTAGCTAAAGGAAGGCAACGTTCCTGGTGTCAGTAAGCTGATAATGTTTTAGCTGATGGGAGTAAAATAATACTATTGATTTTGCTCCTTATTTTTGAAATTCTGTTGATTTCTTTGAAATAATTAATTAAAAATATAAGATATGGGAATACATGTAATCTTTCTGCATAATCAGTTTCCTTCGTATGTCACGGATTTACTGATGTCTTGAAATTCTCACAATTTTATATTTAAAGTATTTCAAGATTTTTTACAAATAGTAGTTATCTTATTTTTGACATATTTGGTATTTTTATTATATTGTATATAAAATATGTAGAAAGTTTATTTAAGTATTTTTATATAATTTTATGTATTTTTAGACTATCTGCTATCCACAGGGACATTTATTACATATTTAGTATGTCCCTGTCTAGGTTGTAGAACCTTTAAATGGTACCTGGGCTTCTCAAGCCACCTGTTGCTCTGTCAGCATGTAGTCCTGCGGCTGCATACTTTTCAGATTCCTGGTGCTGCATACACAGCTTCTCAGGGTACGCTGCCAGGGTGACAGTGCTGCTGCTCAGCCGCGTGCGGATGTGTTGGTTGCCGCGGCTGCATGCGGGAATTGTGAAAAATCACATTTCTGCCTGTAACTCCTCCAAATCACAGAATTATTAGATTCTGACACAAAATTCACTGTGAAACCTCTATGTGGGGTTTCATGTCAAATATTAAGATGGCCAAAATACCAAGGCCATGTCTCTTTCCAAATTTTCATAAATTATTTAAAAATATAAGCAGTAGGAATTTGAGGTAGGTGTGAGTCACCAACCCTACCTTAATCTTTATGTAGAATCAGAATTTGAAACAATATTTCTAATATTATTTCTCCTTTAATAAGATTTTTTTATTTATGTTATTTTGTTACTTTTGCAGCTGGCTCTGAAATAGTAGCAAGCTGACACTGCAAATCCTCTTTTCTACTTCTCCAGCCCTCCTGCGTGATTCCCCTCCTTTTACTAACACCTCCTGCTCTGGAGTTTTTGCAGGGGTAGGACCATCGAGTCCATTCTCCTCTTGTTGGAGCAGACGGCCCTAACCTCTGCCAAATATTTGGGGGGTTTCAAGGTTAGAGGAAATGTGTACCCTGCCAAGGTTTTTGCCTCCTTCTTTTCTGCCACTGCCCCTTGAGCCAGATCTCTTGGTGAAGTTTGATCCCCCAAGTCCGGTATAGCTTCTCCTGAAGGTTAAAAACACTGCCTTCCATCCGTCTAAAATATTTTACTCTGCACCTATGCACTCAGGTCTTTGCACAACCTTTTAATATTGCTGTCTTCCCAACAGGAGAGGCATTGGAAGACGCAAGGCTTGCCTTTGTTCCTTGATGGCTCCCTTGATGGTGCCTGAGATGGTGCATGAGTTTTTGTCACTTTTGGTAGTTCCAGAGCTATTCCAGCCAGCTTTGCCATAGCTTTCTGCCAGAAAAGGCGCATCTGGTTAAGCATTTCTGTCATTTCAGCAGTTTCTTTTGGCATTACTGGCACCTTTACCCTCCTCAACTGCGTGTCCCCCCTTACAGGACCCTTTGGTTCTTCTCCAAATAAGTTCTGCCAGTCTCAACTTGCCCAAGACCTCCTCACAGATGTCCTTCAGGTCCGGGAGTACGGTCACCCCTCTGTCCTGCAACCTGCAAATTAATCCTGCATTGTATAGATTTCTATGGAAAATTCTGCACAAATCCAAGCTAAGCCCCTGCATGAAGGCTCTCTTTACTGAACCAGTATGCTCTGCCAAAATATTGTTGTGTAATAAGTACTTTATAATGGAATCAAATGAGGAGAAGTACACACCAAATGACTTCCTTCAGGAAACACCTCCTTCCCTTGCTGTTTCCATTGTGAAAGGCTCAAGATCCACTTGTTGGAACCTCTGTTCTTGTGACCCCTGTTTCACTTTGATTCCCCTCCGGAACTACTCCCAATTTCATTCACTATAACCCTCAATATCCTTCACATCCCGTAGATCTTCCTTGTCTGCAATGGAATTGACTATCTGCCAAACCGGGTCTACCTTGTTTGGGCCTCACTGTTGGCCCCGTCCTCAAACTTTTCCAGGAACCTTTGGACATCCTCCGGACAAAACCTAACTGCGGGATAGTCGCTTGGCCTAATCTTTGCTCTGCTAACCCACTGCTCCTCTGGCAACTCCAGCGCCGCATATGTTGATTTTCCACCTGTGGTTGCCCTTGGCAGAAGCCCCATTGGACTTGTGGTCTGACGCGGAGCATTTTGATAGCGTGGTGCACTGTTGGATGCTGCCTCTCTATGGGTTGGAAGTGATTTTCCAATTCCAGCCTTGTAATCTCCAATATTCATCAAAGTATTGTGGGTAAAAAAAGAGAAAAAATATAACTCGGCAAATGGTATCAGGTTTAAACAGAGAAAAGGAATTTCCCAGCCAGACTTTCAATTTGTGGAAAGAGAGTTTGGGTTCTGTAAATTTCTCTGCAAAAAACTCACTCCAAGTTCTGGAAAGCCCAAATTGCTTGAGTTACCCTCCTGTACCTCTGAAAATCTAAATATAATCCGCTTCCACCAGAAAAGTCACTACCTGCTGAAGCTGTTTAAGAATCACTCCCAAACCCTATTCTGTTATCCACAAAACTATCACTCCCTCAATGGAAACCAGTAAAGCTAAATTGCAATGAAGTAATAGTAAATAAAAAACGTGGAATCCTCAACAAGTTCTGCACTTGAACTATTTCCTAATTAATCCTCCAAGCACTCAAGCTGATAATCACGCTTTTGGAAGCAAAGAAAATAATAGAAAAACTTGTTTAATTTATGCTTTCAAAGGTAATATACTCCAATAATCTCCAATAATATTTTGATTCTTTGATAAATTATTATTCCTTTCTTCCAATCACTTCCTCCTAACCTTGTGGTAAGGGAAATGTCCTCCTTATATATACAACTCCAAGAATGGAATATTCCCCAAAAAGAATGTATAATACAAAAGAAAGACTCCTCCTTTAACCGCCTCTGTGCATTCTGCACTGGTCCTCGTTACCAATAGTCTGACCCTTTACCCAATCTTATGACTAGCAGTAGGTTTGGTGATCATTTTAGCAATCTTCCCTAACAGTTGAGTGGGGCCAATGCATAACTAACAACAGATCTCCATCAATCTTCTTCAGCAGATCACTCCAAATCACACATGCCGCATTACTACGGATCCCCAATGATCCGCATTCCGCTTCCTCAGCTCCAGTGTCCATTGCCCCATACTCCCGCAAAATCAGTGCATGATCCATAATTTGCCTAGTATCTATCTACTACTTAGCCTCAGTCAAATGCTTCTGCACTTGTGAATCCATAGTTGCGGAGGGTAAGTTATGTTTGACCATGTATGTTGTATGCAAAAGGCCAAAAATCTGGCCCATTCTCGTTATTGCGCAGCAGAAAGCACGTGCCGCACCAATGGTGAGCCCCTCACTTTTTTAATCTAGATTAGACAGTCTTCCAATGTGCTCCTCCTGAGCCTATTGTGCTTCCAAGTTCCAACCACTGTTGAGCCACTCCAAGTTGAATTTCCAGTGCTGAGCCTACTTGCCTCTGTGTATATAATTAACCACCACACCAGAAAATTCTCCAAGTCCTCAAGGAAATCAAGCTAAATCTATATTAGACAGTCTGCCAATGTGCTCCTCCTGAGCCTATTGTGCTTCCAAGTTCCAACCACTGTTGAGCCACTCCAAGTTGAATTTCCAGTGCTGAGCCTACTTGCCTCTGTGTCTATAATTAACCACCACACCAGAAAATTCTCCAACTCCTCAAGGAAATCAAGCTATCCAACTGGCTGTTGGTCTTTGTGGATTGGCATAAAATGAAATTCAGGAAGCAATTAATTGATCAGAAAATATATTCTGAGTTTTTTATGGAACCATTGACTTATAAACCAAAAGATTCATGATTGCAATCCTATCTTTCCATTTATCATTGCTTTGTTGGCCAACCAAAGAAGAATGCAAGGAGATATACCAAGTAATGGAGACTGAAGGCTTTCCCAGTTGAATTGGTTTTGATGAAGGAACCACTAGCCCCTTGAGTCAAAAACCCAATCTATAAGGCAACCACTATTTTGATTGGAAAAAAGGCAATTAATCCATCTATTTTTAAAATCCTTGGATAACACCTTTGATAAAACACTGCCCAAATATGTTTAATCTGTTTGTATATATATACTCTGTGGCACAAAAAATTGTTTTTGATAAAAAAAAGAAGTTAGCATCCCTCCATGCTTGCCTTCCAGGCTCTTTTCACAATTCATATGTTTTAAATTGGATGTGGATTTAAAAAAAACAAGAGAAATAATTTGAACAAGATCAATAACTTCTGGCAAATTCAGCTTATTCTAGATGGAAACATCTTGTTCTATATTATTTTACTGTTTATCCGAATGATCTACAAAAAAAAAATTCCAACTATCATCTTGCTCAATCACGCGTCCAGATTGAACATCCAATTGGTGTGATGAAAGGAGGATGGTCCAGCTCAAGGGAAATGTGAAAACATTTTCAAAATCCTAGAAAAAGTAAGATCCTCATCAACTGTATTATAATTTGTGTAATCATTAACAACTTTCTGGAACACATCAAAGATAAATTGGACAAAATATTTGAAGAAGATATTCCCAATCCTCCTAAATTCATCCATGTCTCATCTTGTACCTCATCTTCTTCCATGAGAGAGTGGATTCTACCCCTCAAAATTGCTCAATTTGATGAGTAGCATTCAGGTTTGAAATAGGTAAAAAATAAAATCACAGTAATTTTTTTTTGTTGTTCAACCAAGAATCCTAGGCTGACTTTTTTTTTTTTTATCCTAGGCTGACTTTTTTTTTTGGTGGAATTAGAAAAAAAACACCTCCACCTCATACCTCACCACTCACCAAACCACTTAACTCTTCCAACCAACTCACACGTTCACTCCTTCCTCATCCTCACCCAACCAACTCACTCACTCACCACCACAACCTCCCAATCCTCAAAAATTCACCACAAACTTCACCTCATCAACCTCACCAACAAACCCACCTCACAAGGAACACAACCATATACAAACTACATCTCCCACACAAAACTATAAAAAATCTTCACTGATTCCCCCTACTCTCATTCACTCATGTTGATATTTATTCCATTTACTCTTTGTCAAACTCACCGGACTTCCATGATCTTAGTCTGCCGGTTTACATTGTTGTTGTCCCTGTCTTGTGTCGTTTCATTAGTTTCCGTGCCTCCCTCCTGTTTTTCATACTGTCTCACAAGTTGTTGTTAAGCGCTGCAAATGCTGCTCTGGCCGCAACAGTTGTCAGCAGCCGTCGGCTGTCACGGATACTTTCACCATGGGAAGATAACTCAAGATTAATCCCTGACTCCTATATCAGTTGTCCAATCTTCAACCCTTGAGGACTCAACCATCCACTTCAGCCTCCAGCCACAATCATATCAACCATCAACCTGAATCAGCTTGATTGGCTTCCAACTTTGTCTTGTTAGCCAGATCACCTTCAGTTATTGATTGCGGAGTAGGTACCATCTTATCCTTCAGCTCAATCTCCGGATAGTCAAACTGATAAGATCCATCCCAATTGAAAAGTCTCTCAAACTGGAAGGATTGGTGTTGGTATAATCCTTAGTGCTTTGATACTCTACTTATTCCTTTCAGGGGCCATCATCCTGCCTGTAGAGGCAAATCTCCTGTTTGTTAATGTTTATTGTTATTGGACTCCCATATTCTGGCTGTTTCTTGCTGCTTACCATTTTGTGCAATCTAAACAGCCTGGTCTAGGTTTTTCCATCCTTTCAATTATTTCACACGGTTAAAAGCCAAAAGATGGATTGAACAAGCCAAACCAATATGGCAAGGACCACCGAATCACCTGGACCAGGAGTCGAGGGCAATTTCAAAGCACTGGAACTCAAATTGCTCATGGAATCAACACCGTTATTAACTGAGACCAACTACTCTATTTGGAGGAATAAAATGGAGCAACTGTTTAAGATGCGAGGGATACTCGATCTGATCAACTCTGCCAACCTCCACGAGGACATTCCTGACGACGACGAAATGGCGGGTTATCTGATGTCAAAACTGGACCCTGCAACCCACACCAACATTATAACCCTGGAAAATGAAGACTTTTCAAAACTGATTTGGCTTGCCGCAAAGAATCACTTTTCCTCCAATCAAGCTGCCAATCAAGCTTGAATGTTCTTCAACTTTTTGTATCTGGGGTTTGACCAAAAAGACATAGATGGCTTTGTTACCTCCATGAAAACGCACCTTGGAAAGCTTGACAAAGTAGGAATAGAACTTCCCGACAACATCCTCAGCTATCTCATCCTTTTCAAGCTGCCGGACTCTCTCAAAGCCATGAGATCTCAGATAATGCACTCAGGAAATGAACTTTCAGTCATGATGGTTCTGAACCATCTCGTTCAACATCGAAACAAAGTACAATCAAAAGCAGCCAAAAGCTTGGATACCAATGCTGCAATGTATCACTCTAACAACCCAAGGGATACCGACTCACTCAGATGCAAGAATGGGAAACATAACCCTGCCATCAAGTCGCACCCAGCCTCATCCTGCTGGGTAGAATTTCCTGAGCTTTGACCTGAACCTTCATCAAACAAGGGAAGACGCGGTGTCAAGAAGAAAACCCCGGCAGAGTCTCATTTTGTCGACTACTCGTTCTTCTGTGCTACAAACCACTTGATCCATCCTCACTCAGATTGATACATCTTGGACAGTGGATGTTCCATCCACATGTTCCACAATCGAAATGCCTTCCTGTCACTGACCGAAAAACCTGGCGAGGAATTCATCAAAACTGGGAAGAAAGGCGAGTGAATTGCAATTTGAGGCCTTGGCACCGCTATACTCAAAAGCGCCGGAAAAACCATCCACCTTGAGAATGCTGCCTGGGTCCCTGAAGCTACCGTCAATCTTGTTTCCCTTGGGGACCTACTACTCAAAGGCTGCTACCTCTGAGTGAATCCCAAATCTGAACCCCCGTCTTTTACCCTCAGAAGATCAAAAAATTCTGTTCTGACAGGTACTGTCAAAAACAAACTACTCATGATTCAAGCTGACAAGCTCTTGGAATCTCTCTCTCTCACAACGAAGGCCCCCAAATCAGAGAAGGTCTCTTCCTGTTACCTAACTGAAACTGAACTAAGAGACCTTCATCTCAAACTTGGTCATGCCAGCATCAACCAAATGGAGAAGTATCTTGGCTTTACAATCCAAAGCAATGTTGCAAAGATTTTTGAATGCTCAGCCTGTAAGAAAAGCAAAATCGAGAAGGCTCCGTTCATCAAAGATCAACAGGCCGCAGCCAGGGTTTTTGACCGTCTCCATCTTGACTTGATGGGCCCGCTCAATCCTACCAGCAAAGGAGGAATGAGATTCGCCCTCACCATAGTGGACAATTTTTCTGGGTATCTTTCATGTTTTCCTCTACCTTCCAAAGATGCAGCTGCCGAAACCATCAAATTTGTAATTGAAAATGAAGCAAAAAAACAACAGAGGTATCCGATAGAAGTAGTCTCAGACGGGGGAGGAGAGTTTTTCAAAAAAACTCTCAAAACCTTTTTCAAATCTAAATCAATCAACCACCTCATCAGTGAACCATATCACTCCCAACACAACGGCAAGGCTGAAAGAGCAAACCGGACCATTATGGAATCTCTGCAATCCGTCTTCAGTTCAACTCGGATACCCAAAAATTGTTGGCACATAGTTATCCAAAGCTGTTGCCTGGCTTTAAACCAAATACCTTTGGAAAAAGGAGGAGCGACTCCGTGGGAAATGCTACACCAAAGAAAGTTACCGACTGACTATCTAAAACCTATCGGTTCTGCGGTTATCTATCTACTCAATCAAAATTTGATCAAGTCAAAACTCAGTGAAAAAGGTGAAGAGGGACTCTTCATTGGGTATGTCCCTAGGTTCTCTTCCTACAAGATTCTATCTAAGTCTGGGAAGATCATCAAGACCAAGCACGTTAAGTTCTTGAAAACTCAACCTGTGGAAGGATCAACTTTTCCCGACAACAAAGAATCTGCCATAACGCATTCTCCAACTAAACAAGCCAACTTGATCCCAACTGCAGACAAACCTACGGATGTACCTATCAGCAAGGATCCTGAGGAGCTTAATCCTGAGATCAGTAACTCAAACAATGAAGATACATCCAACACCAACCACTCATCCTCTGAAGTTCTTGAAGTACTAAGACCTAATCTAAGAGACAGATCTAGACTTAAAGCGCCAGATTGATACGGTTATCACCATGAATCCCTGCCAAAGAACATAAGAGAAGATCTGAACTTGCCAAACTGGGTGCCACCCATTGAGAAGGAATTCAACACCATCAAAGACCTTGAGGTTTGGGAGGATGCTGACAAATCTGAAGTCGTAAACCCTCTCAACACCACCTGGGCCTTTTAAGCAAAGAAAGACTTACACTCCGGTGAGACCTCTCTGAAAGCAACAGTCTGTGTCCAAGGGTTAAACCAAAGATTTGGTATTGATTACTTCAACACTTTCGCTCCCACAGGGAAAGTTGCGTCCTTACAAGCTCTTCTCAGCTATTCCGTTGACAAAAATCTCAAGATTCTCCAATTCGACATCAAGGGGGCATTTCTAAATTCCCCCCTGGAGGAGAATGTATTCATTAGAACCCAAACTGGCTCGAAAAGAACTTCCAAATTTCTTAAATTGAACAAGTCACTGTATGGCCTGAAGCAAGCACCCCTCAACTGGTACAAGACGCTCAGCACATGGATCAAAGAGAATGGATTCAAAGAGAGCAACAGCAATCCTTGTCTCTATCTTCATGCAGACAAGATAACTGCACTCTTTTTCCATGTAGATGATCTAGTGGTTGTTGGGGATGCTGAAGGCTTCAAAACAAAATTTCTTGCTCGGTTCAAAGATCTTTGGTGCATGGGGTGGATACATTACTTGGAATGAAAGTTGACATTGGTGAGGATTACATAGCCCTTTCCCTCCCAAATCACATAAAGAAAGGACTGGAAGAAATCAACCTACTGGAAGCTAAACCTCTGAACAACCCTTGCACATCTGGCCTCCACCTTCAACCTGCCACCAAGCCGGAAATAGAAGAATTCAAAGAACTGGACCGAAACTATCAATTGCCCATAGGACGGCTAAATTTCATTGCAACATTGGCCAGACTGGACATCAGTTATGCAGTGTCAAACCTGGCCTGATTCTTGGAGAATCCAGGTATTACTCACTGGAAGGAGGTGGAGCATGTGTGGCAATACCCCCTCAAAACCATCAACTATTGGCTCATTCTTAGGGCCAAGACTCCAGCAACAAGGCTTGTAATCTATAGCAATGCAAATTGCGGGGACGATCCCACCACGCGACTCTCTCAAACGGGATTCATCTGTCTGTTCAAAGGATCGCCCATCTACTGGACCAGCGGCCAACAGCGGAGCATAGCTCACTCCTCGACGGAGTCTGAATGCAATGCCCTCTCAGCCAGTCATCTTGAAGGACGGTGGATCAATCACCTCATAGGGGAAATTTGGAGGACCATACCGCAGCCCCCCATACATCTAATTGACAACAAAGGACTCAACGATAAGATAAAGAAGTTTGGTTGTAAATCACACGCCAAGTACATTGACATAAAACTCAAGAGCCTTCGGAATGACTGGAACTACCAACATATAGAGATAAAGCTCATCTCATCCAGAGATATGCTGGCCGGCTCTCTAACAAAAGCTGCCAATACCGCATCTGTGGAAAGATTTGCTAAGTACATCGGATTGTAATATCATCCCGATATTGAGCTGAGTGGCCGTGTTGATATTTATTCCATTTACTCTTTGTCAAACTCACCGGAATTCCATGATCTTAGTATTCCGGTTTACATTGTTGCTGTCCCTGTCTTGTGTCGTTTCATTAGTTTCCATGCCTCCCTCCTGTTTTTCATACTGTCTCACAAGTTGTTGTTAAGCGCGGAAAATGCTGCTCTTGCCGCAACAGGTGTCAGCAGCCGTCGGCTGTCACGGATACTTTCACCATGGGAAGATAACTTGAGATTAATCCCTGACTCCTATATCAGTTGTCCAATCTTCAACCCTTGAGGACTCAACCATCCACTTCAGCCTCCAGGCACGATCATATTGACCATCAAGCTGAATCAGCTTCATCGGCTTCCAACTTTGTCTTGTTAGCCAGATTGCCGTCAGTTATTGATTGCAGAGTAGGTACCATCTTATCCTTCAGCTCAATCTCCGGATAGTCAAACTGATAAGATCCATCCCAATTGACAAGTCTCTCAAACTGGAAGGATTGGTGTTGGTATAATCCTTAGTGCTTTGATAATCTACTTATTCCTTTCAAGGGCCATCATCCTGCCTGTAGAGGCAACTCTCCTGTTTGTTATTGTTTATTGTTATTGGAATCTTGTATTCTGGCTGTTTCTTGCTGCTTACCATTTTGTGCAATCTAAACAGCCTGGTCTAGGTTTTTCCATCCTTTCAATTATTTAACAACTCAGCTCTACTTAGTTCTCCTAGCTTATCCCCTTGCTTATCCCCTTGCTTACCTCTTCCTTTGAAATCCCCCCAGCTCCAGCCAGCACACTCATCAAGCCAGCTTTCCTCCTCCTCTGCTTGTTTTAAGCCCCCCACCCTCCTCCTCCTCCTCCTCCTTTTTGTTGATTGCAGTTTGATTGATCAAGCAAACCACAGACCATGTATTTTTTTTGAAGTTGTTTGGTTGATCCATTGTTTGCCATTTTTTCAATCACTCAAACTGCAAGAAATTGATTGATCATTTTCAAATGACCACCCCCCTTCCCCTCCTTGCCTTCCTCTTTTTGATCCCACAAAAGTCAAGCCAAAAATTATTTTCTTTCAGTTCAATTGATCAAAAAAATATCAAAAAAAGAATTCTTTTCTTTTTTTCTCATGATCACCCCCCACCTTCCCCTCCTTCCCCTTGTCCTACTCCCTGATGATTATAAAAAGGGACCAAACTTTTTTTTATTTTTTAGGATTATTGACCAGTATTTTCTTTCTTTTTTTTTTGATTATCTACCTTAATTATAACATGAATAATGATGGTTTTTTTCTTTTCTTTTCTTTTCTTTTCTTTTCTTTTCTTTTATTTAATTAATTTATTTTTTTGATTACATGCAATGAAACCCCTGTTTGAACTGTTGTGCTTTCAAACCCTGCAATTTTTTTGTTCTTCCAATGCTTCTACCACAACCCTCAAAATGTTATGCAACAAATTCAACCCCCTCTTGATCTTCAGCCAAAGCGCAATAGCTGCCTGCAAGGGATCAAGATGGAAGGAGATGGTTTGAAAAAAACAAAGAGAGGTGGCAAGCAGAGGGCTATTTTGCAAAAGAGGGCTCATATGAGAGATTCTGAAATCTCTCTGGAAGTAGCCAAAGAAGGTTTTAAAAAAAATTTTGTGTGGTCTGAATAAAAACCGTAGCCTTTGGATTTTTCCACCGCTATTACTTCTGAAAAGGAAAAGAATACTTGAAAACCCTCCCCTGAAGGGTTAGAAAAAACCTTTTGATTTTGATTTCTTTGAATTGCACCTAACATCCCATATCCTACTCACTATCATATTATTTTTTCTTCTTTCTACCCCCTTATCTCCATCTTCAATGCTTTATCTTCAATATTTACTTTTCTCACTTTCTCAAAAGACCACTCACCTTGTGGCATACTGGCAATCCTAACTCAAGATTACCTTGTAGCATACAGGCAATCCTTCCTCAAACTACTGAGGGCGCTTGCACAAAAGAAACCAGTGCAGACACTCTAAACTCACCATGCACAGTTTTCTTTCTCACTTCAGTAGCTCTCTGACTGCGGCACCCAGATGCTCTCTCCTTGTAAAACCTTCAAGCTGTTCCACTTGCATCATTGGTCCCCAATCAGGTAAGAACTCCCAAAACTTTTTTTCATTCACCACTTTTGTTACCCATCTTTTCCCCATCTAATTACTGCTTTTTTTTAACCCCAGCTACGCTTGTTCTTGATCTACTCCCATCATCTCCTAGCCTGCAGTTTACTTCTTCTAGATCCATTTCCTCCAACAACCAGAGTCTTTCTTTTTAAGGCAAACAACCTCTTCTTTCTCTGCTCTATCACCATTGTTTTCTATTGCTTCTTCCATTCCTCTTCTTAAATTAACTTTCTTCCTAAGCCTGAAGCCAACAAAGCCAAACATAACATTGAACGATTACATTTATTCAGTTCTGGAAAAGTGATTGTTCTTGAAATCTCTGATTGCTATTCTCTGGTTCCAATAATCAATTTTTTTCCTTTGAATAAAATCTCTGAGAAAGAGAAGAAGGAAATCAGCTCTTTCACCACTTTCAT
This sequence comes from Puccinia polysora, assembly GCA_025617555.3. Classification (NCBI taxonomy): domain Eukaryota; kingdom Fungi; phylum Basidiomycota; class Pucciniomycetes; order Pucciniales; family Pucciniaceae; genus Puccinia; species Puccinia polysora. The sequence continues at coordinate 35,670,899 of CM062628.1, forward strand.
TCAACAATACAGAAAAATTGTCAACACTGTTGGTCCCTCAAGATCTTGGGGTGGAATGATGTGGGAAATTGGATGGAAAAATTAAATCCACCCTTCTGAAATATTTAGAAAATATTTGAAGAAAGCTGCTGATCAATCTTCCCCTCAAGATTTTTATTTTTTGAGCCTTAGGTCTGACAAAGTCTCTCAAACTTTAGGCTAAACGCCCCATAAATTAGCCAGACTTGCATTTGAATCAAACTTTTGAATAATGAAGGACAACCAAATCCCCTACTTCTCTTCTTTGGAATTTGGATTCTGCCTCACTCCTTTTTACTGTTCTCCACATATTAATTTAACATAAAATTGCTTCTAAAATTCTGAACACATTGAAAAGGCAAAATCTCTTCCTATTCCTTTTTATTGGTGGTTTTAACCAAAAAAATAAAATGTAAAAATTTTCAGCAATGAGGAAGAAATATCAAGCATTCAAAGGCCAATTTTCTTTTCCTGACTTGGCTTTTTGCATTGTTTTCAAACAAGAATGTACTTTCAAAATGGTTTGGGAAGTAAATAAGTGCAAGCACTGAACATTTCCTGCTTTGGACACTGCCACCCATACCAGAATGGAAAGGTCTAGGGAAATCAACAAAAATACTAGGAAAACTTGCAAGGACTTGAACAGTGGCAAAATATACTATAGTGAAAAATATCAATAAAAATATAAAATATTTGCTTATTTTTGGGGTTAAAAATAGTCTCAAATTTATTTGTCATCAATGATAAAAAATTTGAAAATAAAAGCAAAAAAAGAGTAATATGCTGTCTTTCCTCAACTTTTTTACTGCTACCAATAAATGCCATGGCTACCAGTAACCTATATTTTTTTTCCATAACCAGTTGTCCCCTCTCCTTTTCGAGTCAGTCTTCCAGTTAATCCTTCTCCTTCTCCTCTTTTTGAAACTCAGGCTCAGCCTGTTTCAATTTCCACTCAGCATCCAATTTTTGTTGATGAGCCAAAATATTGGCTTTCTTCTTTTGAAAATCAATACTAGTTGAGTATCCAACATTTGCTTTTAAAATTAAATTTTATTCAATTCAATTTTTAGTTCCAATGGTTTTTTAGGTGAATATCAATGATCTTTATTTCAAAAGCAAGGAGATTCCATAAATGAAATTTCTTGAATCTTGATTCGCCATAAAATCTTTGAATATGGAAAAATTGGAAGTGTTTCTACTCTATTGAGGGATATTGGGGTTGATTTTGATGAAATTGGGGCCTTTTTCTTTCCCTTTGCAGAGGATGTTTGTGTGCAAAAATTTCCACTCTCATTTGAAGTTTATTTGGGAGGCCAAATTTGCTTGAGTGTTTGGTCAATCAGAAAAGTATGAGCCTGTTTTTTTACAATCTAAATCAGTCAGGATTGACTTGAAAATAAAATGACTTGCTTCCATACTTGAGCGTATTTTGATTGCAATGGTGATACTGGAATATCTGGCTCCCCATTGACCAAGTTTTACAGTTCTTCCACCCCAAAGGGAACCATCAAAAGATGTAAGTGAGGGATCCAGGAAAGGGTTTAAAGGGTTTTTTCAATGCCAATATGGACATGATTGGAGCTGGTTGTGTTGGAATATCCTCCTCAACATTGTATTGGGGCCACTCACAGGTTGCATCAGGGTCATCATTGTCAGGCTTAGAATCCACAGCCAAGTCCTCAGCCTCAACAGAATTTGATTGTGGGCATCAAAATAAGCTAAGTGGGTGATTTTGGAATTCTTTAAAAATATTTCATCCATTTAAATATAAAAAGGACAACTGGAATCCAAATTATCAACCACCAAGTTGATTCCCTTGGCTTCATCAGATTCAGGGATAACATATCCAGTGGAGATTGAAATTTAGTGGCCCTTTTTTTCACTGGCTTGATATTTCTTGAATTGCTCCCTCATCTTTTTGGATGGAAGATCCAGCCTAACTTTTTTTTTGTTCATTAGTTGATTAGCCATCAGGAGATGACCATTAAGCTTAGAGGATGGAGTTTTGCCAACTTTCTTTTTATTTTCAGATCCCAAGAAAGAATAATATTTGGAGGGGGTTTTGAGTCAGTTTAGCATGATGATATTTCCAGCTCTCTAGAGCTGACTTGACAGTTGGAAGCTGATGGGGGAGGATTTTTGTTGTAGATTCCCTGAGGAATGTTTGATTTGATGCATTTTATTTTTGTGTGGAACTGCAGGGGGAGGTTTGCTGAGGGGAAATTTGAATAGATTAATAGGGATGAAGGGATGAAGTGATGAAGTGATGAATTAATTAGAGAAATAAAGAAAATAGAGTGAGGAAGTGATGAGAGCAATAAGTGATGAGAGCAATGAGTGATGAGAGTTATAAGTGATGAGAGGTTTAAAGTGATGAGGGTGATGGAGTGATGAGAGCAATAAGTGATGAGAGTGATTGAGTGATGAGAGTAATAAGTGGTGAGAGTGATGAATTGATGAGAGTGATTAATCAGATTTTTCCAATGAGGTTGGAGGTAGAAAATTTTCCAATTGAGGTTGGAGGTAGAACTTTTCCAATGATTTTGGAGGTAGAAGGAAGTGAGGGTTTAAACCAGGGGTGTATGATTAGGACTTGTTTAAGGTGGTGAAGGCCTCTATCTGAAAAAACCCATTTATTTTCAGGTGACTCTGACCTGTCTGATGTGAAATAAGTGGGTTTTGTTGATTTTTAATGGGGGAGTTGGGTTGAAACCAGCCATGAAAAATTGTTGTGTTAGTTGAACTCTGATACACTGTAATATTTGTAGTACTAAATTCCCCCTGAAGTTCCTGCCAGCAAACAATTTTTTAAAATTATCACAACCCCAAAGGTGTACCTACAGAAGGCTGTGTAGGGGGAAGAGAGACTCCAAAAGGAGTCCCTCCACCCCAGCCTGTGCTGAAGTGGCAGGGGGATCAGGAATACTTCCCCCCTATCCCCCCAACCCAATTGCTGCAAGTAAGGGGAAAAAGCAACAAGGCTGATGACATCAATGTAACCAGCAGTGGGTGGGACCTGATCAGCCTCTTAACCATACAGGGGCAATGCCCTCCCCCCCCCCCCCATGACCAAGGGGCAGGAACCATGGGCTGAGGCAAATCTGAAAACCCCCCAGCGCAATTGTGAATCAAATACCTTGGTGAAATGACCCCCTGGACCCCTGGAGGGGGATTTAATTCCCCCCCAGGAAATCCAGCTAAAGGAGGGGGGGGGGGGGTTCCAAGAATGGTTTGGTGACTCCCACCCTGGGCTAAGTATAAGGCTGTTTTGAGAGGCTTGTTGAGATAAAAAAGCACAGTTCATGTTAAATCAAGGATACACCCAGCTGCAAAATGCAGCCAGGCAGGAAACAAACAGGAAAGAGGCTTTTTTAGCGGCTTTCAGGTGGATACACGTACAAAGTACCAGCTTTTCCATTCTTGGAGGTCTGTGAAAAATTTCATGAGGGATTTTGATGCCAAAACAAGTAAAAAGGCTTGTACAGCCTGTAGAACACTTTTGCAGCAGAATTTTTTCCTTTTACCTTGTTTTATAATGGAACCAAAAGATGCAAATCTTTTTTCCTTAAGTAAGTGTTTTACCTGCTGTTTTCCAACAATCCATTAAAATTATACAATAAATTACTGGATCCATTCAACCATTATAAGACACAATTATTGAGATTTTCTTTTGCTTTGATTACTGCTTCTCTTGACACTAAGACTGATATTTGGCCAAATTTTCACACATTATCAGTACCAACATATTGAATCCACTATTAGAATCCCTGTTTTCCTGGATTAATTCTGGCTTCTGTTCAAGACCTTGATTTCCATAAAAAGATTTCATTCATCCAAGAGTCCAGATTTTCCAGGTTGATTCTGAAAATTCATAATGATTATTCTTGGGAAATATTTAGGAATGGTGAACTTGACAAATAATTTTGTGGTAAAGTTATGATAGAGGATTTTTCTCAGATCCATCCTGAGATAGTGAAGAGATATTGATTGAAAGCTGAAAGGCTAATGAATAAGAAAATCAGAATGATAGTTGTAAAAACAATTGGGAGAGAGAGTGCTTAAAAAACATGAGAATCTATGGTTTTTGATTGAGAGCAGGCACTGGAGTTTGCAGATTATTTCAAAAGTAGGAGCATAGTAGTGAAATAAGAGTTATTCTTGATTGAGTGACTGTGATGTAGGTCAAAGGATGAAAAGAAAGATTTCACCATCCAGAAGACAGGGCAGTCCTCCAACTGTTGGGGTGCATTGTTTTTTGAATTGAGTAATGAGGAAGAAGGATGAAAAAAAGAAGAAATAGAAAGGAGAAAGAAGAGGGATGAAACAAAGATGAAATAGTAAGGAGAAAGAAGAAGATTTAGAAATGACATGGAGGAGAAGGAAGGTGAAGGGATTAATTGATTCAGGTGTGTTGGGTGATTAAGGTTGCCATGATTTGGGAAAAGGTGCTAATTTTGAGTTGATTAAAATGTGGTGAGATAAAAAAGTTGAATAATCTGGGTGAAGGATGGCCCGAAAGAGAGATGAGGGAGATTTTGGTCAGGAATCAAGTTGTAGAGTCCCCACTGGGAGTGCCTGATTTTGCGCCTTGATTAGCATGGAAGTCATGAATTCAACACCATCCCATGCCTGAGAGATCTTGATTTCCCTTCAGGGATTAGATGAGGAGACTAATTGAGGCTTTGTTTGCAGGCTTGGTCAGGCTGTTGGCTATCATGCGGTTGGAAAAATGTGCTTGATGAGGATTTGATTTTTCTTGAATATTTATTGCATGCCTTTGTCTTGAAATGGTTATGGAATATGTTTGAAACAAAACTGAGGAGCCTGTCTCCTAGGCCATTCTTGTAAATTTGATGAAGAATTGGGGTTTTATTGATGTTGAAAATTTTCTTTACAAGGGAGAAATTGATGGCTTTGTTGTGAGAGTTGAAAATTGAATTGATTTGGCCTTGTGTTCAACCAAGAGATATTATATTTTTTTGCAGCTGTTCCATTCCACAAGAAAACCAGAAAAAAAACAGAAGTTGCCATTTTGAGATTTTTGGTTTGATGTTTCATCTTCCCAGAAGGTGCTGTGGAAGACTGATGGAGTAACAGCTGAATGGTTGATTTGAAGAGTGTAATTTGTGTTCCTTGTTTCTTTGAGATATTTCCATACTCTCTTGAATTCCTTCCAGTGGATAATTCCACGCTTCACCATGAATCTAGACAGAGAGGAAACTTCAAATCTTAATTCAGTTTGAGATTTGCACACAATGTATTTGGGAAAGCTAATTGCCAATTGATAGTTTACCTTAAGTTCCAAGAACCACTTGTGATCTTTGGTGCAACCTTGACCAGTTGAAGGGTGGGATTTAAGGGAGCTCTTGTGACCTTGAATTTGGTCAGGCCCTGGGCATCCAGTCCATGTTTTATGTGATTAGGTTGGCATAGGGTGATTTGTTCTTTGGAGATGTAAATCTTCATGCCAAGAATTGTGTCTAGGTCTTTGGCAGTTGATCCCTTGAAATTAGTAAGAAAATTGGATTGGAAGTTGTTTCCATTTCCAAAAAAGATGAGTTTCTCAAATTGGAAGAAAATGATGAAGTTTGATTCCTTTGAGATTTAGATACAGGGGTCACATTCCAATTCTTTGAAACCTATGGTCTTGAACAACTTGGTCAAGTTTTAGTACCAGTTCTTTGGTGGCTGTTTGAGGCCATATAGTAACTTGTTCAGTTTGATTATTTCTGCTTCAAATTTTGAACCCTTGCAGCCTTCTATGAAAGCATCCTTGTCAATCAGGGAATGGAGAAAAGCCCCTTTAAAATTGAATTTTCTGATGGGAAGCTTGGCCTTTAGAGAGGAGATGAGGGCAAGTTTGAGGGATGATTTCTTTCTGGTTGCAGAAAAGGTTTTGTTTTATTCTAAACCTTGGATCTGATTGAATAATTGAATGCAGATAAAGGCCTTGCTTTGAGGGTATCACTGTGGCAATTTTATTATATTTTAAAGAACAAAATATTCTTCATTATTTTCTTGAAAAGTTCTCCATGGTAATTGCTCCAGACTCCAAGTTTTTGGATTGAGTTAAGCTCAATTTCCATAGCTTCTAGGCACTTGAAAAATTCCAGAGATAAAAGACCTTTGTTTTTGGTTCTTGGTTTGTAATAGTGGTGGAATCCATAGAGATGGGGAGAAGCAAGAGGAGTTTGATTTCTGAGTTGAGTTGGAAAGTTTTAAAATTTGAGCTGAATGCTCTGGCTGAAATCAAAGGAAAGGAGATGAGGAAATCTTATGATGCTAAGACAAGCAGATCCAGGGAGTCAAAGGGGAACTCAGGTTTTTTATGATTCAGAAAAGATGATGAAAAATTTTTTGGAATAGAGAAGGCTTAAATAGTGTAGATAAAAGCTATTTGATCAGGACCAACATGTGGTTTTGATAAACATAAGTTAATGAATAATGAATGAAGAATAAACCAAAGAGCTTCAAAATAATCAGTGATAGACAGTATGCAACAAGGCAGAGACACAACAGTCCATAAGCTAGGACATAAAATCTATCAAAACAAGAGAAGCAACACAACACAAATGAGCTTTTAATTAAAGCTGATGTGGTCATTTAACAGAAACTAAAACTAAGAAACATCAAGATAAGAAAGTAGGTTCTTAGAGATAATAATTTAATTCAAAGAACAAGTGACTCAGGGTTCTACAACCACAGGAGTGTGATAAGTAATGGAAAATCAGACTACTTAAACTAGAATTCTTTCAGACTAAATCATGAATTCATCTTGAAAAATTCAACCAATAAGAGGGACAACTGATTAGAGATATGAGAGATCTTTTGAATCATAACAAACTAATTTTTTGAGACCCATAGTATTGGAAAATATTTTAGATTTTAAAATAAGCATTTTATTGGAAAATATTTTAGCTTTTAAAATAAGAATTGTATTAGAAAATATTTTAGATTTTAAAATAAATCTGATATGATTTTTATTTACTTTCTTTTTAAGTAAAAAAAGGAAGGGAACTAGTTTCCATAATTCCAACAGGAAGTAGGATTCTGAGGAGGATTGGGGGGCTTGATGTTGGACAGGTGGCTCTTGGCTGAGCTTTTATTTTTCCTCTGAAAGGTTTTGAGTTTCTCATTGATGAGTCTTCCAAGTTCTTGGCATTGGGGTTGGAATATTTGGAGTTTTCCCTTTACTTTGAGTCAGTAAAACAGGCAAATCAAGTCAGGAAATCTGGAAGATATTGGCCTTCATTGTTCTGTCCATTGGTTTAAAACTTGCCCCTGTTGAAGTCTTGAGAAGGTGATTCAGAGGTTTGAGGGGATTCCATTTTGAGGAATCTTATGTGCTTTGTTTGGATAATTGAAAAAAAGGGGGTAAGTATCCTGTATGAAAGAAGGATTCAATTGAAGCCTAAAAGGAATCCTGGTGATACTTCTTTGCATAATTCAAGGCCTTTTTTTCTGTTTTTAAGCAGGTAGGCGCACAGGCATCCATTTGGTTTGAGTTATTTTTCTTGGATACTTTAAATGTGACTGTAACTGTGGATGTCCTTCCAGGGCATTGATTTGGAGCTGTCTCTTGTGATTTTATTCAAAATTAGGCAAGAAATCTTCACTATAGAACTCATGTCAGCAATGAATGGGAATGTTTTATTCAGAAAGGACGGTTTGGGTTTCTTTAAGAATGGTGTTATTTTCCCTCTCTGCCCTGCAATTTTGCTTGGGGTGGTACTGTTTGGGGAAATTCTGTTGGATTTGCCTCTGTTTGAGAAATTTTGATAGTTTTTTGGACTTGAATTTGTTCCTACCATCTGAGCCAATGTTGCTTGGGTAGTAACACCTTTGTGAGTGTTCTTTCTCAATCATGTAAATTAGAAAATTGGCTGTCTTTTCTTTGGCCTTGATTTGGAATGCCACAAGGTAGCCAGACTTGTTTTCAACTAGGGTTAGGATGCATCTGGTTCCAATTTTTGATTAAGGATTGATTGCACCAATGATATTAAGGTCTATCCATTGGAATACTATGGAAACTGGTTGGTACTTGTTTTTAAAGCTTGCCTGATGACCATGAAATTGAGATGGCTGATGCATGGGAAGGATTGGAAAACCTGGGGAAGTATGTGTGAAACCCCATTTCATGAACTTTCACAAGAACCTAGCCTCAGATTACATCAGCACCCCGCAGACTATTTAAAGGAAACTTCCCCCCATCCCTTCTAGCTCAGGAGAGACCTTGCTTTCCCTTCTAATGAGCTAGGTAAGTTCCCTTACTCCTGCTCAAATCCTTGGGACCTCACTCAATATTTTAACTGTACTTAAAAGAGACCTTGACTTCCCTTTCTACTGAGCTAGCTTGAAATCCAACTCTCTTAGGTTCTAGAATTTTCTCTCCAAATTTTGATGGCTTTGTCCTGGCCTATTATTTCCCTCATTGAAGAGTGTGATTCAAGACTCATACACTTTTTTTTCTCAAACCCACCTTTCTCTTCCCCACAGCCCATTGATTTATGGCCACTGGGTCCCAATCAGATGCCATCCTTCCCTCCACAAACTCAGAAACCATAATCAGAATGGCCAAAGCATCCTGCCTTCAAGCTAAAGTCAAGTCCCACATAAATCCAGAAACAGCCAAGCCACCCCCCACAAAACCCTGCCCACAATGTCCAGCTTGCAACCCCACCATCCATCCATACTGTCTGGCTACAACAAGCAACAATATTCAACCAAAATGGCACCTGATCCTCTTGCATTACATGAATATTTTAGGGATTTCATTCAGCTCCCGCACTGGAGTATTGACCAGGCCAATTCCAACCATCTGGAAGCCCTGGAAACCTGCAAGGCAGACACCAACAGCATTGCTAGACTTGAGGATTCAATGTGCTTGCTTTCCATGCAACCAGAGGAAAAGGAACCCTCCCTCTCTCAGCTTGCTACTTACAAAGAGGAACCTGTCAAAGTAGACAAATAAATAAAAATCAAAATATCAATATTACTTAGAAGGAGTACGAAAATATAAATATTATTATAGAAATAGATTATTATCCACAAGCCCGCGCAAATTTCCGCATCCGCAAAAAACGCGCGCAAATTTCTGCAAAAACCGCGCGCAAATTCCAGCACATAAGCATACACAAATTCCCGCACATAAGAGCGCAAATTCCCGCTCAGAAGCGCGCAAATTCCCGCTCAAAAGCGCGTGAATACCAGCACAATTGTATGCATACTTCCACACTTCTGCAATACTTTCCAGCAGTAGTAAAGGAGCCGGCATGCACAGATCAGAACCTTATTTCCCGCATACAGAAGTCCCAAGCGCAGATAATCCTGCCACGCACGCAGCAGATCCTACCCCATGCGCATTAGTCTGGACTGATCCCTGCGTCAGGATCTGTCATGAAAAATATGTCAACAGGTACTGCTCACAAGAGCTAAAACCTAGTTGAATTTACCTGGCATATTTAATAATGTGAAATATGCATTAAAAATGATCCAAAAACCTTAAAAAAATAAAAATATTATGTAATTTATTTTTATTACAATATGAGTTAGAGATTGAAAACAAACCAGCGTGCTGGAGCGTAGGAGGAACAACCAATGAGAAAAGGAGAAACAGAACAAAGAAGATTTGGAGAGATGGAAATGAAACCAACTGGTCTTCGAGACTTGAGTGGGCCAATGAGGTCCAAGTGGATCCGCTCAAAGGGCTTGGAGGCACTGGTAGATTGCAGCTTGAACGGGGCCTTGGTGATTTTCCAAAGGGCACAGTCCTTGCAGTAGAACGAGTCGAGATCTTTTTTATTTGGCTTGGCACCTTTGATCTCGCGAAGTTGGCTAGTTGATGCGTGACCAAGAGCAAGGTGAAGTTCCTTCAGGCTTCTGTTGGAGTGGTTGTTCACAGACAGGAGACAGTGGTCCTGACCTACCCGTTTTGGGTTTTGAACAACAAAAAGGTTGTTGATGATTGGTCCTTGGAGAACAAGGGAGTCCATTGGAAATTTGGTAATGACCTTTCTTGGATGCCAAGTGACACCCTTTACCTATGAGGATACCCGGACTGATGAGGTTGACTACGATTTCCAGAACGTAGAGACATTGGTTGAGAACAATCGTGTGATTCTTCCACAAGAGCTTGACTGTGCCAATTCCTTCAACAGGTAAGTTAGCCCCATCCTTGCCCGTGGAGATACTCTTTCCAACGCTTTTGTTGAGGGTGAGGAAGAATCTCTTGTCATTAAAGAGATGAGCAGAGGCCCCGCTCTTGATGAGAATGTTCTGTCCAGATAGGGCCTTGGACTCAATCCACTTTGTGAGGAAGACGTGATAGTGGGCCATTTCATTTTTTGGTTTCTGCTTCTCCTTCCATTTAGCTTGGTTTTCTCTCCACCACTCAGGAGCCTTGTCCGGGTGGAGGTGGAAGAACTCTCTCTCAGAGTGGTTTTTGTCTTGTTTGGGGTTGTGATAGACTTTGACGCATCGATTGGATTGCTGATTTTTGAATTTTGTCTTGCTCGTGACTTGCACGGAGTTGGTGAAGGAAATGGATTTATTGGCGTTCTTGGCCTTGACTTTGTTGTTGAACTGGGTGAGATGGTTGCACACAAAGTCGACATGGATGGTCTTGTCCATATGCATCAGTTGTCTCTTAAGGTCTTGTAACAAGGAGGGAAATTTGAAAAGGATTAGGTAGGCAAGGATTTCCTGTGGTAAATCTATGCCAATGTCGACCATTTTTTTGATTGTGATTCTGACGTCAGTGATGAAACTGGAAATATTGTCTTCTCTGAAGGTGATGTGAAGGAAATCATTGAAAATTCTGGCTCTGTTGGAGGCTTCAGAGGACAAGTATCTTTCCTTAATGGACACCCAAATCAATTTAGCTGAATCTACATTTGCTGCGCTAATGATGTTGTTGTGGGTGACGGAGTCAACCTTTGAGATCAAGAGAAGCTGGATCTCGTCGTTGTCTTGCCGCAAGAGAGGAGTGGTTTCAGATTCCAGGGCGTGAAGAACTCCTTGCAGCTTGAGTAAGGAGTTCATCTTATCCTTCCAAATGCTGTAGTTGTCCTTGGAGAGTAAAGGAATAGTTTCCAGGGCTGTCTTGAGCATCGCCTGTCTGAATCCATCATTTTTGTGTCGATTCTGAGAGGTTGAGGCCATGGTTCACGCTAGTTTTCTTGGTTGGTAGAGCCTTTGGCTTTTAACCGTATTACAATATGAGTTAGAGATTGAAAAAAAACCAGCGTGCTGGAGCGTGGGAGGAACAACCAATGAGCAAAGAAGAAACAGAACAAAGAAGATTTAAAGAGAGGAAATGAAACCAACTGGTCTTTGAGACAGCTTCACAAAAATTTTTGGGGCAGAGGATCATACATTGGTTGAGTTGCAGAGGTTTGACGAACTGAGGCAGGTGGTTGAAGATGAGTTGAGGAGTTAGACGTTGAGAGCTTGAGAGCGCGAGATAACTGGCTCTTACCAGTTACCAGATGAATGAAGTCAAGTTCCCAATGGAGAGTGTTTGATGGATCGTGATTGAGTTGAACAGCCGACAGATGAATGAAAGGAATATGACGAGTAGAGAAGGAAAGGAAACAAGAAGACAAGTGGGATGAGAAGGAAAACAAAAAGTTTGAGGAGGAAAATGAAAAGAAGAATATGAAACGACAAAGATCCAAGACTGCGAAGATCCTGAGGGGACCGGTCAAGGAGGGAGCAAGTTGTCCCCCTTTCCCCCGGGGGATTCATGCTTGAGACAGGTGAGCCCGGAGGCGCGCGTGGTCTGCGTGACGGCCATAGAGATGAGAGTGAGTGAGAGGGTCAGGGAAGTTAACAATTTTCAAGTATTTTAAATAATAAATAAAATATTGAAGGTTACCACAAAACAAACAGATCCTATTATTTGAAGAAAACAGAAAACTACAAGGAGTGGCCATAAAAATCATTGAAAATTACCAACGTGCTCAGCAGATGATATAAAATTAATAAATATGCATATATGTCTACTTTAAACCAATACCAATAGTACAAATCAAGGATAAGTGTAGAATGATCAGAATTATGCCATTAACAGATCAAAAGATACTGTGGCTAAAATAGTACAGAAATCTAGCTTATCTGAGGACAAGTGATTGAAAGCACCAAGTGGAAATGCTAACACTGCCATGAAAGGCTTGAAAGCCTCTTCTCATGAGCAGAACCCTCTCTACGTGCCCTGAGAAGCTCATTATCACCCCAAGAGGTATTTATAGAGAACTCTTTGGATCAATTATTCCCCATCAGTTTTACCAGGAATTGATTGTTATCAATCAGAAAACATTTCATTTTTGATCAAGTGCTTATAAAGCAATGAGCAAGTGATTTATGAATTATTCTGCACTATTTTTATTATTTCTAAAAAGAAATCTACCTGATTCATTAAACTATAGTCAAGCAATCAACCCCAACTGCTCTGAAACCCTTTACCAGATTCTTTAGAGGCCTTCTGTGGAATTATTGCTGAGATTAAGTTTTTCCCTTCCTGCCTTGGCCATTTTTCTGTTGGGTCTGGCCATATCAGTGGATAAGTCCTTATAAGGCACCCATTCTCATTCCAAGGTTCTTAAAATGCCTAAGGAGGCCCCTTGAGGAGAGGTTGCCTGCCAGTAAAGATCCCCAGTAGTAAAATGCTGTGGCCCCTCTTTTTATAAAAAATTTAAAACCCTTTTAACCAAACAATTAAACCTTGCAACATCTCTTAAAAATTATTATTTTTTGAGATTTTTAAGCGTTTATCTTTGAAATATTATTATTATTATTCCACTATTTTTATCACTCTCTGTAGCTGAAGGACTGAAAGGTTGCTGGTATCAGAGACCTGAAACTCTCAAACCAATGTGCTTGGATTGTGTCAACCTCCAACAATTCTGCAACTCTGACTGACCAATTTACTCAGGGCCACTCCAGGCTGTGGAACCTTTCATCAGATGGATCTGGGTTGTTCAGATCTTCTTTGAATAAAAGGTGGTGACTCATGACTAAGACAAAATACACATTTTTTGCGGACTGATTTGGGAGAAAAAAACTCTAGCCTTCTATGCCAGTAGCGTGGAGAATTGCATTGGGCAACCCTTATAATTGTTTAAATCCAATCTATTAACATTTGCGCTACCCCCTTTGTGGCGGACCAAACTCCAATTTAAACTCCAGGACCTACGCATGAAAAGAACAGAAAACTTTCCAACCTACAGCAAGCAGGCAAGGAAGCTCCAGGGCATGATGAGCTTTGATGTCAGTGCAATCTCTGACTTCACCCTGGAAGAATTGATGAATCTGGGAATGCCAGGCGATCTGCAAGCTGAGTTGAACAACCAAAAATTACTGCTGGTGGACCCCATTGCATTCATAATGTTTGAAAGCCCAGCCAGGGTCTTCTGGAACTGCATAGTAAAATGCAGGAAGTTAACCAAGTTGCAAAGAACCCCTGTGGACCCAAACTCCTCCTCACGCCAGAACCAACCAAGCCGTGGGGAGAACATCTGGCGGGTTCAGGAATATTTGAATTCCATTGGGCTATGCCACTTCTGCAAGAAAGCCTGTGGGAGCGCTCACGGTGCCTGTACCAGGAAACAAAATAGATCTTTCCTCACAATACCAGACTTTTTCTGAATAACCGCTTGCAAGGACAATTACAAAAAACCTAAGGCCTGCGGGAGCTCCTCCCCAAAAGCAGGAAGGGAAATACGACTGACGGATAGGCAACCAGACCAAGCAGCAAGGTTAACAGGCATGGCCAAGGAGGGGCTATTCCCAAGCCTTGATGCTGCCTCAATCTCAGTGCTGGAGGATTGGATGCGAAACTACTCCATGAAAATACTGAAGAGTATGTCCATCAGCCTGACCCTAAATGTATCATTGTCCGCATCACCCACGTTGGAAAATAAATGTGCTGGATGATTGACTCAGGATCCAATCTTAAACTGATTTCTTCACAAACAGCTGATCATGCGGGCATGTCACTCCAGAAGGACTACCCAGAAACAGTTGAACACCTTGCACTGGACAACACAGCTTCCAGGACAATAATACTTGACAACTTTGTAGTGGCTTCCTTTGGTGAACCATTCTCCAGCTGGTGATTTAAAGGGGTCACACTCAAAGTTGGAGTGGTAAAAGGGGATTATGACATGATACTGGTAATCCCCTTCCTCTTGCAATTGTGCTTGTCTTTTTCCATCTCTGAACAATCACTCACATGCTCTCACAAGGGTTGTAGAATAATTGACTACTGTACTGAAGCAATGTCACAGCCAGGCAGTCTTTCTCCACCTTTTTCTGCTGCCTCAGCAGCTACCTCTTGTGAAAAACTGGAGAGGGATGTATTATCCAATTTCCTGGACCTATTCCCAACAGATATCCAGGTGGTAGATGATGTTTCTGACAACTGGGCCCCAACCCTTGATCCCCCCTTCCTGGGAAAGATGCAACTGGAGAGCTCAAAGGTACAACATAAGATAATTCTGCTAGATCCAAACGTGGTGATCAATGATAAACAGTACCCTTATCCCAGGAAAAACTTTCAATCCTGGCAGAAACTGCTGGAACAACATCTGAAAGCAGGTTTCATACAATTATTGTCCAGACAATATGCCTTTCCCAGAATGATTATCCCATAGAAGGACCCAACAACCCTACCCCGCTGGGTCTGTGACTACCAAAACCTCAAGAAATTCACCATCCGGGACCACTCTCCCCTACCCAATTTTGACAAAATAGTGTGCACAATGGAATTGGGAAGGATACTCTCCATCCTGTATCAGACCAACTCATTCTTTGAAATCAGGATGCGGGAAAGAAACATCCCACTAACAGCAGTGAAGACGCCATGGGGGCTAATGCAATGGGTGGTGATGCCAATGGGACTTAAGAACGCACAAGAAAACCATCAGGCTTGCTTTCATAAGGCCTTAGGCAGACTTATCAATAGCATCTGTGTTGTGTACCTTGAAAACAATGTGATATTTTCTGATTCCCTCAAGGAAAAAAAATCACATGTACAACAGGTTCTGGAGTGCCTCCGGGAAGCCAACCTGTACTGCAGCCCAAAGAAGACCAAGCTCTTCCGCAATGGTGTCAAATTCCTGGGCCACTGGATATTCAAAGCTGGGGCTGGGCAGAAAATAGAAAGGTGGCCAACATTTGTAATTGGAAAACCCCCCAATTGGCAAAGGCTGTGAAATGGTTCCTTGGCACCGTTCAGTGGATAAAAAATTCATCTGGGGCCTTCAGAAATATGTGGGAATGCTGTTGCCATTTACCAGCACCAACCTAAATGCAAAGAATTTCCACTTGGGAAACACCAAGGAAATGGCATTAAATGAAATCCAAACCATCATGACCTCCCTGCCCTGTCTGAATACTGTTGAATATGACTCCAATGATCCACTCTGGCTCTTAACCAATGCAAGCCGCTTGGGCCTGGGTGCAGTTCTTTTCCAGGGAAAAGATTGGAAGTCAGCCTCCACAATGGCATACAAATCTCAACTTATGATGCCAGCCAAACAGAACTATCCGGTCCATGAACAGGAGCTTCTTCCTGTTATCCACGCCCTGCAGAAATGGAAAATTCTACTATTGGGGATGAAATTAAATGTAATATTAAATAATGATTCACTGACTCACCTCCTCAGGCAGCGGAATCTCAGCCGCTGTCAAGCTGGTTGGACCAAGATCCTTGCAGACTTTGACCTGAATTTTGAGTACATCAAAGGCAAGGATAACTTGTTTGTGGATGCACTCTTGCGCAAAAAATCTGAAGATGGTGAGGACATGGCTGATGTGGCGGTATGCCAGTGTTTGACTGCCCTCACAGAACTGGGGAAAAGCCTCTCTGAGTCCCTTAAGCCAGTATGCTGGCGGTTTACACAGACGGCAAATTCTGCACCTCTCTCTGAACAGTCCTACCGCTCCACAAAGACTGCACCAAGATTGATGGCCTGGTTTTTGTCAATGGGCCTTTGAGGATCCCAGAAAAAATGGAATACACACCAAGCTCATCAAGGAGGCCCACCTCTGCCTTGGCCACTTGGGCTACCTGAAAACAGCCGCTGAGCTGAAAAACAATTTTTTCTGGCCACAAATGAGCAAGGAAGTAGCCAACTTTGTCTGGCACTGCTCCACCTTCCAACACACAAAGTCCCTGACAATGGAACCTCTAGGGAGGATGCTTACTCCACCCATGCCAAGAGAGTCCCTCTCAGACCTAGCCATTTCCTTTCTTGGTCCGCTCCCCTTGTCAAACCATTATGACATGATTCTGACCTGCATGTTCTGGTTTTCTGGCTTCACTTGCATCATCCTGGTCATGACATTGGACACAGCAGAGCAAACAGCGTCCCAACTGTTTAGTGGCTGGATGGAAAACTTTGGTGCCCCAACATCAATCATCAGCAATCAAGACAAGACGTGGAGCACCAACTTCTGGAAAGCCCTGATTTCTCAATTGAAAATCAAATTCCACATGTATTCTGCATTCCACCCCCAAGCAGATTTCCAGAACAAGCTTACCAACAAGACTGTGGGTCAGGTCCTCCAATCCTTCATGGCAAAGCAGCAAGGTAAATGGCTTGACAACTCATCAGTGGAAGAATTTGCAATCAATTTGGCTTTCAATTTTGCAACCAGCATCAGCCCCTTTGAAGTGCCAGCCAAGGGTTTTCCCCTCCTCTGATGGGCCTCCAGATGAGCCTCCCCCTCTCCAAAATTGGCTTGAGCAGGGCAAATGAGCATGGAAAAATGCGTGGGACACCCTCTGGCTGAGCAGGGTCAAACAGGAAATTCAGAATGAAAAGCATTATTGCGCCCCTGGTGTCAGCTGCTACTATTGCAGAGGAAGCTCCAAAAGTAACAGAAATAAAATAAAAATAAAAATAATCAAATTAACCTAAGAAGGAGCAGGGAAACCATAAAAATTATTATAAAAATGGATTTTCCACCCAAAATTAGGTTGGGTCACTCACTGACCCCACCCTTTAAATCCAACTCCTTATATTTTTATATAATTAAGGAAAGAAAGACCAAAATACCACAGCACCACTGTTGAAATTTTTGGCCAATTAAATATTTCAAATGTATTTTCAGGTATAGGTTTCACACCTAAAATTCAGTCGGAATTGAGGTGTTGTGTATAATTTAGGGGTTACAGAAAGAAATGTGTTCTGTCACAATTCCCGCACGCAGCCGCAGCAGGCAATAAACCTGCGCGCGGCTGAGATACAGCACTTTCACACTCTTAAAGCCGTGTACACAGCCCCGGGCCTCTGACAATTACATAGCTGCGGGACTATGGGTTGAAAAAGTGACAGGCGGCCTGAGAAACCTAGGTACCGCGTAAACATGCTACAATCTACACGGGAACATTCTACATATGTAATAAATGCTCCCGTGGATAGTAGATAGTCTGAAAATTCATAAAATTTTATAAAAATACCTAAATAACCTTTATATTTATTTTTTATTAAATATAATTCAAATTACCAAAAATGTCAACAATAAGATAATGACTACTTCTAAAATTATATTAAAATACTTTAATATAATATTATGAGAATTTTTAGAAATGAATATTTTTTTGAAATACTAAGAAAGTTAATGATGTAAAAATATTACATGAATACCCTTGACTTATATTTTTAAGTAATTATTTTAGTAAATCAACTGAAATTTGAAAATAAGGATTAAAATCAAAATCATGGCTTTACTCCAATTATTTTATACATAATGAGAACTCACCTGACATCAGAATATCCATAAGAATGTCTATTAAAATAATTATTTACATACTGGGAACATTTAATGAGGATAATTAATTAAATAATAAATAAAAAGGACAGATTAGTTTTATTCACATGTCCAAACATCAATTCAAAAGTAGAAGAATTCTCATACCCTGTGGAATTAGATGATACCCGTGTTACAGCACCAAAAACACGTGACAGGCTACCACTGGTTACCCCGCCAGCCTCAGTGTCCGTCCCTTTGAGCCCCTGTACCCCTCAGAAGGACAATATTGGGACTCCAAAAGCTATAAATAAAGAGCTCTTTTGAGGATATTGATACCCAGAGACCCAGTTGTATTTACATCCAGACACTGTGCCAAGGTAATCAAATAATTATAAGAGATACTTAAGTGATTTATGGCTTGATTATAATTGATAATATCCTTCTTCAACCCTTTCTTTATCAATTTATACTGCTGAACAACCTTATAACCCCAGTATACAGGTTTAACCCATCAGTGCACGTCCCAAACAGGTACCCAAAGGATTTAATAATATACCAGTGAGTCTTATTATCCTTTTTCTGTTGTGGCAGCTTGGTTAGAAAGCCCTGCCACTCCACTGTGTATTATATATACATATTATCTTTGGGCAAAATTTCCTTTAAACTATAGGTTCCAAAGTAACCAGGCCTACGTGTTTTCATACCAAAGAGAGGTGTTAAAGATCTTCAATATAATTTTATCCACTCTATAAAAATATTCAATAATCAATTTATCTATATTGATTTATAAAAATAAACCATATCCAAACCAATTAACCTTGCAATAAGCTTTATCCAAATATTTTATGGATTTTTGCTGCATTTATTAAATAATATATTTATTACTTATTCTACCACCTCTGTTAGCTAGAGGATAGCAAGGGTTTTGGCATCCAGGAGGCTGAAAATTGGGGGAAAGCCGGGAAATATTCCATTTTATTATATTTAATACCTCAGACCAGACATTTCACATAAAATTAAATCAAAGATAAATTTATCAGACTTTTTAACCGTGATTCATCATTAAATTTTTTTTCAGTGGATTTCAAAACAAATGCAGAACTAATAATCTATTATTTAAATCTTTTAAAGATAAGAAAAGAAGAATATATTCAAAATTAATAACCTACTGGTTGGGAAGCTTTGAATCCAGCTGAGCAACTTAATATCTCTTCTGCACGTAAACACTTAGATAAACCCCTTGAACAAGAAGCTCTTGAGAGGCGTATCAACCTCCAGGCCCTTTTAAGAAAACATAAAGCTTGGAAGAATTAAAATATAAATTACTTGTTAAAATATAAAAGTAAGTATAAAAATTGTATTACCATATTATTTTTATTAAAATAATATTAATATATTTTCTTGACCAATAAAATAACCTTTTACCATCAGTGAACCCTCCTATAACAGAAACCACCACCACTAAAACTGATTTATTGGATAAAGAAGCCCCAGATATCTCTGGAAGCCCTGAAAATATTGATTGGACGGGTGAAGACCTCATTGAGACACACCAAGACCTTTTACAATTACCTATTAAGGACCAATTTAATCCCAATAAATTCGTGGTACCTTTGAATATCAACTTAAGTGAGTTTTAAATAAAACTTATTTTTATGGATATTTTTCTGTAGAAAAATACTTCTCAACATTTTATTCAATATGAATAGACGTAAGACAAGAGCCTCAGGGAGAATTCCCTCCTATGGATCTTTGCCAGGAGCCCCCAGTAATTGTGAGACAACCAATAATGACAACCATTAGGGGACTGGAACCCATGAATCAAATGTTGATGGACAAGGAACAGCCCCAAGGACTTCTTCCCTACCCAAGCCTAGAGCCGGAGAAGGTAGTAGAATTAAGCCCCCCTCCATTACAAGAAGATTCCCCGCAGCCACCCCATCAGAACCTGGCCAAGGAAGCCAGGATCAAAAACTTAGTCAGAGAGCACATGAAATATTGGGAAGAGTTCTGATAAGCCTGAATTTCTTGATAAGAATAAAACCAGCAACTACATACAAGATGGTTAGAGATGTAGTGAAAGAAATTGAAGATCAAGAAGTGATGAAAGTCATAGACCATACCCAGCCTTTATCAATTCTAAGTCCGACCACACTATAGGACAATGAAGAAATCTTGATCTAGACTACCTCTGTTGATGACACTGTAATACCTCTGAGAATAAACAGGAGAAGGAGTCAAAACAAAAGAGATGAAGAATGAAGCTCGTGTTGAGAAGGGGATCGCACCAAATTGGAAAAGGTTTGGCAGTGAGTGGGCCAATCTATCTTCTTGAGAGTGTTCGAACGTTGACAATTGAAAGTTGAGATCAAGTTGTTGAACACTTCCGAAATAGAAAAGAAGATGGTCGACAAGTCTCTTCTTTGTGATTTGTTTGAACTTCAGACTAAGTACCCTTGCCGCGCGGAGTGGGTGATGCATATTGAATGCGAGTTTTGAATACAAGCTGACCCAGATTGGTAGGGCGCGTGTATAAAAGGAAAAGGAGAATAAATTGATGAGAAAGATAAAGAAGAAAAGAGAAAGAAGAAAATAAGAAACATGGCAAAAGAAAATCATAATAATGCAGCACTATGGTGCAGCAATATGTCAACAAGTTCAAAGAAGCCCAAGCCAAGGAGGACATGGTATCTGTGAAAAAGATAATCTCCCAGGCAAAAGCTACCCAGATAGCTCTTCAGAAAATTATTCCAAGGAAAGAGATAGAATCCTTTATAGAAAAGTGGAATCCTTTGGATAAATTAGCCCAACTGAAAGGCAAAGGATCAGGAAAGAAGTGATCTTCTTCCCATCCAAAGCCAAAGGGAAAGAAGGATTGGGATCAGATACTATCCTTAGCTCAAAAGTGGAAAACCTGTACAAAAATTAGTCTCTAATTCTGGACCCAGGAACTTGTCTAAACCAACCTCTGATGTATTTACTTCCTTTTCTAATGATATGGGCCATAATTTCAAGATTTTTTGTGGAAATTTGGACAGTGTTTATACCCAAATGGATAGTAGCCAAATTAATTAATAAACAAACAAAAACTGTAGGAATGGAAAATATTAAAGAAAATACAGAATAATTATTGGAGACAATTAAACAAGGTAAAATAATACAGAATCAAAAAATTGAGAATATGTTATTGGGTATCCAAGAAGATCTTTTTTTGTCTTTTAAACTTTTAAAAGAAGAGTTGGTAAATAATACTAACAGCTCCATTCTGTCCCTTAGTGAGAAATTAGATATTCTCAATAATAAAGTGGACCTGCAACTTAATCTGATCAAGAATGATCATAGAGACTTCAAATTCCCTCTGACCAACCCCTTGGGGAGTACCACAGAGGAACAAAAACCTCCCAAACAAACAACTACACCTTATGCACCACCCTTACTAGGAATGCATAGGAGTGAAACCTTCAGGCCTATTCCTACTCCTGAAACGGAACAAGCCCTCAAACCTTTACCCCCAATTTCTGAATGGCCTAAGTTCTCCGGTGAAGGAGAATACAATCATATAAATTTCATTAAATTTATTGACTATACTATTAACTCTTATGACTTACCAGAAGCTATAGCTGTAGTCAGGCTTGCCAGACTATTTCAAGGAGTAGCTTTAGAATGGTTTATCAGTAAAATAGAAGAAGTGGGATCCTTACCATGGAATTCTTGGAAACTTCTAATTAAAGATAAATTTTGTTCTAGAATGTGGAAAAGAAAAATGATGAAAAATTTTGAAAATTCTTTGTTTGATCCCTCCAAGGATAAGCCTCACAAATGGTGCTAGGAACAGAAGAGAAGACTAGATTGCTTCTATCCAGATGCTGATAAAGAGGAAGTAAATGAAAGACTCCTCAAATTGTGTCCTGGAAATCTTAACCATAGTGTAAGATTCAGGATGAGTATAGATGCTGACTTACCAACTCTAATCAATGTGTTAGAAGAATTCATAGACATGAATGGGTTAGAAAAGAAGGTTCCTTCTAGAACTAAAGAGAAATTAAACATTAACAAAACCAGATAACAACCCCCTCTGATAAATACTTCTGATAATAAGACCCCTCATAAGAACAGGGAAAAAGAGAGAATGCCTGGAACTTGTTGGAATTGTAACAAGACAGGGCATATAACACAAGACTGCACATTACCAAAAAGAAAGATAGCAGTCTTGGAAGGAGAGCAGGAGGTTGAAGGGAATCAGAACTATGAAGATATAGCTGATACTGAAGTATGCCTTTCTGAATGTGAATTGATCCTTAACAACCCTGTTAATTTTATAGAAGGAGATTTAGGAACTTCTATAGAAATCAATAACATCCATGGGGACTGTAGTTTGCCCCAACAAATGGATTGTACCATAATTCCTAGACATATCATGGATGTTAAACAATTAAAAGTTAAAACTACAAGTGGTAAGAGTTATACTACTTGTCAAACTTGCTATGCAACAGGATTTAATTTATACAGACCTATAAGGTTATTAATGGATAGTGGAGCTTTCTGCTCATGTGTCTGTACTTAATTGTTAAACAAATGGGATCCCAATCGGAAAGAAAACCTTCTACCCATACCAAAAGCCAAGTTTAGGTCTTGCAAATCTACCATGAATGCTATTGGAGTATGGACTGCTCCTATAATATTACCCCATACTAAAGGATCTTTGAGAATAAAAGTGGAATTTTTTGTATTGCTCAATGGATCATGTGACTACCTGATAATAGTTAATGATGCTTTATGTCTATATGGTATAGATGTGTTCCAGGGTAAAGGGAGATACTTTAAAGTGGGTGGTAATTGGGACAAGAAGTTTAAGATATGCACAATACAATCTAACTTCCCCTCTTCCACTTATAAAAAGCATTTAGAAGACTTTAATCAAGATTAATTCTCTCAAGAAGCTCTAAATATTAAACTTTCTGAGGAACAGAAGAAAGATATGTTGACAGCCTGCTTTGAGAACCAAAATGATTTTTGTACTAAAGATCACCCTATTGGTGATATCAAAGCACATGAAATGGTATTAAAATTGACTATTAAGCCTCCTTATCCTCCAAACTTAAGAAGACCAGATTATCCCTCTAGTCCTAAGTCTAGAATAGCTCTTGAGGAATATCCAATAACTGATATGCTTACAAGTATTAAGGAAATTAGGGCACAATGAGCAGGTAGATGTGACCATCACTTTAATCATAGCTGGGAAAAATTAAAAGTCAAGAATGGTATCAGAATTCCAAATGCTCAATAATTATAATCAGGCAGATTATTATCCCATACTCCAGATTGATCATGCTCTACATAACTTGTCCAAGGCCAAATATATCACTACTATGGATATGCTTAAAGGTCTCCACAAGATACCTATAATCCCTGAAAGAAGAAAGTTTATGAGAATAATCCTTCATTTGGGAATACATGAATATCTTAGGATGCCCTTTGGTATAAAGAATGCCCCATTGCACTTCCAGAGAACAATGGATGCAGTTCTAAGTACATACATCAGACAAGGATGGATGATGGTATATATAGATGATGTTATCATATATTCTGATGATTGGGATACTCATATCAACCAAATAAGATTATTACTCCAAACTATCTCAAAAGCAGGATTAAAAGTACCCATGAAGAAATGCAACTTTGGATATGGAGAATTGAAAGCTCTAGGGCATATAGTCTCTGGTCTAACTCTAGCTGCTGAGAAAAATAAAATAGCTGCTGTCATGAACAGAACCATGCCTCAAAATAAAACACATTTACTGTCTTTCATTAGTTTTTGCAGTTACTACAGACAATGCATACAAAAGTTTTCTATGCTAAGTAAAAGTCTGAATGAAATATGCAACAATAAGACTCTCTTTGAAATGACACATGAGAGATTGAAAAAATATGAGGAACTAAAAAGAGCTATGACCTCTACTCCTTTAGTCATTTAACCAGATTACTCCATGTTAATTTCTGTTCTGACTTTTCCCCCAAATACATTTGTTCTTTCAGATCTTTTCAACTGATTGTCTGGCCCATCTTTTGGTGTTGATTATCTACTATAATTTCCACCTTAGAATGGTGCGTACTTGTTGTTTTCTTTTTTTTTTCTTTTTGTCATCTTGTTCATTACAAAACTGCACTCCATGGCGCGCGGAGGTACTTTTCAATTCCCGCTGTGAATACTTCAATCTTGACCAATTCTCAAACTCCATCCAATTATCCTCAACCAAACGCAACCATGAAGACCTCACTCAACTTACGATCTACCAACTTCTTATCTTTCAAACACTCAATCCTCAACAACAGCAACTAAAATCAATCCAATTCTCTTGGCAGCCAGCTTGATCAAAGTAAGAACAGCAAGCTCTCAACTCCTCACCTCCTTGCTTACATCCACACTCTCACAGATTGTTCAAGGCACTTGAGTAGGACTCACTGATCATCCAAACGCTGGCCTTGACGGATTTGCAACTGCCTTACAGTACATCACCTTCTTCTCAACCTGTCTCAGCCAACGTTTCACTGACTTACCTCCCTGTTGGAAAGTCAATTCTTGTTTAGTCTCATTTCCTTGATTCCTCAAACTTGAAATCAGAACATTTCCAGTCATAACTCCGTTGGTCATTCTTTTTAAATCTTTTCTTTTTTTTTTCAATCTTTCATTTCTCCATTACTCATTATCATTGCTTGAAATGAATCATAGCTTGGTCTTGGTTACCAACTGTATTTTTCTCACGGTTAAAAGCCTCTCTCTTTGCCATGGCGCAATTGGGACCATCAATGACGCCAGGACCAGGGGGGGAACTCAAATACAAGTCTCTCGCTATCAAGTCTCCAATTGAATCCACTCAACTACTTACGGCCAACAATTACAGTATGTGGAGAAAAAAATTTGGAAAATCTTCAAGCTGCGAGGAATTTTTAGCATAATGAACAATCCTGACAAGTCAATACAATTGGACAAAGAAGTCAATCAGGAGTTTGTAGCCCACATGATTGCCAAGCTGGACTCCATCACCTACAACAATGTCATCAATGATACAAACAAAGATGATGCTAAACTCATTTGGATCTCAACACAACATCATTTGGCTTCCTCTCAGTTGGCCAACAGAGCAAGGGTTTTCAACGGATTCCTTCATCTAGCCATGGACTCCAACATCAATGCTTTCCTCACCTCTGTCAAAGTCTATCTCAAGAAAATGACCAAAGTGGGTATAGAACTTCCCACAGACATCATCACCTATCTAGTGCTCTTCAAGTTTCCAACCACAATGAACAACATGAAATCACAAATAATGCATACAAGGCCTGAAATGCGAATAAAATTAGTTCTTAATCATCTCATTCAGCACAAGAACAAGGTAATGGCTCAAGACAAACGCGCCGAACCTGTCAGTGTAGCTCTCTATCAAGGACCAAGGTGTGAGAACGGCAAGCATTACCCATCCGTCATCTTGCATCCAGTCAGCTTGTGCTGGTTTGAATTTCCAGAACTCAAGCCAGATCACCTTTAAAGTTGGGGTAAGAAGACAAAAATAAGCCTCCTAACAAATCTCACTTCTACTTGTTCTTCTGCGGAATGAACACGGACTAAACCATCCTCCCCAGTCAATTTATCTTAGACTCCGGCTTCTCAGTCCATATGATTACCGACAAGGATCTCTTCAATCACATCAAGCTCAGCAACCACAATGAAAAGATTCTGACCCGAAGAAGGATGCGGCAATTGTCATAGAAGGGACAGGAGAGACCGCATTGGCCACCAAGGACGCCTACCTAGCCCTCTCAGACGCCGCATGGATACCGGAGTCAATGGTCAACCTGATCTTGTAGGAGCCCTCATGAAAAAAGGGATGTCTCTCTCAGTCAATTCCAAGAGCCATCCCAGCACCTTCAAGCTCAATAAAGAGGGACAAACCCTACTGTTGAGGAACCTAAACATCAACCTATTTGTCATCAATATGATGACCAAAGCACAAAGCGCTTACTATTCACAGGCCAATCTGATGACAATACACCGTTTTTTAGGACATGCAAGCCTCAGCAGAATGGAAAAATTCCTGAAGTACTCCATCCCGTCAGCTGAAAAGGAAAACTTTTAATGCCTCAGTTGTGATAAGGCAAAAATCACTTGCAAACCATTTCCTCATCAACAAAATGTTGCCTCAAAATGATTTGACAAAATACATTTAGATCTGATAGGTCCTATCAATCCTGTCTCAAAGGGTGCATTTCAATACATACTCAACTTGGTCATTTCCTACTCTGGGTACATAGCCAGTTTCCCTCTCAAATCAAAAAGCAACTTGGCCAACATCATCATCTTTGTCATTGAAAACTAGCATTGGAAGACCAACAACTTCCCCAAAGATTTCTGCTCTGATGGTGGGGGAGAGTTTGTGAACTCAAAACTTCAATCTTACTATTGATCCCACCAGATCAATCAGATAATCAGTGAAACCTATCACTCACAACACAACGGTTGTGTCAAACGGGAAAATCAAACAATTATTGAAGCCACCAGAGCTACTATTTCCAATTCAGTACTTCCAAAATCCTGCTGGCATGAGGTTGTAAAATGTTTCTGTCTAATGCTCAACCAAATTCCAAAACAGAAAGGCAAAGACTCACCATGGGTTAAAATGCATGGTAAAGAGCTACCCAAGGACTACATCAAACCCATAGGGACTTCTCTCATCTACAAACTTAATCAGACAGAAATAAGTTCCAAATTGGACAAAAAAGGAGCGTCTGGCATCTTGGTTGGGTTCAATCCAAACCTTCTCTCGTACAAGATAATCAATGCAACTGGGAGGATTATAGATTCAAAACACATCATTTTGAACAGTCAAGCACCAATTTGAATCCCATCCAAAGATGAAATTGAAAATTCACCCGTAATAACTGTCTCTGTTTCCAGCAAAACTTTTCCCCCTCAATCAACCGTCAAAATCAAGGAGGAATTTCTAACTGAATGCTCTGACGCAAAAAGTGACACTAGCTCTGATGAAGAATCCCTAGAATTCAATCTGCGACCAACCTTACAAAATAGAAACAATATCTCCAAACCCAATCAATACGGATTCTTAGCCAAAAAAATACCAACAAGCCTCAAAGAGGCTATGAAGATTCCTCACTGGAAAGAATCAGCGGCTAAAGAATTTGCCACCATAGAGGATCAAGCCGTCTGGGAAGAAGCTTAGGATGGAGAGGTAACTAATCCATTGAACACTGTTGCAGTGTTCAAAGTCAAGCATAATGCCCATGGGGAGCCCAAAACCTTCAAAACCCAACTATGCATCCAGGGATTCAATCAAAGGTATGGTCTTGACTACCTAGAAACCTATGCACCAACTGGAAAAGTGGCTTCTCTTTGAACGCTTCTCACCTATGGGGCCAACAAGGGTCTTGAACTCCTACAGCTTGAAGTCAAGGGCGCATTTCTTCACTCTGAAATCAACAAACAAGTTTATATCATGACTCCCTATGGCTGCAATTGAAAGTTGAAATACCTACAACTCAAAAAATCCTTATACGGCCTCAAACAGGCTCCTTGAAACTGGTATTGTATGCTGAGTACATGGATCAAGTTGCAAGGATTCATCAAATCCAACTGTGATCCTTGCCTGTACATAGGCAATGACCGTTGCTTTGTTGTTTTATTTCATGTAGACAATCTTGTTGTGGCGGTAGATGTCAAACACTCCAAAGATGCTTTCCTGAATAAATTCAAAAACTTGTCCGCTCACGAACCAAACACGCTCCTTGGGATGAAGGTCACTTGCAAAGACGGACTGATTCATCTATCCTTACCACTCCACATTGAGAAAGGACTGAGCAAGCTCAATATTACTGATTGAAAGGCAGTATCTACTCCTCTCACTCCCGGATTACACCTCGCACCAGCTAATGAAAACAATCATCAAAATTTTCTAGACTTAAAAATCAATTACCATTCTCCAATAGGTAGATCAAATTTCATTTCCGGTCTTGCAAGCCCTGATATCAGCTTTGCTGTTTCCAGCTTAGCCAAATACTGCAAAAGACCCGGCTTAAGTCATTGGAAGGAGATATGTCACGTGTGGAAATACCTCAGCCAAACAAAAAATCTGAGTCTTACTCTTGGAAAACGCTTGATCTCAGACAGACTTGTGTGATTTAGTGACGCAAATTGGGGCAATGACCCAGTAACAAGGATTTCTCAAAGCGGTTTTATCTGCACCTTCAAAGGAAGTCCCCTGTACTGGACCAGTAGACGACAAAAAAATATAACACACTCCTCTACCAAATTGGAATGTGTGGCACTTTCAAGCTGTCATCTAGAAGCGCAATGGTTAAATCAAATCATCAAAGATTTCTATCAAAGCAATTTTAAGTGTCCCCTTCATCTCATAGACAACAAGGGACTGGACAACAAAATTAAAAAATTTGGTTCTATCTCAGAAGCCAAACACATTGATCTCAGAACTAAGAGTCTCCAAGACAACTGTGAAAAAGGCTTAATAAAACTCAATTTGATATCATCTCTGTCTATGACCGCTGACGCACTCACCAAAGCTACCAATAAGACCTCAAACACCAGACTTGTAAATTCTTTTAACTCTCTTTATCATTGAGTTTGGAGTTGTGGGGGCGTGTTAATTTCTGTTCTGACTTTTCCACCCAATACATTTGTTCTTTCAGATCTTTTCAACTGATTGTCTGGCCCATCTTTTGGTTTTGATTATCCACTGTAATTTCCACCTTAGAATGGTCCCTACTTTTTGTTTTCTTTTTGTTTCTTTTTTTCATCTTGTTCATTAAAAAACTGCACTCCATGGGGCGCGGCGGTAATTTTCAATTCCCGCTGTGAATACTTCAATCTTGACCAATTCTCAAACTCCATCCAATTATCCTCAACCAAAAGCGACCATGAAGACCTCACTCAACTTACAATCTACCAACTTCTTATCTTCCCAACACTCAATCCTCAACAACAGAATCTAAAATCAATCCAATTCTCTTGGCAGCCAGCTCAATCAAAGTAAGAACAGCAAGCTCTCAACTCCTCACCTCCTTGCTTACATCCTCACTCTCACAGATCTTTCAAGGCGCTCGAGTAGGACTCACTGATTAACCAAACGCTGGCCTTGAGGGATTTGCAACTGCCTTACACTACATCACCTTCTTCTCAACCTGTCTCAGCCAACGTTTCACTGACTTACCTCCCTGTTGGATAATCAATTCTTGTTTAGTCTCATTCCCTTGATTCCTTGAACTTGAAATCAGAACGTTGCCAGTCATAACTCTGTTGGTCATTCTTTTTAAATCTTTTCTTTTTTGTTTCAATCTTTCATTTCTCTGTTACTCATTATCATTGCTTGAAATGAATCATAGCTTGTTCTTGGTTGCCAACCTTATTTTTCTCACTCCAAACCCTTCAAACTGTACATTGACGCCTGTATGGAAGGGTTAGGAGCTGCTCTACATGAAGAAAGAATAGGAGAAGAAAAACCAGTGGAGAATGTTGGGCTGAGGAATAACAGAGATAGAAGGTAAAGTAGAAGGATGAGGATTTCATAAGTAGAAAGAGACACACATGTTGAGAATGAGAGATGAAAAGAAAACAAGACTTACCTGAGGAATAACAGAGATAGAAGGTAAAGTAGAAGGATGAGGAAAGAAATCCTTCTACTTTGCTTGAGCTCTATCCTCAGGTAGAGATACTAACAATCAGATGTCACGTATAGTGTGACATGATAGAAGTACAATGAATATTCAAAGAAAAAGAAAGAAGTCGCGCAAGTCTAGAGATTGAGTGGGGAGCACACTGACATTTTCAGTGTGTGACACATAGAAAAAAAAATGGAAATTAAAAAGTAGAATCATAAAGAAAAACATGAGAAACATATAGAATAAAGAAATGAAGATAGAGATATGAAAACATGGAGATATATAAATACTCCAAAACCCACCTTGCTAACCATCACCACTGAGACCAATTAGTTTTTGATGAACTTGTAGAAGAATTCTGTTCAGCGGTTTGGTTATCATATCCCCAACCATGCCTTTGGTACCTACATGGTGAACCTTAAAGGCACCCCTAGCAACGCATTCCCTGATGAAATGGTGGCGCACGTCAATATGTTTTGTCTGGGAATTGTGTTTGGGGTTTTTTGCTAATGATTTGGCACCCTTGTTATCAAGTAGATGGGAGCTGGAGAGGTGTTGCGCAATTGTAATTCACATAGGATATTACAGAGCCATAGGCCTTCCTTGCAAGAGTCTTAGAGGGCTTTGTATTCGGCCTCAGAGCTTGAAAGAGATACCGTTGGTTGCATCTTTGATCTCCATGAAACAGCGCCAACGCCCAGGCGGAAAGCGTAGCCAGAAATAGAGCAACGGTTGTCCCTGTCTTCAGCCCAGTCGGAGTTGGAATATCCAGAGAGAACCAGCTAGGGGCCTCCAAGAGTAAGCAGAAAATCTTTTATTGAGTTCAAGAAACGGAGCACGCGGAGGGCGCTATCCCAGTGATTGGCGGACGGATCTTGAAGGAACTGAGAGAGTTTATTCACCGCAAACAATAAGTTGGGCCTTGTGCATTGGGAGATCCAGAGGAGAGACACAATCAGTTGGTTGTAGCGTGGAGGAGATGGTGGGTCAGATGGCGCTCTCTTTTTCAGAGTCTTGAACGATGCAGATGTTGGAGACTTTGGGGAGGAAGAGCCTGGGGGTAGGAAAGAGGAGGCAACTGAGGAGATATAGTGGGCCTGGTCCAGGGAAACGGCACTGAGTTGTAGATTGCGATGAACGGAGATTGACAGGAAAAGATTCAAATCATTGTTGGAGCCAATTTTGAAACGCTGGCCAATGGCCAAGATGAAAGAGGAAACAAAATCAGGTGTGCCAACGATTGCCAGATCATTGACATGAGCAGTGAGTGCACCTACCAGAGCACCATCTGTTATCTTAAAGTAAAGAGATGGATTGTAAGAGGAACGAGAAAGACCCAAGGACAGAAGAGCCGCGTTCAGCTGAATTTTCCACTGGCGAGGGGATTGCTTTAGCCTGTAGATAGCTCTGGAGACCTTTCAGAACCAGTCGGGGTGGAGAGGATCTTCAAAGCCTGGCGGATGAGACATATACACCGGTTCATCCAGGTGGCCGTTGAGAAAAGCTGTTTTGAAATCAACTTGCCTGCCAATCCAATTTCTTGAGCCCAGAAGGCTAATTAGGAGACGGAGAGTTTCCAGACGTAGAGTGGGAGAAAAGACTTCCAAGAAATCAAGACCATGAACTTGCGTGAATCCCATGGCAACCAGGCGCGCTTTGAGCTTGATAATGGAGCCGTCAGGATGGCGTTTAACTTTGAAAACCCATTTGGATTGGATGATTTTCCGTCCTTTGGGGGGGAGGAACGAGCGTCCAGGTCTTCATACCTTGTAGAGAAGAGATCTCTTCATGAGCCAAAGCAATCCACCAACGCCGGTGAGATGACTTGAGTAACTGCTTCCACGTCTTGGGCGCCAGGATGTTGTCCTTGACCAAAGCGGAGCGTGAGTAGGTCCCAAAGCAAGAAAGGGGGTGTCTTGGCCTGGTTGAACGCTGTGGCGCAGGAGGGGGAGAAGGGGAACTTTGTGGCGCAGGAGGGGGAGAGAAGGAAAGGGGTGGGGAACTAGCGGGAGCGCCAGGCGGGGGAGAAGGAGAAAGGGGAGGGGGGGAAGGGGTAAGGGAAGGGAAGAGAGTGGGAGAGTCAAGGACAGGGGAAGGCGGGGAGGTAATTGGTGATAGGGAGACAGGGGGAAGGAGACCCGAGTCATGGGACATGGGGGAACTTGTGGAACAGATCTGATAATGCAAGTTTGTGGGTGGGAGGCAAGATAGAGATGTTGGGGGAGCGACTGTTTCTGTGCAGTCCGTGCACGTAGGGTTTGAAAGAGGAATGGGGGTGGAAGAGTGATCAGGAGAAGGGGAGGTGGGGTTAGGCGGATCGGATGAGCAGGTTGGGGAGGTATGGGGACAGGTAAGGTAAATGGGAATGGTAGAGGTTTTTTCCTCAGCTTTACAAAGAAGTTGACCGTACGGGAAAGCCGAGTTGTCAAAGATGCAATCTCTGGACTTGATTAACTTTTTTCTGGCCAGATCAAGGAGAAGATATCCGTTGCCGTGTGAAAGATAGGAGAGGAGAACCAACGCGCGACCCTTTGGGGAGAGTTTGGTCCAGTTGGCTTCAGGGATTTTGTACCATGATAGGCATCCAAAAGGATGAAGATAAGAGATAGGAGTATCCTCTGCCCCAAGGATAAAATTTGGCAAATTGAATCCACGGGGTGTTTTGGAGGGATGGGAATTGAAGCTGAAGAGAGCGTGCTTGAGTGCGTCAGCCCAGAAGGACTTGGGTAGATTAGAAGAAGAGAGGGAGCAGCAAATTAGATTGAGAATTGTCCTGTTGGAACTTTCTGCAACCCCTTTGAGCTGGGGAGAATGAGGAGGTCCGGGTTCATGTTGTATACCCTTTTTGTCGAGGAAGGAGGACATTCAATCATTCTGGTATTCCCCGCCATTGTCTGTTCTGAGGCATTTTATAGAGAGGTGAAATTGATTTTCGAAGAAAGAGAAAAAAAGTTTGATTGATTCAAAGGCGTCCGATTTGCAACAGAGTGGATATGCAAATAGGGCTTTGGAACAGTTGTTGATGAAGGTGATGATGTAATTGTATCCTTCTCTTGAAGTTGTTTTGAAACTACACAGGTCCGAATGTATAATTTCTCCTGGTTGCTTGGATCTGTAGCTTAACCAAGAGTAAAAAGGCCTTTGCGTCATTTTTGATTCAATGCATGTTGTACATTTATGAATTTTGGATTCATTGTTGGAGTCAGGATGAATGTTGTTTGACTTGAGTAGCTTTTGCAAGGACTTCAGGTTTAGATGAGAGAGTCTGCAATGGTAGCCAAAAAGACTGTTATCAGAGATTTGAGAGACGGCAGAGAGAACTGATTCCTTTTGGCTTACGTTATCTTGAGGGAGATAGTACAGATTTCCTTTTTGGTACCCGCTGGCGACTGGGGAGGTGTTTATGTTTGAGAAGGAGCTATCAAAGATTTTGCAGGTGTTGGAAGTGAAGGTGAAAAGAAAACCAGCTTTGCAGAGACCCAAAACGGACAGCAGGGGTTCATGGAGATCTGGTACCACTAAGGACCAAATGCAAGCAAACAGAAGTGAGAGATAACCTTCTTTGTTAGAGGATATGTTTGTTCCGTTGGCAAGTCAAATTGAAGTTGAATTTGGTTTCTTCTTGTTCACTTGCCAGTTGTACGGAGTCATTGATAAGGAGCATCCAGAATCCAGATTTAAGTCATTACTGTGGGTCTGAAGAAAATTTGTGAGACTGCATGATGCGTATCCCGCATGAATAATGATTTCAGAGTTGGTGAAGTTGTTGTTGTCATCTTCATAGGCGGCCATCTCTTTTGCCTTTGTCAAATTTGCTTGGGCTTGTCTGGACCTGGACAATCTATTTTTCTGAGTTCCTCTGTTTCTTTTGGATTATTCCAGCGCTTCAAGAACTTCAGGGTGAAGAGTTGAATAATTTGTATTCCCTGAACCAAAAAACTAAGAAAGCAGAGGTCAATCAGGGTTAAGGAGACAAAGAAAGGAACAAGTAATGATAGTGAGGAATTCTCACTCTGTGCTGACTGAAGGGAGTGAAAGATGCTCAAGAATAGTAAAAAAAAAAGGCAACATAAAATGAAGAATAGGTGGGCAGCAGGAGAGACTAGACTAGGTCTTAACACATAACAATGGGAGGATCAACACAGGATAAGTTATCTGTTGGTCGAGACATCAGATTGAGGGCAACCTCACATATGAACAAATAAGAAAGGAAATCGGCTCTGACGTTTGAGAGGTGAACAAATGGTGAGGTGAGGAAGGTGAGTAGTTTGACGTTGTTGGAGCGGGTTGCTTGGAGATGGGAGGCTTGGTTTTGAGGTGGCTTGAGAGGTTTTGAGGAGATTCAAAAGGAGGAGTAGATAGCTTAATAGGGGAACTGGAGAGGGTTGATGGATAGTTTATGGTTGGATGGGAGGAAGATGATAGGAGGAACAATGATTGGGAGGAGCGGGAGAGGATGTGAGATGCAGAGCGGGTGGAAAGAAGCGGGGAAGAAGCGTGGTTGAGGTGCCAGATCATGAGTGAGGAAGTAATTGGGAGAGTTGCGTGCGCTGAGGGGTGAATCAATGAAAGGTAAGTGACAAGTCTGATTGGATGGTAGGATGTGTAACGGAAAGTAGTCAGAGATTTTCTTTCAACACACTGCCGTGTTCAAATGAGAGGTTGGAGGATGGAAGTCGTTAGGTTTTTGATGGAGGGCTTAATGGCTGGCTTGGTCAACGGGTCGGCCAACATCAATTTGGAGGAGACAAGATTGGTGATGAGGTAGTTGGCGTCCTTTTGCTCTCTGAGCCATTTGATCTGAGTCTCCACGTGCTTGAGGGCGCTGTGATGGGATTTGGAATTGATAAGATTTTTTAGGGCCTTATTTTCAATGTGCAAGGTGTGAGTGAGCAAGATGGTGGGGTTTAGTTCTTTTATCAAATTCAGGATCCAAATCTTCTCTTGAGTAGCCAGGACTAGCGATTTGAGTTCTCCTTCTGTCGAGGAAAGTGAAACTGTAGGTTGAAGCTTGCTGTGCCATGAAACGGCACAGCCATAGAGCAGAACTAAGTATCCAGTGTGGCTTCTCTGTGAGGAGGGCTCATTGCCGCCGTCTGAATCACTCCAGGTTTCAAGATCAAAATTGAAGGAGTTGTTCTTCAGGCGGAGGGCTAGGTTGCTCATGGTTTTGATGTACCGCCAGGCATGCTTTGCTTCCAACCAGTGTGGGATTCCAGGATTTGCGTTGAAGTGTGACAAGGATGATACGGCGTAGGCAAGATCTGGCTGAGTTTGAGTTGCGATGAAGTTGAGGAAGCCGGTCAATGAGCGGTAACTGATGTTTAAGTTGGAGAATGCGGAGGCTTCAATTTTGGTAGCAGGTTTAAGGATAGTTCCTGGGGTCAAGGGTGTATTGATGGGCTTGAATTCCAACAATCCGAGTTTGGTCAGAGCAGTGTTGATATGATTGGGCTGATGAAGACACAGTCCTTGTGATGACTTGGTGACGTAGTTGCCGAGGATTTTGGTGAGTGGGCCTTCATGCGAGATTGAGAACTTCCTTTTTAGTTGCATTTGGAGTTCTTCTGAATTACCTATGATGACCAGGTTGTCAACATAGCAAAAGATGAAGATGTGGGAGGACTTGTTGATGAACAGGAAGGGGTCGGCTGAGGAAATAATGAAGCCTTGATCAAGAATCCACGGTTTCAGTGTGTTGAACCAGCTTTTTGGCACCTGTTTCAAGCCATACAGCGCCTTGTTCAATTTAAGGTAGGGAAATGGAGAGTTGTAGCCGGGAGGTGTTTTGATGAAGATATCTTTGTCTAGAGGGGCATGTAAGAAGGCGGATTTGATGTCCATTTTCACAATGGGAAGATTGTGATGAAACGCATAGACTAGCAGTGTTCAAATAGTGGTGATTTGTCCCGTGGGTGCATATGTTTTGCCATAGTCAATGAATTCTACCTTCCAAAATCCTTGAACACACAAACGTGCCTTAAAGATGACCCCATTGTTCTCGGGGTTGGATTTGAGTCGGTAAACCCATACATTCGACAAAGCTTTCTTGCCCTCAAGGAGTGAATGGCAGCCAGTCCAGACTCCCAAGGTTTCTATCCCGTTAAGTTTGGTTTTCATACCCTTGAACCAGTTCTTGTGATCAGGTGAGCGTTTTGCTTCATCATAGTTTTGGGGGACGGTCCTGGAAAGGAAGCCGTAGCGTTGAGGTCGTTGAATGCTAAAGCAATCTCTCAGGGTCATAGATGGAGTGGTAAGCGGGTTGATGATGTTTTCGTCGTCAGAGGATTCTGTGGAAGATTGATTGGAGGGAAGTGATTCATTTGATGGGAGGGAGTTAGGCGGAGCTTCTGATGGCTGGGATGGTTTGGCAATTGTTGCATTGATGGGAGTGGTGGAGGAAGGAATAGGGACATTGTGGTTTAGGAAGGAAAGCGTATCAAGGAGATTGAGATTGGATTGAAGGAGGTGTTCAAATGGGTTTTTGAGCAAGGGAAGAGAATCAGTTAGTTTAACGTTTTCAAGGATTTTAACATGCTTTGAACGGATTGTTTCGCCAAGTTCTGGGATGTAGACAAGGTAGGAATTGAATTGCAGGTCATGACCTACGAGAATTCCTTCCCAACCTTTCTTTTCAAATTTTCCCAGATGGTGACAAAGGTTGAGAACAATGGCCTTTAATCCTAGGGTTCTAACTAAGCTGAGTTTTGGCTTGATACCGTCCCACAATTCAGAGGGACTGCACTTCGAGTTTTTGGAGGGCAGAAGATTGAGATTCTTGCAACATCTGACCAGAATCTGGTCCCACAGTTCTATTGGAACGGACATATCAATGATTTTTGTTCTAGCCGATTTGACAATCGTACAGTTTCCACCTTCGGCAATGGGGTTGTGTTGTGGGGTGTAGGGTTCAGAGGTGGTATGCACGATGCCGGATTCAGATAGGAAGCTGGAAATTTTAGAATTCTCAAATTCTCCGCCGTTTTCGGAATGGAGCGATTTGAGTTGATACCCGAACTGATTCAAGTGGAGTTTGATAAATTTGATGATTTTGTTGGTGACTTCCAATTTCAGTTTCATGAGGATACAGGTTTTGAAGCAAGAGAATTTTTCGGTGAGTAGCAGGAAGTATTGATTGCCCAATTTTGACACGGGATTTATAGAACCACATACGTTGGCATGAAGGCGAGTGAAAGGTTTAGAGAAGGTGGGAATGTAATTTTTGAATGATGATCAATGAATTTTTCCAAGGACACAGGATTCACAAGAGATTTCCTTCCATTGTATTTTGGGAAAGTCTTTTGGGAGCAGTTTGGTTTGATCAAGGTGAGCATGGCCAAAACTTTTGTGGAGGTTGGTTAGGGTGACAAATGCATGAGATGATTCAGATTGAGGGAGTGCAAAGTCCTTGATTATTAGGAGATTGTCCTTGATCAAGCCAGTGAGTATGGTCTTGTCTTTGAATTTGACGTCAAATTTCCCTTGACTGGAGAGGTGCAGCAAGCAGCATTGGTTGAGCAATTGTACCAAAGATACAAGGTTCACGGCTATTGGAGGTACGTATAGCAATTGACTGAGATTGATGTTGCAGTGTTTGGAAAGGATTTTTGCGACACCAACTCCTTTGGTGCTAAGAGAGGTGTTTTCTTTTCTGGTCTGAATTTTGGTATGATCTTCCAAAAGGTTCTCAAAGAAGTCGAGTGAGTTGAACATTGATTGAGACGCTCCAGAGTCCAGGATGATGGAGTGCCTGGTGAGAAGCCGGGAGTTTGTCATGGAAAAGTTGTAAGACGTGCAGGTGAAGTTAGCGGAAGCAGTTTTGTTGTCATTGGGTTTTGGATTGCTGTTGGTGTCGTTACAGTTTGGTCAAAGATGGGGGTAGAGCCACCAGCAAGAGCTTTTGGAATGAGAAGATTGTGGGTTGTGCCAGGTGGATTTGCACTTAATGAATTCTTGGTTGACACTCTTATTCAACATAGCCGATGCATAGGTTCCTCCTGCAATCTTGTTCTTAATTTGATTTAAATGTTGAAGGACAAGATTTCCATCAATTTTAGATTCGCCCAGCGAGTGAGTAATGTTTTTCTTCAGATGTTCCAGTTGCGGTGGGAACTTGTAGAGTATTAGGTAGGCAACTATGTCATTGTCCATTAGAATGCAAATTTCAGAGATCTGAAGGAGACAAGATTTCACTACTGTTATGAACTTATCCACGTGCTTGGTGTTGACTTGAAGATTCAGAAAGTTGAAGAAAACTCAAGAGCAATTTGCTGTTTGAGAGGAAGCTTAAAATTCATTGATGGATTTCCAAAGTTTGATCCCGTTGGTGAGGTGATGATCCTTGACGCAGTTGATATACGTTCTGTTGTTGAGCTTTGCAAGAATGTATCCCACTAGTTCGAGATGGACTTTGGGAGGGCATTTCTTGGGTTTGGACGATAGAAGCCATTGACCTATTCCTTTCAGGGCGAATATGGTGGTCATCTTTGAGCGTCACAGCGAGAAGTTGGATTCAGTCAGCGTAGGAATTGAGTCCATAAGGGTCTTGAGGAGAGATCCGTTAAGATCTGTTGGTCAAGGGGAGAGGGACATGGTTCTGCTTCAGTGGTGAATGCGTTGCGTTTTTGGCTTTTAACCGTGAAGAGTTGAATAATTTTTATTCCCTGAACCAACAAACTAAGAAAGCAGAGGTCAATCAGGGTTAAGGAGACAAATAAAGGAAAAAATAATGATAGTGAGGAATTCTCACTCTGTGCTGACTGAAGGGAGTGAAAGACGCTCAAGAATAGTAAAAAAAAAAAAGGCAACAGACGATGAAGAATAATTGGGCAGCAGGAGAAACTGGACTAGGTCTTAACACATAAAAATGGGAGGATCAACACAAGATAAGTTATCTGTTGGTCGAGACATCAGATTGAGGGCAACCTCAAATATGAACAAATAAGAAAGGAAATTGGCTCTGACGTTTGAGAGGTGAAAAAATGGTGAGGTGAGGAAGGTGAGTAGTTTGAAATTGTTGGAGCGGGTTGCTCGGAGATGGGAGGCTTGTTTTTGAGGTGGCTTGAGAGGTTTTGGGGAGATTCAAAAGGAGGAGTAGATAGCTTAATGGGTGGATCTGGAGCGGGTTGATGGATAGTTTACGGTTGGATGGGAGGAAGATGATAGGAGAAGCAATGATTGGGAGGAGCGGGAAAGGATGTGAGATGCGGAGCAGGTGGAAAGAAGCGGGGAAGAAGCGTGGTTGAGGTGCAAGATCAAGAGTGAGGAAGTAATTGGGAGAGTTGCGCGCGCTGAGGGGTGAATCAATGAAAGGTAAGTGACACGTCTGATTGGATGGTGGGATGTGTAACGGAAAGTAGTCAGAGATTTCCTTTCAACACAGGGCACCTTGAGAATGAGTGTCCCTCTATCTTGCAGTTAGTACAGTAGTAGGTTTTCATTGAGCCTTGGTTTTCCCAGTCGCGTTGATTTTGGAATTTGATGTTGGTTGTTTGGGCTTTAGCAGAGTTTATTGAGTAGGTGTCTTCATTTCTTGGCTGTCTTCTAAGGTGTTCCTGTTTCAGCGCGTTGATCAGCTTTGATGAAGGCACTGATTCTTCATTCATCATCCCGGAGACACATCTGACCCAATTGTAAGGCAATGATAGGAGAATAGCTGTTGATTGCAAGTCGTTGGCTGTGAGTGGGTTCTCAGGGGTGATAAGCTATGACAGTTTTTCTCCATAGGAGACTATTTCGGAGATGTGAGTTGTCATATCTTTGTTGTTCAGCTTGGTCAGAAGAAGTTTGCAAAGCCAGTACATCCTTCCTCCAGAAGAGCTGTCTTGATGGGCTTCTTTCAGCGCGTTCCACATTCCAATCATCTTCTTTGTGTTTTCTAATGAACTGAAAGTTAGAACGTCCAATAGACCTGGATATGACTGAACATACAGCTAGGTTGTCTTTTGACCAAGATTTGCCTTTTTGCAAGTTGTTCGTGAGGAGATAACCAACACCAGAAGCTCGGAAATGGATCCTCAAGATCATAGCCCAATCAAGGTAATTTGATTCTGAACCAGGTGAGTTTAGAGGGATAATTGATGGTGTCTTGAGCACCAGATGAGAGTTTTGGCTT
This sequence comes from Puccinia polysora, assembly GCA_025617555.3. Classification (NCBI taxonomy): domain Eukaryota; kingdom Fungi; phylum Basidiomycota; class Pucciniomycetes; order Pucciniales; family Pucciniaceae; genus Puccinia; species Puccinia polysora. The sequence continues at coordinate 35,710,470 of CM062628.1, forward strand.
TTGTCCATGATTGTCCTTTTTTTAACTGTATTGACAGTTTACCGGATCCTTCTGTTTTGTTTTACTGGTGCGGTTCTGGGCTCATAACCTGTTGGGCTGAGGAATAACAGAGATAGAAGGTAAAGTAGAAGGATAAGGATTTCATAAGTAGAAAGAGATACACAATGAGAATGAGAGATGAAAAGAAAACAAGACTTACCAGAGGAATAACAGAGATAGAAGGTAAAGTAGAAGGATGAGGAAAGAAATCCTTCTACTTTGCTCAATCTCTGTCCTCAGGTAGAGATACTAACAATAAGATGTCACGTATAGTGTGACATGATAGAAATACAATGAATATTCAAAGAAAAAGAAAGAAGTTGCGCGAGTCTAGGGATTGAGTGGGGAGCACACTGACATGTTCAGTTTGTGACACATAGAAAAAAAGAAAATGGAAATCAAAAAGTAGAATCATAAAGAAAAACATGAGAAACATATAGAATAAAGAAATGAAGATAGAGATATGAAAATATGTAGATATGTAAATACTCCAACAGAGAAACCAGTACTCTTCATATCTAGACAGATCAAAGATAAAGGGAAGAAATATGGAGCCAGTCAGATGGAATTCTGGGCTCTAGAATGGGATTTAGAAAAGCTACACTATTACTTAGAAGGCACTACTTTCCAAGTGATCACAGACTGTAATGCTGTAAGAACACTCATGAACATGAAGGCCCCCAGCAGACATATGCTCAGGTGGCAAATTGCTATACAACAGTATAGAGGTCAGATGACTATAGTGCATAAAGCTTGAACTAAAAACCAGAATGCTGATATTCTAAGTAGGAATTCTTTGCGTAATGACTCTAGCAATACAGCATATGACCTTGAGGATCCAGATATCATTCCTATCTTGAACATCAATCTTTTTGCATCAAATTCTCCAATCATGGGGATCCACTTATGTGAATTAGATACTGCTTTCTTCAATCTAGGGAGGGACAACTAATCCCCTGATATCAAGCTTCTCATTACCATTATGGAATTTGAATCCCCCAAAGCAGTTCTGAAAAATAGTTTACCTGCTTCATTACTTAAACCTTATAAAGCTGGAAGGTTTACATTTTGGGATGGTCCCCTTTACTACAGAGACCAAAATTCCAGTGTATTAGTACTAAGCAACAAAGAACATATACAACACATACTCCAGGAATGCCATGTCAACTGTTCATCAGGGCATCTATCCACTGAAAGAACCTTAGAGAAAGTAAAACAAAATTATTGGTGGATAGGCTGGAAAAAAATCACTATTAAGTATGTTACTAGTTGTGAGACTTGCCAAAAATCTAATAAAACTACTGGAAAAAGGTTTGGACTCCTACAGAAGATCTCTGAACCCAAAACTAGATCGGAAATGATTAATATGGATTTTGTCACCGGCCTCCCCCCTTGAGGTAGTCATTCATATAACTCTGTCCTGGTTATAGTTGACAGATACTCTAAGAAGGCAAAATTCTTACCTAACCACAAAGGAGATAGTTCTATGGATGTAGCTCTGCTATTTTGGAACAGGATCATAGCTGATGTTAGTATTCCCAAGATTATAATCAGTAACAGAGACCCTCAATTCACCTCTGAGTTTTGGAGGAATCTAAATGATATAATGGGTACTACTCTAGCATTTTATACGGCATACCACCCCCAAACTGATGGATTAGCTGTAAGAATGATAAAGAACCTAGAAGATATGTTAAGAAGGTTCTGTAGCTTTGGTCTATAATACAAAAACTCAGATGGTTATTACCATGATTGGATAAGCCTACTCCCAGCTCTAGAGATGGCTTATGACAGCAGTAAACATTCTACTACCAAAGAAACCCCTTACATACTATAAAAAGGATGGATTCCAAAACTCCCTAGGAATAAATTAAACTATAAATTAGCCACTATTCATCCAACATCTCTTGACTTTAAGAAAATGATAGGTCAAAAAATCATTCTCAAAAATGTGTAGAAGAAGCAGTAGAATACAACAAACAAATATGGGACAAATTGCACAGAGAACCTGAATTTAAAATAGGAGATCAGATCTTGATATCCACTGCCAACTTCAAAAATTGAGCAGGTAACAGAAATATGAAACCGGCCTTTGTTGTACCATTTGTTATCAAAAAGATGCATGCAAAAAATGCTGTAGAAGTAATATTGAGTGAAGAATTATCAAGAAGAAACCCAGTATTTCTGGTTAGCCTAGTAAAACACTTTCAACCAAGAGAAGGTAGCAACCTCCCTCCAGCAATGATCCCAATAGGACCTGACCCTGTGAAGGAAAAAGGGAAATTCAGCAGGATATTGAGAGACAAGAAAGAGAGAGTGCAAGGAAAAGATGTTAGACTTTACTTAGTGAGATAAAAAGGAGAATCTGCAGAAAAAGATGAATGGTTACCTGAGAATAATATACCTGATAGACCTATTCATCTTAGAAACTACAGAGCCAGCAAAAGGATTTGAAACACACGTGGAATTAATTTTTTTCCAACATGCTCCAGATTTTTTTTCAGATATGGTCATATCTTGGAGTTGCGTAATTCCAGCTTGCTACTATTGCAGAGAAAGCTGCAAAAGTAACAGAAATAACATAAAAATAATAATAATAAAATTAACCTAAGAAGGAGCAAGAAAACCATAAATATTATTGAAAACATGGATTCTCCACCCAAAATTAGGTAGGGTCACACACTGACCCCACCCTTGAAATCCAACTCCTTATATTTTTAAATAATTAAGAAAGGGAAGACCAAAATACCACAGCACCACTATGGTACTTTTTTGGCCAATTAAATATTTCACATGTATTGTCAAATCTAGGTTTAACACCTAAAACTCAGTCAGAATTGAGGTGTTGTTTATATTTTAGCAGTTACACATGGAAATGTGTTCTGTCACAATTCCCGCACGCAGCCGCGGCAACAATACACCTGCGCGCAGCTGAGAAGCAGTACTGTCACCCTGTCAGCGTACCCTGACACGCTGTGTATGCAGCCCTGGGCATCTGACAAGTATGCAGCTGCGGGACTACGGGATGACAGAGTGACAGACGGCATGAGAAGCTCAGGTAACACATAAATGTGCTACAACCTGGACAGGGACATTCCACATATGTAATAAATATCCCTGTGGATATTTGATAATCTAAATTGCATAAAATTATTTAAAAATACTTAAATAACCTTTATATGTATTTTTTATACAATATAATTAAAAATACCAAAAATGTTGCAAATAAGATAACTACTATTTGTAAAAATATATGAGAATAATTTGATATAAAATTGTGATAACTTCAACACATCATTATTTTTGTGATATACTAAGGGAGCTGAAGATTTAAAAATATTCCATGAATTCCTAGAACTTATATTTTTAATTAATTATTTTCAGTAAATCAAATGAATTTCGAAAATATGGAGTCAAATAAATATCACAATTTTACTCCAATCAGTTAATACATAACAAGAACCCACCTGACATCAGATTCCCCGGAGGAATTTCTATTAAAAGATTTATTAAAATACTGCAAACATTTACTAAAGATAATAAATTAATAATAGATAATATGGACAGATTAGTGTTATTCACACGTCCAAAACATCAATAAAAAAGGTGAAATAATTCCCATACCCTGTGAAATTATATAATACCCGTGCTAAAGCACATAGAACATGTGAGGGCTACCACTAGTTACCCTGCTAGCCTTAGTGTCCGTCCCTTTGAGCCCCTGTATCCCCCAGAAAGAAAATATTAGGGCTCAAAGAGCTATAAATAAGAAGCTCTTTTTATGATATTAATACCCAGAGAACCAGTTTTATTTACATTCAGACACTGTTCCAAGGTAATAAAATACTTAAAAGAGATAAGTAAGTGATTTATGACTTTAGTCCAATTAATAATATCCATCCCCAACCCTTTTTATCAATTTAAACTGCTGAACAACCTTTTAACCCCAGGAACAGTTTTAACCCATCAGTGCACGTCCCAAACAGGTACTCAAATGATTATATAATATACCAGTGAGTTTTATTTTAATTTTTCTATTGTGGCAGCTTGGTTAAAAAGCCCTGAAACTCCACCATGTATTTTATATACATATTATCTTTGGGCAATATATCCTTTAAGAATATAAATTAAAGGTTCCATAGTAACCAGGTATACGTGTCTGTAAAGTGAATTCCCTGAAGAGAGGTGTTAAAGATTTCCAATATTATTGTAGCCCCTCTATTAATCTATTTAATAATCAATTTATTAATATTTATTTATAATATTAAACCATATCCAAACCAATCAATATTGCAATAAGCTTTGTCCAAATATTTTACAGATTTTTGCTGGATTTATTGAATAATATATTTATTATTTATTCTATCACCTCTGCTAGCTAAAGAATATCAATGATCTTGGCATGCAGGAGAATGACAATTGGGGGTCTGTCCAGGAAATATTTGACTCAAGTTTAGCAACAAAGAGTTTCAGGGGCCATTGTGCCCCCCCATTACCAAGGGGCAGGTGACCTGGGGCTGGTTGGGCTTGACCAACACCCATCCCACTCATTGTTTGCATTTTTCTGGGGGGTATCAACCTCCAGGGCTCCCTGGGGGGGTATAACTTCTCCCTCCAGGGATTGAGAGAGAGAGGGGTGGACACACATGTCTTCTGGCTACACCTCCCCTTCTGTAAGTTTGACCGGACCCAGAGTGTTTCTGGGTCCACCCTGGCCAATCTGAGGGCCAGCGTCTGCTTGCAGGAGGTAACCAGCCGTGAGAGTTGGTAATAAGGACCAATAAGGTCAAGAGGGGATTGTAACCTGGTAACAGGGTGTTGGAGTCAAATCTGCTCTTTTGCAGACTGCCACCCAAGGATTCTAAGTCTTGGTACTGAAAGCCTGAACAGCATTGTGAAACAAAACATCAGGTCTTTAGAGCTAAAACCCAAGCAAACCCTTGTTGAGTGGACAGGCACAATGGCCCATCCGGAAAACACCCACTTAGCTTAGTGGTTTAAGCATCACTCACAAATGTTGAGGTCATGGGTTCAGATCCCATAGTGCACAAATAAATTTTGGCTTCTAACACAGGGCTGATTGTAATAGAAAACCAGCCAGGGTCTGAACAGCAAAAAGGGATGGTTCAGCCCAGTAAGTTTGGAAACACCAAATTCAACAGGTACAGACTGGTCATAAGGGTTCAGGGACTAATGCCAAGTGGGATGAGTAAGCCCAAACCAAGTAGCAAGGCTTTTAGAGCCTGTATAGCCCATTTAGGGCGGAATTTTTGCCTTTTGCTTTTCAGTAAATGAGCTCCACATGAGAACCATCTTTTGTATTTAAGGAGCTCTTCTCCCTGCTGTTTTCCATTCATTCATTCACCAATTCATTCACATTCACCACTGAACCATTTCCTCTGCCTCATATTTAGGATCAATCATAAGACATTGTTTTCTCAGCATTTCTTTTGGTTTAAGTACTTCTCTTTGACTAAGTTTGTGGGACAATAATTCTCAAAAATTATCAGTACCATTTTCATCATTATTTCTAAGTAGGATAGACCCTTATTACTTACTCTGGAAAACCTCAAAGACCTCAAGTTTTCCAAGAAGATGTCCTATATCCCAGAGTCCAGCTCCACCAAGATTGCTTTGAATGATCAAAACTATAGTGCTTGGTCAGTCTTAATGGGCAGTGAGTTGGAAAAAATTTGTTGTGGGGAGATTATGGATGTAGATGATACTTTGATTAGTTCAGAGGTAGAGAAGAATTCTTATCATCTCATTCTTAGGCATTTGGATGAAAGTCATATGACATTGGTTGCTGAGACGTTAAAGGAGGAACAGAAGAGGATGGGTAGCATTGTATGGAAAATTCTCAAGGCCAAGTATGCTGGTAACTCTGTCCATCAGAAGGGGATTTCCTTCAATAAGTTGTTCAAGTTGAAATTTGCTAACTGCAAACATTTTGGGGTGAGGCAAGACCAAGTATTTCTCAGTTTGAGTCATCTGGTCTGAACATGGATCCTGAGTGTTTTTCACTCTTAATTCTTCAAAAGCTACCAAAAGAATAGGAGTCCTTGGTTATGATTATATCTCAATTTGATGCCCTTCCTGGAGAAGAGGATGTGCTTAGAAGAATTGGAAAGGATGATCTTCAATTTAAGATGAAGGAGGGCACAGGAACTGCTCTGGTAGGCAATACAGGAAAATCCAGGAAGAAGGCAAAGGCCAAAAGGGATTTATCAAAGGTTTTGTGTTATAATTTTCAGAAGAAGGGGCACTATGCAAAGGATTGCAAGGAGGCCAAGAAGAGGAAGAAATTCAAGGAAAGTGAAAAGGAAGACAAAGAGGTCAACCTTGCCATGGGAAATATTGCTATGGTGGAATTGGATGTTTCAATGGAACAATCTGTTGAGGAACAAGTCCCCAAAAATAAGGCTAAAATTGATGAGGATCAAGAAATGGACTTTATTGATTATTTCAGCCTCCTGGATGGCAAGACCCTTGCTATCCTTTAGCTACCAGAGGTGATAGAATAAATAATAAATAAATTATTTAATAAATGCAGCAGAAATTTGTAAAATATTTGGATTAAGCTTATTGCAAGGTTAATTGGTTTGGTTATGGTTTATTGTTACAAATCAATATGAATAAATTGATTATTGAATATTTTTATAGAGGGGACACAATTAGATTGGGAATCTTTAACACCTCTCTTCAGGGATTTCAGTATGAAAACACGTAGTCCTGGTTACTTTGGGCTCTTTATTTTAAAGGATGTTTTACCCAAAGATAATATGTATATAAAATACATGGTTTAGTGGCAGGGCCTTGTAACCAAGCTGCCACAACAGAGAAAGGATAATAAAACTCACTGGTATATTATTAAATCCTTAGGGTATCTGTTTGTGACGTGCACTGATGGTTTAAAACTGTATACTGGGGTTATAAGGTTTTTCAGCAGTTTAAAAAGATATAAAGAGGTTGAGGACAAACATTATAGATCAGACTGAGCCATAGATCACTTACTTATCTCTTATAATTACTTGATTACCTTGGCACGGTGTCTGGATTTAAATATAACTGGGTCTTTGGCCATCAATATCCTCAAAAGAGCTCTTTATTTATAGCTTTTGGAGTCCCAATATTGTCCTTCTGAGGTGTACAGGGGATCAAAGGGACGTAAAATAAGGCTATCAGGGTAACAAGTGGTAGCCTGTCACGTGTTCTTGATGCCATAGCACGGGTAGCATCTAATTCCTCAGGGTATGGGAATTATTCTACTTTATAATTGATATTAGGACATGTGAATAGCACTAATCTGTCCTATTTATGTTTTATTTAATTAATTATCCTTAGTAAATGTTCCCAGTAAGTTAAATAATTATTTTAATAGATATTTCTACAGATATCCTGATTTCAGGTAAGTTCTCATTATGTATTAAATAACTGGAGTAAAGTCATGATATTGATTTTAGTCCTTATTTTCGAGTTTCAGTTGATTTACTAAAATAATTACTTAAAAATATAAGTAATGGGAATTCATTTATTGTTTTTACATTATTAGACTTCTTATTATGTCACAAAGATATTGATGTCTAGAAATTCTTATAAAAGTATATTAAAGTATTTTAATATATTTTTAGAAGTTTTGTTTGTCTTATTTTTGACATTCTTGGTACTTTGAATTATATTTAATAAAAAAATAAGTATGAGGGTTATTTAAGTATTTCTATATAATATTATTTCCTTTTAGACTATCTATTATCCACAGGAGCATTTATTAAATATGTAGAATGTTCCCGTGTGGGTTGTAGCATGTTTTCACGGTACCTAAGCTTCTCAGGCTGCCTGTCACTCTGTCAACCCGTAGTCCGGCAGCTGCTTACTTGTCAGAGGCCCTGGGCTGCGTACAAGACCTTGATGGAGTGACAGGGCTGTATCTCAGCCCCGCGCGGGTTCATTGGCTGCCCCGGCTGCGTGTGGGAATTGTGACAAAACACATTTCTGTCCGTAACTCCTAAAATATACACAACACCTCAATTCTGACTGAATTTTAGGTGTGAAAACTTTACGTGACAACACATGTGAAATATTTAATTGGCCAAAAAGTTCAATAGTAGTGCTGTGGTATTTTGGTCTTTCTTTCCTTAATTATTTAAAAATATAAGGAGTTGGATTTCAAGGGTGGGGTCAGTGAGTGACCCTACCTAATTTTGGGTGGGGAATTCATTTTAGGAATAATATTCATGATTTTTTTTTACTTCTTCTTAGGTTAATTATATTATTATTATTTTTATGTTGTTTTTGTTACTTTTGCAGCTTGCTCTGCAATATTAGCAATCTGACAGATTATGAAGTATTTAATCTTAACCTTGAAAATGATAATTTATCAGTAGCTGATAATTTTTCTTTCCTTACAGGAGATTTGAAGGAGGATGTCCTTGTTTTTATTGATTCTGATTGTACAGACCACATGTTTTTTGAGCCAATTTTTTTTTCAAATCATAGAGATTTTAATGGTGTTATAAATATTGGCCAAAAAGGAAGAAAAATTCTGATTAAAGGAATTGGAAAAGTTATTCTCCCAAACCACTTGGGTTTCAAAATATCTTTTGAGAAAGTTTCCTATGTACCAGATTTGCCTTATACCTTGTGTCTCTTGGAGTTCTCTGGAAAAAAGGTTTCCAGATTTGTTTTCTTAAAGAAGATAAGTTTGTTATTGATTTGAATGGGAGAACTATCCTGAGTGGAAAAGTTCAGAATAAGTTTATCTGTGTAAACTTGGTCAAGTTTTCAGCTGTGAGCACTGTTGCTCACAATATAAGTGGCCATAAGGTAAAGGAAAGCATTTGTAAAAGTTTTACTTTAGGGGCCAAGACCAGGAATGTGTTCTCAAAGAGTAGAGATTGAACAGAAGTTCCTAGAGACAAATTTTCCATTGATTTGGAAGGGCCATTTTCACAAGTGTCCCTTGGGGGGGAAAGTACTACATGAATCTGGTTGATAAAGCAACTAATTATGTTTGGGTGAAACCAATAAGATCAAAGGATCAGACCACAGAGGAGCTTTTGGTAATCTTCAAAGTCTGGAAACAGAATGGTTTGATGAGGGAGATCAAGAGGGTTATTACTCATGGAGGGGGTGAGTTTGTGGGTAAAGAGTTTGAGAAACTATGGAATTTTTATGGTATCACTCATATAGTCCCTACTGCTAGCACTCCATAAAACAATGGAATAGTTGAGAGGATGAATAGGAATTTATGGCACAAAGTCAGAACTTTTATGGCTCAACCTTGTCTACCAAATTTTTTATAAGCTGAGTTGTTTTGGACAGTGTGTGTGTTGCACAATATTGTGGGTGTTAATGGGAAAAGTGCAAATTATCTATTTTGGAATTTGTACCCCAAAACATCACACCTAAGAACAATTGGTTGCTTAGTGTATTATAGTTTCCACCATAATGAAATGGTTGGAAAGTTAGATCCTAGAGCCAGAACCGGGGCACTTGTAGGCTATGATTTAATAATTAATTCATACAGTATTTATTTTCCAGGGACAAGAAAGGTTTTCCTTAGTATGGATTTAAAATCTGAAGAAAGTAACTTTCCACTCAAAAGGAGTGAAGATAGTGCTGTTCAGTAATCACAGCAGGAAATAGCAATGGAGCCTTTTTCACCAGTAGATTCTGTAGAGAATATCATTAGTGATGATGTTGAGATGGCAGACATCCCACAGGAGGGTTCAGTACCCGCTTCAGGGGAGTCTGTGGAATAATAAACTGATGAGCCTCCACCTCCAGTTAGAAGGAGTGAGAGAAAAAGGATAAATGTTGATAGGTATGGGGAATTGAATTCCCATTATGCTTTTGCATAATATGAAGAATATATGTTTTGGGAACAATGTATGCTTAATGAGATTCTACAGTTAAGTTCAGAAATGGGTAATAGGGTTAACCCAAATAGCTTTGGCCAAGCTATGAACTCTGATGAAAGAGCCAATTGGAAGACAGCTATTTTTGAGGAATTTGATTCTCTAGAAAATAATAGTGTGTTTGAAGTGGTTAAGCAGGATTTAGTTCCAAAAGGAAATACCATTTTTGGTTCTAGCTTAGTGTTGAATAAGAAGTTTGATACTAATGGTTTTTTGAAGATGTTCAAGGCTAGATGTGTTGCACAAGGCTTCAAGCAGAAAGAGGTTACTGATTACCAAGAGACTTTTTTGCCAACTTCAAGGCTTTCCACCTTCAGGTAAATCAATGCTTGAGCAGTGGAGTTGGGTGAATAAATCAGACAGGCTGATTTTGTAACTGCATACTTGAATGCAAAACTTGGAGAGGAGGAGAATTTTTTTATTTCATTTCCTGAAGGTTTCAAGGAATAGCTGGGAGATACCAAGCCAGAAACTATGAAGAAAATATGTGTGAGAAGTTTCCTCTCAGCAAATAAAGGGGAATATTTCCTCAAGCTGTGTAGATCCCCGTATGGATTGAAGCAAGCAGCTAGTTCATGGTATAACACCATGAGTAAGAAACTGATAGAGATTGGTTTCAGGAAAAGTGAGGCCAACCCTTGTCTCTTTGTGAGAAAGGATGCAATTTTGTTTGTATGGGTTGATGACATTATCATTATTGGGAATTGTAAAGAGAGAGTCATGAAGGAACTCAAAAAGGAGTTCAAGATAAAAGATCTTGGCCTGGAACAACATGTGCTGGGAATGAAAGTTAGTAAGAGCAATAATGGGATGAAGTTGGATCAAAACCATTATGTGTTAGCTCTACTTAAGCAGTATGGCTTACAGGATGCAAAGAATTTTGGTACTCCAATGAAGTCTAACGTTTGGTTAGAAAAGTCTACAGATGAAGAGCATCTGGAGTTTGTCAAATCTGAGCACAATTATAGGTCAGCTATTGGATTTCTAAATTATTTGAGGCAGTTTACAAGGCCAGATATTGCTTATGCAATTGGAATCTTGTCACAACACTTAGAGAAACCAAGCATGAGGCATTGGTCAGCATTTAAGAGGGTTATGAGGTATCTTAAAGGAACAAGCAGTCTGGGACTGCAGTTTTCAAAGTCAGAAAACTTTGATTTGGTTGGTTATTCTGATGCAAGTTGGGAAAATGGTAAAACTAGGGAATCAAAAGGTGGTTTTGTATTCTTTTTAGGAAAGAGTCTAGTGTCATGGATGTCTAAGAAGGTGTCAGCAATAAGTCTTTCATCAACAGAAGCAGAGTGCAGAGCATGCCTGTAAGCTTCACAGGAGGAAAAGTGGTTGATAAAGGCATTAGAGGATTCTCATAAACCACAAGGTTTTGCCTTTTTTTATTCTGAAAATCAGAGTGCCATTGCATGGGCAGAAAACCAAGTGTTCCATTCAAGAACAAAAACATACTGATGTTCATTATAACTATACATGTGATGCAGTGAACTGCAGAGAGATTGTGTTACGGTACATGCCCACTTGAGCAATGTTTGAGAATATCTTAAGTCATTAGATAGGAACAAACATCAAGGTTTTGTATCTAGTATGCATATGGCATCCCTTTTGGATTAAGGGGGTGTGTTAAAATACGGATGCACTCATGTTATGTGCATTTTAGTGTTTAATACAAATGGTTTGCAAAAATGGGCCTCTATAGCCCATTAGACATCATGTGGGCCATGTGGGCCTATAGGGATGTTATTGGGTTTGGACATTTGGGCACCAAAACACTTATTCCAGGTCTTTTGGGACACGGGCCTCAATGTGCCTTCCAGGAAGGATGAGCCACCTTAGCCAGATGGGTTTATTTGGGAATAACTTTGCCCAAGGTCTATTTTGGACACACTTGGCCAGACAGGCTGGCCCGCAAAATTGTAGATTTTAGCTCTTTGGGCCTTGGCGGCCCATTGGGCCCGCTGCCTGTGTTGTAGCCCTCTGGGGGACACTTTTTTTCTGCCTGGGCCCAATGGCCTGCAGGGGGAAGGGGACTCCGTTTGGAGTCCTCCCACCCGCTGTGTGCAAGGCCGTGGCCCCGGTCACCCCACCCAGCTGGTTGCAGCCTCCGGGGTGGGTTGAGGCCATGTTGGCTGGTGGCCCCTGCCTCCCTCCCTCTCCTTGCTTAGTCGTGAGGGGGAGCAAGGATGGCTGGTCCTCCCTCCCATTCAGATCAGCATGGAGTGGCCGCAACAAAGCAACTGGAAAGGTGGGGTGGGATTTGACCACGCAGCCACCTCAAGCGTAGAGACAACAAGTTGCAGGGGCCATCTCCCCCCCCCCCCCATTACCAAGGGGGAGGTGACCAGGGGCTGGGTGGGCTTGAAAACTGCCCAGCCCACTCTTTTTTTGAATTGCTCTGGGGTGTATCAATCTCCAGGGCTCCCCAGGGGGGGGGGGGGGGGGTTGACCGCTCCCTCCAGGGATTGAGAGAGAGAGGGGGGCACACATGTCCGCTGGTTACACCTCCCCTCCTGTAATTTTGACCAGGCCCAGAGTGTTTCTTGGTCCACCCTGGCCATACTGAGGGCCAGGGGCTGGTTTCAGGAAGCAACCAGACATGTGAGTTGGTAATAAGGACCAATACAGTCAAGAGGTAATTGTAAACGGGTAACAGGGCTGATTGTAATAGACAACCAGCCAGGGTCTGAACAGCAACAAGGGCTGGTTCAGCCCAGTAAGGGTGTAAACACCAAACTCAACTGGTACAGGGTAGTCATAAGGGTTCAGGGATTAATGCCAAGTGGGCTGAGTAAGCCCAAACCAAGTAGCGAGGCTTGTAGAGCCTGTAGAGCCCATTTAGGGCGGACTTTTTGCCTTTTGCTTGTCATTACATGAGCTCCACATGAGCACCATATTTTTTATTTAAGGAGCTCTTATCCCTGCTTTTTTCCATTCATTCATTCACCAATTCATTGACATTCACCACTTCACCATTTTCTCTACCTCATATTAAGGATCAATCACAAGACATTATTGTCTCAGAACTTCTTTTGATTTAAGTACTTCTCTTTGACTAAGCTTGTGGGCCAATAATTCTGACACCACCACCTTTCTCTCAGGGCCCACCACCTCCCATTACCTTGGTTGCCGGGCCCACAACCTCTTCTAACCCCCCCACATTGTTTGCCGGGGCCAACACCGCCCCCCCTCCTTGCTTGCCGCCCCACCACCCCCACCAGCCCCACCTCTGCCCCTGCCTCCTTGCTTGCCCCCTGTCCCTACCTTGCCCCCCCTATTTAATTTCCCGCTGGAGCCACCATGGTCCCCCCTCTCAATTGCCATGGCCTGCCCCCCTCCCCCTTGCATTAGCCATGCCCCCTGTCAATTCCCCCCCAATGCCTTCCTGCCAAGCCAACCAGCCTCCCCCCACTTGCTGGTTCCTAGGCCCTGCCTACCTGTCCTCAGGCCTAACCAAACCAAACCCAACCCAAACGCCGGGCCCGATTCCCTTACACCCTGGTAAGTTTTTTTTCTTTGTTTTCTGGGTGCTGATGTGATTTTTTTTTGGTACAGTTTTTTTATTTTTTATTTTTTATTTTTTGGTGATCATGTTTCTGGTGAACTTGGGATCAATTTGAGGTTTGATTTCATTTTTTTTGATCTAATCTTGTTTCACCAATGATGTCCATTTGACTGACTGTTTTTTTTTTGGTTTTTTTCAATCCCTCACCTGCTATTGGTGAATGTGCAATTGTTCTCCTACCCCCCTCAAAAGTTTACGCAAACAATCAAATCTGGTCTTTTTCCTTACCCCAATCTAAGTATAGGATTGGGAGGGAAAAACATGGAAGGATATGGCTTGAAAAACACACAGAGAGGAAGAAAGATTAGGGCTGCTTTCCAAAAGACGCTTCAATCCCCCTAAAAATGTTACACAAAAAATCAAATCCTGTCTTGTTCCTCACCCCAATCTAATTATAGGATTGGGAGGGAACAAGATGAAGGAGATGGTTTGAAAAACAAACAGAGAGGTGGGAAGAGTAGGGCTTCTTTCCAAAAGAGGCTTCAATCTTGGGATTCAGAAATTTCTTTGGAAGTTTCTGAGGAAGGTATTAATGAAAAGTTTTTCTGGTCTGGTCAAAAACCACCTCCTTTGGATCTGTCCCCTTCCATTGTTGCCAAAAATAAAAAGAATAGTTGAAAACCCACTCAGGAAGGGTTTGAACCAGCCAAACAAACAATCAAACCCTTCCATTTCTTCCACAAAGGAAAAGTAATTGTCCTTGATCAATCTGATCACCAAGCCCTGGTTGCAATAATCAAATTTGTGCCCTTGGATGAACTCTCAGATCAAGATAAGAAGTACATCAATTTTGTCACTACTTTCCTTCACCATTCAAAAAAATTTGTCAACCCAGTTGGTCCTTCAAGAGCTTGGGGTGGAAAAATGTGGGCAATTGGATGGCAAAAATCAATGGACCCCTTTGAGTTATTTGGACACTATGTAAAGAAATGATCTATTCAATCTTCCCCTCAAGATTATGCTTTTCTCAATGTTAAGGCAGACAAAGTCTCTTGAATTTTGGGACAAATATTTTTCAATTTGGCCAGACTTCCCTTTGAATCAAACCATGAAATTACAAACAAAAATGGCATCCCCTCCCTCTCATCACTCAAATTTGGATCTTTTCCTACTCCCTTTGACTGCTCTGCCCATGCCACCTTCACATCCAACTCTTTTTACAAGTCACCTCAAATTGACAAAGGTGACATCTCCGAGTATTCCTTTTAACTTGCATTTCCAACCCATAAATGAAATGGAAAACTTATTGAAAACACAGACAAATATCAAGTATCTGATGGCTAATTGTTTTTTCCTTACCTTAGCTTTGGAATTGACTTCAAGAAAAAAGGTGTGGTCAAAATGGTTTGGGCAGCCAATAAGTGCAAGCACTGTACTTTTGCTGCTGTGGAGAATGCAACTCATACAAGAATGGCAATTTCAATTCAAATCAACAATACAACCAGAACCACTTGAAGGGGCTTGGGGAGTGGGAAAATATACTGCAGGAAAAATAAATAAATAAAAAGAATTTTTTTTATTGATGGGGTTAAAAATAGTCTTAAGCATTTTTGTAATCAAAAATGTTTTTGTTTTCTTTTTAAGGTTTTCATCAAAGCAAATATATATAAAAGCCCAGCATTAGATTAATGTTCTTCAATTGATCTATTTTTCTATTGCTACCAATGTATGCTGCAGCCAGCGAACACTTATCCTATTTTTCTGTTGCCAGTTGTTCCCTCTCCATTTACAGTCGTGCTTGTTGTCAATTCTTCTCCTTTTCCTCTTTTTGAAATTCTAGCTCAGCCTGTTTCAACTTCCACTCAGCATGCCATTTTTGCTTATGGTAAAACCTCTTGGCTTTCTGCTTTTGAAAATAAATAGCCAGTTGACAATCTGAATTCTCCTTTTCAAACTGAAGTTTTTCAGATTCAATTTGCAATTTCACTGTTTTTCAGAGGGGAATAGGAATGAGCTTTATTTTGAAAGCAAGGAGAATCAAATGGGATTACTTGAATCTTGCTTCTCCATGTTCTCCTCAAAGCCCAAAAAATTTGAAGTGTTTCTCCTCTTTTGAATGCTATTGGTGTTGATGTTGATGGAATTGGAAGCCTTTTGCTTTCCCTTTGCAGAGGAGGTTTGTGTGGGAACATCATTTCTCTCATTTGAAGGGGATTTTGGAGGCCCTATTGGCTTGAGTTTCCAGCCATTCAGGAATGGATGATCCTGTTTCTTTCAAGAGTGATGAAGTTATGAGGATAGTGATGAAGAGATGAAGAGCAATGAATCAATTTTTTTTCCAAAAATGTTGAAGTTAGAAGAAGGTGGGAAGCCACGTGTGGATGACATGGACGGGTGGTGGAAGCGTTTAAATCCTTTCTTTAAACAAACCCACTTATTTCCAGGTAAATCTTACACTTCTGATATGAAATAAGTGGTTTTTTTTATTTTTAATGGCAGATTCCGTTTGAAACACGCCATTAAAAAATGGCTGGTTTGCTTAACTCTGATACGCCCCAATGAGGGTTTCAAAACAAATTTTGAGATAGAGATCTTGAAAAAAATGAGAAGCCAAGCTTTTTCATTGTGCACAAGCACTGGGGGTTGCAAATTATTTCAAAAGTGGGGCCATAGGAGTGAATGAAGAGTTGGGAAAGATTGAGTGACTTTGAAATTAGTCAAATGATTAAATGGAAGATCTCACCAGCCACAAGAAAATGCAGTCTTTTTGAAAGTTGTGGTGCCTTTTTCTTTGGGTTGGTTTGTGAGTAACAAGGATGAAACAAAGAAGAAATACAAAGGAGAAAGAAGAAAAGGGATGAAACAAAGAAAAAATATCAATCAGCAAAAAGAAGATTGAGAAATTATAATGAGAAGAAGGAAGGTGAAGGGAGTGATTGATTTGGGTGGGTTGAGTGATTGAGTTTGTAATAATTTGGGAAGAGGTGTGAGTTTGAGGTGATGAAAATTTGGTAAGATGAAAAAGTTGATTAATCTGGTTGAAGACTTGTCCAACAGATGGATGAGAGTGATCTTGGTCAGGAATAAATTTGGAGAGTCCACACTGGGAGGTCCTGATGTTTCTCCTTGATTAGCATGGAATTCATTATTTTAAAAGTTAGAAATAAAGTGCTATCATCTAATACTGAGGCATCTGGATGAGAATCATGTGACTTTGATTTCTGATGCTCTGAAGAACAGGATAAGAAAAGTTGTGGTTTCCTTGGGAGGATTATGAATGAAAAATATTAAGGTTATTCTATTCATCCAAAGTAAGTAGAGTTCAATAGGATTTTCAAGCTGCAGTTTTCAAAATTTAAGATTTTCTATGAGGATGAAAGATCAAGTATTGCAAAGTTTAAGTCATCTGGAGTTAGAGTTGATTCTGAGTTTCAGTCACTGTTAAATCTGTTAAATAAAAGTTAGAATGTATTCTGAGTTTCAGTTACTGTTAATTCTGTTAAATCTTACAAAAGAGTATGAATCTGCGGTTAGATTAATTTCTCAATTGGATCCTCTTCCTGGAAAAGAGGATTTTCTTAGTATATTTTTGAAGGATTAAATTCAGTTTAAGATGAAGGGAAATACTGGGACAGCTTGGGTTGGAAAGGTTGTAAACTGTTCCCGCAAGGGTACAAAAAATCACTTATCCAAGGTCCTATGCTAAAAATTCCAAAGGAAGGGCCATTTTTCAATAGAATGCAAGAAGGGACAAAGAATAGGAAATAAGTGGAATATTGAAAGAGTCCAATCTAGCAATTTATAATTTTACCATGGTAGCAATTGGTTCAACCAAAGGAACTGTTGGGAACAGCTCAAGTGTGGTTGAAAAACCCATGTTGGAGGAAGAATTTCACTACAACAGAGAAAGGGAAGATAACAACCTACAAATCAACCTGTTTGATTATTCGGTGGTTATTCTAGAAGTTGAAACTAGGATTTTTTCATTCAATAGTAAATTTAATTTATATTTAGGAGGATTTATTTCCCGGTCATGGTTGACTCTGGCTGCAGAGAACAGCTGTTTTTCAATTCAAATTTATTTCATGATCTGAGAAATTTTGATGTACTTGTCAATATTTTTCAGAAAGGGAGGGAAACCCAAATCAAAGGGATTTGAAGTTTCATTATTTAAAAAAAAAAACTTTTTGATCTCAGCTTTTGAAAAATTGTCCCATGTGTTGAATATTAAATACTCATATTAAAGGGTATCAAAGTTAACCAAACCCGCCATTTCAAACCCGCAATTAAAAATCAAAAAAACCCACTTATTTCAGATCAGACGTGTCGAAGTTAACCTGAAATAAGTGGGTTTTTTCAAATAAAGTATTTAAATGCATCCACCACCTGTCCGCGTCATACACCCCTGTCTTCCCACCTCCTTCTACCTCCGACCTCATCGGAAACTTTTTTACCCCCACCCTCATCATAAAATTGATTGACCACTCTCATCACTTTATCGCTCTCATCACTTGATCACTCTCATCCACTTCATCGCTCTCAAAACTTCATCGCTCTTAAAACTTCATCACTCTCATTGCTTAACCGCTCTCATCACTTGATCACTCTCATCCACCTTATTGCTCTCAAAACTTCACCACTCTCATCACTTTATCACTCTCATCACTTGCGTAGCTCAAACTCTTTCAAATGGCCCCTCAGCGAACCTCCCCCCACAAGTCCAACACACCCAAGAGAACATCACCAAGGAACTCCACAAAAAACAATCCTCCCCCATCAGCTTCCAAGGGCTCAATTCAGCTCAAGAGAGCTGATCACATCATCCTGGTAAACTGGCTGAAAATTCCCTCCAACTACAATGCCTGCTTTGGATCCGACAACAAAACACGTGTTGGCCAACCTCAATCCTCTAAGGTCAATGGTTATCCCCTGATGGCCAATGAACTCAAGAACAAAACAAAAGGTAGGCTGGATCTTTCATCCAAACAGATGAGGGAGCCGTTCAAAAACTATTGAGCCAAGTACAAAAAGGCCCACTCCATGTCTATCTCCACTGGCTTTGGTATCACTGACTTGGACAAAGCCAAAGGAATCAACTCGGTGGTTGATAAGTTGGACTCCATTTGTCCTTTTTATATTCAAATGGATGAAATCTTCGGAAAGGAGGCCAACATCACCCCCCTAGCTGCTTTTGATGCCCAACAATCCGATTCCGTTGATGCCGAGGACTTGGCTGGGGATGCTCAGCCTACCAACGGGGACCTTGATGAAACCTTGGCCTTGGAGTGGCCCCCATCTGATGACAAGGAGGATATTCAAACACAATCGGCTCCAATCACTTCTACTTTGGTATTGATTGATCAGTCAATCCCGACCTTGGACCCCTCACTTCCTTCTTTTGATTTCTCTCTTCCTGGGGCAGAACAACTGGAGAACTTGCCCAATGAGGAGGATGTTATTCCTGGATCACCATTGCCATCAACATCTGCTCAAGTAAGGAACTAAATTGTTTTTGATTCTGTCTGGTTGCTCCTGACTGATTTACATTGTAAAAAAACAGGCTCATCCATTTTTGATTGGCCAAAAACTCAAGCCAATGGGGCCTCCCACATTGCCTTCAAATACTAGTGAGGACTTTCAGACTCAAACCTCCTCTGCCAAGGGTAAGCAGAAGGCCTCCAATTCCATCAATGTCAACCCCAAAAGTCATCAAAAGAGGAGAAACACTTCCAGTTTTTCGGGCTTTGAAGAAATCATGGAGAAGCAAGATTCATGTAAGTTGATTGATTCAATATCCTTGCTTTCAAAATCATGCTCATTGCCATTCCCCTCTAAAAAACAGAGAAATCACAAATTGAATCAGATAAACTTCAGTTTGAAAAGCAAAAGTGGGATTGCCAACTGGCCATGGATGGTCAAAAGCAGCAAGCCGAGACTTTGGCTAATCAACAAAAATTGGATGCTGAGTGGAGGTTGAAACAAGCTGAGCTAGAGTTTCAAAAAGAGGAAAAGGAGAAGGATCGGCAGCAAGTGCAACTGGAAAAGGAGAGGGAACAACGGGCAAACAAAAAAAAGGATAAGGTATCAGTAGCTTTGGCTTGCATTGGCGGTGGTAGATCGGTAGAAGAAATACAGCAGATTACTCAAATGCTGGGCTTGTAAATATATTTTCATGGATGAAAGAAAAACAAATTATTTTTTACTACAACAACGTTTGAGAGCATTCT
Organism: Puccinia polysora; assembly: GCA_025617555.3. NCBI lineage: Eukaryota > Fungi > Basidiomycota > Pucciniomycetes > Pucciniales > Pucciniaceae > Puccinia > Puccinia polysora. Next base: position 35,730,164 of record CM062628.1, read on the forward strand.
TAACCCCACCAATATACAAATCTTTTTTGTTTTTATTGATATTTTTTTCTCTAGAGTAAATTTGGCCGTTTTTCATGTCCCTACAAGTGCTCTGAGTTTTTTTATTAATTTGGAGTGACATGGCCATTCTGGTATGGGTTGCTGTGTCCACAGCTGGAAATGTACAGTGCTTGTACTTGTTAGCCGCCCAACCCATTTTGACTATACCTTTTTGCTTGAAATCAATTCCAAAGCCAAGGTCAGGAAAAACAAATTGACCGTCCAAAACTTGATATTCATCCGTATCTTCAATAAGTCAACCATTTGATTTTTTGGTTGGGACCACAAGTAAAAAGGAATAGCCAGAGATGTTGCCTTTGTCAATATGAGGAGAATTGTAAAAAGAATCCGAGGTGAAAGTGAGGTGTGGGGAGCAATCAAAAGGTGTAGGCTTGGAACCAAATTCCAACGAAGAGAAAGAGGGGATGTTGCTGTCCTTCATGGTATCACGGTTTGATTCAAAGGCAAGTTTGGCCAAATTTCGAAACATTTGTCCTAAAATTCGGGATACTTTGTTGGCCTTCAAGTTGAGGACAGCGTAATCTTGAGGAGAAGATCTAATGGATGATTTCTTCACATAACGTCCAAATAACTCCAAAGGGTTCATCAATTTTCGCCAACCAATTGCCCACATTTTTCCACCCCAAGATCTTGAGGGACCAACCGGGTTGACAAATTTTTTTGAACTGTGAAGGAATGTCGTCACAAAGTTGATATCTTTCTTATCTTACTCAGATAGTCAATCCAAAGGCACAAATTCAGTGACGGCAACGAGAGCATGGTGATCAGATTGGTTGAGAACAATAAATTTTCCATGGTGGAAGAAGTGGAAAGCCCCAATTGTCTGTTTTGCTTGCTTAAATTCTTCCTGGGTGGGTTTTCGAGATTTGTTTTTCTTTTCAGCCATGATAGCAGGGTACAGATCCAAAGGGCATAGCTTTCGTCTAGACCAGGCAAACTTTTCCTTGATCAAGTCGTCAGTCACTTCCAAAGAAATTTCCAAATCCCTCATTTGAGCCCTCCTTCTTCTACAATTCCTCTGCTTGCCAACTCTCTTTATGTTTTTCATACCATCTCCTTCCATCTTTCTCCCTCCCAGGCACTTGCTGCACCCAAGGTGAGGATCAAGGTGAAATTTGAATGGATGTATAACATTTTGAGTTTGGTAGGCATTGAAGGAATCAATATCAAAAAAGGGGTTGGAAAAACAAAAAGACAGGTCAAACAAATAAAAAAAAAAAATTTCAGCAACGTTCTCATTATGGAAACGGTGGGATTAAAAAAATCAAAAAGAGATGAAAATCAACGATTCCTCTGCTTGCAACCTCTCTTTATGTCTTTCATACCATCTCCTTCCATCTTTCTCCCTCCCAGGCACTTGCTGGACCCAAGGTCAGGATCAAGGTGAAATTTGGATGGATGTATAACATTTTGAGTTTGGTGGCCAGTGAAGGAATCGATAGATATCAAAAGAATAGAATTAGATGGGGAGGAGTGGTAATGATGAGGAGCCGCAGCCGGCATCATACTAGGCGAACCAGAATGTCCCAGGACGTAGCTTGGTTGGCGTCAGACTTGAGAGAATGTGTTCTGGCCAAGCTCGAAAACCTAAAAAAAAAAAAAAAAAAAAAAAAAAAAAAAAAAAAATTGGGAAGTCAGTTCCTGTACCCTACAACAACCCTGCATCAATTGGCCCAAACGATTGGCCAATTGATGGCGAATCAATCGCTCGATTGATTGCAAATCGATCGAGAAATTGATTTGCAATTGATCGAGCAATTGATGGCCAATTGATGGCCAATCAATTGCGAATCAATCAAGCAATCGATTTCTTGATTGATGAGAGGAGAAATTGGAGGAGGGGAGGGGCTCACCTTGAGGGATTGATCTTGAGGGATTGACCAAGGGATCCAGGGGGGGACTACAGGTTGAATGATCAAAGGATCAGCAACTGGTGAGGGGAAGGAAGAGGAAGAGCGTGGAGGGGGCTAACCGGGATTAGGAGGAGGGGATTCAGTGAGTGAGGTGAGATGAGGTGGTGGTGATGAGTGAGGTGGTTTGGTGAGGAGGAGGCAGGGTTTGAAGGGTGAGTGAGTGGGGTGGATCCAGGGGGGGACTACAGGTTGAATGATCAAAGGATCAGCAACTGGTGAGGGGAAGGAAGAGGAAGAGCGTGGAGGGGGCTTACCAGGATTAGGAGGAGGGGATTCAGTGAGTGAGGTGAGATGAGGTGGTGGTGGTGAGTAAGGTGGTGGTGATGAGTGAGGTGGTTTGGTGAGGAGGAGGCAGGGTTTGACCGGTGAGTGAGTGGGGTGAGGTTGAAGGGGTTGAGTGGTGAGGGGGAGGGGGGTGGCATTTGGTGAGTGGCAGGGTTTGAGGTGGAGGTGTTTTTGGATTCAAGTCCACTAAAAAAAAAAATTAAAAAAAAACTCAGCCTATGAATCTTGGGTGAACAACCAAAACCAAAAAAATACGGTGAAGGGAATTTTTACCAATTTCAAAATCAAAAATTACTCATCAAAGCGAGCAAGGGTGAGAGGAAGAATCCGCTCTCTCATAGAAGAAGATGAGGGACCAGATGAGACAGGGATGACTTGAGGCGGATCAGGAATATCATCTTGGAATATTTCGTCCCATTCATCTTTGATGTCGGCCAAAAGGTTGTGAAGGATTACACAAGTGATAATCCAGTTGATGAGGAACCTCATATCTTTGGAACATTGGAGCTGGTTTCGCATCTCCTGTAAGCTGGCCCATCTTCCTTTCAGAAATCCTATGGCATGCTCAATCCGAACTCGTGATTGGGCAAGATGATAGTTAAAATCAGTTTTTCCTTGATCATTGGACAAAACATTCCGGTATGCTGGAACTACATATTTCCCACTAGCATAAGACGAATCGGCCAGAAGGTATTGATCTTGGTCAAAGTAGATCTCTGGTTTTTGGGCAATCCGCATCTGATTGAAAACATATGAATCATGACAAGAACCTGGAAGGCCAGCATGGAGGGAGATGAACTTCTTGTTGTTATTGCAAACAAGTTGTAGTGCCACAGATTATCTAAACAAAGAGATGGAACATATTTGGTCAGTGTGTGATTCAAAGTTTTATCATAGCGATTGGAAAAGAAATGAATCAATTGCCTTTTTTTATGATCAAAATAGTGGTTGCCATCTAGGTTGGGTTTTTGACTCAAGGGGATGGTGGTTCCATCAACAAAACCAATGCAACCAGGAAAGCCTTCTGTCTCCATTACTTGAGATATCTCCTTACGTTCTTCTTTGGTTGGCCATGAAAGGACCAAGCAACGGAAAGATAGGATAGCAATCATGACTCTTTTGGTGTATAAGTCAATGCTTCCGTAACCGACTGAGAATAGATTTTCCAATCAATGGATTGCTGCTCCATTTCCATTTGACCCTAATCTACAAAGAGCAATGGCAATTTGGATGGCTGGATCGCGTTGAGGATTGCCAGAATTTTTCTGGAAGATTTGGTGGTATTCAATCATTGCCAAAAGTTTCATGAAAGAAGGCAACAAAGTTTGGAACAGTTGCTGGAAGCTTAAGTCAGAGAGGAGATGAAGCTTTTGCCTTTCATACATAGGGTTATGGAGAGTGTGTATTCTTGGAACCATGTATTGCTTTGCCAACAGAGAATTCAAAGCTAACCAAGTTGATTCCAAATCAAAGTCTGAATCAGAGTCTGAATGGGAGTCAAACAGTAGCAAAAGTTCAGTCAGCTTTTTTGCGTTTTTAACTTGCTGGCGGGATGTTTGATTGGACATGTTGAGAAAGGTGGTGAGTGATGTGGGGTGATGAGATGATGATGGGATTTGTGTGAAGATGGGTATGTGAAGGTATGTGAAAAGCAATAGAGATGTGTGTGATGCAATGGAGATGGGACTGGTATGGATTTGCTGATGTGGATGGGTGTTTTTGATGTGATGGATGGTGGATGGATGATGATGCATAAATGACGGTTTTAATGGCGTGTTTGATGATTGAAATCCGCCATTTTCATGAAACACGCCATTTTGAAATACACCAGTTAGGGGGTATGTGTATTTCAGAAACCCGCCATTAAAAATGGCGGGTTTTGTCAAAAAAAATGGCGGGTTTCTAATGGCGGGTTTGCTAACTTTGATACGCCCTATTGTGTTTTTAAATTGATGTATTTTTTTTGGTTTTAACATTCTTCCACAGCAGAAAATTGGTTCATGTGTCTTTCTTAATATCATTTCATGTGCATCCCTTGAATCTGTTATCTGAAAGTTTCAAATTTCTGCTTCATTATTTTTCTTTTTGGTCCTTTCTTTTGCGCTATACTTCACCACAAAGACTGAGGAAACTCCATTTGAAGATGGGACACAAATCATCTCTTCCCACCCTGTTTGAGGCCTTCTTTATTTTTAAAATACCAGGAAATTTAATTCTGGAAATTAGTCTCTTATCAGAAATCATCAACTCAAGCCTTGCCACAACAATCTCATAAACCAACAGCAACCATCTCAACCTTCTTTCCAAAATATCCATAAAGTGATTTGAAGTGCTCTTAATAACTAAAATGGAAAAGCTCACTCAAGGCACCTTTTCTTCCCTTCTTCTCTTTCAGACTTGCAGTTGCCAGATAATATCATTCTTAAATCTTTATCTCCTAGTTTTTTCCTCTTTTTCTGTTCACTTTCTAACTTAAATTAGAAGATTTTTTCTGTTTTTTAAATCTTTTCTTGTCTGTTTTAGTTCTTCTTTCTATAATTTTTTTTCTTTCACCCAAATCTTGTATCTCCTTGAAATGAAATTCAGCTTGGTTCTGTTTTTCCAGTAGGATTTTGAAAAATTTTCAAAACCTATGAAATTCACAAAAATTGACCTTCACCAATTCCAGAACCAGGGGGAGTGTTAAAACAGCTCCAGGCATTCAAGGGGTGGATGGCACAGGCACTATTGCGTAGAGAACTCAGGAAATTGAAGATTTTATTGCAAGGGATGAGGGGTAAAATGAGGACAGGGGTTTACAAAGTAAGTAATGAGATGAATCCAAAAGTAAGGCTCTGGAGGAGGCCGATTGACTGAATCCTATAACAGAAACACCAGAGGGGAAATTGAGATGAATTATTTAGTCTTCTTGGCTTTATTGTGATTAGATGGCACCCATTGGAAGGTAAATAACTGATGAAATTCCACAAAAAAGATGAAGAGAGATGGAAACAAAACCAGCCTGGTGGGCAAGGATACCTTTTAGAAAAAACAAGTTCATTAAAAACAGATGATGAGATAATAAAAGAGATCAAGAATGAAAATTTATGCTGTCATGAGGATGTGAATCTGAAGTGAGAGGTAGAAAAGAATTTGGCAAGACTGAAACACTAGGACAGGAAGAATGGGAGAGTTAGGACAACAACAGACTGAGAAGGAACTAGTTGGAATGAGATAACCTGAGTTCAAGAGAGATTATTGTGTCTTTCAAAGTTCTGGTTCTCACCAGATGATGTTTACTTGAGTTAGCGGATCCAGGGAGAGAAGGCCAATATGGTTTTAAGGAGATTGGTTGTTTTAATTAGTGGATCTGAGAGTTTGAGGTGGAGGAAGGGTGGATGGACAGGAGATGAGGAACCTTGAGGATGAGTGGCCAAGTCAAGGAGTGACGTGAAGAGATGTGAGGGACGAGCAGAGAATTGATGGCAAGGCAAGGATTGAGTGGACAATGGATGTGGAAAATGGAACAAGTTGGGGAGGTGGAGTGGAAGAACGTAGCTGGGAAAGGAATTTAGAAGGTAGAAGAGAGTGGCTGTTGAGTGGGAAAGTGGAAAGTGAAAGAGGATTAAAAAGTGGGAATGGAGGAAAATGAGAAAGAATGGTCATGAAGGGCAAGACAGGTAGTGACGTGTGCAGTTGTGACGTGGAGAGTGAAGCTAGGCACAGTAGAGTAGGGAGCTTCCACAGTGAGAGAGACAAAAATTTCAACACCCCCTGTCATCTGGTGAGAATTGAACTAAGAAGCACTTTCTGTTAGAACTTCCAACAATTGAGTGGAGGAAGCTTTGGTGATTGAGTGGGCAATCATGGCAGAGGTTGGGAAGAGTCTGACAGTAATTTGATTTTTGGAGTAAAAATCCCTGGGGAACTTCATTTTTATGTTGATTTGTGGTCTTTGAGTTCCAGCCAAAATGTTTTAGTTTGTTGATTTGGCCCTTGTTTTCAATGTGAAAGATAGTAGGTCCTGGTTTGGAAATCCACAGTTTGGTGAAAATTTGGAAGAGCCAGGTGTTTTCCTGAAGACCATTAGACATAGAGGAGAGTTTGGACTCAGTGGATGACATGGATATTTTCTGCTGATTCTTTCTGTTCCAAGAAACTGGGCAACTTATCCAGAAGGAAATGTTTTGGCTTTGATATATGCAGTTAATGGGATGATTGGCGCAGGTTGCATCATTAAAGAAGGAGATGGAGGACGATTCAGAATGAGAGTGCCTGAGAGTGAGAGAGTTCAATCTTGTTCCCTCATGGTACTTCCAGCAGTGCACCACCTGTTTCCAGTGGCTCATCCCAGGCTTTTTGTTATAAGATGAGAGCAGAGATACAGCAGATGGCAGATCAGGTAGGTAAGAATACCAGTAAAGGCCCTGTATTTGACTTTTAGCTTCCTGAATTTTTCTAGCTCCAATGTAAACGCTGGGCCTAGGTGAGTGAGAGGAGTGAGAGTGACTATGGCTTTGCAGTCAGTTAGATCAAGAAGTTTCAGTCCTTTATTGATGAGAGCATATTGGCTGAGGGAGAAGGATTCTTGGGAAATTTCCACATCTATTCTGAGGAGAGTATCAGGATCATGATCTGAGGAGTTGGGAAACCTGAGAAGAAAGAGTTGTTTGAAAACTTCATTTTTTCCATCAACTATGAGATTTTCCACGTGAAAGAATATGAATCAATCTCAATTTTTGTGGAGGGATATGCAGGCTTTAGCTGTTGAATCTGATATTCAGGGTCCTTGAACCAAAATTTCAGCGTGTGATACCAATTTGTGGAAGCCTGCTAAATCCTGTAGAGGGATTTATTCAACTTCAAGAAAAGAGAAGTTCAATCAGATTCTTTGGCATTCCTGATGTAAGTTTCCTCAGCAAGAGGTGAATAAAGAAAATTGCTCTTTACATCAAATTGAAAAAATGGAAGCTTTTTGTCAAAGCAGAGGATGAGAAAAAGGAGAAAGGATGTAAAAGTGCCAGTGGGAGCAAATGTGTCCACATATTTAACCCCAGGAAGTTGTGAAACCCCCTGAACACAACAACAAGCCTCAAAATTTTACTTAGAGGATAATTTAGCCGGCTTGAGTCTGGTTGCCCAAATTCTGAGCAGGTAGTGATTGGGAATTCCATGTAATTCTTTCCATAAATCATGTTATTCAATTTTTTGCAGCTCAACATTTTTATTGTCCTTGACCAAGCTGGGATCTTGCTTCTGAGTTTGATGGCTATATATGAGCTGCCTGACCTTGGAAGTCCTAGGCCTGAGGACTTGTGCCACTGGTTCTTCAATGTCAGTGCCTATAGCCAGAGGTGATGCAATTATTCTTGGACTCTTGATAGAGCCCTGGCTGGCAACTTGAGTTGACTTGGAATATTCTGCATATTCCTCAAAAGGAAACAGGTTGTTTTTAATAGAACATAAAGAGTGGTGAGTTGAGCAGGAACAAAAAAGGGGGATGTCTCAAGGAGTCACACCTAATAAAAGACCAAGAGTGGGGAGTTGAGCAGGAACACAAAAGGGGGACGGCTCAAAAAGGCACCACTGGAGGACAGAGACGGCAGTCAATGTATTGTGATTAGTGATGGAATTTACTGAAATAAAGAAATCATGCAACAAGAGGGATGTGAAAAGAGTGGAGATTTTGAACATAATAAAACACCAAGATTGGTGAGTTGAGCAGGCACACAAAAGAGGGATGGCTTAAGGAGGCACATCTGAGGAAAGAAGAGGAAAAAATTCTTTAGGAACTTCACAAGTTGGAGTAGAGGGTTGTTATAATGAAACTTACCTGGAGGACAGAGACGGAAGTCAACTTGATATGATTAGTGACGGAGTTGAATGTAGTAAGAAATCTATGTCCCCCAGGAGTAACATTAAGCTGAATGAATGACAAGATTATGTTTCACCTCCATGAATAACTATACTTTGTGACAGCGCGGCGCGATTGTTCTTCCTGGTACTCAACTTTCAATACCCCCCGTCCTCTTTAGTTTGCCAGGTTCAGGGCACCACATTTGCTTGTATGTTTGACCTTTTTGAGTGCTTTGGTGAACCACAGCATTGGTGAACATGTTGGCAATGTTGGAAGAGGTGGGAAAATAGGCAATTGTTACTGAGCCTTCACCCACAACCTTTCAAAACTGGTGGAATTTCACATTGATTTTCTTGAAGTGAGACTGGTAAATCAGATTAAGAGAGAGCATGAGAGTGCCTTGGGTTTCAACCCAAAGATTGGGGAAATGCTGCAGGGAGTGCCCAAGCAATTTGAGCATTTCCAGGAGCCAAACTTCCTCCTGAATCCCCTTTTAGACAGCTTTTTACTCTGCTTCTGTTGTGGATGTGGATACCAAATCTTGCTTTTTGGACTTTCAGGAGATGACAGAACTTTCTAGCCAGACCACATAGGCTGAGCAAGAACAACAAGTGTCTGGGCAGTTGCCAATGGTGGAGTCAGTGAAGACTTCCAGGTTGCCAATGTTTGAACTGCACAGGGTGAGCTTGACATTGAAGGTCCAAGAAAGATAGCGCAAGATATGAGTGACAGTATTCCAGTGAGTACCATTGGGATTTTTAAGGTGTTGAGACAATTGGGAGAGGTAGAAACCTATGTCCGGTCGCGTCAATACTGCTAGGTAGTTGAGTAGTCTGATGGCCTGGATTTATTTGATGCCCCTAGAGGGGAATGCCTGGTGTTCCTTGTCATTCAATGCCCAGAGGCAAGTGTTGGGTACCATGGCGTCGCGACGGGGCCGCAGTCTTCCATGTTTTATTTGGTCAGAATGGGCTCAAGGTAGGATTTCTGAGAGAAGGATAAGGTTTCCCCAACACAGCAGAGGCGGATTTCCGGTAGAAGCCAATCCTCCCCAAGATCTTCAATCAGGTACTGCTGAGAAATAAGAACCTTGAATCAATTCACATCATGCTGATTATAATGGGGTAGTCCATATAGACATGAAAAAAGCATTCCCAGTCTTTAACATTTGAGATGAAGAGGAAAGGGCGGGTGGGCAAAGCCACAAAGCCCAAAGAAGCAAAGAAGCCTTTGAGTTCACCTTACCATACAGGTGGCGCCTGCTTGAGGCCATAGATTTTTTGTTTGAGTCTCAGAAAGAAGCCTGAAGGAATCTTCATACCAGCAGGTGCGTGCAAGTGAATTCTTTCCTGGAGGTCTCTGCTCAGGAACAAATTCTTGGAATGCATTTGGTGGATTTCATAGCCTTTGGCCAGACCAAGGGACATTGCAACACAGAGAGCAGTTGAGTGGCCAGTGGGAGCATAGGTGAGATTGTAGTCTTCATTGCTGTCAGCTTGCTACTATGTACAGAGCAACCTGTCAATGGCAACACAAAACTATGAAAAATCAGAATATCTCAATTAACAAGATAAGGAGTGAGAAATCCATCAATATTATTACAGAAATGGATTCCTCACCCAAAATCAGGTAGGGTCACTCACTGACCCCACCCTTGAGTTCCAAGTCCTTACATTTTTAAAATAATTAGAAAGAAAAGTATTAAAAATTACAACACCAGTATGGAACTTTTTGGCCATTCTAAAATTTCACACGTGTTGAAACGTATAGGGTTTACACCTAAAATTCACCCAGAATTGAGGTGTTGTGTATATTTTAGGAGTTACATGCGGTAATGTGTTATGTCACAATTCCCGCGCGCAGCCCCGCATCATTAAATATCCCTACGTACTTGTAGTAGCAGATTCCTGCGTACTAGAGACCCGCGCGCAGCTGATTCTGCCACGCACGCAGCGGATGCTACCCTGCGCTTATCTCTACTAACTGATCCCCGCGTCTGGATCCGTCGTGACTAATCTGACAACCAGGTACCGCTCAGAAGAGCTACAACCTAGTTAGAGTTGACTAGTATATATAACAAACTGACATATGCATTACTAATGATCTAAAAAGATCAAAACTAAAATAAAATTAATGAAACTTAAGTTTAAAAAATTTTTTAGTAATAAATCAAAGATCAAGGATTACCACCTAAATCACTGACCCTGATCTTTGAAGACCACGAGACAGTACAAGGATTTTTCATAAAAATTATTAAAAATTATCTACATGATCAGCAGATGATAAAAAATCAGTAAACATCCACATCTGTCCGCTTTAAAGCAATATCAAAAGTAAAAATGAAGGATGAGTACAGAATGATCAAATTTACACCATAACAGATTAACAGATCCTGTGGCTAAAATAGTACAGAAATCCAGAAGATATAAGGACAGCTGATTGACAGCACCAAGTGGAAGTGCCACTCCTGCCCTGACTGGCTTGCCAGCCTCAGCCCATGAGCAGAACCCTCTCTACGTACCCTGAGAAGCTCAAAATCACCCAAAAAGGTATTTATACAGACCTCTTTGGATCCATTAATCAATGATCAGTTTAGCAGGAATTATTTATTATCAATCATATACTGTGTCATTTTTGATCAAGTGTTTATATGAAGATAAGCAAGTAATTTATGACTTAGTCTGTAGTAGTATTATTTATCCTTATTAACCAATCAACCCTTGAATTTTAGTCAAGCAATCTACCCCATCTGCTCTGAAACCCTTCCAATTATTCAAGGATTCTCCTGGTAAAGTGCTCAGAGTGAGTGTTACCCTTCCTGTCTTGACCATTTGTGCTGTTAAGACCAGCCATTAGTGGAATAAGTCCTTTCTAAGGCACCCATCTTTATTCCAAGGTTCTTAAACTGCCTAAGGAGGCCCCTTGAAGAGAGGTTGCTAGTCTGTAAAGATCCCCAGTAGTATAATACTGTGGCCCCTCTTTTATATTATACTGAAAACCATTTATTACCAAACCAATTAAACCTTGCAACTGCTCTTATTACATCATTTATTTGAGCTTCTAAGTGTTTATTATTGGAATAATAATAATTATTATTATTCAGGCATTTTTATCACTCTCTGTAGCTAAAGGACTGCAAGGTTCCTGGTATCAGAGTGCTGACAATTGCTTTGTCTGTTGCCTTGGGAGCAGATCCTAGCCTTGAAATTTGCAAAATTGCCAAGTTTTTCCAGTTTCTCACAAAACACCCAGACTGTTTTCAGAAGAGGCACTCCCAGTGGGATAGGCACAATATTGCAGACATTGAGATTCTGCATAGCCTCAAGCTCTACCTGAATTGCATCCAGCCAGCTTCCCCACTCCAGGGAGAGTTTGGCTTTGCAGAAGTTGCAAGGCACCCCATCACTGGCAATGGAGAGCAGGGCCTGGACCGCGAAGAACATTCTTGTTACATTGGGACAACACTTGTGGCTCAGGATCTTGGACTCATTGAAATTGGAGGATATGTCCTGAAAATTTGTGGATATGTCCTGAGGGGCTTTTTCCAAGGCCAGGAAAAAGTCCCAACCCGGAAGAGCCCTTTGCAAGATTTTGGGTGGCTGAAGGTGGGGGGAATAGTGTGAGGAGATGGGCTTTTATGCCTTTGCCTTGCTAGGTTTATTGTCCAGGGGCTGGTGAAGAGGTGGGGTTTTGTTGGAAGGTAGGGCATTAGTGGGGTTGGGCATTGCAGGCTAATCAAGCAACTCAAAGAAGAGCGTGCCAATTTCATTTCAAGCAGGTGGGCTGAGGAGCAGTTTTGGACCTGGAAATTCATCTTCAACAAAGCGTGTGTTGTGACTACAATTAATGCAGACATCAAAGTTAAGGACTCTCCGGTTGGGTAGGCTGATTTGGTAGCCAAGAAGGATTCCCTTAGTTGCTGTGTTTCCAAACTTCCGTTGTTGCAAGAATTTGGGAAGGTTGACAAAGGACAGGCAGCCAAAGGGTTTAAGCCAAGCCAGTTCAAACAGCCTTTCAAACTATAGGTCATATGGAAATTTCCATTTTGAATTTCTTCTGGGAGTTATGTTCTCAAAAACACCGCAGTCATGACTGCCTCAGCCCAGTATGTGGAGGCAAGCTTTTCTTGTCTTAATAGAGTCTGAGCCTTCTCACTGCTTGTGCAAGTCCCTTGCTCTGCAGAAGAGTTCTTCCGGGGATTGTGCAGACTAGTAACATAGACCAAGATTGCCTTCTTCTCAAAGAAATCAATGAGTTTGGTGGATTAAAATTCTCCTCCGCCATCCATTACAAAATTCTTTATTGTTGTAATTTTGAGATTTTCCATTTTAGTTACAAAAGAAACAAATGAAGATAATGCATTGGATTTCTTGGAGAAAATGTATGAAACTCTATAGCCGGTGAACCATTTGGTGATTTTAAAATAGCACTGGCCACCTGAGAGAGAGGCAGCTCAATGTTTCCACTGAGATCCATGAAGATTTTCTCAAGAACTTGAGTTGCTGGAGGAATAGTTCCTTTAAAAGGGATTCAATTTGATTTAGCCAAGCAAAATTTATCACAATGGAGCAAATCAGCATTTACCCCATACAGGTGTTTCACTGCTTTGTTGCTAGGTTGCCCAGTGTGTTGGTGCAGCAGTTCTTAGTAAGTATTGGTAGTGGCTTGAGTGTTGAGAGAATAGGGACCTGCCTTTTTAGTTGAGGCCTTCATCATGATGATGTTGTTAACTACATTAGCTTTGAGGAGGGGTGAGTCCTCTCTTAGAAGGCAGATCTTGAAATTGTTCATTTGCTTGATTTTGAATCTGTTACACAGTATTTGTCCAAGACTGATGAGCATACCCTGCAGTTTTGGAACATAGAGGGCCTTAAGAGTTACAGTTTTGCCGTTCAAGGTGCTGATTTTGAAAAATCCATTGCTTTCCCCTTGGAGCGAGTTTCCATATGCAATTTGAAAGCTCAAGCTTCTGTGGCAAAAGTTGGAAAAGAGATCTTTGAAGTTGAACAGGTGGTGGCTTGCTCCACTGTCCAGGACTGCATTTTCTCCAGGGGCCTGAATTGACAATGCCAATCCTATGCAGATTTTTACACCAGAGGAGGAGCGTGAATTGTTGGAGAATGGGTCTGAAGAATTTTTGGCAATATTTGCTTTTGTCTTGCGCTTTGTCAACTTCTTAGCTTCTCTGCACTTGGATTCTTTGTGTTAAGTCATTGGACTGTGTAAACCATTTGAGCAGAAGGGGTATTTGTTGGCATGAACCTTAAGGGCTTTCTCTTCTGGCTTGAATTTTGGGCACGGATTAGATTCCTTTTGCTTTGATTCCAACACTTCCATTACAGCTCTCAGTGTGAATGGCCGCTTGGAATGAAGGATTTTCTTGGTAACTTCCATAGTGCGTGGGAGATGGCTGACCACCTACTCGGCCATGAGAGGCTCATAGAGGTGAACAAAACCATTGTTTTTGTCTCCAATTCTGAGACCCACAACGGCCATAGAATTCATATGGGAATTAAAGTTGTTTAGGAATTTTTGGATTTTCTTTTCAAAGGAGAGTTCAACAAATTTGGTTTACAACCTTGCTTGATTGTCTTTTGAGTAAGAATTGTAGCAATTTTGTGAGTAGAGTCCAAAGGGTGCTAGGTTTTTTCTTTTTTTCTGAGTTGAAAAATCTTTGGATGTTGGTGTATCCCATGTGCATGGTAAGGATACCAGCTGTCTTACATTTTTCCTTGTAGAAAGTGAGTGGGTCCTTGTTGGCGGCAGGAGAGGAAGGGGTGAGGTGTGCCAGCAAATTTCTCATGCTCAAGTAACTCTTGATGGCTGACATCCATACTGGGAAGTTATCATCATGGAGAACCAAAAGCAGTTTTAACTGATAACCTATGTGCATTTTGCAATTTTTATCAATAGATATTCAGCAATCTGGGATCATAACCTAAAAAAAAAAAACACCAAAAGTGGTGAGTTGAGCAGGCATGCAAAAGGAGGAAGGCTCAAGGAGGCACACCCTATAAAACACCAAGAGTGGTGAGTTGATTGGGCATGAAAAAGGGGGAAGGAAGGCTCAAGGAGGCACACCTAGTAAACACCAAGAGTGGTTAGTTGAGAAGGCATGCAAGAGGTGGAAGGCTCAAGGAGGCACACCTGTGGAGAGAAGAGGAACACATTCTTTAGGAACTTGAGAAGTTGTAGTAGAGGGTTGTTATGGAGAAACTTACCTGGAGGACAGAGATGGCAGTCAAGGTATTGTGATTGGTGATGGGATTGAATGAAGAAGGAAATCTCTTTCCTCCAGGAGTAATGGTAAGCTGAATCAATGACAAGATTAGGTTAAAACTCTATTTATCACTATACTGTGTGACCACGCAGCAGGATTTTTCTGCCTGATATCCAAATTTCAATAGGTGTTGCTAGGTGAATTAAACACCTTTGGTTGTTCAAGGAACCAGTTGTCTCTGGAGGAAGAGCTGGTCAATGGTCTGGGAGCAAAGGATATAAATTTAATATTCTTGGTTTCAATGATTGAGTTCCAAGGAGTAAGTATCTGGTAGGAAACTCAGGAAGGGTTGTAGCCAATCAAGGTGCTGAGTTTGCCTGGAGTCAATAATTTTGATGCAGTTTACTTTGGTAGAATCAGGTATTAGATAGGATTTCCAGTTGTTTTGAAGTAGGAGATTGGCAAGTTGTGGGTTTTGAACAGTTTGTATAGTGACTTCTTGCTTTTATGAGTGGGAACTTGATTGATTTTCTGAGTCACTGCTGGTAGAATTTCAATCCAGATATCTTTTTTTAGCTTTTAATTGCGCAGAATAGTCCTAATTGATTTCAAAATTGTCCAATTTAATCTTTCATCTAACCCTTTCTGCTGAGGAGAGTAGGGATCTCAAAAGTTTTGATTGACTAATTTTTTCTGACAGAAGTCTTCAAAGGTTGAGATCTTGAATTTGGTCCCTTGGTCTAAATGAATTATTTGTGGGTAGTATCCAAATCCTCCCGCCTCCTGATCAATCAGTGAGAACACCACTTGATCAATTGAATCTTTCCTAGTGATAGGGACAGCAGCACAAAATTGTGTGTTGGAATTGACCAGAGTGAGGAGGAACCTGTTTCCAAAGCTTGAGGTAGAGACAAGTCCAATTGTGTCAAGATGGATCTCAGAGAAAGGCTTGTAAGCTCTGGATTGGAAAGTCTTATACATAGCCCTTGTAATCCTGGACACTGCATAGGATATGCGTTAAGAGTCCTTCTTTACTGGGAGGTTCAGATTTTGTCTTAATCTATGATATCTAAAGTGGCCAGCACTTTGTGCAGATGCTCAGAGTATGTGAGATATGATTTGGCTTGGGTCAAAGGAAGTGGACAGAGGGAATATTATTGGTTTAAAAACCTTTAATTTCAAGCTGATTATTAACCTTAATTGACCCAGAGTTGTGTGAGAAGTTGACAAGGTATCTGTCTAGCAACAACGTTTGGAGAGACAGAAGATTGAAGGTAAATTTGGGAAGGTATAGTACCTTTTTCATATTTAGAACACCATTTTCATGGTGGAGAATGATCAAGCCTTCTCCTTTGATAGTCAAGGACCCAGGCATGCAGCTGGTATTGATTATTCCTCCTTCTTTTACTCTGTCTACATGCGCAAAAAGTGAGAGATAAGCTGTCATGTGGTTAGAGCAGCAGGATTTGATGATGAATAACAGAGGATCAGAGAAAAAGCACAAGGGAGTTCTGAAATAATTGTGAGCTTGGTGATTATTATTTGGTCAAAGATGAGGATAAAGCATCCAGAAAATTTTTTTTGGATTAATGGACAGATTGTTGTGTCTCTTTTGCTTGCCTCTCCCCAAATTATTGGTGAAAAGTGATGTGACTCCAGTAGCCGTGGAGGTGCTTTCCCCATTTGTGGATTTTATCCTCAGCTTGTTCATGTGGATGCAAAGATGATCTAGCAATGCTTCGGGGGTGATTTACAAAGTTTCATTTGAGTGAGTTACTTGCTGCTTGATTACCTTGAAGTTTTTGGGAAGCTTGCAGAGAATCATATATGCCAAGATGTTGCTTGGCAGCATAATTCCAATTACTTCAATTCTGCTTGTGGTTGATTTAACTTGTAGGAAAAATGAGGCAATTTTTCTTTCATTGAAAACAATGTTTGCAATGAGACTGTAGATTTTCACTCAATTGGCTGGTTGAGCCAAGACAAAGTTCTTCAGGATGTCATTCCAGATAGCCTTTGCACACTTTTTAGTTGACAGCAGGGGAAAATGGAGACACATGCTAAAATAGGCCACCCTGTAAAACATTTTTAACCTGGTTAGAACTGGGTTTTAACTCTTTCCTAATTCAGAAAATCTATTCAAATAACTCCCAAATAGCCACACCACAGATTCTGTTGAAATATTCTACAACCAATGTGCAATCAAACATTATTCATGCTTGAAAGGAGGCTCAATTGTAACTCAAGTTTTCTTTAAAATTTCAAATATATTTTGTCGATTGATGATCCCAAAATCAGTTTGATATAGATTATACCAATTCTTTAGATTTTTTTTTGTTCTCGGAAATTCATCATAAAATATCAAGTATTTTGCAGAAAAAAATTAAAATCAAATAAATCAATCAATCTTGGGAGAATTTGACTGCTGCAAATCTGAAGTTTGAAATTTTTAAGACAACACTAACCCATCTGGGTTCCTATTCATTTTGAAAACAAAAACTATATCCTTTTTTCAGACTGGTTCTTTGAACTAATATACTCACCAGGATGGGCCTTTATATGCATTTCAACTTTGATACACACACCAGTATTGAAAGAATATTTAATTAATGCTTTAAGCTTTGAAACAGATTCTCATAATCTTATTATTTGCAAAAAAATGAAATCCTGAGTTAAATTATGTATTTCATTTGTAATAAAAGCAAATCCTCAATTTTTATGAATTTTTAAGGGAATTTTTACCCATTTTTTTGGTTGATTTTGTATAGAACCATCACTCTTGGTTCTGATTTTCCATCATGGTCAGGAATTTCAACATTGATTTTCTGAACAGTTGATCCAAGAAGATCATTATTTAACCACACACTCAAAGCATTATTGTAGCTGGACCTCTTAAAAAATAACCCTGATTCCATATTTAAAACAATATTTTTTTTATTGGTTGATCTTGTTTCATTATTATGCATGGATGAATTATTACCTTCACAAAACCCATGACAGAAGTGGATAAAATTTATTTGTGATTGATTAAGATAATATATTGTATTTCCAATTGTTTTTACCCTTTCTGATATTCCTTCTTGGTGGTACCATTGTATAAAACAATTTATTAGGATAATTTAGAAGCTTTGATTACATACATACCTGCCTTCCTAATTTACCTTCAGCTTTCTTGGTTGGATATTTTTTAATGACAGAGTGTAATCTGGTTTTGGTTTTTTTCATTGAATCCACAGCATCTGCTTGGTACTGAATACATTTTAAAATATCTTGTATTGGGTGTTTTTATTCTAACTCATTGCTAAATTTTTAAAATAACCTTTGTCACCATTCAGCTATTCAAAAGTCCCAAATGCTACCCTTCCAAAAACCTTGGTCAATTTTTTTCAAACTTGTCAATGGTCCATAAAATGTTATGAGTAGAATTTGGTTGTTTTATTTTGCACCTATTCCTTTTCTCAAAATCTCTCTTAACTTATCTACAGTTAGATATAATTCAGAAAAAAAATGGTAGTGTTGCTCTTGGAGAATTCTGAACACAGATTCAAGGTATTTCAAATTGTTGAAATTTATTTGCATCCCATTCAAGGTGTCATTAAAATCCATGGTTGATGGATTTCTCCATGTTGAACATAGGGAATTGGGTGTTTAATTGACTGTTTGAAATATTCCTGACATAAATTAAATCCCCAAAAGCTTTGAAGTGAGACCAAAATGTCCCCCAGACTTTCAGCCAAAGATCTGGGGGAAACTATATGCATTTGAGACTACAGCATGGGTAGCATAGGCAGTTGGTTCCACTCTAGCAATTGTGGTGGAATGGTTCTTTGGCTTGGTAGACCAGATCATTTCCTGCCTTTCTCTTAATCATCATCATTGTGATCATCATCATCTAGATCATGATCCTGATTATCAGATTCTGAATCCAAATTGTCATTGTTGAAGAACCAGAAAACATTGTCCAATTTGAATGGTTCAATGGGACCTTTGGGTTTAATTTTGATGAATGAATATATCAAATAGAATTGGATGATGTTTAAGATAGTAGGACTAATCATTATCAACATCAATATTTGAAACTTTGGATTAAGACTGGTATCTTTAATTATTCCATCTCCAAACTTGATCAATGCCTCACCACCTAAACAAAAGAAAGCAAGGACAAATAGTTTCTGGATCAAGAGTCCAATGAAGTAGATTAAGGTTTTTTTTATCCCAGAGATGAGGAAGAGCCTAGGATAGATTCCTGAGGATAAAACTAGACTAGTTAGAGTTCTGTTTGAGACTTTTGAGACCAGTTTGTTCAATGAATTGAGGGCTAGGAATAGTATGAAGACTCCAATGGTTGTATTGATGAATATTTTGATAAATTAAAGGGAAAAATGGTTGGCTTTACATGGGAGTGAAGCCATTGAATTGGACATGAACATATTGAGCATATGGAAAAAAACCTGACCCAAGACTTGCTTTGAAACTTTGGCAGTCCAGATTCAATAATGGTGTTTTGGTTTCTACCTATGGCATTTTTAGAGTGAACTGGAGAGGATGATGAATGCCATGATAGCTTTGATTAGGTTTGAGAAAGGACCTAAGAGTGAGCAAGTATCTGTATCTATTTTATACTGAGGGATTTTTTGGATATATTTGATTAGCTTCTAGGTAGTGTTTTATGGTGATGATGATGATATTTTTTAGCTCAATGGTATTTCTCCTAGGCTGGGGAGTTCATAGTGATTGTGATTGTGATGATGATGGTTTGAATCAAATCAATGGCTGTGAGTTGAGGTTAGTGCAAAGTGCATGATATGCAATCAGTCAGTCCTCCATTCCAATCAATCAGTAATCTGGTTGAACAAGAGGATTTCCTTGCATCTCTGTTTCAATCCTCCATGTGACAGACACATGTGCATTGTATCAAAATTGGAACTGAATTTGATTTTGGTTGGGAAAGAGTTACAGGTTTTTCATTTTGGATATACAGTTTGCATAACCTCCAGTTGCAGCACGTTTATTTCTTTCAGTAACACCAAAATTACAGGGGGGCACATGCTAGCATTTGCCGCCAGTTTCCAACTGGTTTGAGTTTAAAATGGTGGTTTGAACCAAGGCAGAAAGCTTAGATATGAGTATGGAAGTTACAATAGTGTTGTCGTCAATTTACAGGGCCTTGTTGTCAGAGGAAATTCTGTCCTTCAGTTTAGCAAGGTTTAGCAAAGTGTTCAGTCTAGTTCTGCAAATGGTGAAGTTCTTTTTGGTTAGAAGAGGGATGGCCCCTATTGTTATTTTGAGAATAGTTGGGTTGAAATTTTCCATCCCAATTTTTTGAGACAGCTGGTTTTGGTTGGTAAGCGCCAGCTTTGACAGTTAATTGTGATGAAATTCCAAAACAAAAAGATAAAGAGAGATGGAAGAAAGACCAGCGTTTTGGGCAAGGATAAGTTTTAGAAACAAAAATTTTATTACAAACAGATGATGAGCTAATCAAAGAGATCAAGAATGGAAATTCATATGGTCTAGAGTATGTGAATCTGAAGTGAGAGGTAGAAAAGGATTTGGAAAGACTGAATCACTATGACAGGAAGAATGGGAGACGTAGGACAAAGAAAGACTGAGAAAGAAGTGTTAAGTTAAAAGACTCTTGGATATCCGCAAGGATTAGGATAGAGGATTTAGACTGTAATGTGGGGGAGAGGATTAAGGGTGGATAAGACAAGACCAGTTTAATGACTGAAGACTTGCAGTAGGGGAGAGTTATAGATGGCCTACATAGGGCATGAGTAAATTTTAATAGGAGGAAATTTACTTCTCAATGGAATACCTCAATAAAGTTACAACCCAGATTGCCAGGAGGGACCCAGCCACTATAGGAGGCTCTTACTTTGAGAGAATCATACTTGATGATGAAATTTCAAGGTCCTGGAAAAGAAAGGTTTAAATATAAAACTAGAGAGCCCCTCAAAGGGGGCCTAAGGCACTTGATGACTAGTAAACCTTGGCAGAAACTATATTGATAAGTGACAAGGTGAGGCAATATTGAGTCAGTGAACAATAGAGTATTGAGAAGTCAAAAATGGAATAGTCATCTGGATGAGTTAGATGACATGCAGTAATAAGTGAGGCCACAGGTGCTGTACTCATAGAATAGTGCCAATGACAGAAATAATCACATCAAGCTATAATTTTATATCATGATGAAGAAAAGAACTAAGCGGAAATAGGAGAATGAGGCTATGAGAAGAGAAACCAGAATCCAACAATAATTTGTCAGAATGAGATAACTTGAGGTCAAGAGAGATCTTTCTATCTTTTGAAGCTCTGGTTATCACCAGATGATAGTGACTTGAGGTAGCAGATACAGGGGAAGAAGGCTGATAGGATTTTTAGGAGATTGGTTGTTTGAATGATTGGATATGAGCGTTTGAGGTGGAGGAAAAGAATATGGACAGGAGATGAGGAAGTTTGAGGATGAGTGGGAGAGTCAAGGAGTGACTTGAAGAGATTTGTCCACAAGGGAGGAGAAGAGCATTTATGGCGAGGCAAGGAGTGAGTGGAAATTGGATGTGGAAAATGGAACAAGGTGGGTACAGAGAGTGGAAGAAGGTAGCTGGGAAAGTAAGGTAGAAGGTAGAAGAGAGTGGCCTTCAAGTGGGAAAGTGGAAATTGAAGGAGGAGTAGACAGTGGGAACAGAGGGAAACAAGAAAGAGTGGTCATTAAGGGCAAGAAAGGAAGTGACATGTGTAGTTGTGACATGGAGAGTGAAGCGGAGAAAGGTAGAGTAGAGAGCTGACTCAGTGGGAGAGACAACAATTTTAACACTAACCAATAAGAAGGAGTATACTAATTTCTTGGGGGAATCATTCTAGAGGGGAAAAAGAGGCCAGTATATGTTAGAACTTAGAAAAAGGCCTTGAGGAGTGATTGGCTGTTGCTGGGGCTGAGATTTCCAATTGTATTACACATCAACCTATTGGGATGGAGGCAGTGGCTGAAAGATTGGTTGATTGGCCTGTCCAGTAGGTTATTGCATTTACTGAACTGGAAGTATGGGTTGAGCATTGTGGAGTATTTAATATGTATATAAAGTTATGTAATTTGTGTAATTAACATACCAATTAGATTAAAGGAAATACAGAGGGTGCACTAAGCCATAGGGAGAGGGGGAATCCTAGGATATTTCATAGGACCTGCAGGGGATGTAGGGAGATACTTCAGGTGGTGGAGCTAGTTGATCCAGAGGTAGAAATTGATTGTACCAAGAGTTCAGAATGGCTGAAGGGACTGAGTATGGAGAGTCAACATGTGGTTATGACAGGGAGATCTCATGAAATTTAAATTTCAAGCAATGAAGGTACTAGTTAAATCAATTCTCTTACCAAAAAAAATACAAAGACAGCATGTGGCTCCAGAAGATGGAGGAAATATTCAAGCTAAGGGGGATATCTCAAGTCATGAAATTTCTGTTAAAATAATTAGAATTGGAAAAATAGACTAATCAATAAAGGAAGCCTATATGATTTCTGAAATTGAAAAAAGAAACTAAAGAAAAATCATAAACAACCATAATTTGTACAACACCAAATTAATCTGGCTGACCACCCAATAAAAGCTTGCCTCATATCAATTTGAAAAAAGAGAAAGATTATTTAACAGCTTTATCAATATAAATATGTTTACCAACCCCATGAGAAAACAATGATAAACTGATTTAAAGCAAAATACCAGCGCACAAAGGGCTCCTTTGTTGTCAGGTGTGTTAATTTTAATCAAGTGATCATTTTTTTTCAATGGTGCAACATTAAATCATTTGTCACCCCCATCAAAATTTATCTCAAGAAACTAGCCAAAGTGAGAATTGAGCTTCCAAAAGACATAATTTCCTACCTCTTCCTCTTCAATTTCCCTTTCTGCTTGAAGAATATGGAGTCCCAGATCAAGAAATTGACCACAGAAATAAAAATTAAAACCTTTCCCAATAAAATCAAACAGCAAAAGAAGTAAATCAGTGCACAAGAGATTGAAAAAGTGCCTGTAAACATGTCTCTATAAAATAGTCCCCAATGCAAGAAAATCAAGCATAAAAAATCAGTCACAACACATACAGAAAACACCTTGTGTTTCAAATTCCCCAGGTAAAACCTGCAGACCTCTGTTCCAGAGGGACAAAAGTAAAAATAGAAAAAAACCAAGGAAGCTCATTGGTACAGATTTTTCTGAGGTCTCAATTTGACATCTCTGAAGATCTACCCCCAAAAAATAAATTTTATATTCTTGGTTTTTGATGAATATGAGTGCAAAAAAGACATTTTCCAAATCATACCCCTTACAGATGGCTTTGGAATTATTCAAAATGGCAAAAATAAACCAAAATCCAACTCAGAGGAATTGGTAACACCTGCATCACTTCCTGAAACTCAAAAATAAAATTGAGTAACTTTGTGTGGGTCCCTGATTCTACAATCACTCTCATCTCACTGGGGGCCTTAGTTAGAAAAGGTACTTACTTTGGGTTAAATTCAGCTTTCTCACCATAAATTTTTGCTCTAATGCTTCATGAAAGAAAATTTATCACTAGAAAATTCCCAAAAAACTTGTTTTCAATCAAATTAAGGCCTATCAGAGTTAAAATTTTCAAACAATTCAATGTCTGATTTCAGGCCTATCCATTTTTTTTCAAAATTCTATTTTTTTCAGTTGACACCATTGATTCATTGTTTATTTTGATAAAAACATTTTTTTTCAAAAACAGATATTTTTCCTGAAATAAGCTTTTTAAATTTTTCAGAATTTTAACTCTGATATGCCCTAATGGAAGCTTTTCTGAACTCTGGACTTTACTCCAACAACAAAATGACCAAAATAAATTTTCACACTTGGACATTGTAGTAAAGCTTGGATGGAAATATTTCCAAAACAAACATATCTCAGTAGAGGGACAGCAGACCTTGAAATGTCTTAATTGCAATAAGATCAAAATATCCAGATCTAAATTTACCCACTCTCAGCAACCACTCACCAAAATATTTGATGAGTTACACATAGATCTGATGGGAACACTGAACCCTACTCCTAAAGGAGTTTATTGGTAGATTCTGAATCTTGTGGACTCTTTTTCTGGGTAAATTACCTGTTTTCATCACCAATATATGGAAAAAACTTCCATTAACTTGATCTCCATCATGGTGAATTATCTCATAAACAGCTCTCAATATCCTTGCAAAATCTTCTCAATCAAGGTGGAGAATTTGTCAAGAGCATACTAATAGTCTTATAAAGATCCAACCACATCAACCAAATTCCTACCAAACCTTACAACTCTTAAAACATTTGGAGTGTGCAAAGAGAAAATTGGAAAATTATGGAATTGACCGGAGAAATATTTTTGGAGGCCAAGCTACCCAAATTGAACTGGCACAAAGTCTTCAGAGGGTGTTGAATTCTGCTCAAATACCCATATTTTCCCAGAAAAATGTAATCAGAGGATTTGGATCTTTGATACCAGGAAATTTTCAGTACTTTAGCTACAGAGGGTCATTCAGTGGAAGACCAATAATATTATTGAAAATAAACACCCTGAAAACTCCAGCAGGGTAAATATGATTGGAGTAGATGAAATTTCTATATGGTTTGGTTTGAATGGTTATAAATATAATGAATAAATACTTTAAAAGAGGAGCCACAGTTTATACAGACTGGAGGTGATTAAAACCTCTCTTCAGGAGATAAACTTTGGACCTTGTACTCTGGAACAATGGTTTACTTATAAATTCACAAAAAGGGGTAAAAAAGAATAAAATGGTAGATATGGCTGGGATTTGGTAGAACATAAGCCAAAGCAGAGAAAAAATAATTTAATACTTTGATAAGTCACTTGCTGGGTACCTCCAGTGGTTCACAGTTGAAGAGTCTCAGATCAAAGTTTGGGGGTTTATTGAATGGTATTTGATGCAAGCAGCAATGATGGTTTGGAAATAAAACTAATATAATTCAGACTGAATTCATGAATAAATTGCTTATACATTTATAAACACTTGAAAAACAATGACACAGTGTCTGATGATAAGTAAAAAATTTCCAATAACTGGTGGACAATAGGCCAAAGAAGGAACTGTATAAATAGATTTTTGGGGTGGAGAGAGCTTGCTCAGGGCATTCAGAGAGGGTACGGCTCAAATTCTAAGACTATCAAGACAGCCAGGGATTTTTGAGAGCTTCCTTTTGATTCTGTAACTCAGCTGATCCTGTATCTGTAGGATATGTGTATGATTTTGGCTGCAGGATCACCTTTGTGTCAATTTTTTTAATTTTATTATTCTGTGCATTTTTCAATTTCTTACTATTTTAAATTAACTGAAATTATGAGTGATGAGTTTCTATTGATTGCCTTTCATCTGCTTCTCATCTTGTTCATTTTGTATAATTTTTATGGGGAATGCTTGATATGTTTTGTGTTCTGCAAAGATGAAGATCTGTGAGTTTTGTGGTAATGTTTCTTATTTGTTTTTCAAATTTTTATGCTTTTTAATTTTATTTTCTACACTATTTTTTGATACATCACCTTTTTGGATTGTCTCTTATGCATAATTCACGTCATTAGATATGCATGGATGATCCAAGTGGGGTTTAGTTTTTATCAAGACAGCCAGTGATTTTTGAGAGCTTCCTCTTGATTCTGTAACTCAGCTGATCCTGGATCTGTAGGATATGTGTATGATTTTGGCTTCAGGATCACCTTTGTGTCAATTTTTTTAATTTTATGATTCTGTGCATTTTCAATTTCTTACTATTTTAAATTAACTAAAATTATGAGTGATGAGTTTCTATTGATTGCCTTTCATCTGCTTCTCATCTTGTTCATTTTGTATAATTTTCATGGGGAATGCTTGATATGTTTTGTGTTCTGCAAAGATGAAGATCTGTGAGTTTTGTGGTAATGTTTCTTATTTGTTTTTCAAATTTTTATGCTTTTTAATTTTATTTTCTACACTATTTTTTGATACATCACCTTTTTGGATTGTCTCTTATGCATAATTCACATCATTAGATATGCATGGATGATCCAAGTGGGGTTTAGTTTTTTACTAGTGGTACCTAGTCAATGTTCCTGCTCCTTGAGGTTTTGACTTGCGCAGATCTGACAGCTGTGTGCGGGAATTTGATCACTAGATGTGGGAATTTGGTTCCCAATTTACATGCAGGCCCTCGAAAAATTTATGCAAGCAGTGTGGTAGACCAAACCTGACCTATGGCAATCAGACTCACTTTTATAGTATAAAAACAGCTCAAAACCTCCCATTAAACTCAGAAATGGGTTATACATGAAGAAAACATATAGTAACTCAGCCAAAGTACCCCTCTATCTCTCATGAATTAAAAGATACAACCCAAGAACCCTTCAACTGTTTTTTGGGATGTCATTGCACTGCTACTTAGGTTAGGGTTGAGATTTTGGGCCACTGCTACTTAGGTTAGGGTTGAGAGTGTGGGCATAAAGTCTGCGCTCTCAGCCCCAGCTTGTAGAGGGGGGGGCCTTTTGGGATCACGTCTTAGGATACGTAAAGGAGAGGAAGTAAATTCATCTCTCTCTCTCTCTCTCTCTCTCTCTCTCTCTTGCTCTCTCTCTCTCTACCTATGGCAATCAGACTCACTTTTATAGTATAACAACAGCTCAAACCCTCCCATTAAACTCAGAAATGGGTTATACATGAAGAAAACATATAGTAACTCAGCCAAAGTACCCCTCTATCTCTCATGAATTAAAAGATACAACCCAAGAACCCTTCAACTGTGGAAAACTAATACTCAACCAGGTGTCACAGCCCTGTGGAAGGCATAAAGACATAAATTTTAAACACTCAAGTACATAAAAGTAACAGCTTACCCTCAACACCAGAACAATACACCAACCCTGTCACCTCAGCCAGAACACAGCAATACAGATAAAGGAGGCAGTGCAACTAATTCAGCTCCTTTCACCACACCCAGAATGAATTCAAATATACATACAGATGGCTGTGAAGAGTTATACATGAACAGTATAGGCAGGAGGAAGTGGAACCAGTCTCAACCCAAACCAAAAAAGAACAAGCAAATACACATAAACAAAGCTATGCAGAAGTATACTGGACAGTATAGGCAGGAGAAAGTGAAACAAGTCTCAACCAGAACCATGTAGTATCAAAAAATCTCAGCACCACATATCATTTTATGTATTCAGAAGCATGTGATACCAAAAAACCCACCGGTAAAAGTACCACAGGGCCACCCAGAAATACATGCAGGGAGACAGAAATATTTAGTACCAAAAAATCCCGACACCACACATCAATTTATGTAGCCAGAATAATGTGATACCAAAAAACCTGCCAGTAAAAGTACCACAGGTCCAGCCAGAAATATATGCAGGAATTCAAGACCATGCAGCACAAAAAAACCACCAGTAATGCACAGAAATACATGAAGGTAGAAGAAAGTAGCACCAAACAAACCACCAGTGAATGCATAGCAACACATGTAGGAAGTATCAAGTAGCACCAAACCAACCACCTCTACTGCACAAGAGTATATTTTATCTGCACTTCAAAGCAGTTTATGCAGGTCTGTGCATGCATGAAACCACTGTACAAGCTTTTTCCAGCCAGCAGAAATGCCTCTTGTGACTTTACAAGCTTTTTTTCAACCAGCAGAAATTTCCCATGCAAATCTATCTCACTTTTCCTCAACAGAACAGGGAGAACCCTCAGGGGCATCTTTCAGCACCCCCTGAGGCAGAATTCTTCTATTTAAGAAGGGCCTCTGTTCCCTATCCAATTTTTAACATCACTCACCATCTCACCCATCATCTCAGGCCAACTGGCCCATTGTCATCCCCCCAGGCAAACAGCCTGGGGTGATCACCCCTTATAAAATATATTTATCCCTTATAAAGGATATCAACCATTACCAACCATGATCAACCCTTATATTTATAAAACAGCCGCCTGTAACATCACAGGATTATCCATTAGTAACCAATAAAACAAGAAAAAAAATATCCAAAGGGTAAGACTAGATAAAGGATTCTTCCCTTTCTCAGCTTCTACAGCCAGTAAACCATCTGTTCCACCTTTTCTTCCTTATCAACCTTGAATAAATTTATCATAGGTCTGATGGAAACTACTATAGTAGAAACTCTATATGGAAATCAGCCACCAATCTCTTTTCTCTTATTGTTGTTGGACTACTATAGTACTCAGAAGGTCATTAAATTCAACACCACCCTTAGTATTCTTCTATATTATCAATAATTTTAGTACTAAATTCCCCCTCAAGTGACTTCCAGCAAGCTATTTGCTACCTTATTTATATAATTCAACCTGACTATCTACAGCAAGAATTTAATTGTGGGCTTTTCCTGCAGGTCCCTTGACCAATTAATTAATTTGGGGCTCTTTTGGCATGCACAGGCTTGTGTGTAGAAGCGTAGGACTGTGTGCCAGAATTTTGACAAAACACAATTCTGTGTTTAACTTTTAAAATGCACACAACAACTCACTTCTGAATGAATCTTAGGTTGGAAAGCTTTACATGACTAAAACTGTGAAATATGAAAGTGGCCAAAAATTCATAATAGTGGTGTCATGGTTTTGGGCCAATTTTATAATATTTATTTAGAAATATTAAAAAGTGAGGACTCAGGGGTGAGTTCAGTGGGGGAACCTACCTCATTGGGTGGAGAATACAAATCTGTGATAATATTTGGGGATTTCACACTCCTTGATTGTGTTTTCATAAATTTTATTTCATTTGTTGTTTGTTACTTTTACAGGTTGCTTGGTTCATAATAGCAAGCTTAAATTCCCCCACTCCAAGAAATGTCTATATCTGAAAACAAATTTTGGGTCTACTTTTACTTAAGGCTCTGTAATTTTTCAGGTGCATAGGTCCATCTGGGATGTTATTTTCTGCTAGCCACTCATTCTTGTCAGCTGATTCACCTTTGCATCTCACTAAGTAGAGTCTGATATCTCTTCTGTTTTCAGCTTGATAATATTTGGAGAAAAAAAATTTCAAAGTACCAAAATAAATATATTTGTTCATAAAAAGGGTAGGAAATACATAAATATTATTACCAAAATGAATCTCCCACCCAACAATAGGTAGGGTCACTCGCTGACCCCACCCAGGAATTCCTACTCTTTCATATTTTAAGTAATTAAATAAAATATTGTCCAAAACTCACAAAACCACCACATTGATTTTTTGGATATTTTAATATTTAAAATAACCTGTAATTTGCAGGTTTCACGCCTAAAATTTAATCAGAGTTGATGCTTTTTGTATAATTTAGGAGTTACACATTGAAATATTTTTTTTAAACTTCCTGCCCGCATCTGCGCACTCTTTCTGCACGCCTACTCTTTACCCCACATGCATAAATTAGCTAAAATCCTTCAAGAATTAGCAAGATTACTGTGTAAAAGATTCCCTCATTCAGCAGATCCTGTCCTGCACGCAGCTGATCTGACACCTCCCCGCATCAGATCGGTTGAGAGTTAAATGATGGGTGGTACTACCACTAACCACTACAACCCCCCAAGATCATCTGTGAATATTTGAATGTCTAAGGCGTGCACAGTAGATGATCAAAAACTTGATTTGTTTAATCAAAATAAAATAAATCAAATGAAAAAGAATTATAATTCACAAAAAGAATTAGAAGGATATCCAAAATATGAACAGATCCTGAACTTCAAAGATCACAAAAGATATCAAGGCTTTTTTTTAAAAATTATGAAAATTACCAAGATGATCAGCAGGTAATAGAAAATCAATAAACACCCACCAAAAATCAATTTTATCAAATAATAATAGTACAAGTGTAAGATACGTGCAGGATCACCAAAATGACAAGTTAACCAATGCACATATCCTGTGGCCAAAATGATGCAAGGATCCCACAGATCTGTGATCAGCTGATTAAAAGCACCAAGAGGAAGTGCTAAAACTCCCCTGGCTGCCTTTCCAGGTTTAGAACATGAGCCTAAACCTCTCTACATGCCTTGGAGAGTCTCCTGTCACAGGGGCTGCTGACATGCAAGCAGGGCTTGGCACAGAGGGGTCTCTACCCACAGTAGGCTTGGGGGTAAGGTTACTGAAGGAGGCTAACAGGAGCAGAGGAGGATTGGGTTGAATGGTGCTGAATGACACTTGCTGGGAAAGATCTCCTAGTAAGAAGTAGTAAACTGATTTCTTGGGGGAAGCATCAGGAAGAGGAAAGAGGAGGCTTATTAAATAGACAAGAGGTTGGAACTACAACAGAGGTACAAGTGATTGGGGCTCAGACTACACACATGATGTCATGGGAACAGTCTAAGTAACAGAGAGGGCTGATCAGGTATGCTACTACATTAGCTTAGGCTGCTTCTACATTGGGACAAGGTTCCAGGTCTGAGCTGTCTAAGTTGGGAGAGTACAGTTGAAGGATGTACAGTGTACATGGGATTCATGACACTATGTACTAAGTAGAGAGAGTATGTAATACAATCTGCAAGAGAATGTACATAAATATTTCCAAAGGATAAACCACACAGAGGAGGTATGGGTTAGACAGAGAGATAACCCAAAGAGGTATGGGTTAGACAGAGAGGTAACCCAAAGAGGTATGGGTTAGACAGAGAGGTAGAGTAGAGCCTGGGAGATTGAGTATTTGCAAGCCTATGGAGTCTATCTGTGTATAGTATGAGGTTAGACTATATGTAGATATGTACTGCATGAAGATCCTGAGGTATATAGTTACTGGAGACATATTCATGTAAGTCTCCTGATCCCTGAGGTTAAAGTTCCTAAGAAAGTAGGTCAGGCCTGAGGGTTAGACTGGGGTTAGACTGAGTTTGGTGTCAGTATGACAGTACCCCCTGGTGAAGAAGAGGGCATCTCCTGATGACGATAAAAGGAGAGGTTGAAGAGGCCATCCAGGTTGTCCTTCATCCATGTCTAACTTGAGTTCTTCTACCCCTTACCCACAACCATCACCACCATCCACCCCATTACCACCTTTATCTCCTTACACCAGATCACCTACACCAACCTATCCAATGGAGAAGACCAACAGTTATCATCCAGTCCAGCAATACTACCCAAGTTGTGATAGGTGCGTCAAGCTTGGAAGAATCTGCACCACCAGTATCAAGCACAATTCTGCCAAATGTGAAAGTTGTAGGCAGTATAGAAGAATGTGTGATATGGATAAGCAAGGCAGAAAGGCCTTGGGGCCAACCTTATGGTTCCTGGAGAAGAGTCAACCTTTTGAAGTGAAAGAGGCTCCAGATGATGATGCGATGACCCTGGGTTACTCATCCAGACTTGATGAATATTCAGGTAAGTGCTTCTGGATTTAGTATTGGAGGTGCTGGAGCGCTGATACAAGGTTTTCAATAGTCCGTTTGATGCAGGAGAGATTGAAGAAAACGCAAGAAAAGAGGGAGGCACTGCGTCGAACCGGTAATTTGGCCATAGATGGTATGTCAAGGCGTCCGCAGGAGGAGTGCGGTGAGGCATTTATACAATGGGGAACCCCTCACGTAGATTCGGACGAGGAGGTGGTCAAGGTCCCCCAAAAAGGGTACAAAACAAGGGTATTTTGGAATCCGTCAAACCCTTCGAAGGAAATCGTCAAAGCGTCAAAGGGATTTGTCAAAGCGTCAAAGGGATTTGTCAAAGCGTCAAAGGGGTTTGTAGAACCGTCAAAGCAAATCGTTGAAGCGTTGAAGCAAATCGTCAAAGCGTTGAATGTCGAAGCGTTGAAGCAAACAGTTGAAGTGTCAAAGCGTCAAACGTCGAAGCATCAAAGCAAACAGTCAAAGCGTCAAAGCCCACCGTCAAAGCGTCAAAGCAAATTGTCAAAGCGTTGAAGCGGATTGTCAAAGTGAAGATGACAATGAAGACGCCGAAGGGAGTTTGGAGATGGAATTAAGTGATATGGATGAAGATAGAGGAACCACCAAGGAGATAGGTAAAGGAAAAGGAAGAGAGATCATTGTCAAAGAAGGGGGCAGATCAGATGACTCTTTGGAGTAAGAAGATTTGAGGAACAAGATGAAGGATTTGGAGGTGAAGATGAAGGTGGTGGAAGACAGAAGGAATAGAAGGAAATGAGTTGAATGAAGAGGTGAAACTGAGGTCTGGTTGGAGGAATTGGAAAGTGGGGAAAGGTTATTGGAGATGATGGAAGGAAGAAGATTCAGAGAAGATTCTGTTATAAATGAAGATCAAGTTAATCATTCTTTGGAGATTTATAGTAGGAATTCTAGGAATTTAAATTCAAATTTTCAGGAAGGTTTAAAGAAGGGTTGGGGTAGTGAGATAAGAAAAGAGAAGTATGGGTTTTTAGAAGCTAGAAAGAAAAAAGTTTTAGAGATAAAGAAAAGGCTAGCTGATATTTTGGCTTTAGCTGGGCATACTTTTGAAGTAGGGAATACTATAAGGGGGCCAAATTCTTATCAAGTTGCCAAGTTAAAATTAGTAAATACTTGGATGTCTAGAGTAAAATAGTTGGAAGAATTGATGTGTGAAGCTATCTAAAAAGTTGTTTATATAAAATTTGGTTTATTTTATTATTATTATTTTTTTTGTTTTTATTTATATTTTCTTAGAGAGGAGTAATTGATCTTTTCTTTTTGTTTTGCTAAGGTTGAAGAAAGGGAAAAAGGAGAAATAATCTTCATTTATTTTTTATCATGTTATTGATATATATATATATATATATATATATATATATATATATATATATATATATATATATTTGAAAAGGAGATTAAGGTTTGTATTGTTTTTATTTTAAGGATGTCTTTGGTTTTGAAGGGTAGAGTGTATGGAAGTCTTGAAGTAAAGTAGGGCAGTTTTGAGATGAAGTCCATAGAGAGTGAAGTCCAGGGAGAATCTGGAATTGGTAAGGGTTGGAGGAGTCCAAACTTTTTGTGGCGACTGGCTTTGTTTCTGCTGCAAAGGTAACAAGAAAAAACATAATCTTTGATAAAGGAAGTCATATTTTCCCAATGGAAATCTCTTTTTACTAGATCAGCTGTTTTTTCTTGTCCAGGGTGGCCAGAGAGGGGAGAGTCATGTCTTTGTCAAAGTATTTTAAGTTGGAGTTGTTCATCCTCCTTGGGGATTGCTATTCTGTTTTGGAAAATAAGGAGTCCAGTTTCTGGGTCTATAAGGTAACTCTTTACTTGTTCCTTTTTATGTAGTTTCTGAATAATCTGCTGGGTTGATTTGTTGGAGATCTGGGACTGAATTAAGGTTTCCAATTGTTTTTCAACCTGTTTTGCAGAGATAAAGAAAATTCTAGAAGGTTTAAAGTCAGTCTGTTTCAAGAGTTGTTTGACATTTGCTGGATTCTTTTCTGCATAGGGCATCCCCCCCTTGGGATAAACGTTGTCTTGAAGTGACAAGACATCAGGCACTATTGATTGCTTTCCAGGTCTATAGACTATAGTGAAGTCAAATTCAGACAGAAACTCAGCCCAACGGGCTTGGCAACGAGTCAAGACTTTGGAGGTCATGAAATATTTAAGAGACAAGTGATCAGTGAGAACTTCAAAGGGAGAAGAAAGACTGAGGAGGTAAGCTCTCCAGATCTTGATGGCCCATACAATGGCCAGGAGTTCCTTATCGTGAAATTTCATAGTTCAGTTCAGCACTACCCAATTTCCTGCTATTGAAAGCAATTGGGTGTTTGGATCCATCAAGGGAGACTTGGGTGAGGACAGCCCCTAGGGCATAGTCACTGGCATCAGTCTCCAAAAAGGTTTGTAAGGAAAAATCAAAATGTCTGAGTACGGGAGCTTTAGTAAAGGCTACCTTGAGGTCCTCAACCTGCTGCAGAGCCCATGGGGACAAAGGAAAGATGGGGTCTGCTCCAGTTAGAGCAGTGAGGAGGTGCACCTTTCTGG
Source organism: Puccinia polysora (assembly GCA_025617555.3). Taxonomy (NCBI): domain Eukaryota; kingdom Fungi; phylum Basidiomycota; class Pucciniomycetes; order Pucciniales; family Pucciniaceae; genus Puccinia; species Puccinia polysora. Next base: position 35,763,411 of record CM062628.1, read on the forward strand.
AATAGTTAATGATAAACCTGCGATAAAAATTAGAAAAACCCAAAAACTTTTGCAAGGCCTTTTTGTTTGTTGGTGGTGGCCAGTCCAAGATCTTCTGGACCTTGGAGTTGTCCATTTCAATGCCACTTCTGGAAATGAAATATCCTAGATAGTCCACTGAGGAGGCATAAAATTCACACTTAGAAGCTTTTGCATATAAGTTGTTCTTCCAAAGTCTGTTCAAGACTTCACACACATGAGCTATATGTTCTGTTAAGTTTTTGGAAAAAATAAGAATGTCATCGAGGTATAGCACCACACAGATGGTCAGAAGGTCTGCAAAAATGTCATTAACAAGACATTGAAAAGAGGCAGGGGCATTGGTGAGTCCAAAAGGCATTACCAAATATTCAAAACTCCCAAACTGAGTTCTGAATGCTGTAAGATGTTCATCCCCTTCCTTAATTTGAAGGAGATTATAAGCACCCCTGAGGTCAATTTTGGAAAAAATGGTAGAACGAGAAAAGACTGTTAATAAGTGAGTCATGGGAGGAATGGGATACCGGTTCTTTCAAGTCACAGCGTTGAGTTTGCAATAGTCAACACACAATTGCAAACCACCATCCTTTTTTCTTAAAAAGAGGACAGGTGCTCCAGTGCTGGAAGTGCTGGGGAAAATGAAACCTTTCTCTATATTTTCAGCTATATAGGCTTGTAGGGCCTCCTTCTCATGGTGACTAAGGGAGTAGATAGGCCCAACTGGAGGCATAGGGCCTTCCAGTCTGATATGATGGTCGTAAGCGCAATGAGGAGGGAGTTTATCAGCTTTGACCTTGGAAAAAACATCTAAAAAGGTATGATAAGCATCAGGAACTCTCTCCATCACAGCTTCAATTTCATCAGCTTCCTCATCTTCATCCAGACCTTCTGCAGTAGCCTGCTTTGGGTCAGAGTCAGAAATGGAAATAATCATACGCAAAACTTGAACGGATAGATCATTCTCCATATCCTCCAAGAATTTCAGAGAATGTCCAAAGAATATCCTGTTCATAGAAGTAGTTGTTGAACTCAAAGGGAAGTGTTGTGAGTGCATAGATTCTGAAAAGGGGACAGGAGCAGTGACCTGCAGCTTCACTGGCGGAAAGGAAGTAGTGGCCAAGGAGATTTCAACGGAAGAGGAATGATCCAAAGTTTGTTGGTGTCTTGGGGTGATCAATCCCAGTTGCCAATTTACCTCTTGGTTCCAGAAATGGAGGAAGTCAATACCTAGAATAATGTCTTCTTTGGGATGAGTATCAACAACCAAGAAATCCCATTCTAAGTTGGGAGAAGAGGGCAAAGAGAAATTGAAGGAAACCTTATTGGTGATTTCCTGGGAAGGTGAGTCAGAAGGACTGAAGGTAAATAAGAAGATAGGAGTGGTCAGGGGTTTGAGTGATAGAGAAAATTTTAAAACCATAGATTTTGAAATAACAGATTGAGTTGCTCCAGAGTCAACAAGTACACTGTAAGCCTGGTTATTGGACAAGAAAACAAAACGTAAGTCTTTGGAAGGAGGGTTAGCGTCTTTTCTTTCCAAAGTTTGTACTCAAAGATTGGGAGGGTGATGGTCAAGGAGTACCACATTCCCATCACCTAGTCTTTTCCCTGTTTTGGCTTCATAGGATTGAGCTTCTGGCCAGGCTTAAAATCTGGATGTTTCCTGCAGAGGCTAATTTTGTGAGTTCCTCCACAGTAGTTACACAAACCCTCTCTTTCTTGCCTATCTTTTTCTTCAGCCTTGAGGTTTCCATCCTCTCCTACGTTGGGATTAGGGACAAAGGTTGGATTAGAATTAGTAGGGGTTGGCTTGGTCTTCCCCTTAAACCTACCTGGATGGCTGGTCTGTTGAGATTTCTGAGGATTTGGAAGACTGGGTCCAGGTCTTGAGGTCTGAGGGAGAGTGAAGGACTTCTCCCGGATCCTTTCATGGTAACAAGTGTCATACTTAAGAACAATATCCATTAGGTCTTGCAAGGTTTCTTGAGGTCCATCATAACCAGCTAGTTGGTCCAGTAATCTGGCTGGGAGACGCTGTCTAAAATGAAAGAAAAAGGCTTTATCACCCCACCCAGAGACCTTGGTCGTAAGTGTCCTGAATTCAGTGATATAGTTAGTAGCATAACCACTGTCTTTCATCTTAAGGAGGTTTAACTCCTTCTCAGCACGCTGGATTTCTAGACGATCCTCAAAAAGGGTATGAAGCTGTTGAGTGAATAGAAGCCAGGAGTTAAGTATGAAATCTGGATCATGATTACCAATGTGAGCAAGATAGGGTTGGATCCATTGACTGGCATTTCCTGAAAGGTAAGAGACTGTAAAAAATACTTTCTTTCTTTCATTAACAAAAACTCTCTCATCATTTGCAAAAATGAGTTCACAAGCTTGAAGGAAAGGTCTAAGCTTGGTTGGGTTAGTTCCATCAAATTTATCTGGGGCATTGATAGATGGAGATTTAAAGTTAGCAGAGGGTCCATGGTCAGCAGGTTTAGAAATATGAGTCATTGCAGTGGTCATTTGCTGAAGAATGGCCAGCAGGGCAGGGTCAGTTGAAGGAGCCTGAGTGGTGGAAGGAAGTTTGGTGTGTGGGGAAGGTGAAGGGAATGCTGTTGCATTAGAAGTTTGACTAGGATTACCCTCTGGGGGTGGTGAACCCAGGCCACTCAAGATTCTGGAATTGAATCCTGAGTCTTCATCCTCTTCATCTTCCTCACCTTCTCCTGGGATTGGGACCATGCTTGCATCATAGGCAGGAGAGTCCAAACCATGGTAACCTGGGCTTGGAAACTGACCTGTGAACCTGTGGAGGCTAGCATTGTCAGAAGAAGGAATAGTAGAAAGGGATACTTGGGGAATAGGTTCCAATAAACCTGTATCCATAGGAGTGGAAGTGGTAACCACTGGTGCAGCCAGGTTAGAAAAGTCCTACCTGTTCCACGAGATCTAGGGGTAGAATGGTCAGTAGGTTCAGTGGTACCTCTCCCCCTAGAGCTGCGGGTGACTGCTGGGCTAGAAATGTGAGAAAAAAGAGCGCGTCGTGGGGGCATTCTTACTTCTAAGAATAATTTGTTACCCAAAAGTTGTTCTTCACCTTGGAGCAAGAATAAAATGATTAAAAAGGAATTTTTTCTTCCTCTGATTACCTTCATGGGACGGTCAAATACTGGTTACTATACCTTGTCTAAGTGTTTAAGTTTTGAAGCGTCGAAGCGTTGAAGTGTCAAAGCGTCAAAGCGTCAAAGTGTTGAAGCGTCAAAGCTTCAAAGCGTCAAAGCTTCGAAGTGTCAAAGCGTCAAAGCGTCAAAGTGTCAAAGTGTCAAAGCGTCAAAGTGATACTTAGAGGATGGAGAGCTGGAGCTCTGAGTAGGTTTGACAGTAAGGTAAGGGAAGCAATGAAAATGGCCACAAATCAAATGGCCAAGTTCAAGGTGGGGACAGAATTAAAGCAAACAAAAATTTCCACAACTCAATAGCAAGATTTGATGCTGTCTAATGGGGGATAGGGAGTGTGGTTGGTGAAGAAGGGGTTATTGGGGAAGAAATCAGTTTAATGTCACAAGGGCTGCTGACATGCAAGCAGGGCTTGGCACAGAGGGGTCTCTACCCACAGTAGGCTTGGGGGCAAGGTTATTGAAGGAGGCTAACAGGAGCAGAGGAGGATTGGGTTGAATGCTGCTGAATGACACTTGCTGGGAAAGATCTCCTAGTAAGAAGTAGTAAACTGATTTCTTGGGGGAAGCATCAGGAAGAGGAAAGAGGAGGCTTATTAAATAGACAAGAGGTTGGAAATACAACAGAGGTACAAGTGATTGGGGCTCAGACTAACCCCCATGATGTCATGGGAACAGTCTAAGTAACAGAGAGGGCTGATCAGGTATGCTACTACATTAGGTTAGGCTGCTTCTACATTGGGAAACGGTTCCAGGTCTGAGCTGTCTAAGTTGGGAGAGTACAGTTAAAGGATGTACAGTGTACATGGGATTCATGACAATATGTACTAAGTAGAGAGAGTATGTAATACAATCTGCAAGAGGATGTACATAAAGATTCCCAAAAGATAAACCACACAGAGGAGGTATGGGTTAGACAGAGAGATAACCCAAAGAGGTATGGGTTAGACAGAGAGGTAACCCAAAGAGGTATGGGTTAGACAGAGAGGTAGAGTAGAGCCTGGGAGATTGAGTATTTGCAAGCCTATGGAGTCTATCTGTGTATAGTATGAGGTTAGACTATATGTAGATATGTACTGCATGAAGATCCTGAGGTATAAAGTTACGGGAGACATATTGATGTAAGTCTCCTGAGCCCTGAGGTTGAAGTTACTAAGAAAGTAGGTCAGGACTGAGGGTTAGACTGAGGTTAGACTGAGTTTGGTGTCAGTATGACATCTCCTTTGCACCCCAAAAAGATATTTATGCAAACCATCTTTGGATTTTGAAACCTCAGAACTTATTAGTTACAATTCAGACCCTCCTCCATCTTTGACCAGGTGCTTATAAAAAAAAAAGCATTTTATATATGGCCAAATTCTGATTTGTTATTATTAATTCCAAACAATTATTGTTCCATTGAAGTTTAGTCATCAAGAACCCCACCTTTCATCTCAAACCCTTCAAACGTGAACTATTTCAGGTACCCTGTGAGTAATTAATCAAAGAATCAATTTATTTCCTGCATGCTTTGGCTTTTTTTCTGTTTATCCCAGCCATAACCTCCATTTCCTTGGGTGTGATCCCTTTTTTTAATTCATAAAGAGTCCATTTTCCCAGGATACAGATTCAAAGTTAATCCCACTGAAGAGAGTTAGCTATAAAGATCCCCAGATTTCAGCCTCCTGGACTCCAAGACCCTTGCTTTATTTTAGCTACCATAGGTGATAGAATAAATAGTAAATATATTATTTAATAAATGCAGCAAAAATCCGTAAAATATTTGGATAAAGCTTATTGCAAGGTTAATTGGTTTGGATATGGTTTTATTTTTATAAATCAATATAGATAAATTGATTATTAAATATTTTTATAGAGGGGCCACAATTATATTGGGGATCTTTAACACCTATCTTCAGGGATTTCAGTATGAAAACACGTAGGCATGGTTACTTTGAGACCTTTAGTTTTTTCAGAGTATTGCCTCTATTGCTATAGTAGCTGTGGCAGATACCTGCAAAAAAAAATAATAATTTCCAAATATCAGTTTTAATGATTACACTGATAATATCAATAAAAACTCACCTGATAGTAAGTTATCAGGAGTAAAAAAGCCACACCTTGAACCTCTAAAGAGATAAGGGGAATAGCTTTAATAAATAAAGCTCAAAGGAGACTTGCTTACACAAGGAAGCTCACACCCTTTATGATAGCCTGAATAGGACTCTAACTCCAATAGGACCTCGGACTCAAAATTGAAGTTGATTATTTGATTTATAATATAATAAGATGTTGAATTAAAAGGCCCCATTCAATCCTCTTGGTGGACTAAGTTGGATGGGCTTGTTAATATGCACTATCTGGTTTATAAAATAAAATGAGGAATAGGTCTTGTAGGGACAAGACCCTCCTCTTTTATATTGAAAGAGTCCTCAGGGGGACTCAGGGCATCATCAGGGGAGTACACCACTGTCCTAGATTTCGTCTCCAGTGGCTCAGAGCCCCAAGAAATTATCCCCAATGTATAATAACATTTACATACTCATTGGGGTCTATTTTCAAGTTAAGGTTGTAATTCATTTACTCAGAAGTTTAAAGTGATGGGGGGGAATCACCCCAGTCACTTATTCTCCTTCAAGAGGACGCTCTCAAGACTTCAGAATTGATTTAATTACCCGCTAACTCTCTGTAGATCTATCAGAGCATGTGTTCAAAGAATTACAACCATATTATTAGATATTCTTAATCCACATAGATATGTATACTCTGGGTAAGTATTCCCACAGAGTTTATCTGCACCAGGGGAGTTTCCTAGTTTCTGAGTGTACGCCTTTCCAAAATGATTAACTTCTTGAAAGTTATCTACAAGCTGGAAGGAGAGTTCTTAGAAAATAATTTACAATTCACCTAAAAATCTGGGTTATGGTAGATAAGGATTATTACAGAATATAGTTTCCACAGAGGGAAATCTTTAAGGACATTAATTGTACATGCAATTGGACTCTTCCAGAGGATTTTAATCTAGAGTAAAGTTATAAGATCTCCCATAAATTATAATATAAACCTTCAAGGTTTTATGGGAGGATTTCTAATATTAAGACATACTATAAAAATATGATTATATGAAACTTCATATGTCAAAAATATGGATATGTAATGACCTAATGGAGGCTTGAACATACTACCTAGGTACTCTGAAGGGTACTAAGACATTCCTTAACCACTATACTACCAAGACTTGTGAGTTGGGCAGCCTATAGGACACCAATACATGTCTCATGGCTGACAAGTTTCAAGGATATTTTACCAAAAGATAATATGTATATAAAATATACAGTGAAGTGGCAGGGCTTTGTAAGCAAGCTTCCACAACAGAGAAAGATAATAACACTCACTTTTTTATTATTAAATCCTTTGGGTACCTGTTTGGGATGTGCACTGATGGGTTAAAGCTGTATACTGGGGTTATAAGGTTGTTCAGCAGTTTAAATTGATAAAAAAAGGTTTTAGAATCGATATTATTAATCAGACTAAGCCATAAATAACTTAAGTATCTCTTATAAGTATTTGATTACCTTTGCATGGTGTCTGGATATAAATATAACGGGGTCTCTAGGTATCAATATTCCAAAAAGAGCTCTTTATTTATAACTTTTGGAGTCCCAATATTGTCCTTCTGAGGGGTGCAGGGGCTCAAAGGGACAGAAACTGAGGCTAGAAGGGTAAAAAGTGGTTTTCTGTCACATGTGCTTGGTGCTGTAACACTGGTAGCATCCAATTTCTCATTTTATGGGAATTATTCTACTTTATAATTGATGTTTGGACGTGTGAATAACACTAATCTGTCCTTTTTATTTATTATTTAATTAGTTATTCTTAGTAAATGTTCCAACTAAGTTAATAATTATTTTAATAGACATTCCTAAGGATATTCTGATGTCAGGTTAGTTCTCATTATGTATTAGACAATTGGAATAAATTCATGATATTGATTTTACTTCTTATTTTCGAAATTCAGTTGATTTACTCAAATAATTAATTAAGAATGTAAGTCATGGTAACTCATGTAATATTTTTACATCATAGGTTTTCTTAGTATTTCACCGAAATGTTGATGTCTAGAAATTCTCATAATAAAATATTAAAGTATTTTAAGATACTTTTAGAAGTAGTCATTATCTTATTTTCAACATTTTTGGTACTTGGAATTATATTTAATAAAAAATAAGTATAAAGCTTATTTGAGTACTTTTATATGATTTTATGTATTTTTAGACTATGTACTATCCAGGGGAACATTTATTACATATGTAGAATGTTCCCGTGTGGGTTGTAGCATGTTTACATGGTACCTAGGTTTCTCAGGCCGCCTGTCACTTTGTCAACCTGTAGTACCGCGGCTGCTTACTTTTCAGAGGCCCGGGGCTGCGTAAACGTCTTTCACACAGAGTGACAGAGCTGTAGCTCAGCCGCGCGTGGGTGCATTGGCTGCCGCGGCTGCATGCGGGAATTGTGACAGAACACAATCCTGTCTGAAACTCCTAAAATATACATAACACACCAATTCTGACTGAATTTTAGGTGTGAAACTTATACGTGACAATACATGTGAAATATATAATTGGCCAAAAAGGTCAATAGTGTTGCCGTGCTATTTTGGTCTTTCTTTTCCTTAATTATTTAAAATTATAAGGAGTTGGATTTCAAGGGTGGTATCAGTGAGTTACCCTACCTAATTTTGGGTGGAGAATCCATTTTTGCAATAATATTTATGGTTTCTCTTTTTCTTCTTAGGTTAATTTTATTATTATTATAATTATGTTATTTCTTTTACTTATGCAGATTGCTCTGCAATAGTAGCAAGCTGACACCAGAAGGATAAGACTGTGGCCCCCTCATTACATTTTGAAAAAAATTCAAACAAACTATTATAAACCTTGCACCAGCTTCTATTATATTTATCATTTTGGAGCTCTCACCTTGTTTAATTCAAAGAATATTATAATTTTAAATCTGAATAAATTTATTTATCCAAAGGACTACAAGGTTCCTGTTATCAGATAGCTGAAAAATGTAGGTCTGACTGTTAAATAGCGCAAAATAATTATAATTTAATTGTTTATTCTTTGGACCTGGAAGTTACCATAAAAATAAGTATATTTACTTATCGCAGTTTTTTTTTATTAACTTTTACAGTGGATCTAACTACCAACAGGAAATTAATCAATTATTATTTAAATATGCTAAAAATAAAAAAGGCAGAAAAAATGTGTAATTTTGTGCCTAATTATTGGTATTTTTTAACCACTAAACAACATCATGGAAATCTTCTAAAGAACAAACAAGAAGAAATCAAAGAAAAAGATTTTGAGTTGGAAAGACTCATTAATTTTAATTATTTATTACAGAAACACAAATCTTGGAAAGATTACCAAAAAAATTTTGTTTCTTGAAAAATAAATATACATAAAAATCAAAAAACTAAGTATTGAAATATTTTATATAAAAATTTATAAAAATTTATAGAAATACATAAAAATAAAATTAAAATAAAAATTTGTATTTTTTTTTATTTTTAGCAAATTTTGAATTTGGGACCTTGAAACCCCCATTCACTACCTAAAAGGGGTTGCTTGGCGCAATTTTTGACCTATTTTGGGTTGCAAACGGCCTCTTGCAACCCTTTCCAGTTTCACGCGGCCGCTTCCAATCCAGCCTAGTCGCAAACGGCGGCCCACACCCTGATTTGGGGTCATTAACAGCGGCTCATGACCCTGAAGGGTTCCAAACAGCCATTCACGACCCATTTGCCAAAAAAAAAAATTAAGGGCAATGTTGAATTTGCAACCTTGCATCACCCGTTAACTACAAAAAATTGGTTGGGTGGCGTGATTTGAGACCCAAAATGGGTTGAAAACAGCCATTTGAGACCCATTTGGAGTAGTGAATGGCGAAAAAAAATAATTCAAGTATTGATTTCATTTTATTTATGTATTATTATTTTTAATTTTATTTCATTGGTGAATTTGTTTTTGATATATTTATTTATTCATTTCATTGTATTTAAATTCATTTATTTAATTTTTTTTATATTCATATTTTTAATTGAATTAATTAATTTATTTTTTATTTATTTATTTCATTTTATTTTTTCGTATTTTTTTTATATTCATATTTTAATTTCATTGATTAATGTATTTTTCATATTTATCTTTTATTGTTTTTTATTTATTTATTGATTTTTTATTTTTTTATTAAAATAAAACAAAATATATATATATATTGATTTGCCACTGAGATGGGTTGCAAAAGGCCATTTCCAACTCAAATGGGTTGCAAACAGCGTTTTATGCCCCTTTTGGGACCCCAGCTTTGCAAATTCAACATTGGCCAAAAATAATTCCACATAAAATAAAATAAGAGACAAAATGAAAAAAAAATAAAAAATAAAATGAATAAATATGAATGAAAATAAGGCCAGCCTAAAAATAAATGAAAATAGATAAAAATAGATAAGAATAGCTAGAAATCAATAAAAACAAATAAATAAAAATAAAAATACATAAATATGAATAAAAATAGACAAAAATAGATAAAAATAGATAAAACTAGATAAAAATAAATATAAATGAATAAATATGAATAAAAATAAATATGAATAAATAAATATGAATAAATAAATATGAATAAGAATAAATATGAATAAATTAATTTGAATAAAAATATATAAATGTGAATAAAAATAAACAAAAATAATCAAAAATAATCAAAAATAAAAAAAATAATCAAAAATAATCAAAAATAATCAAAAATAATCAAAAATAATCAAAAATAATCAAAAATAATCAAAAATAATCAAAAATAATCAAAAATAATCAAAAATAAACAAAAGTAATCAAAAATAAACAAAAATAATCAAAAATAATCAAAAATAAAAAAAATAATCAAAAATAATCAAAAATAATCAAAAATAATCAAAAATAATCAAAAATAATCAAAAATAATCAAAAATAATCAAAAATAATCAAAAATAATCAAAAATAATCAAAAATAATCAAAAATAAACAAAAGTAATCAAAAATAAACAAAAATAATCAAAAATAATCAAAAATAAAAATAATCAAAAATAATCAAAAATAATCTAAAATAATCTAAAATAATCAAAAATCATAAAAAATAATCAAAAATAATCAAAAATAATCAAAAATCATAAAAAATAATCAAAAATAATCAAAAATAATCAAAAATAATCAAAAATAATCAAAAATAATCAAAAATAATCAAAAATAATCAAAAATAATCAAAAATAAACAAAAATAAACAAAAATAATCAAAAATAAACAAAAATACACAAAAATAATCAAAAATAATCAAAAATAAACAATAATAAACAAAAATAAACAAAAATAAACAAAAATAAACAAAAATAAACAAAAATAAACAAAAATAAACAAAAATAAACAAAAATAAACAAAAATAAACAAAAATAAACAAAAATAAACAAAAATAAACAAAAATAAACAAAAATAAACAAAAATAAACAAAAATAAACAAAAATAAACAAAAATAAACAAAAATAAACAAAAATAAACAAAAATAAACAAAAATAAACAAAAATAAACAAAAATAAACAAAAATAAACAAAAATAAACAAAAATAAACAAAAATAAACAAAAATAAACAAAAATAAACAAAAATAAACAAAAATAAACAAAAATAAACAAAAATAAACAAAAATAAACAAAAATAAACAAAAATAAACAAAAATAAACAAAAATAAACAAAAATAAACAAAAATAAACAAAAATAAACAAAAATAAACAAAAATAAACAAAAATAAACAAAAATAAACAAAAATAAACAAAAATAAACAAAAATAAACAAAAATAAACAAAAATAAACAAAAATAAACAAAAATAAACAAAAATAAACAAAAATAAACAAAAATAAACAAAAATAAACAAAAATAAACAAAAATAAACAAAAATAAACAAAAATAAACAAAAATAAACAAAAATAAACAAAAATAAACAAAAATAAACAAAAATAAACAAAAATAAACAAAAATAAACAAAAATAAACAAAAATAAACAAAAATAAACAAAAATAAACAAAAATAAACAAAAATAAACAAAAATAAACAAAAATAAACAAAAATAAACAAAAATAAACAAAAATAAACAAAAATAAACAAAAATAAACAAAAATAAACAAAAATAAACAAAAATAAACAAAAATAAACAAAAATAAACAAAAATAAACAAAAATAAACAAAAATAAACAAAAATAAACAAAAATAAACAAAAATAAACAAAAATAAACAAAAATAAACAAAAATAAACAAAAATAAACAAAAATAAACAAAAATAAACAAAAATAAACAAAAATAAACAAAAATAAACAAAAATAAACAAAAATAAACAAAAATAAATAAATTAAAGAAATGAAATGAAAAGAAATTAAAAGAAATAAAAAGAAATAAAAATAAATAAAAACAAATAAAAATAAATATAAATAAATATAAATAAATATAAATAAATATAAATAAATATAAATAAATATAAATAAATATAAATAGATATAAATAAATATGAATAAATATAAATAAATATAAAGAAATATAAAGAAATAAAGAAATATAAAGAAATAAAAAGAAATAAAAAGAAATAAAAAGAAATAAAAAGAAATTAAAAGAAATAAAAAGAAATAAAAAGAAATAAAAAGAAATAAAAAGAAATAAAAAAAATAAAAAGAAATAAAAAGAAATAAAAAGAAATAAAAAGAAATAAAAAGAAATAAAAAAGAAATAAAAAGAAATAAAAAGAAATAAAAAGAAATAAAAAGAAATAAAAAGAAATAAAAAGAAATAAAAAGAAATAAAAAGAAAGAGGAAGAAACAAAAAGAAGTAAAAAGAAGTAAAAAGAAGTAAATATTTTTATTTATTATTAACAAAAACAAAAAAAAAAGAAAAAGTATGAATACCAAAAAAGGGACAAGAGTGAAAAAGGCCTGAAAAAATACAAGTCAACTTGACTAGCACCTGAAGTTTGTACTTTACCAGCCCTAAAGTAAAAGTCCAAAAAATACATGTTCAAATTGACTAGCTCTAAATTAAAAGGTCCAAAAAATACAAGTTTGACTTCTGACTAGCCTTAAATTAAAAGTGCCAAAAAAAATTGAAAGTCTGTTGACCAGCCCTAAAGTAAAAGTGCCAAAAAAATAAATTTCTTTTGACTAGCCCTAAAGTAAAAACACCAAAAAAACAAGAAGTAAAAATACTCCTTATGATGGGATCAGCACAACACAAGTTGAAATGACTTAAAATTGAAATCTCCTTCAAAACACTCATCATAATGATTTGAACTCAAAACACTCAAAATAATGTTGTTCAAATTGTGATAACCCTTTATATTAATAGAATTACAATATTCAGCATCAGAACCCAAATCCAAATGATGAAATTAATCTACAAGTTGGAATACAACTCAAGTTTATCTTTGAGGTGGTCAACCCAACAAGCTGCTTTTTTAGAAATCATGGAACTTGGTTTGGAAACTATACGTGGGATTGTAATCACATCTACCTTAAGTACAAGCTGGAACCAATGGTTTTTTTTACACAGAAAATGAACATAGGATCTGATTGTTCTTTTGAACCCACTTTCATAGGACGAAAATTAAGACATGAATCCAATGAAATTAAAAATATTGGTCTTACATAAGTATCTCCTATTATTTTACCCATTTCAAGCTTTAAAAGACTTTTTGAAGGGTGAATCTTTTCATTGAAATCTTCAAATTCAAGTCTTTGTTTAATCATTTCAACCTCTTTTGCACCACCAAGCATCTTTATGTAGTATGCTTTATTCATCTCCAATGTTTCAATCATTTTTTTTTACATTCAACAATCCATTTTTGCAATAACCAATTGATTTAGCAATGACTATCAATCCACAATTTCCATCATCAACTGGGTCCCAAACCTCACCCAAGACCTTATTTAAGTTCTAAGGTATTTGATTGAGGTAATTCACCTCCTCAAAACAAAAAGTAGTTAGCCGCAATTCTAATCTCATTAAAGGAATCAACACTACCCAAAGATGATCTTCTGTTTGAATCCTCAATTTCTTCTCCTTCATCATTTGAAAAGAACCAGATTCCAAAGGCACCAACCCAAATGAACTTTTGGTTTCTTCAACTAAACTATGAAATTCAGATTCTGAGACTAAGGACTTGTAATATAATAATCATTTTTAGCTCATAAAATTGAAAATTTCTCAAAACCAAAGAATTAATTTCTTTTTTTTTTTGATCCCCTTTTAATCCTTTTTTCATCCTTGTCCTCTGAACTATGAGACTCAGACAAAGAGCCTTACTTTCCCTATAGAAATCATTTTCCCATTGGTTGATTAAACTATAAAAATAAAAATTTCTTATAAAAAAGCATTACTATTGTTGGTCTTTTGGGTCCCCGTTTGACCCTTTTTTCCCTCTTGATTTCTCTTTCCATGTGCTCAAATTTTGAAAGTTCAAAACAGGTTGCTTTCAATTTTGGTTGGCCGTGGCTTGATATTAAAGTCTTTTGATCAAGCCTTGGCTTTGAGATCAAAGTGGCTGTATTCTAAATTATTTACCTTAGAATATGCAACCTAACTTCTTTAGTCTGTTCCCTATACATGGAATTCCAATTTTTAAACATTTGGGATTCTTCATCAAGCCCTGTATCAGTTTTAAACTACAAAAATCAAAGAACTTATCAATTTATCAATCCATTAATTGATCTTTCAATCAAATAATAAATCTTTTAATCCAATAACTAATCTGTCAATCCAATAATTAATATTTCAATCCAATAATTCATCTGTCAATCCAATAATTGGTACCCTTCAAAAAAACCAATTTACTTCATTGGAAGAGTCATATTCTAACTGCCACTGAGGATGAAAATCCTTGGGCACAATGGATTCTCTTGATGCTATTAATTCAGCTAAAATGTGGGAACATGGCAATCCCATTGTTTTTGAATATGACATTGAGAACACCTTGCCATTTTTGTTGTGCTTTAGCTTCTCAAATTGTTCTTATTGAGTTCAATTGCCTTGATTGACAATTTTTAACCCAAAGTTAAAAGTTAAGTTGGAAGGCCTGTGTCCAACTTTATCCAAGATTCTTTAATTGCTGCATGGACCAATTGGATTTGACTTTTAATAATTCCTTCAAGTTGTTTCCACACATCCAAAATGTTCCCCAAAGATCCCACTAGTAATCATTGGAAAGTGGAATGGGCCCCTTCTACCCAAGATGAAGTTTTATTTCCAAAGTCTAGGTAAACACAAGTCCAAGCCATTACAAATGTCTCTTTGACAGGAAACATACTCTTTTCCATATACTAGATTACATCCTCATGGTATCTCAAGAAACACTGTATACAAGTTTCAAAGTAAGCACTCCCAACAGATATTAATAGTCAATAAATTGACTTACTCTGAGTTCTGCATCATTTGCTTCTTCCTCCCCGTTGGTTTTAGAGGCCTCTCATCATTAAATAAAATTTGAGCCTTCTCTTTGTTCCATCTTTTTATATTTGGAATAAGAAAGATGAAACTTTCACATTATATTATATTATCTTCTGTTGGAGATTTCCATTTTTCTCATTATAATTTCCTAAGGATAATGTGATTTGCCATTGGTTTGAATATTCATTTTTATTATTAGTGAAATCAATGAATTTAACTTGATACTTTCTAATGGTGTATCTTCCATTGGATTACTCTTGTGCACTTGATTTTATTTCCTATTTTATTTTTCAAGTTACTCATCAAAGTTCTTCTGTTTATTCCAATTCATAAATACTATCATTTTCACTATAATTATTTTTGATTTTTTATTTATCATTAATCTTAGATTTATTTTCAATGTTATATTGATAATTGATTTTAAATTTATGATTAATTTTAGATTTATTATTAATGTGAAATTTATTATTTATTTTTGATTTATTATCAATTTTAGAGTTTTTACCATGGTTGAATATTTTCAATGGGGTTTTGATCCTCAAATACTCAAATTTAATTTGACTAAATCACCTCTTCTGAATTTTAATATTTGCCTCTTTTAGACTACTTCCAAATTTACATGGTGAAAGTAAAATGAGTTTCCTTTTGACAGAGATTACTCCTTGAATTTCCTGGATAAAATCACCCCAAAAAATATACTAATATAACCCCAATGATACCAAAATGCTTCATCACAGCAAAGAAACTTCAGAAATGACGCCAAAAGGCATCTCCGGCATCATTTTAGTGATTCATTTTCCAAAATGAAGCCTTTTTGCCTTCTTTCCCACACCAGGAGCTTTTTCAGACTTTTTAAGGCTCAAAGAGGTTTCCTGGGGTGAGATAATACTCCATTTTCTTCCTTTCTGGGCCTCTAAAGTAATTATTCAAACATTAATTGAGGCCTCCAGACCCCCTGTGGGGTCTGTCTAAGATAAAATACTTTGGAGAATTCAAATGTGGACATCAATTGAGTAAATTTAATTTTTAAAAAGTCAAATAAATGTCAATTGTTTCAAAGGAATCCAAATATGAACTCAGATTGGAAAAAGAAACTTCATTTAATGTAAGAAAATGGCAAGAATGACAACTATTCATTTTATTTGCACCCAATGAAATATTTCCAGTAAAATTCAAATAGCTTTCTACCAACCATAAAAAAAGAAAAAATTCTATAAATACCTTTTCAATTCTTTAAATTTGAAAATTTTGAAATATTTAATCAAAAACATCATTTAGTACATAAATAATTGTGAAAAAATATCAAACAAATACTTCTTTGAATACAATCCAAAATTTGTGATGAAATTTAAATGCTTTTGTACCCTGCAGAAAACTCAATATAAAAACTCTCAAAAGTGGAGTTGGAATATTTTACAATTTTTGAAAATATTTTCATCAAGTACACAAATTAAAACATTAAATGCAAAAAATTGTATTATTTGAAGAAGCAGTGAACTTTCCAGGGAGAATTCAATACCATACCCCGATAAGAAAATAACACAGAAAAATACTTCAAATATATGCAATCTGAGAGATTTTAAAATATCTTGAAATATCCCAAAAGATAATTCATTCTTTCAGCTTACTGATACCAAGAAATTTGCTGTCCTTTAGCTACAGCAAGTGATATTGTTGTTGGAATAATAATAATTCCAAGAAAATTACATAAAATGCTCAAATGGTTTATTTAGCAGCAAGTGCAAAGTTTGAGTCGTTTTTTTGGATTCAATTGATTTAAATATATTTTTAAAGAGTGGCAAAAGTTTATGCAAACAGGGGATCTTTATTGGATAAAAACCTCTCTTCAAGGGGCTGTTTTGAACCGTGTAAAGACCTTGGGACAATGAGGTCCTAAGTGATTACTCAAAAGGGGTTTACTCAAGGAGATTGGGTGGACTGGCTGACTCACAGAACTTATGCCTGGAGGCAAGGAGGAGATAATTTAATAACTCAAGAAGACACTCCAAGAAACTTTCAGAAATTCATGGTTGAAAGGGTCTCAGGACAATTTTTGGGGATTATTGCTGATATTCTTCAATGGAATTAACAATGGGTTAGAATTAATAACTATACCATCAGACTTCGGCCATAAATCAATTTTTTATCTTGAATGAACTCTTGATCATGGATAGCAAGTGGTCCAGATTGATTAATTAAAAATTACTGGGGCTTAAACCATCTAAAAGGGTTGGTTTAACTACTTTTCTGGGGTGATAGAATCTTCTCAGGGCACTTAGAGAGGGTTTTTCTTGTGTGCTGAGGCTGGCAGGCTAACCAGGGCTATTTTGGCACATAATCTTGGTGCTGTCAACTGGCTAGCCTTGCCTGTGTCATATTTCTATGTGAAACAATTGTCAGAAGGTATTTAAATATTAATTTGTTATTTTTATGGTTCAGACATACTTCCTTATTTTGTATTACTTTCTTTTGAGTGGAATGGGTAGAAGTGGGTTTTTGTAGATTCTACGCCATCTTTTGCACATGTTGTTTATTTGTAATAATTTTATTGGTGGACTTGTTGGTGTGTTTTGTAGTCCATAAAGATTTGGCAATTTTATTTATGTGACAACCTTCATTATTGTTTCTCACAATTTATTTGCTTTAATTTTTTGATTTTCATATTTTTATTCAATCTTATAAGGTTTCAAACATCTCCCTATGCGTCAGTGAACTTGTTACATATGCATGATATATGCATGCAAGTTGTAGCATGTTCCTGAAGTACCTGAATGTTGGAATTAGCACGACTGATGTTGACGCGGGCAGGCTTGACAGCTGCATGCAAGAATCCATCATCAGTCATTTCACACGCAGGTTTCTTGACATGCGCCTACATACTGGGTGTCAGGCATGTGTACCCTTTCTATATAAATGCGGGGATGCGCAAAGGAATTGTGTCATAACACAAATCCACCTGTGTCAGCCTCCTGGATGCCAAGACCCTTGCTATCCTTTAGCTACCAGAGGTGATAGAATAAATAATAAATATATTATTTAATAAATGCAGCAAAAATCCGTAAAATATTTGGATTAAGCTTATTGCAAGGTTAAGTGGTTTGGTTATGGTTTATTGTTTTAAATCAATATGAATAAATTGATTATTAAATATTTTCATAGAGTTGCCACAATTATATTGGGGATCTTTAACACCTCTCTTCAGGGATTTCAGTATGAAAACATGTAGTCCTGGTTACTTTGGGCTCTTTAGTTTAAAGGATATTTTACCCAAAGATAATATGTGTATAAAATGCACAGTGGAGTGGCAGGGCCTTGTAGCCAAGCTTCCACGACAGAGAAAGGATAATAAAACTCACTGGTATATTATTAAATCCTTTGAGTATCTGTTTGAGACGTGCACTGATGGGTTAAACCTGTATACTGGGGTTATAAGATTTTTCAGCAGTTTTAATTGATAAAAAAAGGTTGAGGACGGACATTATTGATCAGACTTAGCCTTAAATCACTTACTTATCTCTTATAAGTACTTGATTACCTTGGCACAGTGTCTGGATATAAATATTACTGGGTCTCTGCCCATCAATATCCTCAAAAGAGCTCTTTATTTATAGCTTTTTGGAGTCCCAATAATGTCCTTCTGAGGGTTGCAGGTGCTCAAAGGGACGGACACTAAGGCTAGCAGGGTAACCAGGGGTAGCCTGTCATGTGTTCTTGGTGCTATAGCACGGTTAGCATATAATTCCTCAGGGTATGGGAATTATTCTACTTCATAATAGATATTAGGACGTGTGAATAACACTAATCAGTCCCATTTATGTATTATTTAATTATTTATCCTTAGTAAATGTTCCCAGTAATCTAATAATTATATAAATAGACATTTCTACGGAAATCTGGATTTCAGGTGAGTTCTCATTATGTATTATATATCTGGAGTAAAAGTCATGATATTGATTTTACTCCTTATTTTCGAGTTCCAGTTGATTTACTAGGATAATTACTTAAAAATATAATTCATGGGAATTCATGTAATATTTTTACATCATTAGTTTTCTTAGTATGTCACAAAGATATTGATGCCTATAAATTCTCATAAAAGTATATTTAAGTATTTTAATATATTTTTAGGAGTTTTCATTGTCTTATTTTCGATATTCTTGGTACTTTTGAATTATATTAAATAAAAAATATGTATAAGGATTATTTAAGTATTTTTATATAATATTATGTACTTTTGAACTATCTTCTATCCACGGGAACATTTATTACATATGTAGAATGTTCCCGTGTGGGTTGTAGCATGTTTCTACGTGGTACCTGAGCCTCTCAGGCTGCCTGTCACTCTGTCAACCCGTAGTCCCGCGGCTGCATACTTGTCAGAGGCCCAGGGCTGCGTACACAACTTTGACAGAGTGACAGGGCTGTATCTCAGCCGCGCGTGGGTGCATTGGCTGCTGTGGCTGCGTGCGGGAATTGTATAAAAACACATTTCCGTCCGTAACTCCTAAAATATACACAACACCTCAATTCTGACTGAATTTTAGGTGTGAAACCTATACGTGACAATACATGTGAAATATTTAATTGACCAAAAGCTCAATAGTGGAGCCATGGCATTTTGGTCTTTCTTTCCTTGATTATTTAAAAATATAAGGAGTTGGATTTCAAGGGTAGGGTCAGTGAGTTACCCTACCCACTTTTGGGTGGAAAATCCATTTCTGTAATAATATTTATGGTTCTCCTATTCCTTCTTAGGTAAATTTTTTTATTATTATTTTTGTGTTATTTTTTGTTACTTTTGCAGCTTTCTCTGCAATAGTAGCAAGCTGACAGCCTGTAACTCCTAAAATATACACAACACCTCAATTCTGATTGGATTTTAGGTGTGAAACCTATACATGGCATCATTTTTGAAATATTGAAATGGCCAAAAAGTGCCATAGTGGTGCCATGGTCTAATGGTCTTTCTCTTCTGAAATTGTTCAAAAATACAAGGTGTTGGAATTTAAGGGTGGGGTCAGTGAGTGACCCTGCCTATTTTTGGGTGGGGAATATATTTCTGCAATAATATATATGGATTTCCCACTCCTTCTAATTTTATTATTTATTTTCTTTTTTTGATCTGCTTTGACAGGTTTCTCTTGTCAACTAGAAAGCTTACATTCCCTCACTCCAAGGTATGTCTATATCTGAAGAAAAGAAGTTGGGGTTTGGTTTTTTTTGTTAGCCCTGTAATTCCTTAAGTGGA
The DNA here is from genome assembly GCA_025617555.3 of Puccinia polysora. Classification (NCBI taxonomy): domain Eukaryota; kingdom Fungi; phylum Basidiomycota; class Pucciniomycetes; order Pucciniales; family Pucciniaceae; genus Puccinia; species Puccinia polysora. The sequence goes on from CM062628.1 coordinate 35,783,342, forward strand.
TAGGTCAATCAGGGATGTTCCTTTCAGGTAATCATTCATCTTTGTCAGCGGATTCTCCTTTTTATCTGACTATTTAGAGTCTTGTTTTAATTATGGCCAGCAATTAAATTAGGAAAATGAGCAGTATTTAAAGCAAAAAAAATTCTGGACACCTTCTGTCAACAATTGCTGATGGGCTCTCACAATGGGGAAAAACGTTGGATGATATTTGTGATGAATTTGATTAGATGATGAATGGATCATGGAAAACACCAGGTAGAAGAGCTCCTTAAGTACAAAAGGTTGGCCTCTTGTGAGCCCATGATACAACAAGCCAAAAGGCAATTTTTTCGCCCCAAATAAGCTATACAGGCTCTACAGGCCTTGTTACTTGGTTTAGACTACATCAGACCGCATGGCGTCAGTCCCTGTACCCTTATGACCAGCCTATTCTGGTCCTTTCTGGTGTTTCCACTGTTACGGAGCTGAACCAGCCCCTTTTCTTTTCAATCCCTGGTTGGTTGTCTTCACAGGCTGGCTGGTTTCCTCATGCAACCAGCCCCTGGCCATACAAGTGGCCAGGTGGGACCCAGGACACACCTGGGTCCGGTCTCATACTCACATGGGGGGGGGGTGACCAGCAGACATGCTTTCCCTCCCTCCTTCTCACAGATCCCTGGAGGGGGCAGTCAAATCCCCCTGCCAGGGGCCCTTGGGGTTGGGCGTTTTCAAGGTAAGGTGGGCTGGGGGGTGGTCAAATCCCCTCCAGCCTGTTGCTCCTCCCCCTTGGTAAAGGGGGGGGGAGAGCGCCCCTTTGTTGCCCTTTGTTTTGATGGTGGAGGGGTGGTCATGTCCCCCCCACCGCTGGTTGCTTTGTGGCGACCAGCCACCTTGTCAATCCTCCTGGGTGAGAGTGTGATGAAATCCCCCCCCCCCACCCTGACTGGTCGCTGGCTGGTTCAACCCAGCCAGCCTTCCCCCTCCCCCTTGCAATGGCCAGCAAGGGGAGGGGGAGGAGCCGGGGTGGTTGGCCCCAGCCCTGCGGCTCAAACAGCCGGCTGCCACCCTGCCCGGCAGCCGTGCTGCCCCCTACAGCGGCCCCACGCGGGCCATAGGAAAAAACCGCAGCCCCAAGCGGGCCGCAACACGGGCAGCAGCCCCAACTGGGCTGCAACATGGGCGGGGGCCCCAATGGGCAGCCCCAAGCCCAAAAACTGAGTAAACCATACTTGGGCAGGCCAGCCTGTCTAGTCAAGTATGTCCAAAATAAACCTTGGGCCCAATTATGCCTATACAAGCCCATCTGGCTGTATTTGTCCATATACCCCACCAGGCCCATTAGGGCCGGTGTACCAATAGGCCTGTTTCACGCGTTTTGAGGCCAGTTTCCCCAAATCCGTGACATCCACATAGGCCTTTATGGTCCGTGTGTGTGTCCAATGGGCCGCAGAGGCCCAAATGTGCATCCCATTTCGATTATAATTATATGTAGCACATGCATAAGTGCATATGTATTTTAACAAGTCTGACATCTTTTCCATTTATCCTTTCCTTTTTTTCCTTACAAATTTTGCTTATTTTTCCATTTTCTTCCTCATTTTCTTCTTCAACAGGTATTTCTGGTGACAGAGTTTGTTCTCCTTCCCTGGTATGTTAGTTTTTGATTAGACTTTCTGGAAACACTGGGTTCTTCCTGGAAATTTCATCACTAAGAATAAATTCAACTGCATTCTTCCCATGGAGTTTCTTGATGGTGAATTGTCCACAAAATGCAGTTCTGAGTTTCCTGTTCCCAGCTAAGTTGGTAAAGTTGGTATTAGAGACTAAGACTTGGTCAAAAATCTTGAAATCAGGTTCTTTGTGGCTTTTATCCCATCTTTGTTTGTTATATTCAATAGCTTCTTGAACACATTTAGCAGCGTGTTTTTTGGCTATATCTATCACGTTCTTAAAGTCAAGTGATGTGGGGTGAATATTGGTTAGCTGCTGGTTCAGTTTATCCTTGGTTATTTTAGGAATCCATCCTGTTTCTAGCGCATAGGATGCTTCTTTAGTGGTAGGAATGCTTGCTGCTGTTGTAGGCCATTTCTAGGGCAGGTAAAAGGCTAATCCAATCATGTCAATACCCATCAGTATTCTTGTATTCTAGACCAAAGCAACAGAACCTTCTGAGCATGTCTTCTAATGTCTGAATCCTTCTTTCAACTAATCCATCTGCCAGGGGGTGATAAGCTGTATAGAAGGCTAAAGTAGTGCCTAACATGTTGTGGAGATTCCTCCAAAATTCAGAAGTGAACTTGGGATCCCTATCAGTGATGATGATCTTGGGGACTCCTACATCAGCTATGAGTCTATTCCAAAACAGTAATGCTAATTCAATAGCAGTGTCCCCCTAATTGTTGGGCAGGAATATAGCTTTCTTGGAAAACCTGTCCACTATGACCAGGACTGAGTTGTAGGAATAGGCTTCTCCTGGGGGTAATTCAGTTACAAATTCCATATTGATGATTTCCAATCCTTTCTTAGGTTCAGTAATTTTCTGTTGTAGACCAAACCTTTTACCAGTGGTCCTATTGGATTTATGACAAGTTTCACAACTGGTGACATACTGGACTTTGGAATCTCTCCAATTAATCGACCAGGCAGTTTTTTTGACTTTATCTAGGGTTCTTTCAGTGGATAGGTGACCAGCTGAACAGTTATTGTGGCACTCAGCTAGGATATGTTTAATATGGTCTTCTTTGGTTAAGACTATAAAACTGGAATGTTGATGTCTATGGTATACTAGACCATCACATACAGTGAACCTTCCTGCTTTTGAAGGTTTCAGGAGAGTTTCAGTTAGACTGTTAATCAGTTCAGATGGTGGAGAGCTGCTTTCCATAATGTTGATTAGGGTCTTCATACTAGGGCTGTAAGCTTGCTTGATGGAGTTGAACAGGGATTCATCCAGTTCACAGATGTGGATTCCTAGAATGGGAGCCTCAATATTAATCATGTTAATTTTCAGTATAGGAAATATATCATTATCTTCTGGATCATAAGCAGGGTCACTTGGATCATTGGTTAGAGAATTCCTACTCAAACTGTCAGCATTTTGATTTTTAGCACCTGCCTGATGGACTATGGTCATCTGACCCTGTACTGTTGAATGGCTATCTTTCACCTTAACATATGCCTACTAGGGGTTTTCATATTCATTAAAGTCCTGAAAGCATTGCAATCAGTAATTACCTTGAACTTGGTACCTTCTAAGTAGTAATGGAGTTTCTCCAGAGCCCAAACTAAGGCAATGCATTCCATTTGGCTTGCACCATACCTTTCTCAGTGTCCTTTACTTGTCTGGATAAGAAGAGTATGGGCTTCTCCACTGGTTCATCATTTTCTATCACTTCTTGGTGTAAAGCATCTCCTAGCGCTTCCATTCTAGCATCTTTATAGAGTTTGAAAGGTTTAGAATAGTCCGGTTGAATCAATACTGGAGCTGAGGTCATGGCCAGCTTAAGTTCTTCATAGTTCTTGAACCTTTCATGAGTCATTTCAAACACAGTGTTTTTGTTGCAGATTTCATAAATAAATTTGTTGAGAAGGGCAAACTTAGGTAGATACTGCCTTTATTAGCTGCAAAGCTGAAAAAGGATAGGATTTCAGTTTTGTTCTGAGGCATTGGCCTATTGATCACAGCTGCTATTTTGCTCTGGTCAGCAGTTAAGGTTAGTCCAGGAAAAATGTGCCCTAAAGCTTTCAGTTCTCCATAACCAAAGTTAGATTTCTTCATTGATAATTTTAATCCAACTGCAGAGATGGTTTTAAGGACTATCCTTACTTTTTCCATGTGGGCATTCCAATCATCAGAATAAATGATAACATCATCAATGTATACCATCATCCATTCTTGCCTGAAGAATGATCCTCAAACTGTATCCATCATCCTTTGGAAGTGAGAAGAAGCATTCTTGATACCAAAAGGCATCCTAAGGTACTCATAAATGCCCAAATTACATATGATTCTCATAAATTTCTGGCTATCAGGACTGATAGGTATCTGGTGAAAACCTTTCAGCATATCCATAGTAGTGATGAAATCAGCCTTAGAGAGGTTATGTAGAGCATGATCAATCCATGGGATAGGGTAATAATCAGCTTGGGTATAGTTTTTCAACATTCTGAAGTCTCCAACCATCCTAGACTTATCATTTTGCCAAGCTATAAATACTGGAGTATTAATGTCCATCTTTTCATTGTGTCCCATTTTCCTTAAGACTTGTAAGTCAATCAATTCTAGGATATGAGTTTCCAGAGCTGTCCTAGATTTTGGACTAGAAGGGTAAGCAGGTATCCTGAGGTTGGGAGGATAAGGAGGTTTAATTTTTAAGGTTAGAATCATTTCATGTCCTTGGATGTTACCAATTGGATGATCCCTGGTGCAGAAGGCATTCTGATTTTCAAAGCAGACTTGAAGTATTTCCCTTTTTTGCTCTTCACTCATCAGGGGGTTCAGGGCTGCTTGGGAGAATTACTCCTGGTTGAACTTCTCCAGGTGTTTTTTCATAAGTTGAATCAGAATTTTGAGCATTAACATGGCATATTTGGAAATTCTTGTTCCAGTCTCCTCCTACTGTGAATTACCTGCCTTTACTTTGGAATACATCTAAAACATATAAGCAGAGAGAATCATTTCCTAGAATAAAGTGATCACATACTCCATTCTGGAGTACTAAAAATTCAATTTTCAGTTTGAGTGATCCTTTTGAGTGAGGCAGAATGCCATCAGAGGAACAAACTCCAATGGCATTAAGGGAAGAGTTACAACTGCTGAACTTAGTTTGAGTTATTTTCAATAAGTTCATTTTCCAATTTGTATTTTGTGATTGCAAATAAGTTAAACTAACACAAGAACAATAGGCTCCACTGTCTTAGAGTAACTTAACAGGGGAACCTTGGATTAATCCAGTAGTATAGCAGGTTTTACCAGAGGTGTAACTTTTACCGGCAGAAGGTTTGAGAGCCAAATTTTTGGATTCAGAAACATGGTGAATTTTCATATTGGGATTCCATTGTTGAGGTAAGTGGTAATCTTCATTAACAGTGTTAATGTCTAATGAAGAGGTTTTACTTCCTTCAATGAAATTGATAAGGTTTGTGATCATTAACTCATACTCAGATAAAGATCCATCAGTGTCATCAAGTTGAGGGTCAGGTTCATTGTCATTAACTTCTCCCTCAATGAGATTGAGCTTCCTCCTGGGATGGGGGAAATCAGGTCTCACATGCCCAGTTTGGTTACAATTCCAGCATACCTTTTCCTTATTATCAGAAGTTTTCTTAACTTCTAGTTGGGGAGTGGTAGAGTCTTTGGTTTTGGGATTTTATTCTTCTTGATTCTTGGGAGTGGGTTCCTTATGTCTATTGTTCCTTTTATCAAGACCAGTCATATCAATGGTTTCTTCTAGAATACCAATGAGGGCGGAGAGATCAGCATCCATGGGCATTCTACAACTCACACTGTGATTAAGGTGTCCGGGACACAGATTGAGGAGCCTTTCATTGATTTACTCTTTATCAGCTTCAGGATAGAAAAAATCTAGACTCTTCTTTTTTTCCAGAAACCACTTGTGGGGTTTGTCCTTTACAGGGTGAAAAAGTGAGTTCTCAAAATTTTTATCATCTTTCTTTTCCAGATTCTGGTGCCAAACTGTTCTTTGATTAGACACTTCCAAGAGTTCCAAGTTTGAGATCCTACTTCTCCTCTTTTGTTGATAAACCAATCCAGTGCTACTCCTTCAAACAACCTGGGTAGTCTCACTAAAGCTATAGTACCTGGCAGTTCATAGGAGGCAAGGGTATAGTCAATGAATTTAATGAAGCTGATATGGTTTTATTACCCTTCTCCTGAAAATTTAGGCCATTCAGTTACAGGGGGAAAGATTTTCAAAGCTTTTTCAACTTCGGGGGTAGGACTAGGCCTGTAAGACTCATTCCTATTCACTCCAGAATTAAGAGAGATGTTGGGAGTGATACTTGTCCTGGTGGGTTTTGATTCTTCTAAATTGACTGAAGGAGGGGCAGTTGATTTAATTCTAAGGTCTCTTAAATCATTCTTAATCATACCTAGTTCCAAATCCATTTTGTTTCTTAATAAGTCAATTTTATTAACAAGATGAACAGAAGGGGTATCAGTTTTGTTTCTTATTTCTCCTTTGAGTTTCTCAAGGAGAAGGAGTATCTCTTCCTGTCCGGAAGAACAGGTGGTACCAATATCATTCATTAAAGATGCTTTATTTAAATCAATGGTGTTCCTTAAGAATTTAATTTCAGACTCATTGGCTCTCAGATGGTTAGTTTAGTTTTGGATTATTTGGATTTCTTTGTAATGTTGTTTGTGTATATTTTCTAAATTGTTACTCAAGACAATAAATTTATGGAAAAAATTTTCATAAAATTTGTTAAACAATGGGTTTATATCATCAGAATCTAATTGTGATAAACTTTCTTCAATTTCTGAGCTAGAGATATCATGTTGTCCCAATCTTTTGGGTTCCTCAAACTTTGATGATTTGAGGACCTTAACTTTTTGGGGTCCTTTCCCTTTAATTTGGCTAGTTGATCCCAGCGGTTCCATTTTTCTACATATTTCTCTACTTCTTCTCTTTTAGTTAATTTTTGCAGGGATATTTGAGAGGACTTAGCCCGTGAAATAGCCTTTCTCATGGCTGCTGGGTCCTCCTGCTCCTGGGCTAGCTTGTATGTTTCCTAATGACTCACATGATCCTTCACCAGATCCTTTATTTTGGACTCCTTGGCCAAGTCCGGACTGGGAGCATGGGAGGAGGAGTAACTCCGCGGGACAGGTTACCAGGCAAAGGGCTCACTTCCAAAAGTTCCTTGGTTGACTTGGCGGGCGGGGGTGCTGGCTGATTTTGCGGCACTCAAGTTGCAGGTTTGATTCCCCTCATTGTGCTTGCTATGGGCACTTGTAAACCTGCACGTTCCTCTGGGAAGAGGTCCATAGGCCCGGGATTGTCAGGTTGCGCGGGTTTTGGGCCTGTTTTGCGACATTGTGCAAAAATGAGTACAAGTTTTTGTTGAAACTTGGTAAAAATGATAAAAAAATAAAAAAAATATTTTATTTTTAAATTAATTTAAGCTTACTTAGACTTAAATTCAAGAGTACTAAGGCTTTTTTAGGGTTGAAGGAGTCCTTGGTGGGTAATCCAGGGGGGTCTTTGTGGGTACCAACGAGGTCTTGGATTAAATTCAAAGATCCGTGGTGAGAACTGTTTTCTAACAGATCTTGCTCAATAAAATCGGCAAGGGAAAAGGTTCTTTCCACTTTAAATAAGGTAAAAAATTAAATTTAATAAGTTTTTTGGTTTATTATAATTTTGTTAATTTTTATTAATTTTCGATTTTTTTTGAATTTTTTTGAAAAAAAAAATATAAAAAAACTTTTTGAGCTTACTTTCTTTATTTTCCTTATCTTTGTTGAAAAAATAAAGTTTTCTCTGATACTTCTTCCAGGCTTTATAATGCCTGAGTAAAGAATTAAAATTAATAAGCCTTTCAAGTTCTAAATCTTTATCTTTTAAAGATTGTTGTTTATAATGGTTTAATTTTGCTTGTTGTTGCTCAGGAGTTATGATAACAGGTACAAAATTATGTAGTCTCTATTATTTTATTTTTTTAAGAAGATTATAATAATAGTTGATTAATTCCCCGTTGGTCTTAAGATCCACTGGAAGAATAACAATAAAAAATTAATAATTATTTTTCCTTCTATTTACACGTAGATTATCTAGTCCAAAGAATTTAACTAAAAAATGAATTATTCAGGGATATTTCCCTGCCAGACCCCCAGTTGTCAGCTTACTGATACCAGGAACATTTCCTTCCTTTAGCTACAGCAATTGATATTGGTGTTAGAATAATAATAATTCCAAGAAAATTACATAAAATGCTCAAATGGTTTATTTAGAAGCAAGTGAAAATTTTGAGTGGTTTGATTGGATTCAATTGATTTAAATATATTTTTCTAGAGGGGCAACAGTTTATGCAAACAGGGGATCTTTATTGGATAACAACCTCTATTCAAGGGGCTCTTTTGAACCGTGTAAAGACCTTGGGACAATGAGGTCCTAAGTGATTACTCAAAAGGGGTTTACTCAAGGGGATTGGGTGGACTGGATGACTCACAGCACTTATGCCTGGAGGTAAGGAGGAGATAACTTACTAGCTTAAGAAGAAAATCCAAGAAACTTGCAGAAATTCAAGTTTGAAAGGGTCTCAGGGCAATTGCTGGGGATTATTGCTTATATTCTTCAATGGAATTAACAATGGGTTAGAATTAATAACTATACTATCAGCCTTAGGCCATAAATCAATTTTTTATCTTGAATGAACACTTGATCACGGATGGCAAGTGGTCTGGATTTATTAATTAAAAATTACTGGGGTTTAAACCATCTAAAAGGGTTGGTTTAACTACTTTTCTGGGGTAATAAAATCTTCTCAGGGCACATAGAGAGGGTTGTGCTTGTGTGCTGAGGCTGGCAGGCTAACCAGGGCTAGTTTGGCACGTAATCTTGGTGCTGTCAACTGGCTAGCCTTGCCTGTGTCATATTTCTATGTGAAACAATTGTCAGAAGGTATTTAAATATTAATTTGTTATTGTTATGGTTCAGAAATATTTCCTTATTTTTTATTACTTTCTTTTGAGTGGCATGGGTAGAAGTGGGTTTTTGTAGATTCTACGCCATCTTTTGCACATTTTGTTTATTTTTAATAATTTTATTGGTGAACTTTTTGGTGTGTTTTGTGGTCCATAAAGATTTGGCAATCTTATTTATGTGACAACCTTCATTATTGTTTCTCACAATTTATTTGCTTTAATTTTTTGATTTTCATATTTTTATTCAATTTTATTAGGTTTCAAACATCTCCCTATGAGTCAGTCAACTTGTTACATATGCATGATATATGTATGCAAGTTGTAGCATGTTCCTGAAGTACCTGAATGTTGGAATTAGCACGACTGATTTTGATGCGCACAGGCTTGACAGCTGTGTGCGGGAATCCATCATCAGTCATTTTGCATGCAGGTTTCTTGACATGCGCCTACATACTGGGTGTCAGGCGTGTGTACCCTTTCTATATGAATGCGGGGCTGCGCGCGGGAATTGTGTCTTAACACAAATCTGCCTGTAACTCCTAAAATATAAACAACACCTCAATTCTGATTGAATTTTAGTTTTTAAACCTATACATGGCATCATTTGTGAAATGTTGAAATGGCCAAAAAGTGCCATAGTGGTGCCGTGGTTTAATGGTCTTTTTCTTCTGATATTATTCAAAAATATAAGGGGTTGGAATTCAAGGGTGGGGTCAGTGAGTGACCCTACCTATTTTTGGGTGGGAATCCATTTCTGCAATAATATATATGGATTTCCCACTCCTTCTAATTCTATTATTTATTTTCTTTTATTGATCTGCTTTAACAGGTTGGTCTTTTCAACTAGCAAGCTGAAAAATTCAATAACACAATATGAAGAATGAAATATCAAATTGGTTTAATTCAATAAAAATAATTATTTGTGGTTGAATTTAAACATCTTTTCCCAAAAATAAAAGAATATAAAAGATTACAAATAAAAAATATAATAGGGTCTATCAGAGTTAAGCAAACCTGCCATTTTCAATGGCAGGTTTCAAACCAAATCCACCATTTAAAACCTGCCATTAAAAATCAAAAAACCCACTTATTTCACAACAGACGTGTCAGAGTTACCTGAAAATAAGTGGGTTTTTTCAAATAAAGTGTTTAAAGGCCTCCACCACCTGTCCATGTCATCGACCCCTGGCTTCCCACCTCCTTCTAACCCCAACCTCATTGGAAAAAAATTTTATTCATTACTATTCATCTCTTCATCACTATCCTCATCACTTCATCACTCTCATGACTTTATTACTTTCATCACATCCAGCTAACTCTCATTGAATCACTATCCTGATCAGTTCATCACTCTCATCCGTTTATTGCTTTCATCACATCCAACTAACTCTCATAGGATCACTATCTCCATCACTTCATTGCTCTCATCTTTTTATTGCTTTCATCACATCCAGCTAACACTCATTGGATCACTATCCTCATCAATTCATAACTCTCATCACTTTATTGCTTTCATGAAATCCTAACCCTTATTTATTTATCCCTCTTGTCACTTCATCACTCTCATCTCTTCCTATTCTCTTTTCTTCATCACTCTCATCCTCTCATTGCATCATCACTCTCACCACTTAAACACTCTGATAGCCCTTCATCCCTTCATCCCTCTTACTATTTTCAAATGGCCACCCAGCAATCCTCCCCCTGCAAGTTCACTAAACAATCCAATGGACCAAATCAAAAATCCCCCAGGGAACTCAACATCCAACAATCTTCCCCCATCAGCTTCCAAAGGATAAAGTCAACTCAGGAGAGCTGATCACATCATCCTGGTAAACTGGCTCAATATTCCGTCCAACTACAATGCTTGCTTTTGATCTGACAATGAAACAGGCATTGACCAACCTCCATCATCTAAGTTCAATGGTTATCTCCTGATGGCCAATAAATGTTAGAATAAAACAAAAGGTAGGCTGGATCTTTCATCCAAAAAGATGAGGGAGTGATTCAAGAATTATTGAGCCAAGTTCAAAAAGGCCCACTTGAGGTCAATCTCCACAGGCTTGGGAATCACCAACTCTGAAAAAGCCAAGGGAATCAACTCAGTGGTTGATAAGTTGGACTCCTGTCAGCTCTCTGATACCAGGAACCTTTCAGTCCTTTAGCTACAGAGAGTGATAAAAATGCTGGAATGATAATAATAATTATTATTCCAATAATAAACGCTTAGAAGCTCAAATAAATGATTTAATAAGAGCAGTTGCAAGGTTTAATTGTTTTGGTTTTAGGTGGTTTTCAATATAATATAAAAGAGGGGCCACAGTATTATACTACTGGGGATCTTTACAGACTAGCAACCTATCTTCAAGGGGCCTCCTTGGGCAGTTTAATAACCTTGGAATGAAGATGGGTGCCTTAGAAAGGACTTATTCCACTAGTGGCCAGGCTTAACAGCACAAGCGGCCTAGACAGGAAGGGTAACACTCACTCTGAGCACTTTACCACGAATATCCTGGAATAATTGGAAGGGTTTCAGAGCAGAAGGGGTAGATTGCTCAACTAAACTTCAATGGTTGATGGGTTAATATAGGTAAATAATACTACATCAGACTAAGTCATAAATCACTTGCTTATCTTCATATAAGCACTTGATTAACAATTACACGGTGTCTGATTGATAATAAATAAATTCCTGGTAAACTCTTCTTCAATAATGGATCCAAAGAGGTCTGTATAAATACCTTTTTGGGGTGATTTTGGTCTTCTCAGGGCGCGTAGAGAGATTTCTGCTTGTGGGCTGAGGCTGGCAAGCTAGTCAGGGCAATATTAGCACGTCTTCTTGGTGCTTTCAATCAGCTGTCCTTAGATCCGCTGGATTTCTGTACTATTTTAGCCACAGGATCTGTTAATTATTTATGGCATAAATTTGATCATTCTGTACTCATTCTTTATTTGTACTATTGATATGGCTTTAAAGGGTGCAGATGTGGATGTTTACTGATTTTTTGTCATCTGCTGATTATTTAGATAATTTTTAATAATTTTTAAAAACACTTCTTGTAGTGTTTCATGGTCTTCAAAGATCAAGATCTGTGGTTTACGTGGTAGTCCTTGATCTTTGATTTATTATTAAAAAAAAGTTTAAAACTTAATTTTCATTAATTTTATTTAAGTTTTGATCTTTTTAGATTATTATTAATGCATCTGTCCGTTTGTTACATATACTAGGCAACCCTAACTAGGTTGTACCTCTCTGAGCGGTACCTAGTTGTCAGATTAGTCACAACTGATCCAGGCGCGGGGATCGGTAGTACAGATGCACGCGGGGTAGGATCCGCTGCGTGCGTGGCAGAATCAGATGCGCGCGGGTCTCTAGTACGCGGGATCCTGCTTCTGCTAGTACGTAGGGTTATGTAATGATGCGGGGCTGCGCGCGGGAATGGTGACATAACACATTTCCGCGTGTAACTCCTAAAATATACACAACACCTCAGTTCTGAGTGAATTTTAGGTGTAAACCCTATACGTGACTACACGTGTGAAATATTAGAATGGCCAAAAAGTGCCATACAGGTGTTGTAATTTCCAGTACTTTTCTTTTTAATTATTTTAAAAATATAAGGACTTGGAATTCAAGGGTGGGGTCAGTGAGTGACCCTACCTAATTTTGGGTGAGGAATCCATTTCTGTAATAATATTTATGGATTTCGCACTCCTTGCTTTGTTAATTGAGGTATTCTTATTTTTCATATTTTGTGTTACTATTTGACAGTTTTGCTCTGTATATAGTAGCAAGCTGACAACTCCAGTTTTCCTTTTTATATTCAAATGGATGAAATCTTTGGAAAGAAGGCCAACATCACCCCCCTAGCTGCTTCTGATTCCCAACAATACAATTCAGTTGAAGCTGAGGCCTTGGCTAGGGATGCTTAGCCTAGCAATGGTGATCCCAAAGAAACCTATGAGGGGCCCCCATCTGATGCCTGAGAGGATATTCAAACACAATCAGCTTCAATCACATCTACTTCCGCGTTTATTGAGTAGTCAAACCCAACCTTAGACCCCTCCTCTCCTTCTTTGGATTGCTCTTTTCCTGGGGTGGAAAAACTGGTGAACTTGGCCAATGAGGAGGATGTCATTCCCGCATCACCATTGCCATCAACATCTGCTCAAGTAAGGAACCAAGTTCTTTTCCCTTCTGTCCAGTTAATCCTGACTGATTCAGATTTGAAATAAAAAGGCTCATCCATTCCTGAATGGCCAAAAACTCAAGCCAATGGGGCCTCCAACATCCCCTTCAAATCAGAGCAATGAGGTTCCCACACAAACCTCCTCTGCAAACAGAAAGCAAAAGGCCTCCAATCCCATCAACACTAACCCCAATAGCATTCAAAAGAGGAGAAACACTTCAAATTTTTTGGGCTTTGAGGATTCATGGAGAAGCAAGATTCAAGTAATCCAATTGGATTCTCCTTGCTTTCAAAATCAAGCTCATTCCTATTCCCCTCTGAAAAATAGTGAAATTTAACATTGAATCTGAAAAACTTCAGTTTGAAAAGGAGAAGTGGGATTTTCAACTGGCTATTGATTTTCAAAAGCAGAAAGCCAAGAGTTTGGCTCATCAGAAAAAATGGGATGCTGAGTGGAAGTTGAAACAGGCTGAGCTAGAATTTCAAAAAGAGGAAACGGAGAAGGATTGACAGCAAGCACAACTGCAAATGTAGAGGGAACAACTGGCAACAGAAAAAAAGGATAAGTTTTCAATTGCTGCAGCATACATTGGTGGCAGTAGAAAAATAGATTAATGAAAGCAGATTAATGAAATGCTGGTCTTTTAAATATATTTGCTTTGATCAAAAACTTAAAAAGAAAAAAAATCATTTTTGATTACAACAATGCTTAAGACTATTTTTAACCCCACCAATAAAAAAAATTTCTTTTTATTTATATTTTTTGCCTGGAGAATATTTTCCCACTCCCAAAGTTCCTGAAAGTGTTTCTAGTCATTTTGTTGATTTGCATTGACATTGCCATTCTTGTATGAGTGGCAGTCTCCACAGCAGTAAAAGTAAAGTTCTTGTACTTATTGGCTGCCCAAACCATTTTTACCACACCTTTTTGCTTGGAGTCAATTCAAAAGCCCAGGTCAGGAAAAAAAATTGGCCATCAGATACTTGATATTTGTCTGTGTTTTCAATAAGTTGTCCATTTGATTTCCTGGTTGGAACTGAAAGTAAAAAGGAATACTCAGAGATGCCACCTTTTTCAATGTGAGGTGAGTTGTAAAAAGAGTTGGATGTGAAGGTTACATGCGGAGAGGAGTCAAAGGGAGTGGGCCAAGAGCCAAATTTGAGTGATGAGAAGGAGGGGATGCCATTGGACTTCATTTTTTCATGGTTTTATTCAAAGGGAAGTCTGGCCAAATTGCAAAAATATTTTCATAAAATTTGAAGGACTTTGTCTTCCTTAAAATTGAGAAAAGCATACTCTTGAGGGGAAGATTGAATAGATTATTTCTTCAAATAGTGTCCACATAACTCAAAGGGGTCCATCAATTTTTGCCATCCAATTTCCCACATTTCTCCACCCCAAGATCTTGAGGGACAAACCGTGTTGACAAATTTTATTGACTGGTGAATCAAATTTGTAACAAAGTTGATTTCAGCTCTCTGATACCAGGAACCTTGCAGTCCTTTAGCTACAGAGAGTGATAAAAATACTGGAATAATGATAATTATTATTATTCCAATAATAAAAGCTTAGAGGCTAAAATACATAATATAATAAGAGCAGTTGCAAGGTTCAATTGGTTTGGTAATAAAAGGCTTTCAATATGTATATAAAAGAGGGGCCACAGTATTATACTACTGGGGGTCTTTACAGACAAAGCAACCTCTCTTCAAGGGGCCTCCTTAGGCAGTTTAATAACCTTGGACTGAAGATGGGTGCCTTAGAAAGGGCTTATTCCACTAATGGCCGGGCACAACAGCACAATGGCCAAGACAGGAAGGGAAAAACTCACTCTGAGAACTTTACCACAAAAATCCTGCAATAATAGGAAGGGTTCCAGAGCAGATGGGGTGGATTGCTTGACTAAACTTCAAGGGTTGGTTGGTTTTAAGAAATAAATAATAATACTAAAGATATGGTCAAAAATCACTTGCTTAGATTCTTCATAAGCACTTGACTAACAATGACCCTGTGTCTGATTTATAATAATAATTCCTGGTAAACTGATCATGGAATAATGGATCCAAAGAGGTCTGTATAAATAACTTTTTGGGGTGATTTTGAGCTTCTCAGGGCACGTAGAGAGGGTTCTGCTCATGTGATGAGGCTGGCAAGCCAGTCAAGGAAAGATTAGCACGGCCACTTGGTGCTGCCAATCAGCTTTTTTTAGATCTGCTGGATTTCTGTACTATTTTAGACACAGGATCTGTTAATCTATTATGGCGTAAATTTGATCATTCTGCACTCATCCTTCATTTCTACTATTATTATTGCTTTGAAGTGAACGTTTACTGATTTTCCATCATCTGCTGATCAGGTAGATAGTTTTTAATAATTTTTATCAACACTCTTTGTAGTTTTTTGTGGTCTTCAAAGATCAGAGTCAATCATTTAGGTGGTAATCCTTGATCTTTGATTTATTATTAAAAAATGTTCTAAACTTAATTTTTATTAATTTTATTTAAATTTTTATCTTTTCAGACTATTAATAATACATATGTCAACTTGTTACATATGCCAGGCAACCCTAACTAGGTTTTAGATCTTCTGAGAGGTACCCGGTTGTCAGATTAGTCACGACGGATCCAGACGCAGGGATCAGTCAGTACAGATGCGTGTGGGGTAGGATATGCTGCGTGCGTGCTACTAAGACTACATAGGGGTATGTAATGATGTGGGACTGCATGCAGGAATTGTGAAATAACACATTTCCGCGTGTAACTCCTAAAATATACACAACACCTCAATTATGAGTGAGTTTTAGGTGTAAACCCTGTACGTGACAACATGTGTGAAATGTTAAAATGGCCAAAAGGTGCCATACTGGTGTCCTAATTTTGAGTACTTTTCTTTTTAATTATTTTAAAAATGTAAGGACTTGGATTCAAGGGTGGGGTCAGTGAGTGACCCTGCCTAATTTTGGGTGAGGAATCCATTTCTTTAATAATATTTATGTTTTTCTCACTCCTTCTTTTGTTAATTTAGATATTCTTATTTTTTATAGTTTTGTGTTGCTATGACAGGTTGCTCTGTACATAGTAGCAAGCTGACAGTTGATGTCCTTCTTGTCTTGATCAGAAAGTTTATCCAATGGTACAAATTCAATCATTGCAACAAGACTGTTTTGATAAGAATTATTGAGAGCAATTACTTTTCCTCAGTTGAAGAAATGGAATTGCTTGATTGTCTGCTTGGCAAGTTCAAACTCAGCTGGTGAGGGTTTTCAATTGTTCTTATTGTTCCCAGAAGTCATTGCAGGATACAGATCCAAAGGTTGTAGTTTCTGTTTGGACCATACAACCTTTTAATTGGTTCCCCCCTCTGCAAGTTCCAAAGAGATTTTGCATGCCCTCATTTGATCCCTCTTTTGCTTCCAAGCCCTCTGCTTTCCACCTCTCTTTATTTTGTTGCCTCATCTCCTCCCATCTTGTTCCCTCCCAGGCAAATGCTTGGCTTGGGTTGAGGATCAAAAAGGGATTTAATTTGGAGTATAACATTGTGAGTGTGGTGGAAGAAGCAATGTAATTGAAGGAAAAGCAGTCAAAAAAGGATTACCAAAAAAATGTCAGTCACGTAATCACAAAAAAAAACAAAAAAAATATAAAAAAAATTAGTTACATCATCAAAAAAAAAAAAAGAAAGAAAGAAAAAAGAAAAAAGAAAAAACATACCAGGGGGAAAACCAATTGGGCTGGCCTTGGGTTGGGCTGGCAGCCAGGTGGGAAGGGCCTGGCACTGCCGTTGACATGGGGGAGGGGGTTGGCCACTGTTGACACAGAGGGGGGGGCGGTCAAGGGGGGGGGGGGGGGGTTGGCCGCGGTCAATGCAGAGGGGGGGCGGGGCCCAAGGGGGGGGGGTTGGCTGCCGTCAATGCAGAGGGGGGGGAAAAAGGGGGGGTTGAGGGGGTGGTTGCTGGCCATTGAAGCGGAGGGGGTTGGGGGGGTGACCAAGTTGAGTGGGGGGGCTGGCAAGGGTGGGGCTGGCAACCAAGCAAAAGGGAGGAGGGGCAACCAAGGCAAGGGGGGGGGCAGCAAGTGAGAGGAGGGTTGGCTGCCATTAATGCAGAGGGGGGGGTGGGGCCAAAGGGGGGCTGTTGACGCCAAGGGCAGGGGGGTTGAGAAACCAAGGAGGGGGTTGGGGGGGTGACCAAGGTGAGTGGGGGGGCTGGCAAGTGCTGGCAGGTTGGCTGGCAAGGGTGGGGCCACCAACCAAGCAAAAGGGAGGAGAGGGGCAACCAAGGCAAGGGGGGGCTGGCAAGTGAGAGGGAGGGAGCAAGAGGGGGGGGAGGGGTAATTTTGAGGGGGGGGCGAGGGAGGGGGAGCAATTGAGAGGGGGGGTCAAGCAAGAGGGAGGAGAGGGGGGGATGCAGAGGTGAGGTTAGCAAGGATGGGTAGGAGGGATGGAAAAGCAGGATTAGGAGGATGGGGTGGGCTTACCTGGGAGATCAACCAAGGAGGTTGGGGGGTCCTGAAGGTGGATGGATGAAAGGATCAGACTTGGATGATGGGGAGGATGAGGAGGAGGGGGGAGAGCTTACCAGGGGCTCCAACCAAAGGAGGAGGGGAGGTGGTGGGTGAGGAGAAGCAGTGAGGTGGCAGTGGTGGGTGAGGCTGAGGGGGTGGTGGGTGAGGAGGAGGGGTGAGGTGGAGGGACCGGTGGTTTGGTGGGTTGAGGTGGAGGGTGTTTTTTTTCTAGGTCCATAAAAAGAGAAAAAAAAAAAAAAAAAAAAAAGTGAGTCAGCCAATGAATCTTGGGTGAACAACCAAAACCAAAAAAAATATGGTGAAGGGATTTTTCACCTATTTTGAAATAAAACATTACTCATCAAAGCAAGCAAGGGTGAGAGGAAGAATCTTCTCTCTTATAGAAGAAGATGAGGGACAAGATCAGACAGGGATGACTTGAGGCGGATCAGGAATATCATCTTCAAATATTTTGTCCCATTCATCTTTGATGTTGGCCAAAAGGTTGTGAAGGATAACACAAGTGATAATCCAGTTGATGATCAGGAACTTTATGTCTTTGGGATTTTAAATCTGGTTTTTCATTTCCCTTAGGCTGGCCAATCTTCCTTTCAGGACTCCTATGGCATGCTCAATCCAAACTTGTGATTGTGCAAGATGATAGTTGAAATCAGTTTTTCCTTGATCATTGGAAAAAACATTCCAGTATGCTCGAACCACATATTTCCCACTAGCATAAGCTGAATTGGCCAGAAGGTATTGATCTTGTTCAAAGTAGATCTCTGTTTGTTGGGCAGTCCGCATCCAGTTGAAAAAATATGAATTGTGAAAAGAACCTGGAAGGCCAGCATGGAGGGATATGAACTTCTTGTTGTTATCACAAACAAGTTGCAGTTCCATGGATTTTCTAACCATACCAAATGCATTTGGTCAGTGTGTGATCAAAGGTGTTGGAAAATGTGTTGGAAAAGAAATTAATCAATTGCCTTTTTTTTGCAATCAAAATTGTGGTTGCCATCTAGCTTGAGTTTTGAACTCAAGGGGATGGTGGTTCCATCAACAAAACCAATGCAACCAGGAAAGCCTTTGATCTCCATTACTTGGGATATCTCCTTGCATTCTTCTTTGGTTTTCCAATAAAGGACTGAGCAACAGAAAGATAGGATAGAAACCATTTCTCTTTTGTTGTATGATTCAATGGTTTCAAAACCAACTGAGAATAGATTTTCTAATTGATCAATTTCCACTCCATTTCAATTTTATCCCAATCTACAAAGAGCAACAGCCAGTTGTTTAGCTGGATTGCCTTGAGGATTCTGAGAATTGTTCTGGAATATGTGGTGGTCTTCAATCATCTCCAAAAGTTTTATGAATGAAGGCAATAGAGTTTGTAAAAGTTGCTGGAAGCTTAAGTTGGGCAATGAAAATTTTTCCTTTCATACATAGGGTTGTGGAGAGCTTGTCTTCTTGGAACCATGTATTGCTTTTTTAATAGAGCATTCAAAGCCAACCAAGTTGATTCCAAATTGGAGTCTGAATGGGAGTCAAATACTAACAAAAGTTCAGTCAGCTTTTTTGCATTTTGAGCTTGCTGCCAAGAAGTTTGATGGGACATGTTGAGAAAGATGGTGATGAGATGATGATGGGATTTGTGTGAAGATGGAGATGTAAAGCAATTTAGATGTGAAGCAATGGAGATGTGAAGCAATAGAGATTTGAAGTGATGGAGATGTGAAGCAATGGAGATGTGATGTGATGGAGATGGGACCAGTATGGATTTTCTGATGTGGATCAGTGTTTTGGATGTGATGGATGTGGATGGATGATGATGCATAAATGGCGGGTTTAATGGCGTTTTTGATCTTTGAAATCTGCCATTTTGAAACAAACCAGTTAGGGGTTATGTGTATTTCAGAAACCCCCCATTTTTAAAGGCAGGTTTCTAATGGCGGGTTTTCTAACTCTGATACACCCTAATAGGATTAATTTAAATATCATTAAAAATTTCAAAAGAAACTCCATCAAGTGCATGAATGATCAAAGAAATAACAAAATTGGATATTTTCAACAATCAATTTTTTTCATTTGATGTTTTCATTTTTTTACTTGATTAGACCCTCCTTGAAATAATTAAACATATTTGAATTATAATTTTTAAAAAGATACATTTATTATTTTTCTATTATTTTTAGTGCTATGTACAAAGGTATTTAAATTCCATCACAAATCTTGAATTTTCTTCAATGAAGTATTTTTTATGTTTTTTTACATGTTTTATATTTATTTAAGTACTGGATAATATCTTTGTTTGAATATTTCAAAATTTTTGTATTCCCAGCATGAAAGAGGTACTTGTAGAATTTTTTCAGGTTTTTTTATTTTTGGTGAAAAGGTTTATTTATTACACTTTATATATCTCACTTTTTGAAAATAATTTGATGGTTTATCATTTTTATTATTTTCCTTACATTGGATGGATTTTCTTCCAAATCTGAGGTGATACTTGAATTCCTTGCAAAAAACATATATTTTAGTATTTTTAAATATCACATTTACTCAATTGGTATTCATAATTTAATTTTACAAAGGATAATACCCCAGATAGACGCCACAGGGGGTCTGGAGGCCTCAATTCAGTCCCCAGGGCCTAAATTGATATTTATAGGCCTTGGGGGTCTAAAACACCAAAAAATGATTTATTATCCCACCCAGGCGCCCCTTCAAAATTTGAAGAGGCTTCACACATTCCTGGGGTGGGAAAGCACACCAAAAGGCTTTATTTTAGCAAAAATAAATTACTATAATGACACCAATGATGCCTTTTGGGTTCATTGGTGTGGCTTTATTAATTTTATTGGGGTGATTTTAGCCTGGTCTCTCATTTAATCCTGTCCTGAACAGATTGGTAAAGGTATGGTATTCAATAGACTAATACCTCATGTAATTCCCCTGAGGGGGAAACTATTCAAACAGATATTTCAATAAATATGTGGTTCAATCTTCCCCCAACATTTAAAATTTCTGAATTCAAAAGATGGCCAGGTCTGCAAGATATTAGGTTAAGGTTTTCAAACATTTTCCAGGATTCCCTTCAAATAAAACTGGAAAATCAAGAATGAAAACAAGTTTCCCTCCTTCTCATTCTTGGAACTGGGGATTTAACTTACTCCTTTTGCTTTTTCTCCTCACATCACTCTTAAATAAAATGTCTTCTAGAATTTTCCAAATATTTAAAAGGGTGATTTTTTTCATATTGATTTCTCATGGTGTATCCAAAAAAAAAAATCAAATGGACAATTTGAAAAATGCAAGATCTCTGAAGGTAAATTTGTTTTTACAAACATGATTCTTGGAATTGATTTCACAAAAAAGTTATTTTCAAATTGATTGAGGCCTCTACAAAGTACATGAACTAAAGTTTCCTGCTGTGGGGTCAGCCACCCATGCTAGAATGGCTATGTACATGCAAATAAATAAAGTTACCAGTAACAACAGGTTTGAATTTAATTTTAGGCAGATCTATTCTCAAAAAAAAAATTGAGGTGTTAAAGATAATTTCAATTTTTTTTAAAAAAAGAAAGATTCTTTTTTCTATTGTTTCAATTATACAAAGCAATTTATTCAAAATGAAAGTATTTGATAAATTCTCTCAATTTACTCCTAACTTCTACAAATCCCACTAAATTCAACAGCTAAGGAAAACTTGCCATTTTTTCATATTCCAGCAGATCTTTCTCCTTCTTCTCTCAATCCATCTCCTTCTGCCTTTTTTAAAACCCCAGCAAATTCAATTTCAAATTGAAATGAGCTTCTAACTTTTTTTCTCCATCAGTTTGTAAAACTCTTTGATTTTGTTCAATTCTTTTGAGTTGAAGCACCCATTTTTCTTTTTCAAACTGAAGCTTTTGATCTTACACTTTTTGTGTATCAATTTCCATCTGGGATTCAATTGGGTTGGAAATCATATTGATTGATTATTTTAAATAAATATTTTTAAATTGGGGATTTATTCCATTTCCTCACCCAAACATTTCTTCTCAATGATATCTTAAAGGAATCCAAAGCTGGAATTTTTCCGCGCATTTATCAATCTACCCTAGGGTGTAGCAATAAAGTTAAAAATTTCTAATAAATGACTAAAAATTGTGTCACTTTTCTGCTACATTATTATTTATGTTTTAAAATGTATTTTTTGACTTCCATTGATACTTAGATTGAATAAAATTGAGTTATACTCCATTTATTGATATTTCATGATTGGAATAATCCAAATTGGTTTCAATTTGCAGTCTTTCAATGAACTGAAAACAGTCCAAATGCACTGAGAACAGTGCACTTGCACTGAAAGGATTCTGCTCTCACTGGAAACAGTGCAAAAACACTGAAAACGGTGAAAATTAACTTAAAACTGTGGAAATGCCCCTGAAACAGTGCAAATACCTCAAACAGTTCAAACACACTACATACCATGCAAATGCACTGCAAATGGTGCCAATGTACTGGAAACAGTACAAATGCGCAGAAAACAGTGCAAATGCACTGCAAACAGTGAAAATGCACTGCAAACAGTCCAAATGCACTTCAAACAGTGCAAATGTACTGAAAAAAGTGCAAATCTACTGCAAAAAGTGCAAATGTACCTCAAACAGTGCAAATGAACTTCAAACAGTGAAGATTCATGGAAAACAGTTCAAATGCACTACAAACCATGAAAATGCACTGAAACCAGAGCAAATGCACTGCAAACAGTTCAAATGCACTGAAGACAGTGCAAATGCACTGAAACCAGTGCAAATGCACTGAAACCAGTGCAAATGCACTGAAACCAGTGCAAATTCACTGAAACCAGTGCAAATGCACTGAAACCAGTGCAAATGCACTGAAACCAGTGCAAATGCACTGAAACCAGTGCAAATGCACTGAAACCAGTGCAAATGCACTGAAACCAGTGCAAATGCACTGAAACCAGTGCAAATGCACTGAAACCAGTGCAAATGCACTGAAATGCACTGAAAAAAGCCCAAATTCATTGCAAAAAGGGAAAATGTACTGAAAACAGGAAAAAATGCACTGCAAAGAGACCAAATTCACTGGTGCAAATGCATTGTAAATTCACTTCATAGGGTGCAAATGCACTTCAAAGCGTGCAAAGTCAATGCCATCAAGGAAAATGCACTGCAAAAAGAACAAATTCCAAACCTTTTAAATCTTTGGTGGTTGATTTTATTTGAGTTGGATGCCTTTTTTTCCCTTTACTGAGGATGACTGTAGTTGAACATCATCACTTTCATTTGATGGTGAGGTGGGGGACCCCATTGGATTTTGCTTTTGTTTTGGTAAGAAAGTGTGGGTCGTTTTATGGGAAATTGGGGATTATTCACTAAAGAAGTGAATATAACCAATAGTTAAAGTTCATGTGGACATAGATTTGCCTTGTTTTGGATGAGGTGATGAATAAGAATCACCCTTCTTCAGGTTGAGAGGATTGTGAGTGGCTTGGGCTAAGTGTGGAAGCAAATGATCCAAAGAGGAAGGTTTTGGGTCAAAGGATGGATGGGAATCAATTTTTGACGCCAGTTTAAACCCCATTGGACCTTTCCTTGTTGGAATTTCTTCTTTGGATCCAGATTCTGGGCACTTAAATGGTTTCTTGAAAAAGGTGGGTTCCTCAATATTTTATACAAATTTTTTGATTTTCAGCTATTTTTTCATCCATAAGTTAATTTTTTTGCTCAACTTTAAATTCTGATTCAATTTAATCTCAAGAAAAAATCCTTCACTGGGGGTTCTTATTCTACCATAACTCATTTTAATGTTCTCATTCAAATTTTCCACAAACTTGCTGGAATAGCCCCAAGTATCCAATCAATTGCCATATCAGGGCCCTGTGAGCCTTCTCTGTGGTTCACACACCCCAAGAAGCTATTCATTCTCCAAGAGGTGTTTTTTTACACCCCATGGAGGCCTTGAAACCTTCAAAGTCTCCAAAAACCTCCACAAACCTTTTCCTGCCTTGCTAAAATTTTTCATATTCTGAATTCTCTCCTGGCCACAAAAACAATAATGTGGTAATTTAGCACAAACAGGTCTAAATATACTAAAGAATAATACCAGGTGCTTTTGTTTTTTTTTCATCAAAAAATGATTGATGTTGGGATTCCCCAGGTTCAATTCAGCCAGGCACTTCTAAGTCTGTTTCTTGGTTATTCTTGATGTCTATTTCCAATTCATTTTCCATATATTTTAAAATAATGTGAATGATTCTTCAGTAATTATGTTTATTTTGTGATTTCATATTATGTTCTGCTACTTCTGTTGATTTGATTTTATCTCCCAGTTCATTATTTTTTAATTATATGATTGCTATACTTTTTGCCTTATTATCGATACCATGATTTAGCCATGAATTCCATTGACTCTGACTTTTCCTCTCAATTTTCTTGATTAATTCATGAAACTGAGGGGAAATTCTCAGAAAGTAAAAAAAAAAACATTTAAACAAACAAACAACAAAAATAAAAAAAGGATGTAAAAGAATCATTCATGACAGCTTTAAAGCTTCCTTGAAGAGTTTCTAAGCCTTCAAAGGGTACAAGAAAACTTGAACATGTTTGAAATCTGTCAAAGCTTTGCTGGGGAGGCTGTGCAGCCCCCCCCCCCCTACTTACAGCTTTAGAAGTCTCCAAGCCATCTGTCAAGCCCTTTCCAGGCTTTGACAGCATCAGAGACATTGAAACAGAAAAGACTGGGCCATAATTTGACTGCCTCCCCTCCCCCTCTCAAAGTTTTGGAAGGGGACCACAACCTTCCCACCCAGGGAAAGTGGAGAAAACTTTATCCATATTAATAAGAATAATTTTTTTGATTGAAATACAGTTGTCACACCAAAGGTTGCAATTTGGCCAAAAAATTGCTAATTTAGACCATTTTGATTTAAACTCACTTTTTGTTTGGGGGGGGGGAATTCATACCTTTCCACTTTTATCTTTAAATTAAAATGGCATGGTTTTGGTCATCCCCCAGGTGTGAATTTAGTCTGGACCTTGTTCTGAAAGGGCCCCACCATGCCAACCAAAAAGTAACAACAGAAATAAAAATAAAGCCTGTAAGCTTGCTACTATGTACAGAGCAACCTGTCATAGCAACACAAAACTATAAAAAATAAGAAAATCTAAATTAAAAAAAGAAGGAGTGAGAAATCCATAAATATTATTACAGAAATTTATTCCTCACCCAAAATTAGGTAGGGTCACTCACTGACCCCACCCTTGAAATCCAAGTCCTTACATTTTTAAAATAATTAAAAAGAAAAGTACTAAAAATTACAACACCAGTATGGCACCTTTTGGCCATTTTAACATTTCACACGTGTTGTCACGTATAGGGCTTACACCTAAAAATCACTCAGAATTGAGGTGTTGTGTATATTTTAGGAGTTACACGTGGAAATGTGTTATGTCAAAATTCCCATGCGCAGCCTGGCATCATTACATAACCCTACATACTTTTAGTAGAAGTTTCCCGCTTACTAGAGACCTGGGCGCAGCTAACTCTGCCACGCACACAGCGGATCCTATCCTGCGCGCATCTGTACTGACTGATCCCCGCATCTGGATCCATCGTGACTAATCTGACAACCAGGTACTGCTCAGAAGAGCTAGAACCTAATTAGGGTTGCCTGGAATATGTAACAAGTTGACATATGCATTATTAATAGTCTGAAAAGATAAAAACTTAAATAAAATTAATAAAAATTAAGTTTAGAATATTTTTTAATGATAAATCAAAGATCAAGGATTACCACGTAAATCATTGACTCTGATCTTTGAAGACCACAAAACACTACAAGGAGTATTCATAAAAATTATTAAAAATTATCTATGTGATCAGAAGATGATGGAAAATCAGTAAACAGTCCACATCTGTTCACTTCAAAGCAATACTTATAGTACAAATGAAGGATTAGTGCAGAATGATCAAATTTAGGCCATAATAGATTAACAGATCCTGTGGCTAAAATAGTACAGAAATCCACCAGATCTAAAGTCAGCTGATTGACAGCACCAAGTGGACGTGCTAATCTTGCCCTGAATGGCTTGCCAGCCTCAGACCATGAGCAGAACCCTCTCTACGTGCCCTGAGAAGCTTGAAATCAACCCAAAAAGGTATTTATACAGACCTCTTTGGATCCATTATTCCAAGATCAGTTTACCAGGAATTGTTATTATCAATCAGACACTGTGTCATTGTTAGTCAAGTGCTCATGACAAATCTAAGCAAGTGATTTATGACCAAGTCTGTAGTATTATTATTTATTTCTTAAAAACCAATCAACCCTTGAAGTTTTGTTGAGCAATCCACCCCATCTGCTCTGAAACCCTTCCTATCATTGCAGGATTTTTGTGGTAAAGTGCTCAGAGTGAGTGTTTCCCTTCCTGTCTAGGCCATTGTGCCATTATGCCTGGCCATTAGTGGAATAAGCCCTTTCTAAGGCACCCATCTTCATTCCAAGGTTCTTAAACTGCCTAAGGAGGCCCCTTGAAGAGAGGTTGCTTTGTCTGTAAAGACCCCCAGTAGTATAATACTGTGGCCCCTCTTTTATATACATATTGAAAACCTTTTATTACCAAACCAATTAAACCTTGCAACTGCTCTTATTATATTATTTATTTGAGCCTCTAAGCGTTTATTTTTGGAATAATAATTATTATTATTATTCCAGTATTTTCATCACTCTCTGTAGCTAAAGGACTGCAAGGTTCCTGGTATCAGAGAGCTGAAAAAGCCATTCATAGAGCAGGTGATGCTGCATCATTGGAGTTGGGATTGATCCTGCTCTAAAATCTAACCCATCATGAGGTTCACTGCTATCCTTATAAAACAATCAAATTGCCCAAGCCATTCCAAGTGCAAGCTCTGGTTGAGGCCTGTTGGTTTGGTTTCACATTGGCCCCATTTCTCCAGCAAGTCAAACATTCCTCCTGTTCCCATAGACAAAAGCTTGAATTCATCCGCTCTTTTATGTTCAATGAGTATTATGCATGTCATTGTTTGATGGGTGTTGCCCTCACTTGGGAAAGGGGCTTGGAAGACATCAAGAACCTTAATGATTTATGAGGTTGTATTGAAAAACGGCAACAAGTTGAAAATGTTGGATATCTAAACAGAATTGCTATAAGTGAAGATTCAGAGGCAATAAAATTTCATGCAGTTGCGAATGAATTGTCCTGGTTGAATCAAAGGCCATGCGAGTTTGTTCAAAGTCAAGGCGAGAGCCCGAACAAAAGAGACACATTGTTTAATCTTGGCTGGAGTAATGCTGGCACTGTTATGAGAAAAGGATGAAGAAGCTATCAAGATGGAAATAAAAACCTAAGCCTTGGGTAATAGCTTGGTGCTTGAGGTTGTCGTGTTTGCGTCTAGGTTTCTTTACAGGCTGAATATCTGGGATGCCAATGATTGTTCTTCAGCTGAACTGAAAATTGCGATCAGCACTTGATTTGATTGTCGAGCAAAAACTCATTCATAAACTTGCAAAGAGTTTTGACGTTGTCCAATGATACCGCATTATACAAGGAAGCCCGGATTCCCCCGACCGATCTAGACAGCCGAAGATGAGGGATGTCATAAGCACTTCACACTTAAGATGAAGAAATGTGAGCACCAATCTTTGCGACTTGCCTATGGCCTTTGATCTGCTTAATACCAGACTTTTCAGCCTCAAGAATGAACTTTTCCTCGATCGGCGACCCACCGCGACAGTTGAAAACGACATTGATCCTACTGCGAGAGTTTTTGTCGATCGAATTGATGTAAAATCCCTGACTTTTGTCAATAGCGTCGTAAACTAGGCTAGCCTTATGGTCATTGATTTGTTCAATTTGTTCGACCCCACCGTTTTGTAAAAGATCTTTCAAAACCAAATTGCAAACGTAGATTGAAAACATTGGTGGAGTGTTGTATAACGATTGATGATCGGCCATGTTCTTGTAGCTTAGCATATCTGGTACCCTGAATCCACCGAAAGCAATGGAGTCATCTAGATTGATGATCAGATCTTTACGAACTATGACTACCGCTAAACCGGATGGTCCCATATTTTTTTGAGCACCCGCAAACACGATTCCCAAACGATCCCATAGTCCCTGGGGAATTTTACGAGACAATATGTTGGAAGACATGTCAGCCACGAGAGGGACTTTATCCAGATAGGCTTGCGGTAATTGTTCGACGGGCAAGCCAGGCGACGGAAACTCAACACCGTGAACGGTTTCGTTGTCACAGTAGTACAAGAACGCCGGTGTTGAATGACGTTGATCGGCGGCCGATAGCTTCCATTGGGTTGGGTTCGGTATAGAATGAAATGATTTTGAATCCGAACTTGATTGGCGACCATCGGCTAGGATATTAACTTGGCATCCTAACCTGGACGCTTCCTGAGAGGCCTTCAAGCTCCAACTTCCGGTAATCAGGTAATCAACCAAGACCGAGTCGGTTGGATCGGTGCGGTTTCCTAATCTAAATCGATTGACGAGATTCATGACGACACAAGAAAATTGAGTTAACCCGCCGCCTTGCATGAATAAGATCTCAAAGTTCTGGGGCACGTTTAGAAGAGTTCGCAGATGACCGATGGTACTCAGGTTAAGATTCTGGAAGTCCTTCGATCGATGGGATAGCTCAACCAAACCCATGCCTGTGCCCTCGTAATCAAGCAGGCCTTGCGATGCAGCCTCGAGGACCGTGGTGGGTAGGGTGCAAGGACCAGCACCCAGATTGATAGTCTTTGCTCGTAATGCAGATGGAGACATCGTTCGTGGATCGCAGTCTTCCTTCCAAAAGGATCGAGCGCAGGAACATCCACCGTGGGGGGGATGTGGGTTCGACGAACGTCGGCGTGGGTCGTCGATCGCATTCAGCCTCTGCTCAGGGCGGGCGCCCGATACATTCAAGCGCGTCTGGGTGTCCAAGTTTGAGTTGGGGGGCTTGGATTGGCGCCCAGACTGCTTGTTGGGGTCTACAAAGCCAAATTGGAAGACCAGTCAAGTTTTACTTAGAGCATCCACAATCGTTGCTCGATAACTTCTCGTTGGCTAAGCCCTCGCTAGCGCAAAAAAATTGTAAACGAGGGCTTTAGCAAGTGCGAGGCGCAATCATGGTCGCTAAGCCTGCTCGCCAGGTCGCTAACGAGGGTTGACCCGTGTTGTTATATTACTCAAACATAGCTCCATATGTATACATACTACACTCTATACAGACATACACAACATTTCACATATTACATCACACGAACTGAGACAGTTGTACATTGGATATCTAGCCGCGCAGGCATCTGCAATCAAACCGTATGGATTCAGACCTCCAACCTTCTACAGGTTAAAAGCCAGCTCAACACCAACTACCGCATGCTACCACAAAGGGGACCTGACCGCCCAGGACAACCCACTACACCGTACACAACCAACAAACCACCAAGCAAACCAGCCATATCCAAGAGCAAGAAACCAACTACAATGGAAAGCAAAGCCCCTACGCACCTGCCGTCCAACGGATCCAAAAGTAGTGCACAATCCAAATTTGTATTGAACCCTGGCAAATATATCAAATCAGTTGAACTGCTATCCCGCAAAGGTAGCAACATTGACAAGTGGATTGACAGCATTGACACCATTGGACTCCTAGTGTTTGGAATCACCAAATTCACGGCTGACCTCAACAACCTACAAAACCTATTGCAATATGAGAGCATTGCATTGAAGGTGTTCTTCACATTAACCCTCAACCAAGAGCTCCAACCACTCATTGCAAAACACCCAAATGCTGCCAAGGCATTCAAAACTATCCAAAAGAACTTCCAACTGTTGACTTGTGCAGGAAAGGTGGAGCTGTGGGACAAAATCCTCTATAAACTGACAAACATGGATGGCTCAATCTTAACCCACCTCACCCAAATCACCAAAATATGCGCAGAACTAGGGAAACTCTGCCAAAACATCCTCAAAGACTTGATCTCCACCCTCATGCAAGCATTAACCCCCCCGTGCCAGGGATGACTAGATACCAGATGCTCCAAGCAATTGACCCTCAACTTGATTGCATTGAGAACCCCACAGCTGCCAACACACAGTCTATCATTATGTTGTGGTGGTCTTTTATGGATGCAAGTTGGAATGAGCTGCGCGCTTCATGCTCAGCAGTGGGTGCTCAG
The DNA here is from genome assembly GCA_025617555.3 of Puccinia polysora. Taxonomy (NCBI): domain Eukaryota; kingdom Fungi; phylum Basidiomycota; class Pucciniomycetes; order Pucciniales; family Pucciniaceae; genus Puccinia; species Puccinia polysora. Next base: position 35,812,887 of record CM062628.1, read on the forward strand.
CAGCAGTCAAATCAGGCTTGCCATCTGGGGAGACGGGGCGGATCAGATTGCACGGATGAACCTCGGATATCTGGAATGGCGTGTCAGGTGGATGCGGACATGCGCAGGAGGCTCCAAGTTGGGCGCGGTGCAAGGGCTGCATCATGAGAAGGACAAACCAGGTGGACATAATGGCAGGCGGGCAATACAGATGGGATATGGGGTATGGATCATGGGATGGGATGAGAGGATAGAGTTTGGGCTAGGGTTCTGTACTTAGGGGTTGTATTTCATTATTCTTGCTTACTAGCAGTTGTACTTAGGTTAGGGTTGAGGGGGAGGCTACTTAAACTGCACCCTCAACCCAGATGTAGGAGGGGGATCATCACATCATCAGATCACAGGAGGTTGGAAGGACCCTTTACTCTTATCTCTCTATCTCTCAATTGTAGGGTGAAAAGTTGCACTCAGGGTTTACAGATGCAAGGGATCAATCACTTCTGCACTTGGGAACCATTAAAGGAGAAGTCCTCTTCTGAATTCCACAATGTCTTACTACAGCAAGTGCACCAGGGGCAACTATTCCAACAACCTATTGATTGTTGGAGCTATCAACCCATGGAGCTGGTCCAGTCAAAACCAACAAGCAAACAACTAGGATAGGACTAATGTAAATACCCAAACCCAGTGTTGCCCTACCCGCTCTGACATCCATGCTTCCAAAACCAACATCAATGCCTGAAACATACCACTGCCCAACCACATCCAATTGCGCCACGGTGGCAGCTGCAGCTATTGCAACTCACCTGACCACTGGCGCAGGTGGTGCCCAATCCTGCGGATAGATGCAAATCTCCCCCCTCCAGGTACTATGCTGCGCAATGAACCCCCCCACCGCCATGTCCCCAGCCAACCATCCCCACAATACGCACCAAGCTCCACTCCATATCCAATGCAACAACACCAAAGAATAACATTCCCAAATACTCAGCTTGACAAATTGGGTACATCAATCACGTTCACTTCCCCCTACACCCCTGAGCAGAATGGCAAGGCCAAATGGGTTAACCTGATGCTAGGGGACATGGGCCACACCATGCTCACCTACCCATGGCTTCCCAACAATTTCTGGTCCCTTGCCTACCATCACACATGCTTCTTGCATGACTGCTTCCCCAACACCTGCACTGGCCTCAAACCTCCTAGCAAATACCTATACAACCAACAGTACAAACAGGTACCCCTCCACCTGTTTGGCACTGTTGCCTTTGCACACATCCCAAAAGAAAAACAAAAAAACTTGACAATTGGGAAGAACAAATGGCATTCCTTGGCTACCAAGACAATTCCAGGGGTTATGTTTTCTGGAACAACAAAACCCGCTCACTATTCTACACAGATGTTGCCAACTTCCCCAACACCAACCCAAACACATTCATCCCCACCCCCACACAGCACACCAACATTGGCTTGACCTTACAATCCATAACCTACTGCCTTGGCAAGTTCCCATGGGATGCCATATGCACCGCACAAGACTTGCAAATTAATACAATCCCTGCATTGGAAGACCTCAACTTACCTAAATCCATCCAACATGGGCTGTGGAATGCAATGCAACCAATGTGGGAACCCCCTCTGCATAAGGAAATTGATCAGCTATTTGAAATGGGCCTGTGGGAGGAAGTTGACCGCACACCAGGAATGAAAGTGATTGGTGCAAATTATGTGTATGCAATCAAACAGCGTCCTGATGGGTCTGTTGATTTCCCAAAAGCTTGCTACATAGCTAAGGGTTTCCAGCAGAAACTCAGCATAAACTGTTATGAAAAATTTGTGCCAACCACATCCCTCTCCTCAATCCACCTCCTTCTTGCCATGGAAACTTCCAACAAGTGGAACCTTGACAGCTTCAACATTTCTGCTTCCTACCTTCACTCCCCAATCAGTGAAACTGTCTACATCAAACCTTGAATACATATTGGGCTCAAACTAAGAGGTAAGCCAATGAAACTCCTAAAATCACTCTACAGTACTTGACCAGCAGCACATTTTTGGTGATTATTTTTCAAAGAAATCTTAGAAGGCTTAGGATTTGCCAGCAACTCAATAGAACAGACCATCTACATCTAACAGAAAGGATTGGCAGAAATAGCAATCTAGTTCCATGTGTACAACAGATTTGGTGTTATAAATGACTTGGACAAACAAAAAGCGCTATGCAATTGCCTTGAAAACCAAGTCAAGCTCAAGTGGAAAGAGTCATGCAACAATTTTTTTAGTATCAACATCTGCAGAGAGGAAGGCACCCTCATCCTTGACCAACACCTTTCCATTAAACAAATTGCCTCAAAATGGTGTCTCCACACCAAATCCCCACTCCTAACTTCCATGACCATCTTTCTGGCAACTTCACTGACTACACTCCCTACCCAGGAACCGGTAGACAAAGAACTGTTTCAATTTTACATTGGCTCACTGAACTACCTAGTGCAAGGAACACTCCCTGACATATCCTTTGCCATGAACTACCTCTCCCAATACAGCAAATGCCTGTCTAAAAAACACTGGATTGCACTACATCACCTAATTTGATACACCCATACATTGCTATGTTGACACCTTGTATTCCATCCAAATGCCAGCAGCCTATGCCTGTGGGTTGACACAGACTGGGGCGGCAAATTTCATTGATGTATGTCTGGTTTCCTTGTCCTACTCATCAACTGCCCTATATTGTGGGGTTCCAAACAACAAAAAATGGTTTCAACCTCCACGTGCAATGCTGAATTCATAGCAATGGGGGCAGAAATGGAATTTTTTGTCTCTTTAAGCGCTATGTGTCTTTATTTTGATTCTTCCATCTCATCTCATATTTTTTGTGATAACTGCAAAGCGGTACTTGTTGCCACCAAAAATGGCTCCTTTTCTTGTATGAAACATATTTTGCAAAATTTCTTTTTCATAAAAAACCTTATACATAGCTTAAAAATCAACCTCACCTGGATAGCAACTAACAAACAACTATTTGCTGACATCCTTACAAAACAACTCATACCAAACAAAAAATCAAAATTCTGCAACACGTTCCTACCAAATATACAAAGCTAAGTTTGTGGGGGGGGGGGGGGTGTTGTTATATTACTCAAACATAGCTCCATATATATACATACTAAACTCTATATATACATACACAACATTTCACATATTATCACATATTATATCACACAAACCATGGAAGTTGTACATTAGATATCAAGCCATGGGGACATCTGCAATCAAACTTTATGGATTCAGACCTCCAACCTTCTAAAAGCGGCAATTGTCAACCCCTTGACCAACGCTTGCCACCACACAGCAAAATAATTTGAAGAAAAAAAACATACATAATGTGTACAAGATATAAAACAAACTGAGGGGGATAAAAGACATGTCAGATTTATATTGGAGGGGGAGGCATGGATGAGGGGGGGGGCTGATTTGGAGGTTGGGGTAAATCCTGGCAAGTTTCAGGGTTAGTGAGCTCCATAATTTTTTGTAACTTTGTAAATTTTTGACCAAACTTATGGAGCTTGCTACGTAGAAAGGTCCTATTTAGGACACAATTGCAGCTAATCCTTGGTAAACTTAGCTAACAAGTGGGTTTACCAAGACAATTGTGGATGCTCTTACATATGATTTTTGTGCAAAGTGTGCATGACACCCATCAAAGCAATTCTAGTGTAAGACTGTAACAAAAGGCTTTGGGGAGGGCATGAGCATCATACCAAACCCCAGACCCTGAACTGTTACAATATGTATGCACTCACTTGTGTGCTATGCATAGGTGTAATCCAAATGGGATGCACGTATGGACCTCTGCCGCCCATTGGAAAATCACACAGACCATGCAGGCCTGTGTGGATGTCACAGATTTGGGGAAACTGGCCTCAAAACACATTAAATAGGTAATTTGGTACATGGGCCTGTTGGGATGGATGGGCCACCCCAGCCAAATGGGCTTTCATGAGCATTATTTGGCCCAAGGTTCAATTTGGACATACTTGGCCAGCCAGGCTGGCCCAACAAAGTAGTCATTTCTTGGTTTTGGGCTGGGACAGCCAGGTGGGGCTGTTGCCCATGGTGGTGGTTATTTATAGACATGGAGGCAAGTAGGCTCAGAACTGGACATTTGACTTGGATTGGCTCAACAGTGGTTAGAACTCTGCAGCACAATAGGCTCAGGAGGAGCATGTTGGCGGACTGTCTAATCTAAAGACAAAGTCAGGGGCTCAGAATTGGTGAAGCATGTGCTTTCTGCGGCACAATAAGGTGGAGTTTTTGCCTTTTTCCTACAAAAAATGTGGTCAAACATAACTTCCTCTCCAAGAATATGGATTTACAAGTGCAGAAGCCTTTGATAAAGGCTGAGTAGTAGAGACTAGGCCAATTATGGATTATGCACTGAGGTTGCCGGAGTATGGGGCAATCAAAATTGAAGCTTGAGAGGCGGCATGCGGATTGTTGGGGATCCGTAGTATGCCGCATGCCGGATTGGGAGTGATCCACTAAGGAAGATCAATGGGGATCTGTCATTTGTTATGCATTGGCGCAACTCAACTGTTAAGGAAGATTGGAAACATGATCTCCAAACCTACTGCAAGTCATTGGATTTGGTCAAGTATTGGACTATTGGTAAGGAGGATCAATGCGGAATGCACAGAGGCAGTTAGAGGAGGGGTCTTTCTTTTGTAGTTTACATCCTTTTTGGAGTAGTTCATTTTTGGAGTTGTAAATATATAAGGGGGGAATTTCCCTTACCAGAAAAGGGGGGGAATTACCAAATGATGGAAGGATCACCATATTATTGGAATATGTTACCTTAGACAGCAAAAAATAAAGGATTTTTTCTATTTCATTTCTGCTTTGGAAAAATCATGATTACCAGCAGGTGTGCTCAGAGTCTTAATTAGGAAATAGTTCAAGTGCGGAGCTTGTTGAGGAGTCTGCATTGTTTATTTACTAGTACTTCATTGCAAGTTAGCTTTAGCGGTTACCATTCAGGGTGGGATAGTTTTGCAGATAATGGAATAGGGGTTGGGAGTGATTCTTACACTGCTGCAGGCCACAGTAACTTTTCTTGCAGAAGCAGATTATATTTAGATTTGCCAAGTTACAGGAGTGTAACTGAAAGGCTTTTGGGCTTTCTGAAACTTGGAGGAGGTGGTTTTGGAGAATTTTAAGGAAAAAAAATCTCTTTCCACAAATTTGGAGTCTGGCCAGGAAAGTCCTTTTCTCTGTTTAAACCTGGTACTGTAGGCAGAGTTATATTTTTCTCCTTGTTACCTGGAATATGTCAATGATAATTGGAGATTACAAGGACGGAATGGAAAACTCCCTTCCAACCCATAGACAGGCAGCATCCAGCAGTGCACCATCCTATCAAAAAGCTCTGAATCAGACCACAATTCCAATGGGGCCGCTGCCAAGGGCAACCACAGGTGGACAATCAACATATGTGGCACCAGAGTTTTTGGAGGAGCAGCGGGGGTAGCGGAGCAAAGATTAGGGAAAGGTACTATCTGGCGGTTAGGTTTTGTCTGGAGGATGTCCACCAGTTCTTGGAACCATTTGAGAATGCGGCCAACAGTGAAGGCAACAATGTCATAGACTGGGTTTGGCTGATACTCAATTCCATTCCAGACAAGGAAGATCTACCGGATGTGGAGGATATGAAGGGTTATAGTGAATGGAATTGGGAGAATTTGGGGAGGGAAATAGTGGAGAAATGGGGGTCACAAGAACAGAGGTTTCAAGAAGTGGATCTCAAGCGTCTTGCAACGTAAACAGTGAGGGAAGGAAGTGTTTCCTCAAGGACTTTTTATGGTGTGCACTGTTCCTCATGTGATTGCATTCTAAAGTACCTAGTACGCAACAAGATTTTGGCGGAGCATACTGGTTCAGTAAAGAGGACCTACATGTGGGGGCTAAGCTTGGAGTTGCACAGAAATGTCCATAGAAAGCTTTACAAAGCAGGATTAATTTTCAGGTTGTGGGATGGAGGGGTGACCCTAATCCTGGACATGAAGGAAATCCCCACCGCAGTTGTGGGAAAGTTGGAACTGGCAGAACTTATGGAGGAAGACCCAAAGGGTCCCGTAAGGGGGTACATGCAGGTGAAGAGGTTAAAGGGGCTGGTAACTCCAAAAGAAACTGCAGAAATGACGGAAATGTTTAACAAGATGCACCTTTTCTGGCAGAAAGATATGGCAAAGCCAGCCAGAACAGCTCCAGAACCACCAAAAGTGACCACAACGCATGCACCAACTCAGGAACCATTGAGGGCGCCACAAAGGAACAAAGGAAAGCCTTGCGTCTTCTGATGCTACTACTGTTGGGAAGACGGCTATCTTAAAAGGTTGTGTAAAGACCTGAGTGTGGACGTGTGGAGTAAAATAGTTAAGACAAATGGAAGGGAGTTTTTTTAAACTTCAGGAGAAGCTATACTGGACTTTCTGGATCAACCTTCACCAAGAGATCTGGCTTGAGTGGCGGTGGCAGAAAAGAAGGAGGCAACAACCTTGGCGGGGTAAGCGTTTCCTCTAAATTGGAAACCCCCAGAAGTTTTGGCAGAGGTTAGGGCCATCCACTCTGACAAGAGAAGAATGGAAAGTGATGGTCCTACCCCTAAATAAACTCCAGAGCAGGCTGTGGTAGTAAGAAGGGGGGGATCCCGCAGGGGGGCAGGAGAAGTAGCAAGGAGGATTTGGGGAATGGATCACCTGGTTTCACAATATTTGAAAGAGCTGGAAGCAATCTCACAAGTAATGGCAGAGGATATGGTTGTTGTGTGGAGCCTCCTTTGGGATTGGGTAAAAAGTAGCAAACAGCTTTCTGGAAGTCACTTGAGGGGAAATTCAGTACTAAAACTATCAATATGATAGAGGAATAATAAGGTTGGTTTTGAATTGCCTTCCCCTCTAAGTACTATAGTAGTCTCAAAAAAATAAAAGAAAAGAGATTGGTGGCTGATTTTCAGATAGAGTTGCTACTATAGTAGTCTCTATCAGACCTAGGATCAATGTATTCAAGCTTGATAAAGAAGAAATGGTGGAATAGATAGTTGACTGAGGCTATAGAAGCTGAGTAAGGGAAGAATCTTTTATCTTGTCTTATCCTTATACATCCTTTATTCTTGTTTGATTGGTTACTGATGAATACTCCTTTGATATTAAAGGTGATGATTGATAAAGTTGAAATGGTTGAGCCTATACTTGATACTGATGATGGTTGATGATGATGATGATGATGGATAATGTTGATGATGGATGAGGTAGGTGATGATGATGATTGTTGATGATGGTGGATGATGATGATGTTTGAGGTAGGTGAAAATGGATGTTGATGATGGATAATGATGATGATGGATGATGATGATGATGATGTATGATGATGATGATGGATGATGATGATGATTGGTGGTGATGATTATGGATGGTGATGGATAGGTGATTATGATGGTTGATGATGATTGATGATGATGGTGGTGGATGATGATGGTGATGGATGATGGTGATGGATGGACAAGGTATGTGGTGATGCTTGGTGATGTTCAAGCTATTGGGAAATGGTGGTGATGTTCAAAGGTATGGGGTTTTTGGTAAATAATGGTGGTGGTGGATGGTCAAAGGTATGGGTTATTGGGTTGGGTTGTGGTCAAAAGTATGTGTTGATGATGATGATTGATGATGATGATGATAATGATGGTGATGGTGATTTTATTGGTATGGGATAAGGGATTAGAGATGTTCACAGTATGGGTTATGGGATAATGGGTTGGGGATAGCCAAGTATGGGTTAAGGGTGTCTAGGAGGCATGGTGATCCCTTGAGGGAAGGATGGGGGGATCTGATGGGACCTGGATGGGGGAGAGAGGCCCTCTTTTTATAGACAATCCTACCCTCAGGGCTGCCCCTGAGGGTCTCCCTAGTACAGTGAATAAAGTTCATGAGGAATTTTGGCTGGTCAGAGGAGGAGGCTGTGCAGGATATACATGCATGCACACCCTTGCATGTGTTGCTGTGCTGAATTGATACAGGTGCCCCCTGCATAAATTATCTTCTGTAAAATGGTGGTTGGTTATCTGTTTGGTTCTTCATGCAGTTCCTTGAATATATTACTTCTGTATGGTGGTGCACATCCTCTGATCTACTGATGCATGCAGGATCTTGCATATATTGCTGTGTGGTGATTTTATTGGTGCTGTATTAATTTCTTCTGCACTGCATGTGCCTGCTTGCATATATTTCTGTGTACAGATTAGGTGATTTGTTTGGTGCTGTGTTGATTGCTTCTGTATATGCTGGTGAGGAGTTTGGGTGGTGTATGGGTTTAATTTGTGTGGTATGTACTTGAAGCCTTCCAGATTATGTCCATAGTCCTTCACTGAGTTGTGACACCTGATTGGGCTGTATCTTCCAATCCATGAGAGATAGCAGGGTACTTTGGCTGAGTGACTAGGGGTTATTTTTGGTTTAGAATCCATTTGTGAGGTGTTCTTAATGATTGAAGCTGTTGTTATAATAGAATAGTGAGTCTGATGGCTATAGGTTAGGTTTTGGAGCACCACAGCGGTCTTTAAGCAGTTTATGGGGAATAAGGAGGACAACCCAAAACTCAAGGAAGAAGAAAAGGTTGGTTCTATCAATGCGGGGGCAGACATTCTGGGAGCAAGCGGTGCTATGATTTGCCCTTTGGGCTAGGTAGAAATGCAGATCAGAGGCAAAAGGTGTTGGGCAATGCTTGATAGCGGCTCAACAGTAAATGTTCTCCCATTGAAGTTGGCAACTGACACAGGGTTGGTACAGAACAAGGAAAATATTGGGTTGCAGAACTTGGGAGGTTTCTAATGTGTGTTCAAAGGGGTAGTGGAGAAAGAGATGACAGAGGTGGCTAAGGTATTGGATCTGCTGTTGTATTTGGTAGTAAGTGGGTCAGAGGGCATACTTGGTAGGCCATTCCTTTTTGCCTTCCAAGCATCTTTGGGCTTCCATCCAGATACTAGGGAGGAACTCCTTGCTTTTGCAGACACCTTGGGGAAACAATACAAAAACAAATCTGTTGAATCAACAGTGGCGGATGGGAACATTGGAAGGGCTTTCTGTTTGCGGAAGATGGCCACAACAATGCGGCAGAGGATTATTAGATTTTGGCCATGTGGCCTGTGCGGGAAAGGCTCTGTCCTTGCACAGACATTCAATAGATAAGGAGCAAGGAGGAACCCTTGTGGCGCGGTGCAGTGTGCTTTGGGCTTTATGGAGGAAAAGAGGAATTGGCATAAAAATGATGGGAGCGGGGGTAGGATAAAAAGTGAGTCCTTCCTTGTATGTGCCTCTGATGGGTGCCAGCACAAGCAGCTACCCTTGTGCCAAAATCATGAGCATCCCAGATTTTGTTTCAGGTTGACAATTACAAGTGGAGTAAACAACCAACAGATTGAAGTTGACCAAAGTGCGGAATTTTGGTGGCAAATAAAAACTGGTTGCTAAGAAGGTGCAGCCACAAAACAAGCCAATGCCGCAGGACCTCAACAAAACAATGAGGCCTATCTGTTGTTTGCAGGACCCGTATGAGTTTCCATTGAAAACTGCAATTATGAAGGAGGATTTTTTGGGCTCAATGGAAGAGCAGATGGCGGAACTCAACTTTGGGCTGGAGGGGTGGTTGCAACAGGAGGAAGAAAAATTGTTGAAGGCAGTGATTTTCATGCAGAGGAATTTTCTGTCTTTTTGTCTGGAGGAAAAGGGGATGCTCATGCAAGAAATTGCAGACCCCTACCGGATACCTACGGTGCCTCACAACACTTGGAAAATTAAACCGATTCCTATTCCAGCAGTAGTTAGGTATCAGTTTAAGGAGTTGGTATGGGAGCAATTGTGGATGGCTCTGTAAAAGCCTTCTTGTTCTAGTTATTCCAGTCCAATTTTTTTGGTGCTGAAACAGGACACAGAGAGTCTGTGGATTTTCCATCACCTGAAAAGGTTGAACTCAGTCACAATTGGAGATGCTGGGTTGCCTCTGCAGTGTCAGAAGTCATATGAAAAAAAATGAACACTGTGGCATTCAAACCAACATCCTCAGACTCTTTATATGAGTGATACTCTTAAAAATTGAGCTAATTGCGCTGTTGAGTAAGGAGCTGTAAATTTTTAGCTATTTGGCTGATCACCCCAGAAGAGGTGTACTTATCCCAGAATTATATTATGTGGGTGGCACATACCAGTCAATGAACACACTCATGGTAATTATGTAATCTAAGATGCAGGTGGAGGAGTTTGTGGAGAATATGACTGGAAGAGTTTGGTAGAAATCATGGTGGGGTACAAACAGTGGGAACTAAACCCGGATTCCTGACTGATGAGGGTGTTTGAAACACAGTTGGAACAACTTCAGTTAATGAGGCTTCAGCATGGGGCCACTAATTGGGTAGTGGTTTACCAGGCACAGATGATGTGCATTTTGCAGGATGATTTTCTAGAAAAAGTTCGGATATTCATTGATGATGTGTGTATCAAGGGGCCACAAAGCAACTATGGCGGACAAACTATTACAGAGAATTTGAGGATTGGGTATTTTGTTTGGGAATATGCAGAAGCTTTTAAGGGGATCCTGTTCTGGATCAAGGAAGCGGGATTGAATGTTTTGGGAAAAAAGTTTGTGGTATGTGTCCTGTCCTTGGAGGTCCTTGGTCATGAGGTTTCCACAAAATCAAGGAAAATCAATAATGCCAAAGTTCACAAGTTTCTAGAGTGGCCTACTCCCCAGAACGCTACTCACGTTTCATAGTTACTAGGTCTATGTTGATGGGTGCAGATCTTCATTGAACATTTTGCAGAGATAGAAAGACCATTGCACAGTCTGATTTTGAAGGTAACTGAATGGTTTTGGACAGAGAAATGCAATTGGGCGTTCCGGGATTTGAAGGATATTGTAGGGCAACCAATACTGTTGAAGGACCTGTATTACGGAAAAGGGGGAATCCGGCTGGCAGTGGACTTGAGAAAGTTTTTTGCAGGTGGTGTACTGACCCAAGAAGGACAAGGGAAAGAAAGCCCAGTCCTCTAAAAGTTGGCAACCTTTTTGGAGGTCAAATCTTGGTAATGCAGCCCAAGTTGGTGTTATGCGGGGTGACAAGGATTGTGTGGAGATTACAGCATGTGCTGTGAGGGGTGACATTTGAACTCCTTGTGGATTCCAAAGCGCTAGCTAGGATGATTAATTTCCTGACCTTGCCTACTGCTCCTATTATGCCGTGGATTGCATACTTACAGTTGTTCAATTTCAAGGTCAGGCACATTCCAGGGAAGGTGTTTACAATGCTGGATGCCTTTTCTTGGTATCCAGAGATCCGGCATGCAGCAAAGGAGGATTTAAATGCAAAGAAGAGGCTTCTGAAGGTGGCAATGATGGCTGCCAAAGTTGGAAAACTTCCCCTGAAACAGTTTGGTAGGTTTCAGGCATTGGAGAAGTATCTTTGGACACTTCATTTTAGGGAGGCTTTGTTGGAAACGGAGGTTAGGTGGGTTTGGCCAAAGGTTTCAAATTTCTTTTGCAGAGATGGGCAGTTAGGGAAGCGGGCACTTCCAATACCCCTGGTTATGGTCAAAAGGTGGAAGGATCAAGAGAAGTTGTTAAAGCGCCTCCACAATGACTTAGGGCATTGGGAGGAGGTGGAAACGCAGAGAAGAGTTAAGAACAGGTTCTGGTGGCCAGGAGTGGGGCAAATGGTGCGGGATTGGGTGCAGAGCTGCAAGGCTTGTTGGCGGCGGAGTACCAGATTACCTTGGGAGGTGGATATTCCAACAGGTGAGGATGCCCTTTTTGGGAGGATCTTGCTGGACATGGTCCATATCAAGGCAGGGAAGTTGCCGTCTCTACTTGTGGCTTGGGACAGCTTTTCAGGATGGGTCAAGGCGTGTCCATTGGTTAAGCTGTCAGTGGAGAAAGTTGAGCGGTTTTTGGAGGAGGATTGGTTTTTGTGGCTCATCATGATGGACCAAGGGGGAGAGTTTTGGGGTGATCTTTGGAAGCTGGTCAAATCTTGTGGTGAAAAGTTTGGGCAAGTTATGGAATATTATATGGAGGGAGCAGGGGCAATAGAGAGAGGGAATCAGCCCATCAAGGATTCAATGGTCAAGATCTGTGGAAAAAGTGGGAAGAAGTGGCAGGAAAATTTACAAGTTGTGTTGTTTGTGGATTGGATATTGGTCAAGCGGGAAATGGGATGTTTGCCTTACAAAATCTGGTATGTGTAAGCTTTCTACTATTGTAGAGCAAGCTGCAAAAGTAAAAAAATAACATAAAATAAAAATACTACATTTAAATTGAGGAGAAGTAGGAAATTCATAAATATTATTGCAGAAATGGATTCTTCACCCAAAATTTGGTAGGTTCACTTACTTAACCCAGCCTTGAAATCCAACTCCTTATATTCTTTATAATTAAAAATAGAAATGACCAAAATACCACAGAACCACCATGGGACTTTTTGGCCAATTAAATATTTCACACATATTGTCACATATAGGCTTCACACCTAAAATTCAGTTAGAATTGAGGTGTTGTGTATATTTTAAGAGTTACACACAGAAATGTGTTGTGTCACAATTCCCGCACGCAGACGCGGAAACCAATACACCCACACGCGGCTGAGAAGCAGCAATGCCACCCTGTCAGCGGACCCTGAAAAGCCGTGTACACAGCCCCAGGCATCTGAAAATTACACAGCTGCAGGACTGCGGGCTGACAGAGTGACAGGCAGCCTGAGAAGCTCAGGTACCATGTAAATATGCTACAACCTAAACGGGGACATTCCACATATGCAATTGTTGGAAATTTGTTGGGATTGTTAATTTTATTATTATTATTTATTTTATTTTCTCAATTTCATTTTATTTTTTATTTCTTTAACCTCCTATTAGAGAAGTGGAACACGTGGGAGTCAGCTACTTGCCTATGGACACCTTTAGGCGCGCGCAAGTCAGTTTTTTCTTGCATATGCACATAGGAAGCCCTGCTCAGGTCTATCAAAGAATTGACCAGAAATATCATTGATTATCTCTCTCTCTTCTTCTCTCGGAAACCTTCACTGTTATCATCTTTCATGCTTCCTCAATTCCTCATTCAATATTCTGAAGCAAGTGAAGAAGTCTGGTCATTGAAGGGATCTTCAAGTAATTTGGTGCAATCACCAATTTTCTTCTTTTTCCTTTTTCATTCATCCTTCTAACTAACTCTCACTACTATCAGATTCCTTATTTCTTTTATCCAAGGTGTGTGTTAAGGTTTTTTTTTCTTGGATTATCCATCAGCCTGTGTCATTCCCACTGCTTGGGTAGGGAATTTGTATCTCTTAAATTTTTCATCTTTCAGGTTTTTCTTATTCTAACATGATGAAAATAGTTTCCGGTTTGAATTAATTTATCTAGATTTAGTGAAACCAGAGTAAAACTTTATCACAATTAACAGTTGAAACTCCTGGAACTATTCACTTTAACCAGAAAACAAGATGACCCACTCACTAACAGCAACCATACTCAAAATGGCCATAGAGGCAATTCCTCTGCTTACATCCAATAACTTTTCAGTCTGGGGGAATTGAGTTGTGAACATTATGGATTTGCAAGAGGACCTGTACGCCAAACTCACAAAGAAAACTAGAGATGCCAATTGGAATCCAATTGTGCTGTCTCATAGGAGAATGTAAGAATTCAAACTATACTCACATCCAAACTCAATACCACTATACAGGCCAACATAATTACACCAGAAAACAAGAAGGATGCAGATCAAATCTGGGCAGATATCAACAATTATTTTGCTTCCAATCACAAATCTAACTGCGCCAGGATATTCAAGCAATTTCTTTGATCCCCCTTCTCATCAGCAAAAATTCCTGGATTCATCACCAACACTAAGACTTTGATCTTGCAATTTCATGATGTGGGAATTGACTTACCAACTGACATCATTGCCTAACTAATATTGGAAAAACTACCTTCAAACATGGATACCATGATTCAACAAATCATGCACTTGGACAAAAAGATCACCCCTGAGCAAGTACTCAATCATCTGCAAATGTTTAAAAATAACAGGTTCTTAAATAGAGACTCCGACTCAAACAAAGCCCAGGAAAACAACAATTCTGTTTCCTTTCTCAGCTCCAATATCAAAGCTTGCAACAACAAATGGCATAACCCAAAGTACGCTCATCCAGAGGGTAGATGTTGGAAATTATAACCTCATCTCAGGCCAATGTTCCCAAGGAAGAAGAAGACTGGTGGTTCCAAGTCTAATACTGAAGTTAACTGTGTCAGCTCCTTTCACAAAAGCTCACTGTTCCTTCCAAATATGTTTGTGGTGGACTCAGGCTCCTCAAGACACATCCTATTTAAGGTTAAGTATATCATTCACCTAGATCAATCATTGACTGGACATATTTCAACAAGCTCTGGAAAGAATTCTCTTGGCTTGTTGGGGATTGGAACTCTAAAGCTACTAGACAACAAGGATTGTGAAATTTTTCTCTGTGATGTTTTATATTCACCAGGGTTGACTGCCAATTTGTTATCTATGCGTTCTCTTGTGCTGGACAGGATCAATTTCAATTTCAAAAAAGATTGGTTTATCATTAAGAAGGATAACTGGAAGAAAAGCAGTTATTATACTTTTAATTTTCCAGTTGTTCATTTTTATAATGCTAAGAGTAATTTAATCTCCTATCTCAGTCATGATTAAATCCTGCAGAAATCCCTTGGACATGCAAGCTACAGCAGAATACGTCAAAAACTAGGTATTCCAATTAAGAAGAGCTCTACGTGCAAGGCCTGCGCAATTAGTAAAATTTTGAAGACTCCTTTTCAAATCGAGCATGCCCATGCTGAGAGACCCTTTCACAAATTGCATTGCAACCTGATTGGACCCATTTACCCTCTGAGTGCAAACTGAAATGCGTACTTTTTGACTGTGGTCAATGGCTGCACTAGATTCTTTACCATGATTCCAATCAAACACAAGATCAATGTGGCAAGTGTTCTTCCTTTTCTCATCAATGTCACATCAAAAAGGCTCAACTACTCTCCTATGATTCTGCATTTGGATCAAGGCACAGAATTATGGGATGAAACTCTTTCAAAATACTGCGTCAAGAATAATATCCAACAAACCTTCTTGAATGGTCATTCACCTCAACAAAATGGACTTGCTGAGCGTTTTAATTGACTCATTCTGGAGTCTCTGTGGACTTTTCTCTTTGATTCTCAACTGAATATAAATCTCTGACATACCATAATCAAATTGTGAGCTCTCACCCTCAATCAAATACCATCACATAAATCAAAAAAATCCCCATATGAACTCTTCAAAGGAAATAAAATGAGCTTGAACTACCTTCATCCTATAGGCAATCCCATAACGTACATCTATAAGGACAGGGCAACATTCTCAAAACTAGAACCTTGAGGATTATGCGGAAAGATCATTGGGTTTGATGATGAGTTTCTATCATATAAAATACTAATGGTGGATCATAAGATTGTAGACACAAAACACATTACTCTGCTTGACTTCAACACCAACATCAAGGCTTGAATTCAACACCAACATCAAGAAGTTATCCAGTGACACTGGTATTGATGTGGGAAATTGGGGAAAAGACCTAATATTTCCAAATGCTGTATCAACTGATCTGAGTAATGATTCTGATTCAAAATCTCTCATCCTGAGGTCATTAAAAAGATTTCCTCTGTCAAAAATGGTGATAACTCATCTCAAGCCCTTGCAGAAGTTTCTACCAAAGTGGAGGGGACTCCTGATTGAATCATCACTCCAAAGTACAGTCTGCGCAAGAAGACCGTATCTGTTAAACCTCAAAAGTGTTTGTATGGTTCATTTGTTGGTAAGAGAAGCTCTGATTGGGTGGTTGAGCGGAGAGTCAAGTTGGATGAAATAGAATCACAGAATGTATTTCAAGACTCTGAAATTGAACCTACTCACTTTCTTAGAACCAAGTGGGTTGATAAGGTCAAACCAGCTACGAGTCTTTTGCCCAAGAAAAGGAAGTCCCAATTATGCATCATGGGTAACCTTCAAACCCCAGGGGTAGAATTTGGTGAGACCTACGCTCCCACTGGTGAATTCAAAATGCTCCTGCTCCTCTTACTATGCATCTTGGATCATGACCTCAAGATATGACATTTTGACATCAAGGCGGCTTTTCTCTTTTCTCCACTGGAGGAACACATCTACATTCTGAAACCAAAGGAGAGCTCACAATCCTCCAAATTCTTAAAATTGAAGAAATTGCTATACAGTTTACGTCAAGCCCCTTCAAACTGGTATAATACCCTCACATCCTGGCTGGAAAGCATCGGACTGGTTCAGTCCAATGGGGATCCCTGCCTGTATGTTCACAAAACAAAACAAATATTTGTTTTCCTCCACGTGGAAAACTTGGCTGTAGCAGGGGAAGTTGACTTTTTTGAAGATGAATTCCTACACAGGTTTCCCCGCTTGTCAGTGCATCCACCAGATGCCATCCTGGGGATGGAATACACTTGAAGGGAAAAGCTAATATTGCTGGATCAGTCCAAGCTTATCCAGAAGACCCTTGAAGAATTGAAACTCAGCAACATCAAGCCTGTTCTAACGCCCATGATGCCAGGCATTCAATTAGTTCCGGCTTCTCACAACAAACAATTTGTTTTTCAAGAATTGGGTGTGAACTACAGGAAATTCACTTGTGTGCTCAATTATCTAGCCTGTTGCACTTGATCTGATATCTCAGCGGCGGCCTCAATCCTGTCTCAGTTCAATCAGTGTCCTGGCATTTTGCATTGGAGAGAAGTAACTCATGTCTGGAAATATCTGGCGCGCACACTACAGCTTTCTCTGACTCTGAGTCCGCAGGGAGAGGAGCCCTTGAAAATTTTCACAGAATCCACCTGGGCTGACAATCCCCATACTCAAAGTTCTCAGACAGGTTATATTGTCTTCTGGAGGTCTGCGCCTATTGCCTGGAAAAGCAGGAAGCAATGCAATATGGCTCTTTCTTCAACAGAGGCAGAGCTGAACGCCTTGAGCAATGGCGCGCAAGAGTCACTTTGGATCAAGTTGGTGATACAAGAACTTTGGGGAGATTCAGTCAGACGTGCATCTAACTTCTTAGTGGACAAAAAGGGCCTCATTGACAAGTTACATCATTTTGGGTCAAATTCAAAGACCAAGTACATCAGCATGAAGCTCAAGTGGTTATGTGACCAAGTTTCCACCAACAACCTTTGCCTCAACCTCATCACTTCTGATTCCATGTTTTCTTACTCACTGGAAAAGGCTTCAAATAGGCACAGCCTAGAACTCCTGATGTCTAGGTGTTTTAACTCATGATTGCACTGTATTATGGGGGAGTGTTGGAAATTTGTTGGGATTTTTAATTTTATTATTATTATTTATTTTATTTTATTTCCTCAATTTCATTTCATTTTTTATTTCTTTAACCTCCTATTAGAGAAGTGGCAAACGCGGGAGTCAGCTACTTGCCTATGGACACCTTTAGGCGCACGCAAGTCAGTTTTTTCTTGCATATGCACATAGGAAGCCCTGCTCAGGTATATCAAAGACATGAACAGAGATATCATTGAGTCTCTCTCTCTCTTCTTCTCTCACCAACCTTCACTTTTATCATCTCTCATGCTTCCTCAACTCCTCATTCAAGATTCTAAGGAAGCAAGTGAAGAAGTCTGGTCATTGAAGTGAATTCCAAGTAATTTGGTGCAATCACCAATTTTCTTCTTTTTCCTTTTTCATTCATCCTTCTAACTAACTATCACCACTATCAGATTCCTTATTTCTTTTATCCAAGGCCTGTGTTAAGGTGTTTTTTTTTCTTGGAGTATCCATCAGCCCATGTCATTTCCACTGCTTGGGTAGGGAATTAGTATCTCTCAAATGTTTCATCTTTCATGTTTTTCTTATTCTAACGTCATGAGAATAGTTTCTGGTTTTAATTCATTTATCTAGATTTAGTGAAATCATATTTAAAATTTATTAGTAAGAAATTTCCCTGTGGATAGTAGATAGTCTTAAAATAAACAAAAGTATATAAAA
This sequence comes from Puccinia polysora, assembly GCA_025617555.3. Classification (NCBI taxonomy): domain Eukaryota; kingdom Fungi; phylum Basidiomycota; class Pucciniomycetes; order Pucciniales; family Pucciniaceae; genus Puccinia; species Puccinia polysora. The sequence goes on from CM062628.1 coordinate 35,831,010, forward strand.
ATACTTAAATAACCTTCAGACGTATTTTTTTAAAAAATATAATTAAAGCAACCAAAAAGGTCAAAAATTAGACAACTACTATTTGTAAAAATATATTAAAATACTTTAATAAACAATTGTGAGCACTTCAAGACATCAGTATTTTTTTGACATACCAAGAGAACTGATGATTTAAAAATATTACATTAATTCTCATAAATTATATTTTTAATTAATTATTTTAAGTAAATGAATTGGATTTCAAAAACAAGTAGTAAAATCAATATCATGATTTTACTCCAATCAGTTAATACATAATTAGAACCCAATTTACATCAGATTACCCGTTGAAATGTCTATTAAGAGAATTATTAACGTCCTGGGAATATTTATTAAAGATAATTACTTAAATAATAGATAATATGGATAAATTAGTGTTATTCACACGTCCAAATATCAATTAAACAAAGGAAGAATAATTCCCATACCCTGTGGAATTAGATGCTACCCGTGCTATAGAACCAAAAAAACGTGACAGGCTACTACTGGCTACCCTGCTAGCGTTATTATCCGTCCCTTTGAGCCCCTGTATCCCTCAGAAGGACAATATTGGGACCCAAGAAACTATAAATAAGGAGCTTGTTTGAGGATGTTGATACCCAGAGACCCAGTTATATTTATATCCAGACACTGTGCCAAGGTAATCAAATACTTAAAAGAGATAAATAAGTGATTTATGGCTTTAGTCTGGTTAATAATATCCTTCCCTAACTCTTTTTATCAATTTGAACTGCTTAAAAACCTTTTTAAACCCCAGTAATAGGTTTAACCCATCAGTACACGTCCCAAACAGGTACCCAAAGGATTTAATAATATGCGTGTGAGTCTTATTATCCTTTTTCTGTTGTGGCAGCTTGGCTAAAAGGCACCTTAACACCACCATATATTTTATATATATATTATCTTTGGGCAATATATCCTTGAAGAATATAAATTAAAGGTTCCAAAGTAACCAGGTATACATGTTTTCAAAGTGAATTACCTGAAGAGAGGTGTCAAAGATTCCCAATATTATTGTGGCCCCTCTACTTATTGATTTAATAATCAATTTATTAATATTGATTCATAATATTAAACCATAAACCAAACCAATCAAACTTGCAATAGCTTTATCCAAATATTTTATGGATTTTTGCTGCATTTATTGAATAATATATTTATTGTTTTTTCTATGACCTCTGGTAGATAAAGGAAAGCAAGGGTCTTGGAATCCAGGAGGCTGACAGTATGGGCAGCAGCCGGTGCTTCCAGTGGATATCAAAACCCTGAATTAACTCGCTATCAACTGGTGGAAGGTTAAAACCATGGAGGACCTAGTTGTTGCATGGGCAGAGCAACTAATGGTTCTTGATGGGTTTGAAATCAAAGGCCCAAAAAAGGGGGGTTTTTTGGATGCCACTTGGTATGAGTGACTTTCAAAGGGGATGGTTTTACTAACAACTAAAGATGTGGGTTCATTCCATACCAATAGGATTCCCCAGTTAAGGGGGTGGAATACTTTACAGACTTGTTATTCCTTTTGTGTGTGTGGGTGTCTTTCTATGTATGAGGGTGCAGGGAATCAAGAGGATTTCTTTCTGGGGCGGGCAAGGCATCATATTTATTTCAAAGACATATACAAGAATCAAGGAGCATGGAAAAAAGTTTAAATTTTTAAAGTAGATATCTTTTTTTTATATAATTTAGCTTGTAAAAGAAAAAAGAGAGTTTGGGAAAATCTAAGGAAGCAAGATGGAATGGCAGGGCCTGCAACGGAGCTCACCACTGGTGCAATAATGCTTGCGGAGGAGCTCACAATGTTCTGCAGCTGGGATTCCAAACAAATGTCAGAGGATGACCAGTATCTGCTCATCCAAATCAAAGAGGTACTGGTGGATTTTGGCTTCCTCAATTCCTTTTCCGCAATCTTTGTTGTCGTGTTGGATGGCTGCATGGTATGGAGAGATCAGGCGGAATTGGGTCAATCAAGATGGGCAGGAGTCAGAGGATTGGAAGGAGAGTTGCAGAGATGGATTCTGGATTAGAGAAGAATGGCATGGAGATTTTTGGACCAGAAATGGAGGAGAAACCAACTCAACAATGGGCACGGGAGCTCTTAGGAATTTTCTTTTTTGAAATTAGTAAAAAAAAAATTAACTCAGTACAGGCATCAAATTGGAGCTGATCACAATTACAAAGTGCGGGGACTCAATCTCTGGGGGAGGATTTGTGTTTGGGGGAGATGTGGTCAGGGTAGTAGTTGCTGGAATGGCAGGTTATGGAGGTTGGAAGAGGGGAATTTTGGGTGCAGCCGGGGGGGGGGGGTATTGGAGGCGTAGCCACTTGGAAAAAGGTGGGAGCCATTTGGGCTTGCAAGGTACGTGGCCAAGTCTGACATTCAAGTTATGAAAGTGGCCCCAAGCTTGGTTGGCATCTCCCAAGGCAGTGGCAGTAGCAAAGTCTGCGCGTCTAGGAGGAGGAGAAAGCATTTCCATGACCTCTGAAACAGGCAAAAGGAGGCGGAGAAATCTGGCTCTGGAGTCCAGTTTTTGGTTTTGATTGACTCATCATCATCCACCACAAAGTCAGGCATGGGGCCAAAGTAACAAAATTTGCAATTGGGGCTGGAGGTGGAGCTAGGGCGGGGAGGGGGTCAAGTCTGCAAGGATCCACAAGTTGGGGCAATAAAAAAAAAGCTGTGGTGGCCTAGAAAGCAGGAATTTCAGGCCAGGCAACTGGCAGTGCGGGTGCACGTTCTCTGCATTATCATGAAGTACTTGCACAATTCCATGGTGAAGATTTTTTTCTTTAGGCAGGTCTTGGGTGTAGTTTTAAGATTTAGAGGGTGGGGTATCCAATGGGTTTAACTAACTTTGTGAAGCTTGGGAATCCTGGGGACAGAATTAAAGTCTTGGGGGGATGGGGTGGTTATTTATAGACATGGAGACAACTAGGCTCAGCACTGGACATTCAACTTGGATTGATTCAACAGTGGTTAGAAATCCGCAGCAAAATATGCTCAGGAGGAGCTCATTGGAAGAATTTCTAATCTGGAGTGCAAATTCAGGGGCTCAGCATTGGTTTTGTGTGCACTTTCTGCGGCACAATAAGGCGGAGGTTTTGCCTTTTGAGTACAACAAACGTGGTCAAACATAACTTCCCCTCCATGACTATGGATTTACAAGTGCAGAAGCATGCAATCAAGGCTGAGTAGTAGAGACTAGGCCAATTATAGATTATGCACTGAGGTTGAAGTAGTATGGGGAAATCAAAATTGAAGCTGAGGAGGCAACTGGTGGATTTTTGAGGATACTTAGTATGCCACATGCGGGACCAGGAGTGATCCGCTACAGAAGATCATTGGGGATCTGTTGTTAGTTATGCATTGGCATGACTAAAATGTTAAGGAGGATTGGCAACATGATCTACAAACCTACTGAAAGTCATTGGATGGGGTAAAGGATTGAACTATTGGTACAGAGGATCAGTGCAGAATGCATGGAGGTGGTTAGGGGAGGGTTCTTTTTTTGTAGTTTACATTATTTTTGGAGTAGTTCATTTTTGGAGTTGTACATATATAAGGTGGAAATTTCCCCTACTGTAAAAGGGGGGGAATTATGGAATGACAGAAGGATTACTTTCTTATTGCAGTATATTACCTTAAGGGGCAAACAATAACGGATTTTTTCTCTTTCTTTTCTGCTTTGGAAAAAGCGTGATTACCAGCGGGTATGCTTGGAGTCTTAATTATCAAATAGCTCAAGTGGGGAGCTTTTTGAAGAGTCCGCATTGTTTATTTAATATTACTTCATTGCAAGTTAGCTTTAGCAGTTACCATTCAGGGTGGGATAGTTTTGCAGATAATTGAATAGGGGTTGGGAGTGATTCTTAAACAGCTGCAGGCCATAGTAACCTTTCTTGTGGAGATGGATTATATTTAGATATGCGGAGGTACAGGAGTGTAACTCAAGGGCTTTTGGGATTTTTGGAACTTGGAGGAGGTTGTTGCAGAGAATTTTACGGAACACAGAATCTCTTTCCACACCTTGTTGCAGCCCACTTGGGGCAGCTGTTTCTTGTGCTTGGCCTGTTTCTGGGCCCAATGGCCCATGCAGGGCTGTTTTTGGTGGGCACAGGGACTCATTTGGAGTCCCTCCATCACGGCTGGTTGTTGAAGCAGTGGCAAGGAGGGGGAGAAAGGTTGCTCCCCCCATCCCCCCCTTGGTTACCAAGGAGGGGGTGAGACAACCAGGCCAGTTGCATTTAAGCAACCAGCAGTGGTGGGGACTTGATCACCCCACCACCAGGCAGGGGCCATCTCCTCCCCCCCCCTTTATTGAGGGGGAGGAGCAAAAAGGCAACCCGCAGTGGGGGACCTGACCACCCTCCCACCAACAAGGGGAGCTCTCCCCCCCTTTACCAAGGGGAAGGAGCAACGGACTGAGGGGGATCAGACAACCTCCCAGCCCAGATGCTGTTAACAATACCCTGAGAGTATCAAACTTTAGGGCCCTTGTAGGGGTATTTGACCACCCCCTCCAGGGAATTGACAGTAAGAGGGGGGGCATGTCCGCTGGTTAAATCCCCCCCCCTTGGTGAGCTTGAGACCGGACCCAGATGAGTTCTGGGTCCCAAATGCTCCATATGAGAGGCCAGGGGCTGTTTGGGTGAGGAAACAACCCTGTGTGTGAGTTAATAAGAGTAACTGGGCTGGTTGTAAGGGACAATCAGCCAGGGGATTGAACAGCAAAGGGGCTGATTCAGCCCCATGAGGGTGAAAAAAAACTAAGTTTGACTCCAAAAGGCCAGTTGAAAGGGTTCTGGGGCAAATGCAATGTGGGCTGATGTAAAATTAGCAAGGCCTGCAGAGCCTGTAGAGCCCTTTTGGGGCGGAAATTTTTACTTTTCACCTAGTGATATCATGTGCCCACAAGAGACCAATCTTTTGTGCTTAAGGCGCCCTTCTCCCTGCTGTTTTCCATCCCATCCATTCAAATTCATCCAATCAATTATCCAACATATTTCTCCATTTTGAGGGACCATTAGCTTTTATAGACACAAGTTTTCCAGCATTTCTTTTGCTTTAATTACTTCTCCTCTTGCCACAAAGCTAATTGCTGTCCATAATTTTCACATGAAAATGCCCCAAAACGTCCCAAATCCCTGGGTGAATTGTATGTATGTTCACCTCTTTTGTTCATTCCTCCATCTGATCATCATTGACAAATCCTTTTCAACTATTTACAATCTTTTCAGTCACTCCAGCTTACCCAACTTGATCAATTGAATTTGATATTTAAGAAGATGAAATGGAAACAAAAAATGACCTGAGCAAGTGTTCTCCAAAGGTCATTGGTCCAACAAGACATTGGATATTTTCCTGGAAGTAATCATAAATTTTTTATAATTATGGCCAGCAATTAGCTGAGGCAAATTAGCAGTATTTAAAGCAAAAGAAATGCTGGACACCTTGTGTCAATAATTGTTTGATGGGCTCTCCCAATGGGGAAACACATTGGATGATATTTTTGATGAAATAAATTGGATGATGAATGGATGGATGGAAAACAGCAGGGAGAAGAGCTCCTTAAGTACAAAAGATTGGCCTCTTGTGAGCCCATCATATAACAATCCAAAAGGCAAATTTTCCGCCCCAAAAGAGCTCTACAGGCTCTACAGGCCTTCTTACTTGGTTTGGGCTACATCAGCCCACATGGCATCAGTCCTTGAACCCTTACGACCAGCCTATTCTGGTCCATTCTGGTGTTTCCACCGTTATGGGGCTGAACCAGCCCCTTTGCTGTTCAATCCCCTGGCTGGTTGTCCGTTACAACCAGCCCTTTTACTTATCCTAGCACCTGTACAGCCCTGGCCCCTCATATGGGCCGGGAGGGACCCAGGACTCACCTGAGTCCAACCAAAATCTCACCTGGGGGGGTTGTAACCAGCGGACATGCCGTCCCCCCCCTCTTTCCCTCAAATCCCTGGAGGGGGCAGTCAAATCCCCCTACCAGGGGCCCGCAGGGTTGATACCCCCAGGGCCTTGCTACGGTAAGTGGGCTGGGGGGTGGTCAGGTCCCCTCAGCCCGTTGCTCCTCCCCCTTGGTAAAGGGGGGGGGGGGGGGGGAGAGTGCCCCTTCCAGGGTGGGGGGGGGGGTGGTCAATCCCCCCCCATCGTTGGTCACCTCAATGCAACCGGCCTGGCCATCTCCTTTGGTGGGGGGGTGATCAAGTCCCACCCACCATGACTGGTTGCTGGCTGGTTACAACCAGCCAGCCCTTCCCCTTCCCCTTGCAATGGCAAGCGAGGGGAGTGGGAGGAGCCGGGACCACCATCCCCGCGGCTGCCACCCAGCACGGCAGCGCGGGGCTGTCAGGCCCCATAGACAGGCCAATGGCAAAAAAAGCGGCCCCAAGCGGGCTGCAATGCGGGCTGCAACACGGGCAGCAACACGGGCAGCGGCCCCAATGGGCCGCCCCAGGCCCAAAGACTAAATAAACCATACTTTGGCAGGCCAGCCCATCTGGCCAAGTATTTCAAAAATAAACCCTGGGCCCAATTATGCTCATACAAGCCCATCTGGCTGTATTTGCCCATATAACTCACCGTGCCCCTTAGGGCCCGTGTACCAATAGGCCTGTTTCACGCGTTTTGAGGCCATTTTCCTCAAATCAGTGACATCCACACAGACCCGTATGGTCTGTGTGAGTGTCCAATGGGCCTGAGAGGCCCATGTGTGCATCCCATTTGGATTACACTTATACGTAGCACACGCGTAAGTGCATACGTATTTTAACACACTTTATTCTTGTTAAGTGCATATTTTTGTATTGCATTGCGCACCATGAAAATCAAATTGAGAGAACAAGACACCCTGAAGACCCGGGGAAGCAAGAGACACAAGGGGGGCTACTAATTAGCAGTATATGCAAAGCCATCTAGAGGGTGAGGAAGATCAATAGAGAAAAGTAAAGTAAAGGAGAAATTGTAACAAGTTCCACTGCAGGCAAGATCAATATGGCCAAAAGATAAGTAGGGAAGATGCAGTTAAGAAGGGGGACACAGTTTACCGTTACCCACCGGTGTGGTGACAAAATCTGGTCACCTCAGGACCACTGTGGAAAATTCAAAATTTTTATGAATTTTTATATTCATCATTCCCCCCCCCCAAAAAAAAAATTGTCAGAATTCCTTTTCCTGAATCAGGGCCCTTCAGCCTCCAGATCCTTAAACTTCCCCTTCTGCCAGTGGTTTAGGGATTGTTCCCTTTGGTGCCCAACTCCCCAGGTCTTGTGTTCAATCATTTTCCTTCTTGCTTTGGCCCTTTGTTTTGCCAAATGCACAAGTGAGGACCCATGTGGCTCAATTTTACCCATCTCTCATACTGGCCAGCTTGGCTCAACCCTTGCCTTGACCAGCATTGCCTTCAATTTTGACAGCAATGGAAATCATTCAACCTTGTCCCCATTGAGCTCACTTGGCCCTTCATCTGTTGGACTGAGGGCACGCAGAGTAGAAAATAAAGTAGAAGGATAAGATTTCATGAGCAGGGAGCAATGATGATAACTGATATGGAGAAACAGAATTGATGAAAAAGAACATAGCTTACCTGAGGGCATGCAGAGTAGAAAACAAAGTAGAAGGACGAGAGAAGAAGATCCTTCTGCTTTGCCCCGACTCTGCCCTCAGGTATACATGACTGGCTGAAGTGTCACACATGTTGTGACATTAATGGATAAGTATTTGATATTGAATATTGAAATTGAGAAGTGCGCGCGCTAGCATAAAGAATGAGATGAGACTGTTGTGAGACATATACGGATAACAAGTTGATGACCAGGATAATGAACTGAACTGAGACTGATGAAGGTGAAAGAGATGAAAAGAATACTAAATGTAAATATAGAAAGAAAGAAATGTGAAAGGAAAAGACATGGAGAAATGGAGGTAAGTGTTTACTCCAACACCCCCCCCTTGCTGGCCAATGCCGGAGATACCAAATAGACGTTGATGAGTGTTTAAGAGCACACAGGGGAGCGGCTTGGTCAGCATATCCGTGATCATGTCTTTTGTGCTGAAACAATGAACTTTGAAGGCTTGACAAGAGACGCATTTGCGGATGAAGTGATGCCTTGCATCGATGTCTTTTGTTCGCGAGTGATGTTTGGGATTTTTTGCAAGGGCTTCCGCTCCTTCGTTATTGACAAAAATTTTGACGGGGGCATCTCCTTGTAGGCGGAGATCACAGAGGACGTTACGGAGCCATGATACTTCTTTGCAGGAGTCGGATAAGGCTTTGTATTCAGCCTTGGAGCTTGAGAGGGAGACAGTCGGCTGCTTCCTTGATTTCCAGGAGATAGCTCCCAAACCAAGGCAGAATGTATAACCTGAAATGAAACGCCAATCGTCCCTATCTTCTGCCCAGTCGAGTTGGAGTAGCCGACTAGCTCAAGATCATTGCCTCCAAGAGTGAGACAGAAGTGTTTGGTGGCGTTGAGATATCGCAGTATCCGGATAGCGGCGTTCCAGTGGTCGAGGGATGGATCTTGCAGGAACTGAGACAATTTGTTGACCGCAAGCAAGATGTTGGAACGGGTATATTGGGATACCCAGAGTAAGGATCCAATGAGTTGATTTTACTGAGGGGGGGACTTAGGGCAGGTAGGTGACCGCTTGGAGAGGAATTTGAAATTTATGTTGGTTGGAGAGATGGCTGGAGTGGAAGAGGGAGGAAGAAAGGAGGAGACAACGGAGGTGATGTAGTGGCTTTGGCCCAAAGAGACCGTGCGCAAAGGAATGTCCCAGTGGATGGATATGGAAAGGAACAGTGACAGGTCCTCATTGGAACCAATGGAGAAGCGTTTCCCAACGTCTGAGATGAAGGATTTAACAAAGTCCGGGCAGCCAACTACAGCTAGGTCATTGACGTGTGCAGTGATGGCGCCTACAAGAACACCACGCGAGAGCTTGAAGTAAAGGGAGGGGTTGTAAGACAAGCGCGTCAAACCAAGGGATAGAAGGGCTGAGTTTAATTTGATATTCCACTGTCGGGGAGACTGTCAAAGGCCATAGATTGCCCTGGAAACCTTGCACACCCAGTCGGGATGAGCGGGATCTACAAAACCCAGAGGCTGGGACATATATACCGGTTTGTCTAAATGGCCGTTCAGGAAAGCTGTTTTGAAATCAACCTGACGGCCAACCCACCCTTTGTTGCCTAACAGGGACAGGAGTAATTGCAGAGTTTTGAGACAGAGTGTGGGAGCGAAGACTTTGGAAAAATCCAACCCTTGAACTTGCAAGAATCCCATGGCCACTAGACAAGCCTTAAGCTTGATGATGGATCTGCCGGCGCGTTGCTTGACTTTGAAGACCCATTTACAGCGTATGATCTTGTGACTGGTAGGTGGGGGAACAAGCACCCAGGTATTCATGCCTCAAAGAGAGGAGATTTCTTTGTGGGCGGAAGTAATCCAACAGTGGCAATGAGGCGACTTCATTAACTGCTTCCAGGTCTTAGGCGCGAGGAGATTGTCTTTCACTTTGGCTGATTGGGAGTAGTTCCCAAAGCGAGACGGAGGGCAAGTAACCCTGGAAAAATGACGGGGGAGAGAGGGAGGGGATGGGGAAAGAAGAGCAGAGGGGACAGGAACAGGACTGGGAAGGGAGGGTGGAGCAATGGAAGGAATGGGTGGAGAGGGATGCGGAGAGGATACGGGGGAGTTGACTGGCGATCCAGATTCAAATGAGGAAAGTGGAGGTGACAGGAGGGGCGGGAAAACTGAATCGTTGGAAGGATTGGGGCTTGGAATGCGGTGACGAGGACAGTGGGTTGAATCAGTTGGGAGGGAGACTTGCGCATCAGGAGACGACTCGGAGGGAGGAGATGCAGGGATGAGATTGGAGTCACCAGCAGGAACAGAAGAAGGAGGATGGGGCGGGGGTGGAGCGACAGGAGAGGAAGAGTCATTGAGAGAAGCAGAGGAAGGAGGAAGAGAAGGAGGGGGGGGAGGTGGAAAAGACGGCCAAGGGAGTTCAGCAACAATGGGAACGTGATTGGTATTTGCGTCTGGATTTGAGGAGCCATAAGGAAAGAGGGTGTTGTTGAAGAGACAGTCCCTAGACTTAATGATCTTCTTGTCGACAAGGTCCAGAAGCATGTAGCCATTCCCTTGACTGAGATAGGATAACAGAACTGATGGGCGAGCTTTTGGTGAAAGCTTTCATTGATTGTGTTTGGGTACTTTGTACCAGGTAAGACATCCAAATGGGTGAAGGTAGGTTGGCAATACATTGTTCTGTTGAAGAATCAAGTTGGGAGAGGTGAAGCCCTGGGGAGTCTTGCATGGAAAGGAGTTGAAGGCAAAAAGAGAATGTTGGAGAGCATCAGCCCAGTAGTTTTTGGGGAGATTGGATGATAGGAGGGCGGATTGAATCAGATTTAAAATAGTCCTATTTGACTGTTTGGCTACGCCATTAAGCTGTGGAGAATGTGGAGGTCCTGGTTTGTGCGTGGTCCCTCTGAGTGATAGAAAAGTCTTCACTTTGTCATTGATGTATTCGCCCCCGTTTTCAGTGCAAAGAGACCTGATGGAGCACTTATACTGATTCTTGAAAAAGGAAAAAAAAGTTTTTATGCACTCATAGGCATCTGATTTTTGTTGGACGGGGTATGAAAAAAGTGCTTTAGAGCAGTCTTCTATGAAAGTAACAATGTATTTATACCCTTCTCGCGAAGTAGTTTTGAAACTGAATAAGTCTGAGTGTATGATTTGGCCTGGGAGATTTGACCGGTAGCTGAGACAAGAGTGAAATGGTGTTCAAGACATCTTAGATTGAATACATGTAGTGCATTGCTGTACTTCATATTTGTTATTCAGGCTGGGCTTGATATTGTGTGATTTTAAGAGTTTGCAAAGTGATTTTAGATTGAGGTGTGAGAATCTACAGTGGTAGCCAAAGAGAGTGTTGTCAGACAAAATCTTGACGCTTGAGAGAACCGATTGCTCTTGGCTTACCTTCTTCAAAGGAAGATAGTATAGGTTTGATTTTCTATAACCAGTAGTGACTGGTGGAACATTGATGGAGAGGCTGGAGTCTTTGAAGATTTTGCACCCATTGGAGGTAAAAATTAGGGCATATCCAGGATCACATAGGCTTGAGATGGACAGAAGTGGTTTGTGCAGATTAGGGACAACCAAGGCATTGATGTTGCCAAAGGTCAGATCAAGAGTCCCTTCCATGCTGGAAGCAATTGTTGAACCATTGGCCAGTCAAACTGAAGTGGAGCAGGGGAATTTGTTCTTGAGTTGTTCCTTGAAAGGAGTCATTGAGAACGTGCACCCAGAGTCAAGATTAAAATCCGTGTTAGATGTTGGCTTCAGTTTCGTCAGATTGCAAGATGCATATCCGGCATGGATTACTATTTCTGATTCGGAGAAATCATCCTCATTGTCATTTTTGTTTGTTGTCACAATATTGGATTTGTTCAAATTTGGTTTGTTTCAATTCTGCTTGTTTTGTTTTGATTGCTTGAGTGCTTCATGTACTTCCGGACATCTCAAAAATGAATGACCCTCGATCTTGCAATTGGTGTAGTAATAGATTCTTGATGGATTTGGTCTGTTGGAATACTTGGTGTTGGTTTGGGATTTGGCTGAGTTTGCCACAAGCGAATATTTGTTTCTGGTTTGTTGTCGCAGGTTTTCCTGTTTGAGTGCGTTTATAAGTTTGGAGGAAGGCACTGACTCTTCATTCATCATACTGGATACACATCCAAGCCAATCATCTGGAAGAGAAAGAAGGATGGCCATTGACTGGAGATTGTCTGCAGTGAGAGGGTTCTCAGGTGTAATGAGTGACAATAATTTTTCTCCGTAGGAGACTATCTCTGAAAGATGAGCCGTCATTTCTTTGTCGTTCAGCTTGGTGAGAAGAAGCTTTCAAAACCAGTACATTCAACCACCTGATGTGCTTTGCGGAGAGAGTTCCACATCCTGATTGCGCTTTCTTCATGTTTTCTGATGAATTGGAAATTTGAAGGATTTATAGATCTTGATATAACTGAACATACTGCCAAGTTGTCTTTAGACCAGGTTTCATGATTCAGTTTTTGTGAATCGGTAGTAAGAAGATATCCGACGCCAGATGCTCTGAAATGGATACGTAGTATCATCGCCCAGTCCAGGTAGTTCAAATCTGATCCTGGAGAGTTGAGCGGAATAATAAACGGTGTTTTTAACACCAGATGGGATTGATCTTCATCCATAATTAAATAATGTAACGACACTTTGAGTACCGGATCCTTCAGAGATGATTTGATAGACAATTTGGTTGCGCCCCTGGGCTCATAACCTGTTGGACTGAGGGCACGCAGAGTAGAAAACAAAGTAGAAGGATAAGATTTCATGAGCAGAGAGCAATGATGATAACTGATATGGAGAAACAGAATTGATGAAAAAGAACATAGCTTACCTGAGGGCATGCAGAGTAGAAAACAAAGTAGAAGGATGAGAGAAGAAGATCCTTTGGCTTTGCCCCGACTCTGCCCTCAGGTATACATGACTGGCTGAAGTGTCACACATGTCGTGACATTAATGGATAAGTATTTGATATTGAATATTGAAATTGAGACGTGCGCGTGCTAGCATAAAGAATGAGATGAGACTGTTGTGAGACATATATGGATAACAAGTTGATGACCAGGATAATAAACTGAACTGAGACTGATGAAGGTGAAAGAGATGAAAAGAAGACTAAATGGAAATATAGAAAGAAAGAAATGTGAAAGGAAAAGACATGGAGAAATGGAGGTAAGTGTTTACTCCAACATCATCCTCCATCAGCTCAAGCTTTCCATCAATCCTCTCTCAATCCTTCATCAATCTTCACTTCCTCCACATCCACTCACTAAAATCTGTATCTGCATCCTGATCTCATCAATCCAATTTGAGCCACCTCAAAGGCCACTACATCTTCCACTCCCTGCTAGTTCCCAATCACACCCCTGGTTCCATCAATTATTCAATGGCTATTTATTATCTCAAGGCTTCTGCTTCCTATCTCAGTCTATCCAAAATCTCAAGCTCTTATACCAATCTAACTTCCTTTCCCTCCATCATCTGTCTGGTCACCTGCACAAGATCAGTCATGGGAACAACCTCCATCCCCTGACCTGATTGGTTGTTCCCACAACCAAGCTTGCACTCCCATTTTCCCCATTGGTTGGTCATCCAACCATTGAACCAATCATCTCCACTGGAGCCTCCTCCTCTGATCATCAACCCCTGCTGCCACGTCCACCTTGACTGTCTCCAGCAGCCATCCCAATGATCTTACCCATTGCTCTCCTCTTGCAGCTCTTGCGCAATCATCCGCAGGCAAGCAATTGCGGGGGCCCGCCAGCCTGTCCATGCGGTTCCTCCCCCGGGGCTCTCCTGCCCATGCCCATCATTGTCATGGGCTGGTGTCCTTCCATCCCTGCTCATCCAAGATTCTTTCCATTATTTCATTTTTGTTGTTGTTGTTTTTTTTTCTCATCAGTTTCTCTTTTTTCTCATGTCAATTTAAAAAAAAAATTCAAATTATTTTTTTTGATCTACGTGTGTTATCACTTGTACATAGTCTATAGGGACCCATGGCCCATGAAAGGAGGGGCTCTCCCCTACCTTTTTCAAATCATCCATGGGAGTGTGCATATGTCCCCCCTGTTATCATAGGAAGCTATCATCATTATCCTGGGTACGTCTTTGATTTCCCCCTGATCCATTTTATCCTGAGTCTTTGCCCCTCTGAGGCCTGATCCTTATCACAGACCAATAGCCTTGCTGGTTGAAGAGGATTCTGTCTATTGGAATTCTAGAGTGTGTTACACCACTCCTTGATCTAATTCTGACCATGCTGGTCTCAATCCTTTCTTGATCATCTTTCCAGAGCCAATCACGTTTTTTTGAAGGGGTTTTATTAAGCTTAAAACCTGGAGTTTTATACCTCCTTTTATTTTTCAAATTTGCATTCTGCCAGCCTACTCTTGAGTTCCTTGAGAAGTGTTGAGGTTATCCCTGTTCAAATTAGTTAATGTTTGCTTTTAGAGCTTCTCAAATCATTTTGCTTTTTCTTGTAAGGCCACCCTCAGTTATCTGATACCCTTCAAGCATTTGATTACGCAGAGTTGGGCGGGTTCATTGAGAACCTGGGGGTTGGTTGGGGTTTGAGTTGATCATGCCCAATCTTCTGCTGACAACCAGAGTTATTAGCTTGTGGGCGTTGTTTACATACAACAGATTTTGTCTTTTTGAACTTTAAAAAAACTTTAAACTTCTTTTGTTCAAATATCTCCCAAATAATTTTGCCTCAGATAGTGCTGTTCCAATTCTAAAAACTGTTATCAAACTTTATCCTTCCTACTTGATTCCTCACTTAATAGTTCTGGACCTTGATCTTGGTTACATTTAAATATTTTTGTAACACTCAGGAGGGCAGCCTAACCAGCACCTTTCCCCTCCACAGAACTTCCATGGCCTAGCACTGTTTGGAGTATTACATTTGGTCCCCAAGGCCAGGATCAAACCAGCAACCTTGGGATTTACAGTCCCAGACTTGAAGAATCAACCTTGAAATCCAATCCAATTTTTTTTCTTTCTTATATTATCATCCAGATCTGATTTTTGGAGGCACCTTGTTCCAGAAGTAAGTACTCCCAATTGTTCACCATCTGGGAAAGATCCTTGTTGCTTCTTTGTGAAAACTCTACTCTTGCCACACCTGTGAGCCACGTTGGAATTCTACTCTTTGGATCTTGTAGGAACTCTGCTCTTCAATATGGAATCAACTGGTACCTCCCCCTCTGTTAGAGTCAAGATGGTCAAGATCAAGCCTCAAAACAAGAAATTAGGATTCAATGGAACAAAAGTTGAACAATTCTTGGACTTGTATGAGATGGCTGCCAAAGTGGATGGGTCAAGTGAACATGATATGGCTTATCAGTTAAGATTTTTCATCTCCTCTGATGAAGTTATGGAAGTGATCAAATTTTTTGATGGATTTGGAAATCATAACTGGAGGCTCTTGAAGGAGGCTATTTTGGCTTATTGGGGAAAATTAGATGTGGCTAGGTTTACCTTACAGAAATTGGATGCTCTGGTTTCCCAATGGATCTCCAATGGTGGTGTCTCTTCAGCGTCTGATTATCAATCTTTTGGAAAAATTTGGATCTTATTCAGTCTTAACTCATCAGAAACAATCACATTGAAACGGTGGACAAAATTTGAGTTTGGTTTTTCGAGTCTTTTTCTCCAGGAGTGCAGTAAAGTATTAGAGATGAATTAGTTAAATCCAGATCTATGATTACTACTAGAGATAATTGGTTCAAGCTCCCCGCTTTTCTGGTCCTAAGGAGTGCAGTGGATAAAGTGATCAAAGGTCAAACAGCTCTTACTTTTGAACAAACTAGAGTCACTGTACCAGTACATGCTCCTGTTTTTAAAGAGTCTAATGAAATAATGAACAATATGGAAGCAAATCATAGACCTAAACCAAATCCCCAGGCCAATAAGAAAACTGATACCATAGATGAGATGACTATATTACTTCAGGCCTTTGAAAACAAAATTGATCGGAAAATTTCTTCTTTAGATACTCCTAAGCCTCCTTAATCTGTTCCTAAAATCACTCTAGTCTGCTATTACTGTCATAGGGAAGGCCAAGGTACTGGTAGATGTCCAGAACTCCAGAAGGACAAGGAGGAAAAATTGGTGGAGCAGAAGGGAAAAAATTTCTTTCTTCCTAATGGTGCATTGATCACTTTTGATTTTTCTTGACCAATCCATCATGTGGTGGCCTCTTAACAACCACCAACTCCCAAGAAGGAATCTTTGGTCTCCTTGGATTTTTGATCATCCTGTGGCACTTTAAAACCTTGGTATCCTCCAGCTTTCACTTCTTCCAGCTTCTCTGGCACTTATCAGTCTGATCCAGCTAGGAAACACCATGAGGAACCCAAACCTCACAAATCTCCTCCATTTCCATCTTCAACCCTTTGAAAACCCGTCAAACATCAATCCTCACCTGAGCCCCCTTCCTCTGATGTAGAAGACATGGAGGTGGAAAGAGAACCACTTATGGAAAGATTCCAGGACCAATCTGATCCTCCTCCTGTTCAATCTGTTCAAGTGCCTCAACCTTCTGATCCTGATCCAGTACCTGCTCAACCTGATCATCCTCCCTCCACCTTGCCCAAAGTTCAATTTGAAAGGGGCATTTCCAATCATCACCCCAATTCTGTGGAAGGAGTATTAAGAAAAATCTCTGATCTAAAAATTCCTGATCTGTCTGTGGCTGAACTGCTGTAAATCTCTCCATCTTTGGCTGAAGGGATGAAGAAATGGGTTTCTCATTGACAAGTGGAGATTGGTCCAGAAAAATTAAAAGTTTCTTCTGGTACTTTGATGGAGGACTCTGGTGGAACAGATCCCCCTTCAGATGCCAACTTGTATTCCTCTCCTGCTGTCTTGGTGACTCTGCTAAAACGGTTTCTCTTCTGGTGGATTCTGGTTCCAATCTCAATTTAATTTTGGATGTCATGGCCTGCAAACTCAAACTCAGCCCAAGGGTTAGCTTTAAGTCTGCTGTATATGGTATAGGGAATAATTCATGCAAATTAGTTGTTCTTGCTGAGGATTTCCTGGTTTGAATTGGACAAAATATTTTTGGAACTTTTCATTTATGGATTACTTGTTTGGATGGACCTATGATCTTGGGAAGACCTTTTTTAATGGATTTTGGTGAAACCCCAATGTTTTCTGATGAAGTTGGGGAGAGAGTTCTTCTCCCTGATGCTGATGGCAGGAAGATTGAAGTCCCCCTTTGCTCTTTAAATTCTGGTTGTTGGGAATGATATTTTCCTGGTAATCCTCCTAAATTTGTTCCAAAAGGGAAACAGAAGGAAACCTCTTCTTCCTCCCATTTTTTAGATTATTTGATCCTACTAATAATTGTAGTTCTTTCCAGCCTTGTACTTCAACTCAAGGATCAACTTCTGTCTCAGAGGAATATTACTCTTTTTCCTCATCATTTCCTTCTCATCCAAATAAAATTAAAAATCAAAAACATGAAAAATCCGAAAATCCTAAAAATATTTCTTCTCTCTCTGGATCTGTTGTCTCTTCTTTTCCTTGTCATTTTCAGCCTGATCATCCTTCTCCTGTCCCGGTTTTGAATCTCTGCAATGAGTCTAAACTAGATCCCAATAAGATTCTCTTTGTGGTAGTTTTGGTATGAAGGAACATGGTCTTAGATGGAGGCAATTTGTGGTAAAAGTAAGTCCTCCCAATTGTGCGCCATCAGGGGCTCCTACTACTGTCATTTTCAAAACCCTACCCTGTGCCACACATGTGAGCAATGTGTCATCTTTTGGATCCTTGTTTATGGAAAAGGCACCTTTCAAGGAAGTTGCGGAACATCAAACTTGGAAGATGTTGGAACTTGGTCTCAGCTTTTGTAGTCAGGTCTTGCTGGTAAATGCTTGGAGAAAGCAAGGATCTCTCTCTTTTGCCACTAAGTATAAGCCAGTTGCAAAAAAGTTTCAACTAGTCAACCAACCAATGCCTTTAAACCTAAATCCTCCTCTATCTCATGATCCTTAATGTTGTTTATCTCAATCTCTCACTGATCCCTTTGTTCCTTGTTGTTGTGTTACTGAAGAACATCTGAAGGTGGTAAACTTTGGTCCAGATGGATGGCTTCTTCCTGATGAGTTGAATTTGATCAAATTTTTTAGCTCTTAGGGGAAAATCTATTGCCTTCTGTGAAAAAGAGAGAGGTCTCTTGAAAGAATCCTATGGCCTACCTTATATCATTCCATTAGTAGAACATGATCCCTGGAAAAAGAAAAAGATCCCTATCCCTTCTGCTAAGGTTGATGAGTTCATCAAGTTGGTTGGCAAACAAGTCTGTACCGGTTTATATGAGCAGTCAACTTCCAGCTATTCCAGTCCTGTCTTCTGTGTCCTCAAATGTAATGGTAAACTTAGAATAGTTGATGATCTCCAGCCTCTAAATAAGTTTACTATTAAAGACTCTGGTATTCCCCTGCTACTGAAGAATTTGTCAAATCTTCCTCTGGGAGAGATTACTATGTTCTAGGTGATATTATGGGTGACTATGACAAATTGTCAGCTCTCTGATACCAGGAACCTTGCAGTCCTTTAGCTACAGAGAGTGATAAAAATACTGGAATAATAATAATAATTATTATTCCAAAAATAAACACTTGGAGGCTCAAATAAATGATATAATAAGAGAAATTGCAAGGTTTAATTGGTTTGGTAATAAAAGATTTTCAATATAATGTAAAAGAGGGGCCACAGTATTATACTACTGGGGGTCTTTACAGACAAAGCAACCTCTCTTCAAGGGGCCTCCTTAGGCAGTTTAATAACCTTGGAATGAAGATGGGTGCCTTAGAAAGGGCTTATTCCACTAATGGCCGGGCATAACAGCACAATGGCCAAGAAAGGAAGGGAAAAACTCACTCTGAGCACTTTAACACAAAAATCCTGCAATAATAGGAAGGGTTTCAGAGCAGATGGGGTGGATTGCTTGACTAAACTTCAAGGGTTGATTGGTTTTAAGAAATAAATAATAATACTACAGACTTGGTCATAAATCACTTGCTTAGATTCTTCATAAGCATTTGACTAACAATGACATGGTTTCTGATTGATGATAATAATTCCTGGTAAACTGATCATGGAATAATGGATCCAAAGAGGTCTGTATAAATACCTTTTTGGGGTGATTTTGAGCTTCTCAGGGCATGTAGAGAGGGTTCCTCTCATGGGCTGAGGCTGAAACGCCAGTCCAAGCAAAATTAGCACGTCCACTTGGTGCTTTTAATCAGCTGACCTTAGATCTTCTGGATTTCTTTACTATTTTAGCCACAGGATCTGTTAATCTGTTATGGCGTGAATTTGATCATTCTGCACTAATACTTCATTTTTACTATTAGCATTGTTTTAAATTGGAATAATGTGGATGTTTACTGATTTCACATCATCTGTTGATCACGTAGATAATTTTTAATAATTTTTATGAACACTCCTTGTAGTGTTTTGTGGTCTTCAAAGATCAGAGTCAATGATTTACGTGGTAATCCTTGATCTTTGATTTATTATTAAAAAATGTTCTAAACTTAATTTTCATTAATTTTATTTAAGTTTCGATCTTTTTAGACTATTAATAATGCATATTTCTACTTTTTACATATTCCAGGCAACCCTAACTAGGTTGTAGCTCTTCTGAGCGGTACCTGGTTGTCAGATTAGTCACAACGGATCCAGATGCAGGGATCAGTCAGTACAGATGCGCGCAGGGTAGGATCCACTGCGTGCGTGGCAGAATTAGCTGCTCACGGGTCTCTAGTACGCGGGAAACTGCTACTACAAGTACATAGGGGTATGTAATGATGCGGGGCTGCGCGCGGGAATTGTGACATAACACATTTTGGCGTGTAACTCCTAAAATATACACAACACCTCAATTCTGAGTGAATGTTAGGTGTAAACCCTATATTTTACAACACATCTGAAATTTTAAAATGGCCAAAAGGTGCCATACTGGTGTCCTAATTTTTAGTACTTTTCTTTTTAATTATTTTAAAAATGTAAGGACTTGGATTTCAAGGGTGGGGTCAGTGAGTGACCCTAGCTAATTTTGGGTGAGGAATCCATTTCTTTAATAATATTTTTGTATTTATCACTCCTTCTTTTGTGAATTTAGATATTCTTATTTTTTATAGTTTTTTGTTGCTATGACAGGTTGCTCTGTACATAGTAGCAAGCTGAAATTCCCCCACTCCAAGATTTGTCTATATCTGAAAAAAAATTCTGGGTCAATGCCTTCTGCTGGCTCTGTAGTTCCTTAGGTGTATGGGTCAATCAGGGATATTTTTTTCAGGCAACCATTCATCCTTATCAGCTGATTCTCCCTTGTATCTAACTAGGTAGAGTCTGACATCTTTTCCATTGATCCTTTCTTTTTTATCTTTAAGGATCTTGCTAATTTTTCCTTTGTCTTTTTCAGGTTCTTCTGCAACAGGTATTTCAGGTGAAGGAGTATATTCTCCATTCCTTGGGTGGTAGTGTTTGATGAGACTTACTTGGAAGACTGGGTGTTTTCTAGAAAGCTCACCACTAAGGATTACTTCCTCAGAATTCTTACCATTAAGTTTATTAATGGTGAAAGGTGCAACAAAAGCTTGTCCAAGCTTTCCATTTCCAGCCAAGTTGGTGAAGTTGGTGGTAGAGATCAAGATTTGATCACCAATCTTGAAATCAGGCTCCTTATGGGTTTTATCCCACCTTTGTTGGTTATGCTCCACAGCATCCTGGAAACACTTAACAGCATGTTTTTTGTTAAATCTATAATGTTTTTGAAATAAAGTCATGTAGGGTGAATATTTGTTAGCTGGTGATTAAGGTTCTCCTTGGTTAATTTAGGAATCCATCCTCTTTCCAGTATGTAGGGTGCGTCCTTAGTGGTAGAGTGCTTTCTACTGTTGTAGGCCATCTCTAGTGCAGGTAAAAGGCTAACCAAATCATTGCAATAACCATCAGAATTCTTGTATTCTAGACCAAAGCAACAGAATCTCCTGAGCATGTCTCCCAGGGTCTGAATCATTTTTTCAGCTAAACCATCCATCTGAGGGTGATAAGCCGTAGAGAAAGCTAAGGTGATTCCCAGAATGTCATGAAGATTTCTCCAGAACTCAGAGGTGAATTTAGGATTTCTGTCACTGATAATGATCTTGGGAACTTCAAAATCAGCAATGAGCCTATTCCAAAATAACAGGGCAACATCCATAGAAGTTTCTTCCTTCTGATTAGGTAGAAACTTTGCTTTCTTGGAGAACCTATCTACTATGACTAGGACTGAGTTATAGGAATAGGTTCCTCCGGCGGCAGTCCGTTTAAAAAGTCCATGTTTATGATCTCCCATCTTTTCTTGGGTTCAGCAATCTTTTCCAGTAGACCAAACCTTTTCCCAGTGGTCCTGTTGGACTTCTGACAAGTTTCAAAACTAGTAACATACTGGATAGTGGAGTCTCTCCAATTGATCCACCAAGCAGTTTATTTAACCTCATATAAGGTTCTATCAGTAGATAAATGACCATATGAGCAGTTATCATGGCATTCAGCCAGGACATGTTTGATATGGTCATCCTTAGTTAAGAAAATAACACTTGAATGTTGATGCCTGTAGTATACTAGACCATCCCATATGGTGAACTTTCCAGCTTTTTATGGTATCAAGAGGGGTTCAGGTAGTCTATTGATCAATTCAGATGGTGGAGAAGTACTTTCCATAATGGTGATCAGAGTCTTCATTTTCAAACTATAAGATTCTTTAATTGAGTTGAACATGGATTCATCCAGTTCAAAAATGTGGATTCCCATTATTTCAACGTCCAAAATGTTAATGTTGAGGATAGGAAAAATATCATTATCCTCTGGGTCATAAGCAGGGTTACTTGGACCATTGGGAAAAACATTCCTACTCAAGCTATCAGCATTCTGATGTTTAGTACCAGCTTGGTGAACTATGGTCATCTGACCTCTGTACTGTTGTATGGCTATCTGCCACCTTAACATGTGCCTACTAGGGGTCTTCATGTTCATCAATGTCCTGAAAGAATTGAATTCAGTAATCACAGTGAAATTGGTGCCTTCCAAGTAGTAATGGAGTTTCTACAGAGCCCATACTAAAGCAAGGCATTCCATTTGACTTGCACCATACCTTTTCTCAGTGTCTTTAACTTGTCTGGATGTGAAGAGTATAGGTTTTTCCACTGGTTTTTCATCCTCTATGACTTCTTGGTGTAAAGCAGCTCCTAGCCCATCCATGCTGGCATCTATATAGAGCTTGAAATGTTTAGAGTAGTCTAGCTGAATCAGTACTCAAGCCGAGGTCATTGCCATCTTGAGTTCCTCATATTTCTTTACTCTGTCATGAGTCATTTCAAACACAGTGGTTTTGTTTCATATTTCATACAGACACTTGGTTAGAAGAGCAAACTTTGGTAAGTACTTCCTATAGTAGCTGGAGAAGCTAATAAAAGACAGAAGTTCAGTTTTATTCTGAGGCATTGGCCTTTCCATCATGGCTGCTATCTTGCTTTGGTCAACAGCTAAAGTTAGTCCAGAGACAATGTGTCCTAAGGCCTTGAGTTCTCCATAGCCAAAGTTGCACTTATTCATTGATACCTTTAATTCCACGGCAGAGATGGGTTTGAGGACTAGCCTTAATTTCTCCATATGAGTATCCCAATGATCAGAGTAAATGATAAAATCATCAATGTACACCATCATCCATCCTTGTCTGATGAATAATCCTAGGACTATGTCCATCATCCTTTGAAAATGAGAAGGAGCATTTTTCATACCAAA
This sequence comes from Puccinia polysora, assembly GCA_025617555.3. NCBI lineage: Eukaryota > Fungi > Basidiomycota > Pucciniomycetes > Pucciniales > Pucciniaceae > Puccinia > Puccinia polysora. The sequence continues at coordinate 35,853,471 of CM062628.1, forward strand.
AGGAATCCTTAGATACTTGTAAATACCCAAATGACAGATAATTCTCATGAGTTTCTGGCTATCAGGGCTGATAGGTATTTGGTGAAAACCTTTCAGCATGTCCATGGTGGTGATGTACTTAGCTTTAGACAGGTTATTCAGAGCATGGTCAATCCTTGGAATTGGATAATAATCAGCTTGGGTGTAGTTGATCAGCATTCTGAAATCTCCAACCATCCTTGACTTATCATTACGCCAAGCTATAATTACTGGAGTAGTGATATCCACTTGTTCATTTTGTCCTACTTTCCTTAAGACTTGTAGGTCAACCAAATCTTTAATATGAGTTTCATGAGCAGCTCTAGATTTTGGACTAGAAGGGTAAGCAGGTCTCCTGAGGTTAAGTGGTTAAGGAGGCTTAATGGTTAAAGTCAGAATCATGTCATGTCCTTTGATGTTACCAATGGGGTGATCCTTGGTACAGAAAGCATTCTGATTTTCAAAGAATACTTGTAGGATTTCCTTTATTTTTTCTTCATTGAGCAGGGAATTCAAAGCTGCTTGAGAGAAGTAGTCCTGGTTGAAACTTTCTAAGTGTTTTTCATAAGTTGAATCAGAAGTTTGAGCATTGACATGGCATATTTGGAACTTCTTGTTTCAGTCTCCCCCTATGGCAAAGTATCTACCCTTGCTTTGGAATACATTTATACCATACAAGCAAAGAGAATCATTTCCAAGGATAAACTAATCATATACTCCATTTTGGAGCACTACAAATTCAATGTTCAGCTTGAGTGATCCTTTAGAGTGAGGGAGTATGATATCAGGAGACCATACTCCAACAGAATTGAGAGAAGAATTACAACTGCTGAACTTAGCCTGAGGTACTGGTAATAAGTTCAGTTTCCACTTTGAGTCTTGTTTCTCCAAATAAGTTGAACCAACACAAGAGAAAAAGGCTCCACTGTCCAAGAGTAACTTAACAGGGGAACCTTGGATCAAACCAGTAGCGTAGCATGTTTTGCCAGAAGTGTAACTTTTACCTTTAGGAAGTTTCAGAGTCAAGGCCTTAGCCTCAGAGTGTGGTGAATCTTCATTTTGGGATTCCATTTTTGAGGTAATTTAGAATCCTCATTAACAGAATTTATTTCCAGAGAAGACTCAATACTTCCTTCAATAACATTGATGGGGTTAGTGATCATGCAATCACACTCAGAAAGTGTTCCAATGAGATATTGGGATAAATCCAAGGGTAAGTCCAAGGGTACACTGTTGGGGACTTCCTCTAGGAGGTCCTGGTCATTGAGATCACCAAAACCAAAACCCACTGAGATGGATAAAAACAAAAATATGAGTTTAATATTTTTTTATTTTTACGTGGTAAGATGATGTTTTTACAGAAAAATGATCACTTGTATTAATTTTGGATTTTTCTTTATCTTCAGGATTATTTAGCTCATAAATATGAAGCTTCCTTTGATAAATTTTCCACTCCTTATGTTGCCTTAATAAATAATTGAAATTGATAATTCCTTCAAGCTCAAATTCCTTGTCCTTCATAGCTTGCTGTTTATAATAAAGCAATTTCTCCTGTTGTTTCTCAGGAGTTATAATAACAGGGACAAAGTTACGGAGTTTTTCTTCTTTTTTCTTTTTAAGAAGGTTCAAATAATTATTGATCAATTCTTTGTTGGTCTCAAGATCCACTAGAGAAACAAAGGATCAAAAATATATGTTATAATTATTTTAACTTATTTTTGAAAAATAAATAGACTGGTCCAAGGAATAAATAATCAAAAATTAACTATTTAAGGATATTTCCCAGCCAGAACCCCAGTTGTTGGCTCTCTGATACCAGGAACCTTGAAGTCCTTTAGCTACAGAGAGTGATGAAAATACTGGAATAATAATTATTATTATTATTCTAAAAATAAACACTTAGAGGCTCAAATAAATGATATAATAAGAGCAGTTGCAAGGTTTAATTGGTTTGGTAATAAAAGGTTTTCAATATTGTTGTGGTTAGGTCAAACTATAAATATCACAGACAGATATCACGGCTACTGTGACACTTGTACCTACATGTTTATCTCCGCGCGGCCTTGGTGAAATATATCCTTAACGGTTCTGACTCCTAACATCCTACAGGTTAAAAGCCGGATCAATACAACTACGACGTGGCACCCTCATATTGGTACTCAAATAACCAACTCCCCAATCCTCCTCTTACCTTTGGATTGTTGCATGCCCCGTGGAGTGGAAAGGCGCGACCTGGCAGACCTGGAACAGCCTCAGGCAATAACTCCCCCTCCAATGGATCAGAAGACTCCCCATACGTATTGACAAGACAAGACATGGATACCAAGCTAGCTATGACGGGGTGGGCGGTTGAGACAACGGTGAAGGCGCGTTTCTATCCAACCCAATGGAATATGTGTTGACGGTGGAACGGCTTAAACAGGACGGCAGCAACATCAATGAGTGGATCAAAGGTATCAACACGATTGGTCTGATGGTTTTTGGGATTGGCGAGTTCACGCACAACATCGCAAACTTACAAGATTTGAACGACAACAAAAGCATCATTGTTTGAGTGTTCTTTAAACTTACTATTGACCGCGAGCTGTGGCCCCTTATTGCGAAAGAACTGATGGCGGCAGGGGCTTTCAAAACAATCCAAAAGAATTTCCAGCTATCGACCCGGACAAGGAAAATTGAATTGTGGGACAAACTATTCTATAAGCTCACCACAATGGAAGGGAGCATCTCCTCCCATCTCAGTTGCATATCCAACATATTTATCAAACTCGACCGACTCGCATTGCATGTACAAAGCAAATGCATTTCACTTGTCATGCAAGTGTTGACGCCACCACCATCGGGATCTTCTTGTACGCAGATGCTCCAGAGCATCCGCCCCCAGCTTGATTGGCTCAAAAAACCCTTGGCAGCCAACACCCAGTCAATCATCACCTCGTATTATACCAAAATCACTCGGGGGAAAATCTTCCGATAACCCCTACTCGGTGGCGGCTGTGAACCCCTACGTATGGCCTTCCTCCAATGCCTGGCGACGTCCTGAACAGCAAACCGGAATGAACCCAGTGACCCACTGTGGTGCCCCATCCTGGACACCCTGGCTGCCTTAAGACCTCAATCCATAAACTGTTGCGCAAACGTACCGCCCGGCTGAACAACTTATCCTCAGGCTCATCCAAACCATTCTTTACCCGCGCGCGTGCGCCGCGCCGCGCGCGCTGCGCTTCCATTATCCGCGTCGCGCATCCTTTATCCGTGTTGCTTGTCATCTCCGCCGTTGTCATAGCACGTCCTCATCTTTGTTGTTGCGTGTCTTCATCTTTGTTGTTGCGCCTCCCAATCTCCTCATTGCTACCGTCGCGCGGCGCTCATCCATGATTTACTGAATCCATCCCGACCGCACCCGCAAGCATTTGGGAAATCCTTGGATCCGTCAAACCTCCCATTGCACTTGATCTATCAGTCGTGGATCTCAAGGCCGTCAGGATTTACTCAACTTTCTCAAACCAATCTCCTATCCGCCCATCTGCGCTCTCATGGACTTCATCCGTCACCTTTCCTGGGACTCTCCCACCCGCTTCCGCCTTTGGAAGAGTGCCAATGACCGCCCGCGGACATCCGTGGCGGTTTGGTTCATTTCTCTCTCCCACCCGCTTCCGCCTTCGGACAAGGGGTGGGTGACTCTGGTATTGTTACGCGCGCCCATCCACAGACCGACGCGAGTGACCACATGGTTGCCTTCCCTTTTCCGCTCTATTTGTAGAATCCGTTGTATATAGTCTAACAGGGCCTCCTGCCCATATAAGGAGGGGCTCTCCCCTGCCTTTTGGCCCATCATCAGATCATCAGATCATCCCATCATCAGAGCATCAGAGAATCCCATCATTCTATGAGACAATCATCATAAGCAATTTATCCGTGGGCATCCTTCCCCACTTATCTGAGCAAATTATCTGGGTATATCTATGATTGCCCCTTGATCCTTTGAGCCTCCATACTCAAACTCAGTCCTTTGTGACCTTGATCCTTATCACCAACCAATAGCCTTGCTGGTTGAAGAAGAATTCCTGTCTGCCTGAATTCTTGAGTGTGTTATACCACTCTGATCCCATTTTCCAACCATACTGGTCTTGATCTCTCCTTGATCATCTTTCTTGAGCCAATCATGTTTGATTGAAGAGCTTAAAACCTGGAGTGTTATACCTCCCTTCTTCTTTGAGGTTGAATTTTGCCACGCTATTCTTGAGTTCCTTGAGAAGTGTTGGGATATTCTTGCTCAAATTTGTTATTGATTTGCTTCTAGAGCTTCATAAACAAATTGCTTTTGTTTTGTTCAGCCTCCCACAGTTATCTGGTACCCTTCAAGCGCTTGATTGCGGAGAGTTGGGCAGGTTCATTGAGAACATGGAGGTTGGTTGGGATTGAGTTGATCTTTCCTAATCAGCTGCTGACGACCAGAGTTATTAGCTTGTGGGCGTTGTTACTTACAACTGCCTTGTTCTATTGAACTCTGAACAAACCTTGACTTATTTGTTCAAGTCTTTCCCTGCACCATCTTGTCTCAGATAGTGTTGTTTCCATCGCTACCAACAACTCTTATGCTCTTCTCTTAGTTTGATTTCTCATCCATAAGGTTCTGGACCTTGATTCCGGTTACATTAAAATATTATTGTAACTCCTAGGAGGGAAGCCTAAACAGCACCTTTCCCCTCCACAGAACTGCCACGGCTTAGCACCGTTTGGAGTCTTACATTTGGTCCCCCGGGCCGGGAACGAACCAGCAACCTTGGGATTTACAGTCCGAACTTGAAGAATCAACTCCGAAATCCTATCCAATTTCTCTTTCTTTTTCTGTTTGTTCTTTTTTTTTGATCCGTGGAGGCAGCTTGGTCTAGAAGTAAGTCCTCCCAATTTGTGCACCGCTCGGGCAAGATACTTGTTGTTTTTGGCAAAAACCTACTCTTGCCACACTTGTGAGCCACTTTGGAAATCTGCTCTTTGGATCCCCTAGGAACTCTGTTATTCGATATGGCATCTCCCGCTACTCCAACCACCTCTGTTCAACCTAAGATGGTAAAGATCAAACCCCAGAACAAGAACTTAGGCTTCAACGGTAAAAATGTTGAGCAATTCTTGGACTCCTACGAAATGGCTGCTGAAGTGGATGGAGCTAGTGAATTTGATATGGCTTATCAGTTGCGGTTCTTTATCTCCTCTGATGAAGTTATGGAGGTAATCAAGTCTTTTGAGGGATTTGAATCCCACAACTGGACACTTCTCAGGGAGGCTATGTTGGCATACTGGGGTAAAATAGATGTGGCTAGGTTTACTCTGCAGGATTTGGATGCTCTGGTTTCTCAGTGGATCTCCAATGGTGGTATTTCTTCAGCCTCTGACTATCAGATTTTTAGAAAGTCTTGGGATCCCATTCAAAACTATCTTATCTGAAACGATCACATTGACACAGTGGACAAAATTCAAGCAAAGTTCTTCCAATCTTTTTCGTTGGCTGTGCAGGAAAGGATTAAAGAAGAACTGGTCAAATCTGGATCCATGATTACTACCAGGGATAATCAATTCAAGCTCCCTGTTTTTCTTACCCTTAGGAGTACTGTGGATAAAGTCATGAAAGGTCAAACCGCTCTTACCTTTGAAAAGCCTAGAACTACTGAACCAGTCCATGCTCCTTCTTTTAAAGAGTCAAACGATATTATGATTAAAATGGAGGCAGATCGTAGGCCTAAAGCAGATCCTAATTCCAATCAAGAACCTACTACTATAGATGAAATCACCAAGTTACTTAGAGCCTTTGAGAACAAAATAGATCAAAAGATTTCTTCGCTAGCTACTCCTAAAACTCCTTCTTCTGTCCCCAAATCAACTCTGGTCTGTTACTACTGTCATAGGGAAGGCCATGGAACCGGACGATGTCAAGAACTTCAGAAGGACTTAAAGGAAAAGTTGGTAGAGCAGAGGGGAAACAATTACTTCCTCCCTAATGGTGCCCTAATCCCTTTTGACTCGTCTCATCCTATCCGACATGTGGTGGCCTCTTACCAGCCATCACCCCCTGTGAAAGAATCTCTTGCTTCCTTTGAATTTCAATCATCCTGTGGTACCCTCCAACCTTGGTATCCTCCAGCTATTTCTTCCTCTAGTCTTTCTGGGACTACTTATCAATCTGATCCAGCCAGGAAACGACATGAGGAACCTAAACCTCATAAGGCTCCTTCCTTGCCAACTTCAATCCTTCGAAAACCCGTTAAATGTCAATCATCACTTGAGCCTCCTTCCTCTGATGTAGAAGACATGGAGGTGGAAAAGGAACCACTCATGGAAAGGTTCCCAGATCACCCTGATCCTTCTCCCTCACCTCAACCTTCTAATCCTATCTTAGATTCTGCGTCACCTGAACTTCCTCCCCCCACCCAGCCCAAAGTTTGATTTGAAAGGGGCATCTCCAAGGATCACCCCAATGCTGTGGAGGGAGTATTAAAGAAAATTTCTGATCTCAAAATTCCTGATCTATCTGTGGCTGAACTCCTATTGATCTCTCCATCTGTTGCTGAAGGAATGAAGAAATGGGTCTCTTGTCGACGTGTGGAAATTGGCCCTGAAGAACTCAAAGTCTCCTCTGGCACTTTAATGGAGGACTCTGGTGGAACCAGTCCTTCTATAGAATACAATCTTTATTCCTGTCCCCTTGGCTTTCTTCCTTGTTATCTTGGTGACTCAGCTAAAACTGTTTCTCCTCTTGTGGATTCTGGATCTCAGCTTAACTTAATCTTGGATGCTATGGCCTGCAAGCTCAAACTTAGTCCTAGGGTCAGCTTCAACTCTGCAGTATATGGGATAGGAAATCAAGCTTGTGAACTGGTTGGTATTGCTGAAGATGTACCGGTCAGGATTGGTCGAAATATCGTTGGAACCTGCCACTTTTGGATCACTTGTTTGGACAGTCCTATGATCTTGGGACGACCCTTCTTAATGGACTTTGGTGTAACCCTGATGTTTTCTGATCAAGTTGGGGAGAGAATTCTTCTCCCTGCTGCTGATGGCAGGAAAATTGAAGTCCCTCTTTGCTCTTTGGATTCTGGTCGTTGGGAAAGAGATTTTCCTGGTCATTCTCCCAAATCATCTTTTAAGGGGAAGCAGAAGGATAACTCTAGTTCCTCTCATTTTTTAGGGGAATAGTTGATCCTACTAATAGTTGTAGTTCTTTTCAGCCTCAGACTGCAACTCAAGATTCAAATTCCATCCCTCAGGCTTATTTTTCATTCCTTTCATCATTCTTGTCTGAGCTCAAGAATATTAAAAAACAAAAACATATCAAAATAGAAAAATCCAAAGATACTCCTTCTCCATCTCCTTCTCTCTCTGGATCTGTTGTGTCTTCTTTTCCTTCTACTTTTGAGTCTGATCAATCTTCTCTCAGTTCAGGTTCGAATCTCCGCAATGAGCTTAAACTAGATCCTAACTGCAATTCCGTTTGTGGTGGTTTTGGTATGAAGGAATATGGGCTTCAGTGGAGGCAATTTGGGGTACAAGTAAGTCCTCCCAATTGTGCACTGCCAGGGCAATCTTTTACCGTCATTTTGGAAACTCTACCTTGTGCCACACATGTGAGCAATGTATTATCTCCTGGTTCTCCTTTTATGGAAAAGGCACCCTTCAAGGATATTGCAGAACATCGGACTTGGAAGATGTTGGAACTTGGACTCAGCTTTTGTAATCAAGTCTCTCTGGTCAACTCTTGGAGGAAACAAGAAATTCTCTCTTTTGCCACTAAGTATAAACCAGTTGCTAAGAAGGTCCAACCAGTCAACCAGCCTATGCCTCTCAACCTCAATCCTCCCCTTATGCGTCCTCCTCTATCTTGCAATCCTTACTGTGGTCTTCCTCAATCTCTTACTGGTCCCTTTGTGCCTAATGGACGGGTCACTGAAGAACATCTGAAGGTGGTCAACTTTGGTCCAGATGGATGGCTTCTTCCTGATGAGTTGAATTTAATCAAAAATGTCTTATCTCTAAGAGAAAAATCTATTGCCTTCTTTGAAGAAGAGAGAGGTCTCTTGCGGGAATCCTATGGCCTCCCTTATATCATCCCTGTAGTTGAACATGATCCTTGGCAAAAGAAAAAGATCCCTATCCCTGCTGCTAAAGTTGACAAATTCATCAAGTTGGTCCGGGAATGAGTTCAAACTGGCCTGTATGAACAGTCAACTTCTAGTTACTCCAGCCCCGTCTTCTGTGTCCTCAAGAGTAATGGTAAACTTAGAATAGTTCATGATCTTCAACCTCTTAATAAAGTTACTATTAAAGACTCTGGTATCCCTCCTGCTACTGAAGAATTTGTTGAATCCTTTGCGGGAAGAGCTTGCTATGGTCTAGGGGATATTATGGGTGGCTATGACAAACAATCCTTAAATCCTATTTCTCGTCCTCTCACTACTTTCAACACTCCTCTTGGTCGATTTCAACTTACTCGATTGCCTCAAGGAGCCACCAACTTGGTTGCAGTCTATCAGGCTCAGATGATGTGGATCCTCCAGGATGAAATCCCTGATCATGCTGGTATCTTTATTGACAATGGCGGAATTAAAGGTCCAGTATCTGACTATGATAATGAGCTCTTATCTTGGCATTCAGGAATTCATCATTTTATCTGGGAATATGCTACTACCTTGGAGAGGATTCTGTTTCGAATTGAGGAATCTGGCCTTACTGTCTCTGGATCCAAACTGGCGGCTTGTGTCCCTGCTCTGGAAATTGTTGGTCATGTGGTCTGCAAGGAAGGAAGAAGGATGGCACCAGCCAAAGTCAACAAGATCATCTCTTGGCCTACCCCAATCAATCCAACTGAAGTTAGGGGCTTTCTAGGTGTTGTCACTTATGTTAGAATCTTTATCCCATCTTTATCCCAAATCTGTGCACCCTTGCGTCGTCTAACCAGAAAAGATGCTGAATGGATTTGGACCCAAGATTGTGAATGTGCTTTCCAGCTACTCAAAAGGATAGTTGGTGAAGACATAGTTTTGAAAAAGATCTCTTATGGACCTGGAGCTGGCAAGATCAAGCTGGCTGTCGATTCTATTTATCAATCTGTTGGGGCCGTCCTTACTCAGGAAGATGAAAATGGTTGGGACTGTCCTGCTCTTTATGAATCTTTGTTGTTTTCAGATGTAGAATCTAGATACTCCCAGCCCAAACTGGAACTCTGTGGTGTGGCTCGAATGATGAAGAAACTTCAAACCGTTCTCTGGGGCCAACATTTCAAATTGCAAGTTGATGCTTGATCCATCATTGAAATGATCAACGCTCCCAGTCTTCCCAATGCTCCTATGACTTGTTGGGTGGCCTTTATCCAGCTTTTCTCTTTTGATATTGTTCACATGCCGGGAAAATCCTTCACCATGCCTGATGGTTTATCTCGACGACCTCTTGGGCACAACAAATCTGATGTTGGAACTGATTTCAATGAAGAGGAACCTTTAATTCAACCTATTTTCTCTTTTTCTTCCAAAAATTATTCTGGCTTTCAATAAGGCTTCTGGTTTGAATTAGAGCAGTACCTTTCAACTCTTCAAAAACCTCCTGATCTCTCTGCTAAGGAATTTCAATCTCTTAAACAAAAGTCTTCTAATTTTTTTGTTCAAGGTTCTAGACTTATGAAGAGGGGAAATCCTTGTGCTCTTATTGTTGTTGCTATTCCCTCTAAACAAGATTCTATCCTTGAAAGTCTCCATGAAGGCCTTGGTCATCGTGGGGAAACTGAAACTTATCAACGATTATCCGAACGATTCTGGTGGCCATCTTTGAAGAAATCCGTCTCCCAATGGTGCAAGAGTTGTGAAGTTTGTCAAAAACGTGATCTCAGGCGCCCAGCCGAAATTTGTTATCCTACTGGGGAGTCCACTGTCTTTGGAAGGATTGCTATGGATGTGGTTCATATTAAGGCAGGTGGTGCTAAGTACCTAATTGTGGCTAGAGATGATTTTTCTGGATGGGTTGAAGCGAAATTTCTTAAGAACCTTAGCTCTGAATCAGTGGCAGCTTTCCTCTACAAGACCTGGACAATGCGTTATGGCCTGGCTCGATCTTACTCTACTGATGGTGGCTCTGAATTTGGGGGCAAGCTTGCTGAAATGATCCAATCCCTTCCTGGACAACATAGAGTTACTACTCCTTATTATCCTGAAGGCCAAGGCATGGTGGAACAAGGCCATGCCCCTTTGAAGGCTGCACTTGTTAAACTGGCTGGTGAAAGTGGCAAGAATTGTCGCAAATTCCTTCCTCTTGTTCTCTTTTCTGATCGAATCTCAACCAAAAGGACTACTGGCTACTCACCTTATGAAATCATCTTTGGTCAAAGAGCAGTCCTTCCTTTGGATCTGGAAATGGAATCTTTCTTGGGTGTCTCTTGGGAAGAGGTGTCCTCAACTACCGATCTGTTAGTTGCTAGATCCAAGCAACTTGAGCGAAGTTAAGACGTTTGTGAAGAAGCTTATCAAAAAATGATGGAGTCCAGAGCAAAATCCGTCCAGTATTGGGAGGGCAAGCACTCTAATCGAATCAGGGAGCCCTTGAACCCTGGTGACCTAGTTTTAGCTTATAATCGATCTTTGGAGACCCAGTGGGGCAAGCTTTTTTCTAATCGTTGGAATGGCCCTTATCGAGTGATTCATCAAGTTAGGGGTGGATCTTATGTTTTGGAGGAGCTGGATGGTACTTGGTTGGCCAGAAGGTTCTCTGCTGATCAAGTCAAGAAGTTTCATTGTCGTGGGGGCAACTTATCTCAGAAGTAAGTCCTCCCAATTGTGCACCGCCTGGGCAAGATCCTTGTTGTTTTTGTGAAACTCTACCCTTGCCACACTTGTGAGCCACCTTGGAACTCTCCACTTCTAGGATTTTTGGTCGGATTGACAAATTTTTTCTCAACCACTCTCAAGATCAAAATGGCCATTTTTCGGTTTCAATCATCTGTCTTTCCTTTCTTTTTTTTCTATGGCATAAAACTTGGGAGCAGACTGGGGACATTCTGTAAGTTGGAGAGAGATGTGGTGCCCCATCCTGGACACCCTGGCCGCCTTAAGACCTCAATCCATAAACTGTTGCGCAAACGTACCGCCCGGCTGAACAACTTATCCTCAGGCTCATCCAAACCATTCTTTACCCGCGCGCGCGCTGCGCTTCCATTATCCGCGTCGCGCTCCTTTCATCCGCGCGCGTCGCGCGTCCTTTATCCATGTTGCTTGTCATCTCCGCCGTTGTCATAGCACGTCCTCATCTTTGTTGTTGCGTGTCTTCATCTTTGTCGTTGCGCCTCCCAATCTCCTCATTGCTACCGTCGCGCGGCGCTCATCCATGATTTACTGAATCCATCCCGACCGCACCCGCAAGCATTTGGCAAATCCTTGGATCCGTCAAACCTCCCATCGCACTTGATCTATCAGTCGTGGATCTCAAGGCCGTCAGGATTTACTCAACTTTCTCAAACCAATCTCCTATCCGCCCATCCGCGCTCTCATGGACTTCATCCGTCACCTTTCCTGGGACTCTCCCACCCGCTTCCGCCTTTGGAAGAGTGCCAATGACCGCCCGCGGACATCCGCGGCGGTTTGGTTCATTTCTCTCTCCCACCCGCTTCCGCCTTCGGACAAGGGGTGGGTGAATCTGGTATTGTTACGCGCGCCCATCCACAGACCAACGCGAGTGACCACATGGTTGCCTTCCCTTTTCCACTCTATTTGTAGAATCCGTTGTATATAGTCTAACAGGGCCTCCTGCCCATATAAGGAGGGGCTCTCCCCTGACTTTTGGCCCATCATCAGATCATCAGATCATCCCATCATCAGAGCATCAGAGAATCCCATCATTCTATGAGACCATAATCATAAGCAATTTATCCGTGGGCATCCTTCCCCACTTATCTGAGCAAATTATCCGGGTATATCTATGATTGCCCCTTGATCCTTTGAGCCTCCATACTCAAACTCAGTCCTTTGTGACCTTGATCCTTATCACCAACCAATAGCCTTGCTGGTTGAAGAAGAATTCCTGTCTGCCTGAATTCTTGAGTGTGTTATACCACTCTGATCCCTTTTTCCAACCATACTGGTCTTGATCTCTCCTTGATCATCTTTCTTGAGCCAATCACGTTTGATTGAAGAGGTTTTATTAAGCTTAAAACCTGGAGTGTTATACCTCCCTTCTTCTTTGAGGTTGAATTTCGCCACGCTATTCTTGAGTTCCTTGAGAAGTGTTGGGATATTCTTGCTCAAATTTGTTATTGATTTGCTTCTAGAGCTTCATAAACAAATTGCTTTTGTTTTGTTCAGCCTCCCACAGTTATCTGGTACCCTTCAAGCGCTTGATTGCGGAGAGTTGGGCAGGTTCATTGAGAACCTGGAGGTTGGTTGGGATTGAGTTGATCTTTCCTAATCAGCTGCTGACGACCAGAGTTATTAGCTTGTGGGCGTTTTTACTTACAACTGCCTTGTTCTATTGAACTCTGAACAAACCTTGACTTATTTGTTCAAGTCTTTCCCTGCACCATCTTGTCTCAGATAGTGTTGTTTCCATCGCTACCGACAACTCTTATCCTCTTCTCTTAGTTTGATTTCTCATCCATAAGGTTCTGGACCTTGATTCTGGTTACATTAAAATATTATTGTAACTCCTAGGAGGGCAGCCTAAACAGCACCTTTCCCCTCCACAGAACTGCCACGGCTTAGCACCGTTTGGAGTCTTACACCGCACCTTGGGGACTCGGGCCCGACAACATCAACCAACATTGGCGGACATCCAAGCGGCCCGGAATGTTATCGCAAATGGGAACCGACCGGTGCCCAACAAAATCCAGACTCGAGTCGGCAGGACGTGCGTATACTGCAGGTCCCCTGACCATTGGCAAGGGGATTTCCCACTACTTTGGATCAACGCTCAGCTGCTGCCCCCTGGGATAACTTTGGGAAGCTTGACTCGGGATCCACCTCATCTCCGTAACCCACGCTTGTTCCAACCTGGTGCTCCTGGCGGTGGACAAATCAATAGCATTGCCGGCCCGGATCCCCCAGCTGCCAATGAGGCTTGCCCTGAGCAACCCATTGTGCGATTGGTAACCGCCCCAAACACGCTTGTGATAGACTCTGGGGCAACCTCAACGGGGAATGCTGAGTTTGAAACCAACGCCATCTGGGGGCCCTTGGGACCCCCTTCTGAATGATGTGCTATACTTCCCTCGCGTGAGGGGTACCCTAGTCTCTTTGGGACATCTCATTGATGCGGGGTACTCACCGGTCTTTTGCGGTCCGGACCTTTTTCTTATCTCTCCTTGTTTCCATCTCTTTTCCCCTTATTCCAATCAGTCCTGGGTTATCACCTCCATTTCTCCCGTTGTGTCAGTTTCTCCGTCTGGATTTCTTATTCCCACCCCCAATCCCCTGTCCATCCAAGCTACTTTCGTCCCCCCTCTTTCTCTTTCCCCGCTTCCTTTTGTTTCCTCTTCATTCTTCTATCATTGCGCTCTTGGCCATGTATCCAACCGGATGGTAAAATTGTACCTAAAGACCCACATTCCAGATTTTGACCCCAAAACATGGGCCCCGTTTGTCTGCAAGGCCTGCCAAACTGCAAAAAGCTTACGTCGGCGCGAAGTAATCCCGGAAGCGATTCCCCTCAACCAAACACTCAATCTCCTCGTCACTGACGTCCTCGGACCACTTCCCCCCAACATCTCCGGTAATTGGTACCTCCAGACAATTTGGGACCACAAATCGACCTTTATCTTGGTGCATGCCTTCAAGCTTTGGTCGGAGATCTCCAAGTTGCTTGTCAAAACCGTCACGTACCTGAAAAATCGACTTGGAAGATCCCTGGTCCATGTCCGGTCTGACAATGCAAAGGAGTACCATAGTACCACCCTCTCGGATCAACTGGGAGCCCTCGGCACCAAACTCATCTTCACCTGTCCCTATACACCGGAACAAAACGGCGAAGCAGAGCAAGTAAACCGGACCCTCGGCGATATGGCCAGAACAATGCTGTCTTATGCGCCCCTACCCAATATCTTCTGGTCAATGGCCTACAGACACGCGTGTTTCATCCAAAATTGCTTACCAAACACTTGGTCCTCCTCTAAGTCCCCCTCCAAACATTTGTTTGATATTGCTGACCATCCTGTCCCCCTGCATCCATTTGGTTCCATAGGCCTGGCTCACATCCCCAAAGAGAAGCGCCTCAAGCTCAACGACCGTGCTGAGAAGATGATATTCTTAGGTTATCAAGATGACCAACAAGGCTTCATCTTCTGGAGCTTCCAACAACAATCTCTGACATCTACCAATGCGGCGGAGTTCCCGGACACAAAACCGGCCCCTTTCATACCTATCCCTACATCCCTCGATGATATCAACCCCGCCTTGCGAGCTGTTGAACTGCGGTTGGGGGAGGTCCCCACCGATCTGATTTGCGAAGAGCAGGACGGCCAAATCAACTGCTGCCCTACGGTCTTGGACCTCGACATTCCGGCAACAATTAGCCAAGCTCTCTCTTTGAATTTCCGCCCAACGTGGCTGCCTCCAATAGAGAAGGAAATCCAGCAATTGTTTGAAATGGGTGTTTGGACCCCCGTGGATCGCACAGCTGACATGAAAGTCATAGGGGCCAAGTACGTCTTTAGCCTGAAACAAGCGCCGGATGGGTCGGTGATTGCGCCCAAGTCTTGGTACGTGGCAAAGGGGTTCCGCCAGCGGTTGGGAGTGGACTGCTACAAGACTTTTGCCCCAATGGCCTCGCTATCTTCACTCCAACTCCTACTGGCGCTGGCAAAATCCAACAAATGGCTCATCCATAGCTTTGATGTTTTGGCGGCCTATCTTCACTCCCTGATCAACAAAACGGTTTATGTTGAGCCTCCGGTTCACGTGCATCCTGAACTCATTGGGAAGGTTATGCTTCTAAAAAAATCATTATATGGAACAAGACAGGCGGCTTGATGCTGGTGGTTATTCTTTAAGGGAGTTCTTGCAGCTTTAGGTTTTGAGGGTGGAACAATCAAAAAGACGTTTTATATCTATCAGAAAGGCAAAATGGTGGTGGCGATTTGGTTGCATATTGATGATGGGTTGGTTGTAAGTAATGACAAGGAGGTCCTCGGGAAGCTGCGGAGGGAGATGGAGATGAAAGTGAAGCTGAAATGGGAGGAAGGGTGTAATCGGATTGTCGGTATCAACCTGACAAAAGTTAATGGCGGGCTGGCCCTTGATCAATGGTTACTGGCAAACCAAATTATTGAAAAATGGAATCAATCGCGTTCTAAGCTTATAAATTCTAACACCACTCTTCCTGACGTCTCACTCTTGACTAATGACAATGGGCCTGCTTTACTGGCCAAGGAGTTTCAAAGCTATATTGGTTCTACAAATACTTAGCCCTGGGGACAAGGCAGGATATTTCTTTTGTGATGAACTATCTATCACGGTTCAGTAAACGGCCCAATGCGACACACTGGGGGGCCCTCAAACATCTTCTCCTGTACATCTCTGCCACTATCGGCAACCAGCTCCTCTTCAAGCCGAACAAAGCGGGCCTGCAGCTCTAGGTGGACACAGATTGGGGAGGCAAATTCCATCAATTGACCTCTGGCTTTGTGATCATGCTTGATGGCTGCCCAGTATCATGGGCGTCAAAGCGGCAGAAAACTGTGGCCACTTTGACCTGCAATGCAGAATTTATCTCTCTGGGTACCGGGGTAGAATTTTTTGTATCTCTCCATTCCATGGTTCTTGATTTATTTCCCACAATCAAGTCTTCTTTATATTGTTATAACAAGGGGGAGGTACTGGTAGCTAACAATAACGGATCCCGGTCTAGGATGAGGCATATAGCGCGAAATTTTTTCTTTGTTAATGATGTTATTAGGAACTTAAAAAAAGATGTGACATGGATTGAAACAACTCATCAGCTAGCGGATGTAATGACAAAACAGTTAGGGGCACAAAAACAATTTCTTTTTTGTCAGCATTTTTTCTTGACTGCATAGTTTGTGGGGGGGTGTTGTGGTTAGGTCAAACTATACATATCACGGACAGATATCACGGCTACTGTGACACTTGTACCTACATGTTTATCTCCGCGCGGCCTTGGTGAAATATATCCTTAACGGTTCTGACTCCTAACATCCTACAAATATAATGTAAAAGAGGGGCCACAGTATTATACTACTGGGGGTCTTTACAGACAAAGCAACCTCTCTTCAAGGGGCCTCCTTAGGCAGTTTAAGAACCTTTGAATGAAGATGGGGGCCTTAGAAAGGGCTCATTCCACTAATGGTCGGGCTTAACAGCACAATGGCCAAGACAGGAAGGGAAACACTCACTCTGAGCACTTTACCATGAAAATCCTGCAATGATAGGAAGGTTTTCAGAGCAGATGGGGTGGATTGCTCAACTAAACTTCAAGGGTTGATTGGCTTTTAAGAAATAAATAATAATACTACAGACTTGGTCATAAATCACTTGCTTAGATTCTTCAAAAGAACTTTCATAACAATGACACGGTGTCTGATCAATAATAATAATTCCTGGTAAACTGATCATGGAATAATGGATCCAAAGAGGTCTGTATAATTACCTTTTTGGGGTGATTTTGAGCTTCTCAGGGCACATAGAGAGGGTTCTGCTCATGGGCTGAGTTTGGAAAGCCAGTCAGAGAAAGATTTGCACGTCCACTTGGTGCTGTTAATCAGCTGACCTTAGATCTGCTGGATTTCTGTACTATTTTAGCCACAGGATCTGTTAATCTGTTATGGTGTCAATTTGATCATTCTGCACTAATCCTTCATTTGTACTATTAGTATTGTTTCAAAGTGGACAGATGTGAATTTTTACTGATTTTAAATCATCTGCTGATCACGTAGATAATTTTTAATAATTTTTATGAACACTCCTTGTAGTGTTTTGTGGTCTTCAAAGATAAGAGTCAATGATTTACGTGGTAATCCTTGATCTTTGATTTATTATTAAAAAATGTTCTAAACTTAATTTTTATTAATTTTATTTATGTTTTGATCTTTTTAGACTATTACTAATGCATATTTCAACTTTTTAAATATTCTAGGCAACCCTAACTAATTTGTAGTTCTTCTGAGCTGTACCTGGTTGTCAGATCAGTCACAACGGATGGAGACGTGGGGATCAGTCAGTACAGATGCGCGCAGGGTAGGATCCGCTGCGTGCGTGGCAAAATTAGCTGCGCGCGGGTCTCTAGTACGCGGGAAACTGTTACTATGAGTACGTAGGGGTATGTAATGATGCGGGGCTGTGCGCCGGAATTGTGACATAACACATTTTGGCGTGTAACTCCTAAAATATACACAACACCTCAATTCTGAGTGAATTTTAGGTTTAAACCCTATACGTGACAACACGTGTGAAATTTTCAAATGGGAAAAAGGTGCCATACTGGTGTCATAATTTTTAGTAATTTTCTTTTTAATTATTTTAAAAATGTAAGGACTTGGATTTCAAGGGTGGGGTCAGTGAGTGACCCTACCTAATTTTGGGTGGGTAATCCATTTCTTTAATAATATTTATTTATTTATCACTCCTTCTTTTGTTGATTTAGATATTCTTATTTTTTATAGTTTTCTGTTGCTATGAAAGGTTGCTCTGTACATAGTAGCAAGCTGACAAAAACAATCCTTACATCCAATTTCTTGTCCTCTCACTAATTTCAATACTCCTCTTGGTCAATTCAAACTTACTTGTTTGCCCCAGGGTGGCAAAAATTCCCTTGCAGTCTATCAGGATAAGATGTTTTGTATCCTCCAGGATGAAATCCCTGATCATTCTGGTATCTTTATTGACAATGGCAGAATTAAAGGTCCAGTTTCTGAATATAACAATGAGCTCTTACCTTGTCACTCAGGAATCCGTTGATTTATCTGTGAATATGCAACCACTTTGGAAAAAATCTTGTTTCTAATTGAGGATTCTGGTCTCACTGTCTCTGGATCCAAATTTGCTGCCTGTGTCCCTTCTCTGGAAATTGTTGGTCATGTGGTCTTCAAGGAAGGAAGAAGGATGGCTCCATTCAAAGTCAAAAAAATCCTCTCTTGGCCCACTCCAATCAATCCCACTGAAGTCAGAGGTTTCTTAGGTGTTGTCATTTATGTTTGGATCTTCATCCCTTCTCTATCCAAAATCTGTATTCCCTTGCGTTTCTTAACCAGGAAGGATGCTGAATGGCTTTGGACCCAATCTTGTGAAAAATAACTTCAGAAGCTCAAAAAAATTGTTGGGAAAAAATTTTCTTGATTAAGATCACTTATGGACCTGGAGCTGGCAACATCAAGCTGGCTTTCAATTTGAGTTATCAATCTGATGGGGCTGTCCTTACCCAGGAAGACACAAATGGTTTGTATTTTCCTGCTCTGTATGAATCCTGCCTCTTTTCAGATGTGGAATCTAGGTACTCCCAGCCAAAACTGGAACTTTTTGGTGTGGCCTAAATGTTGAAGAAGCTTCAAAATATCCTCTGGGGTCATCAATTTGAGTTAAAAGTTGACGCACAATCCATCATTCAAATGATCAATGCCCCCAGCCTTCCAAATGCTCCAATGACTTTTTGGGTGGCTTTTATCCAGTTGTTCTCTTTTGATATTGTTCATAGGCCTGGAAGGTCTTTCACCATGCCTGACAGTTTCTCTCAAGTCCCCTTGGAGATGATGAATTGGATGTTGGAGTGGATTTTGATGAGGAGGAACCTCTTATTTGACATTTCTTCAGCTTTTCATCTCAAAATTATTCTGGCTTCCAGCAAGGTATCTGGCTTAAAATGGTGCATTACCTTTCCACTCTCCAAAGGCCTCCTGATCTCTCAGCTAAAGATTTTTGATCCCTTAAAAAAAGTCCTCCAACTTCTTTTTACAAGGCACTAGTCTTATAAAAAGAAGCAATCCTTGTGCCTTTATTGTTATCACTATCCCTGCTAAACAAGATTCAATCTTGGAAAGTCTCCATGAAGGACTTGGTCATTGTTGAGAAACAGAAACTTATCAACAAATATCCAAACACTTCTGGTGGCCATCCTTCAAAAAATCTGTCTCTCAATGGTGCAAGAGTTGTGAGGTCTGTCAAAAAGATGATCTTAGGCCCCCGGCTGAAATTTGCTATCCAACTAGGGATTCCACCATCTTTGGGGGGATTTCTATGGATGTGGTTCACATTAAGGCTGGTGGATCTAAGTACCTCATTGTGGCTAGAGATGATTTTTCTGGATTGGTTGAAGAAAAATTTCTTAAGAACCTCAGTTTTGAATCAGTAGCAGCTTTTCTCTATAAGACTCAGAAGAGCGGCTATGGCTTGGCCCAATCTTATTCAACTAATGGTGGCTCTGAGTTTGGTGAAAAACTGGCCAAAATGATCCAATGGCTTCCTGGTCAACATAGGGTGACCACTCCTTATTATCCTGAAGTTCAAGGCATGGTGGAAAGAGGCCATGGTCGTTTGAAGGCTTCTCTTGTCAAACTGGCCAATGAAAGTGGGAAGAATTGTTTCAAGTTTCTTCCTCTGGTCCTTTTCTCTGATCAAATTTCAACCAAACAAACCACTGGCTAATCACCCTACAAAATTTTCTTTTGTCAAAGGGCTGTCCTTCCTGTTGATTTGGAAATTGAATCTTTCTTGGGTATTTCTTGGGAACAGGTTTCCTCTACAACTGATTTTTTAGTTGCCCAATCTAAGAAACTGGAGCAGAGTGAGAATGTTTTCAGTGAAGCTTGTCAGAAGATGATGGAATCAAGAGAAAAATTGGTTCAGTTTTGGGAAGATAAACATTGAAAGCAGATCAGGGACTCTTTGAATCCGGGTGATCTTGATTTAGCTTATAGTTGCTCCTTGGAAACTCAGTGGGGAAAGCTTTTCTCTAATTGCTGGAATGGTCCTTATTGGTTGGTCCGCCAAATTAGAGGTGGATAATATGTTTTGGAAGAACTGTGGCCAGGAGGTTTTCTTCTGATCAAGTCAAGAAATTTCATTGCCCTGGAGGCAGCTTAGATCAGAAGTAAGTCCTCCCAATTTGTGCACCACCATGGTCATCTGCTGCATCCTTGTTGTAAAACTCTACTGTATGCCACATATGTGAGCACCTGGGACGCCTCCTTTGTTTATCTCCAACACTTCTAGGACTTTTTTTTGGATGGATCAAGAGATTTTTTTCCAATCACCCTCAAGATCAAATGGCTATTTTCATTTTTTTGGGTTCCAATCATCTTTCTTTCCTGTTTTTTTTTTATTTTTGATAATCTCATCAAACTCAGATTAAGACTAGGGACAGTCTGTAAGTTGAGCAGAGATGTGGTGACCAAATCTGGTCACCTCAGGACCATTGCAGAAAATTCAAAATTTTTATGAATTTTTATTTCATCATTCCCAAAAAAAAATCAGAATTCCTTTTCCTGAATCAGGTCCCTTCAGCCTCCAGATCCTCCAGCTTCCCCATCTCCCAGTGGTTTAGGGATGGGTCCCTTTGGTGCCCAACTCCCCAGGTCTTGCATCAATCCTTTTCCTTCTTGCTTTGGCCCTGTGTTTTGCCAAATGCACGGGTGAAGACCCGCGCAGTTCAATGTTACCCATCTCTCATACTGGCTGGCTTGGCTCAACCCTTGCTGGGACCGGCATTGTTGTCAATTTCAATGGCCAAGGAAATCATTCAACCTTGTCCCCATCCAGATTTATTGGCCCTTCATCCTCCATAAGCTCAAGCTTTCCATCAATTCTCTTTCAATCCTTCATCAGTCTTGACTTCCTCCACATCCACTCACTCAAATCTGCATCTGCATCCCAATCTCATCAATCCAATCTCAGCCACCTCTGAGGGGACTACATCTTCCACTCCCTGCTAGTACCCAATCACACCCCTGTTTCCATCAATCAATTGATGGCTAGTTATTATCTCAAGTCTGCTTCTTCCTATCTCAATCAATCCAAAATCTCCAGCTCTTATACCAACCTAAATCCCTCACCCCCCATCATCCATCTGGTCACAGGCCCAAGATCAGTCATGGGAAAGACCTCCATCCCCTGAGCCAATCAGTCATTCCCACAAACAATCTTTCACTCCCATCTCCCCCATTGGTTGGTCATCCAACCATTGAACCAATCATCTCCACCTGAGCCTCCTCCTCCAATTATCACTCCTGCTTCCACTTCTGTTAAAATATGTATGCACTTATGTGTGTGCTGCATATAATTTTAATCCAAATTGGATGCACATATGGGCCTCTCCTGCCCATTGGACACTCACACGGACCATACAGGCCTGTGTGGATGTCACTGATTTGGGGAAACTGGCCTCAAAAAGCATGAAACAGGCTCATTGTTACATGGGCCCTAACAGGCCCGGTGGGGGATATGGCCAAATACAGCCAAATGGGCTTGTATGGTCATAATTGGGCCCAAGTTTTATTTTGGACATACTTGGCCAGATGGGCTGTGTGTTTGTCTCAGGTTTTGGGCTTGGGGAAGCCCATTGGGGCCGCCACCCGTGTTGCAGCCCGCTTGGGGCTGCTGCCCATGCCGCGGCAGGCTTGGGGCAGCTTGTGTCCCTTGGTTTGGCCCACGCGGGGCCCAAAGGCCTGCGCAGGGCTGTTGCGGCGGCTGAGGGATCCTGCGCGGTGCGACGCTGCGCAGGCCTGGCCAGTTGCAAACGGCTGCCAACGCCACAGGAGTGAGGACCAGCGGCCCCGGCTCCCTCCCCCTCCCCTTGCTTGCCATTGCAAGGGGAAGGGGGTGGCTGGCTGGGTTGAACCAGCCAGCGACCAACCACAACAAGGCAGTTGGTCAGGGCAGGGGGGATTTCATCACCTCCTTGCCAAGGGGATGACACGGCTGGTTGCAACAAAGCAAACAGCAGTGGGGGGGACCTGACCACCCCTCCACCATCAAAGCTACGTAGAGACCAGGGGCGCTCTCCCCCCCCCCCCCCCCCCCCCCCCCATTACCAAGGGGCAGGAGAAACGGGGCTGAGGGGATTTGACCACCCCCCAGCTCACTTCCATTGACAACACCCTGGGGGTATCAACCCCCATGGCCCCTGGTAGGGGGATTTGACCGCCCCCTCCAGGGATCTGAGAGAAAGAGGGGGGGAAAGCATGTCTGCTGGTCACACCCCCCCCCCCATGTGAGTCTGAGACCAGAGCCAGGTGTGTCCTGGGTCCCACCTGACCATTTTTATGGCCAGGGGCTGGTTGCATGAGGCAACCAGCCAGTGTGTGAGGCAATAGGACCAATTGTAACAGACAACCAGCCCAGGGATTGGACAGCACAGGGGCTGGTTCAGCCCCATTAAGGTGGAAACACCAGAAACAATCGGAATAGGCTGATTGTAAGGGTACAGAGACTGATGCCATGTGGGCTGATGTAGCCCAAACCAAGTAACAAGGCCTGTAGAACCTGTAGAGCTCTTTTGGGGCGGAAACTTTGCCTTTTGGCTTTTTGTATCATTGGCTCACAAGAGGCAAAACTTTTGTACTTGAGGAGCTCTTCTACATGCTTTTTTCCATCCATTCATCATCCAATTGAATTCATCAAAGATATCATCCACTGTGTTGCCCCATTGTGAGAGCCCATCAAGCAATTATTGACACAAGGTGTCCAGCATTTCTTTTGCTTTAATTACGGCTCATTTTCCTAAGCTAATTGCTGGCCATAATTATAACAACTTCTGCCTGGAGCGTCTCCATTGGCCATCCCAATGATCTTACCCATTGCTCTCCTCCCGCCGCTCTTGCATGATCATCCGGGGGCCTGTCAGGCTTCTCGCGCAGTTCCTCACCCGCGGCTCTCCTTCCCATGCCCATCATTGGCACGGGCTGGTGTCCTTCCATCCCCGCTCATCCAAGATTCTTTCTGTTATTTCATTTTTTTTTGTTGTTTGTTTTCTCATAAGTTTCTCTTTTTTCTCATGTCCATTTAAAAAAAAAAAATTAAATTGTTTTTTTTTTTGCTCTACGTGTGTTATAACTTGTACATAGTCTATAGGGACCCATGGCCCATAGAAGGAGGGCCCCCCTACCTTTTTCAAATCATCCATGGGAGTGTGTGCATATGTCCCCCCTGTTATCATAGGATGCTATCATCATTATCCTGGGTATTTCTTTGATTTCCCCCTGATCCATTTTATCCTGAGTCTTTGCCCCTCTGAGGCCTGATCCTTATCACAAACCAATAGCCTTGCTGGTTGAAGAGAATTCTGTATGTTGAAATTCTAGAGTTTGTTACACCACTCTTTGATCCCTCTCTCTGACCATACTGGTCTCAATCCTTTCTTGATCATCTTTCCAGAGCCAATCACATTTGGTTGAAGATGTTTTATGAAGCTTAAAACCTGGAATGTTATACCTCCTTTTATTTTTCAAAATTGCATTCTGCCAGCCTACGCTTGAGTTCCTTGAGAAGGTTTGACGTTATCCCTGTTCAAATCAGTTACTGTTTGCTTTTAGAGCTTCTCAAAACATCTTGCTTTGTCTTGTACAGCCACCCTCAGTTATGTGATACCCTTCAAGCGCTTGATTACGCAGAGTTGGGCGGGTTCATTGAGAACCTGGAGGTTGGTTGGGGTTTGAGTTGATCATCCCCGATCTTCTGCTGACAACCAGATTTATTAGCTGGTGGGCCTTGTTTACATACAACAGCTTTTGTCTTTTTGAACTTTAAACAAACTTTAAACATGTTTTGTTCTAATATCTCCCACTTAATATTGCCTCAGATAGTGCTGTTCTATTGCTAAGACAGTTATCAAACTTTATCCTTACTACTTTATTCCTCACTTAAACTTTCTGGACCTTAATCTCCATTACATTGAAATATTTTTGTAACACTCAGGAGGGAA
Source organism: Puccinia polysora (assembly GCA_025617555.3). NCBI lineage: Eukaryota > Fungi > Basidiomycota > Pucciniomycetes > Pucciniales > Pucciniaceae > Puccinia > Puccinia polysora. Next base: position 35,877,381 of record CM062628.1, read on the forward strand.
GCCTAAACAGCACCTTTTGCCTCCATGGAACTGCCACAGCCTAGCACCGTTTGGAGTCTTACACCGGTATTCAGGAAGAAGGCAGCCAGGTGTAACAAATTGGACCATGTCCAATCTTTCACACCAGGGCTGGATGGGCCCTCAAGTTGTTCAATAACCAAGCCATCTGGTTTTCCCAAGGTTCCCACTTAATTTTGATCTTTTTTTTTTATTATTTTGATACTTTTTTTTAAAAAAACCAAAAAAGTCCATATTAAACAAGGTGACCAAAAAATCCCTGGGGCTTTGGGCATCTTGATGAGCCATCCCGTACCCTGGTCCCAGGGTTGAGACCCCAGGGAAATTCCTTGGGGAATTCCAACCAGTTACAGCCTTATGCACAGGTCCACATGCCAATGATATTGGCATGAAAAGGTTCACACTCCCCCTTGTTTGGAGTATAGTGGTGTGCAAAATTCTACATGCCAACATTGCTTGCATAAGAAACTCCACATGCCACTATTGTTGGCATGTTAAGCTCCACTTGCCACTGTTCTTTGTGTGTAACCACCACATGCCACCACATGGTGAATGATTTGGAATGTGGAATTGTGCACACCACCATTAATGGAATGTTGAACCTGTCACAAGTGCTGCTGAAATGCAAGCAGGACTTTGCATAAAGGGGAATCTACTCTCTGTAGGCTTGGGGGAAAGGATACTGGAAGATTCTACAAGGAGCAGAGTGGAAATTAATTTAAGATAAGGTGCTAATGACACTTGCTGGGATGGATTCCTAGTTAGAAGTAGTAAACTGATTTCTTTGGGAAAAATCTGGAAAGAGGAAGAGGATTCCAGTTTAAATAGACAAGAGGGTGGAACTATAAAAGATTTACAAGTGATTGGGGCTCAGACTAAATATGTAATTGAAAGGGAATAGTCTAGGCAAAAGAAAAAGCTGATCAGGTATGCTACCACATTAGGTTAGACTGCTTCTACATTGGGGAAAGGTTACAGGTTTGGGCTGTCTAAGCTGGGAGAGTACAGTTGAAGGATGTACAGTGTTTATGGAGGTAATTACACTATTTACTTAGTAGAAAGAGTATGTAACACAATCTGCAAGAGGATGTACATAAGGATTACCAAAGGATAAATCATGACAGAGTATGGGTTAGACAGAGTTAATAAGGTTAGAGTATGTGCAGACCTGGTAGATTAAGTATTTTCAAGCCTATGGAGTCTATCTAGATAATGTATGAGGTTAGACTATATGTAGATATGTACTGCATGAAGATCCTGAGGTATATAGTTACAGGAGACATATTGATATGAGCCTCTTGAGCCTTGAGTTTGAAGCTCCTTGGAAAGTAGATTATGCCTCAGGGCTAAATTGGGTTTTCTGAGGTTAGATGCTGAGGTTAGACTGAGTTAGGTGTCAATATGAAAGTACCCCATGGTGAAAAGGAGGGAATCTCCTGATGACCATAAAAGGAGAGGTTGAAGAGGCTATCCAGGTTCTTTCTTCAGCCATGTATAACTTGAGCTTTCATCCCCCCTACCCACAAACTTCACCACCATCCAGCCCATTACCAGCCTTATCCTCCTACAACAGATTACCTAAACCAACTTATACCATGGAGAAAACCAACAACTACCATCCAGTTCAACAATATTTCCCAAGTTGCAAAAAATGTACCAAGATGGAGAGAATCTGTACCACCAGTATCAAGCACAATTCTTCCAAGTGTGAAAGCTATAGGCATTATGGAAGGATCTGTGAAATGAAAAAGCAACACATAAAGGCATTGGGGCCAACTCTGTGGGTCCTAGAGATGATTCAACCCTTTGAAGTGAAGGAGGCCCCAGATGATGATGCCATGACTGTGGGAAATTCATCCAGGCTGGGTGAATCTTAAGGTAATTCTTGCAAGACTGATTTTTTGGTGATGATTGATTGCTGATATGGGGTTGGTAGTTTGATTGATGCAGGAAAGGCTGAAAAAATTGCATGAGAAAAGAGAAACTTTGCGTCAAACTGGGCGCTTGGCAATAGACAGTAAATTGAAGCGTTGAGAAGATTTGATAAGATGGGGAACCCCTTACATAGATTTGGATGACAATTTTTTCAAGTTTCCGTCAAAGGGAATTAAGAATAGGGAGGCAACAGCACCTTTCAAGCCCATCAAAGGGGTTTGTCAAATCTTCAAGGATTTCAAAGGAAACAGTTGGGGTTTGACTGGTCAATTGAATCCTTGAACCGTCAAAGGGATTTGTCAAAGTTTCAAAGGTCAAACTTTCAAACCTCCACGTCAAAGTTTCAAAGTTTGAATTGTCAAAACTTTGTGTCAAAGCGTTGAAAGAAGTTTTCAAAGCTTTCAAGAGGATGAAGACACCAAGGGGAGTTTTTCAATGGAGTTGATCAATATGGGAGAGGATATAGAAATACAAAAAAGTGTAGGAAAAGGAAAAGAGAAGGAGTTCATTGTTGAATAAAGGAAAGATCAGATGAATCTTTGGAGTTGGAAGAGTTGAGGAATAAGAGGAAAGACTTGGAAGTGAAGATGAAGGTGGTGGAAGACAGAAGAAATAAGAAGAAAGGAATTGAGTGGAGGAATGCTCCAGAGGTTTGGTTGGAGGAAAAAGAAAAGGTAGAAAGGTTGTTGGAGATTATGGAGGGAAATGGGTTTGGGGAATATTCTGTTCTGAATGAAGACCAAGTAAATCAATCTTTTGAAGTTTATAATAGGAATTCTAGAAATTTAAATTCAAATCTGCAACAGGTTTTGAAGAAAGGATGGGGTAGTGAAATAAGGAAAGAAAAGTATGGATTTTTAGAGGCTAGAAAGGAAAAGGTTTCAGAGATAAAGAGAATATGAGCTGATGTTTTAGCTTTAGCTGGTCATTCTTTTGAAGTGGAGACTACTGTAACAGGACCTAATTCTTATCAAGTTAAAAATTTGAAGCTAGTAAATAAATGGATGTCTAGAATTAAAGAGTTGGAAGAGTTGATGTATGAAGCCATTTGAAGAGTTGTTTACATGATTTTTATTATTATTTTTTTTGGTTTTATTTTATTTTATTTTAGTTTTGTTGGTTTTATTTTTTTTCATATGTATATTTTTTTTTGAGAGAAGAAATTGATTTTCTTTTGCCTAAGTAGAGAAAACAAGAAAAAATTAAATGGATTATATGATATGCTTGAAATATATTTATTTTTATAAAACTTTTTTTTTTTGAAGAGTGGATTTGGTTTATTTATTTGAAGGATGTTTTTGGTTTTAAGGGATAGAGTGTATGGAAATCTTGAATTAAGGTACAAAAGTTGGTAAGATTAGAGTGAGGTTCAAAAGTGGTGTGTTCCTCATCATTTTGAAAGCTTTCCCATTCAACTAAGTAAATTAATTTCCCCCTCTTAAGTCTTGTTCAAGTATCTGAGACACTTACCATTCTTCTTCCCTGTCAATTTTGACTGGTTCAGTTGGCCATTGGTTCCTGGAAGACAGTTAGTTGTCCTGAAATGGCTTGAGTAGGGAGGAGTGGAACACAGGGTGAATAGTGGAACATTCTTGAGGAAGTCAAATCTTAAATTAATTTTCTCCAATCTGTTCTGCAATCAAAAAGGGACCTAAAAATTTCTCTGAAATTTTATGAGTTAAAAAATTAGTTTTGATATTTTCTGAAGAGAGCCAAACTTTTTTCCAACATCAAATGAGACAGGAAAATCACATCTTTTTAGGTCAAAATATCTCTTATAGGTTTTAAGTGACTTTTCCAATTCAACTACTATTTGTTTCTGATTCTGGTCAATCTGATTTATTTAGTGACTGGAAGTTTGGTTGTCTACTAAATGGAGGATGTCAAAGCTGGGGTGTCAACTGTAAATGGTGAAGAATGGAAATTTCTTAGTAGAAGTATGGCTGGAATTTTTTTAGGCAAATTCAGCAAGAGGGATCCAGTTAACCCTGTTTTCTTGGTGATAACTGACATAAATCCTAAGAAATGGTTCCAGGATCTGATTTACCCATTCTGTTTGGCCATCTTTCTCAGGGTGGTAAGCTGTTGAGAGATTTCTTTTTATATTTAATTTTTCACATACATTTTTCCAAAAACAAGAGGCAAATAAAGATCCTCTGTCACTGAAAATTTCAATTGGGAGCCCATGTTTAGTAAAGACATGAGAGATTGGCAGGCTAGCCAACTCCACAGAGGGGATATCAGTTCTAGTTTTAATAAAGAGAGAAATTTTTGAAAAACAATAAACTAACCCATGGATTGAGTCAAATCCATTGGATATTGGAAGTTGTGAGATAAAGTCCATAGAGAGTGAGGTCCAGGGAGAATCTTGAATTGGTAAAGGATGGAAGAGTACAAAATTCTTGTGATCACTGGGTTTTCTTCTGCTGCAAAGGTAACAAGCAGAAACTAAATCTTTGATAAAGTTAGTCATATTTTCCCCATGGAAGTCACTTTTGACTAGATGAATTGTTTTGTCTTTTCCAGGGTGATCAGAAGGAGAAGATTTGTGTTGTTGTTGAAGTATTTCAAGTTGGAGTTTTCATCTTCTTTGGGGATTTGTGTTCTATTTTGGAAGATAAGAAGGCCAATGTATGGATCTATGAGGTAACTCTTTACTTTCTTCTTTTTATGTAACTTCTGAATAATCTGATTGGTTGATTTTTTGGAGATCTTGGATTGAATTAAGTTTTCCAATCCTGTATCAAACTGTTTTATAGAAATAAAGAAAATTCTAGAAGGTTCAAATTCAGTCTGTTTCAAGAGTTGTTTTACATTTTCTGAGTTCTGTTCAGCATAGGGAATCCCCCCTTGGGATAAACATATTCTTGATGTTACAAGAAATCAGGAACTATGGAGTTCTTTCCATGTCTGTAGACTATAGTAAAGTCAAATTTGAATAGAAACTCAGCCCAATGGGCTTGGCAACAAGTCAAGACTTTAGAGGTGATAAAACATTTCAGAGAAAAATGATCAGTGAGAACTTCAAAAGGAGATGAAAGACTGAGGAGGTAAGCTCTCCAAAGGTTTATGGCCCATAGGATGGCCAAGATTTCATTATTGTTGATTTCATAATTCAGTTCAGAACTACCCAATTTTCTGCTTTCAAAAGCAATTGGGTGCTTGGATCCATTGGAAGAACCTTGGGTGAGGGAAGCCCCTAGGGCATAGTCACTAGCATCAGTCTCCAAAAAGGTTGGTAAAGAAAAATTAAAACTTTTGGGGATAGGAGCCCTGGTAAAGGCTAGTTTGAGGTTATCAAACTGCTGCAGGTCCCCTGGGGACAAAGGAAAGGTGGGTTCTGAACCAGTTAAAGAAGTGAGGAGGTGGACCTTCCTGGAATAGTTAATGATAAACCTGTGATAAAAATTAGAAAAACCCAAAAACTTTTGCAAGGCCTTTTTTTTGTTTGTGCTGGCCAATCCAAGATGTTTTGGACCTTTTAGTCTTCCATTTCAATGCCATCCCTGGAGATAACATAGCCTAAGTAGTTCAAAGAGGATGAAAGAAATTCACACTTAGAAGATTTTGCATATAAGTTGTTCTTCCAAAGTCTGCTCAAGACTTTACACACATGAGCTTTATTTTATTTTTAGTTTTTGGAAAAAATAAAAATTTCATCAAGTTATACCACCACACAAATGGTTAGGAGGTCTGCAAAAATGTCATTAACAAGAAATTAGAAAGAGGCAGGGGCATTGGTCAGTCTAAAGGGCATGACTAAGGATTCAAAAATTCCAAGCTGAGTTCTGAATTCTGTAAGATTTTCATCCCCTTCTTTGATTCAAAGAAGATTATAAGCACCCCTGAGGTCAATTTTGGAGAAGATGGTTGAACCGGAGAACACTATTAATAAGTGAGTCATGGGAGGAATAGGATACCAATTCTTTCAAGAAACAGTGTTAAGCTTGCAATATTCAACAAACAACTGCAAACCACCATCCATCTTTTTCACAAATAGGACAGGTGTACCAGTGGTTGAAGTGCTGGGGCAAATAAAACCTTTCTCTATATTTTCCGCTATATAGGCTTGTAGGACCTCCTTCTCATGATGAATGAGAGAGTAGATGGGCTCAACTGAAGGCAATGGACCTTCCAAGTTGATATGGTGGTTGTAAGCACGGTGAGGAGGGAGTTTATTAGCTTTAACCTTGGAAAAAACGTCTAGAAAGGAATTATAAGCTTCTGGAACTCTCTCCATCACAGTTTAAATTTCATCAGTTTCCTCATATTAATCTAGGCCTTCTGCAGTAGTTTGATTTTGGTCAGAGTCAGAAGTGGAAATAATCATACACAGTATTTGAATGGATAGATAATCCTCTGTATCCTCTAAGAATTTCCAAGAATTTCCAAAGAATATCCTGTTCACAGAAGTGGTTGTTGAACTCAAAGTGAAGTGTTGTGCATGCATAGATTCTGAAAGGGGATCAGGAGCAGTGACCTGCAGTTTCACTGGCAGAAAGTGAGCAGTGGCCAAAAAGAGTTCAAAATAAGGGGATTGATCCAAATTTTTTTGGTTTCTTGGGGTGATCAATCCCAGTTGCAAATTTACCTCTGGTTTCCAGAAATGTAGGAAGTCAATACCTAGAATAATGTATCCTTTTGGGGGATGATCAACCACCAAGAAAGCCCATTCTAAGTTGGGAAAGGAAGGTAAGGAAATATTGAAGGAAAATTTGTGAGTAATTTAATGGGAAGGTGAGCTAGAAGGACTGAAGTTAAATAATAAAATTGGGGTGGTCAGAGGTTTCAGGGAAATAGAAAACTTCAAAACCATAGATTTGGAAATACCAGATTGAGTTGCTCCAGATTCAACAAGTACACTATAGGCCTGATCATTGATCAAATAAATGAAACATAAGTATTTATTAGGGAGATTGGATGCTTCCCTTCCAAAGTATGCACTTAAATATTGGAGGGATGATGGTCATGGAGTACCACATTTCCATAACCTAGTCTTTTCCCTGTTTAGGTTTAGCAGTAAAGGGATTCTGGCCAGGTTTGAAATCTGGGCTTTATCTGCAGAGGCTAAATTTGTGAGCACCTCCAAAATATTCACAAAAACCCTCTCTTTCTCTTCTAGAATTCTCATCAGCCTTGAGGTTTCCATCCTCACCTACGTTGGAGTTAGGACAATAGGTTTCAGAAGAATTAGTAAGGGGGGCCTTTGCTTTTCCCTTGAACCTACCTTTTTGGCTGGGCTTTTGAGCTTTTGGAGTAGTTGAAAAACTGGGTCCAGTCCTTGAAGATTGCTGGGAATTGAAGTAATTTTCCCAGATCCCTTCATGGTAGCGGGTATCATACTTAAGGACAATGTCCATTAGGTCCTGCAAGGTTTCTTGAGGTCCATCATAACCTGCTAGTTGGTCCTAAAGTCTGGCTGGAAGTCCCTGTGTAAAATTAAAGAAGAAAGCCTTATCACCCCATCCAGAGAACTTAACCCTAAGTGTCATGAACTCAGTGATATAGTTAGTTGTATAACCAGTATCTTTCATTTTATAGAGGTTTAACTCCTTTTCAGCACATTGGATTTCCAGACAATCCCCAAAAAGGGTATGGAGCTGCTGAGTGAAAAAAAACCAATAGTTAAGTAGAAAATTTGGCTCATGATTACCAATTTGATCAAAATAAGGTTGGATCTATTTACTGGCATTTCCTGTAAAGTAAGAGACTCTAAAAAATACTTTCTTTCTGTCATTAGAAAAAACCCTTTTATCATGAGAAAAGATAAGTCCACAAAATTTGAGGAAGGGTCTGAGCTTGGTTGGGTTTGTCCCATCAAACTTGTCTGGGGAATTGATAGATGGAGATTTAAATTTAGCAGATGGTCCATGGTCAGCAGTTCTAGAGAGATGGTTCATTGCAGTGGTCATCTGCTGAAGAATGACCAGCAGAGAAGGGTCAGTTGAAGTGCCCTGAGAGGCGGAAGGAAGGTTAGTAGCTGGGGAAGGTGAAGGGATTGCTGTTGCATTAGAAGTTGGGCTAGAATTACCCTCTGGGGAGGTTGAATACAAGTCACTCAAGATTCTTGAATCAACTCCTGAGTCCTCATCCTCATCATCTTCTTCATCTTCTCCCAGAATTGGGAACAAGCTGGCATCATAAGCAGGAGAGTCCAAACTATGGTAGCCTTGGATTGGGAACTTTCCTGTGACTCTATGGAGGCTAGCATTGTTGGAAGAAGGAATTGTAGAAACAGATGCTTGGGGGATAGGCTCCAATAAGCCAGTACCCATAGGAGTGGAAGTGGCAGCCACTGGTGCTTGCAGGTTAGAAAAGGTCTACCTGTTCCATGAGCTCTGGGGGTAGAAGGGTCAGTTGGTTCAGTGATTCCTCTGCCCCTTGAGCTACAGGTGAAATCTGGGCTACAGATGTGGGAAAAAGAGCATGTCTTCGAGACCTTCTTATTAGTAAGAATAAGTGGTTACCCAAAGGATTTCATCACCTAGAAAAAGAAAACAAAATGATTGAAAAGATTATACCCAAAATTACCTCAATTATTTGTTAAATTATACATCAAACAACCTTGTCAAAGCATCAAAGGAAGGTGTTAAAGCTGGCTTCAAAGCATCAAAGGGTTGAGGAATCAAAGTGTCAAAGCAAGGCATCAAAGGCGTCAAAGCAAAAACTTTGAAGCGTCAAAGCAAAAACTTTGAAGCTTCAAAGCAAAAACTTTGAAGCTTCAAAGCAAAAACTTTGAAGCGTCAAAGCAGGGTTTAGACAATGAATTTTTTGGCTTCAAAGGGTTTTATTGCAAGATAAGGGGTAAAATGATAAATTTCCAAAAATTCAATAGCAAATTCAAGATTCGGGGAAAGATAATTATACAAACAAAAAAATTCCATAACTCAATAGCAAGATTGATGCTGTAAATAGGGTAAAGATTTTTGGTGGTGAAGAGGGATTATTGGGGAAGAAATCAGTTTAATGTCACAAGGGCTGCTGACATGCAAGCAGGGATTGGCAAAAATTGGACTCTACTCTCAGTAGGCTTGGGGGAAAGGATACTGGAAGATGCTACAAGGAGCAGAGCAGGACTGAATTGAAGATAAGGTGCTGATGACACTTGCTGGGATGGACTCCTAGTAAGAAGTAGTAAACTTATTTCTTGGGGAAAAATCAGTAAAGAGGAAGAGGATGCCAGTTTAAATAGACAATAGGGTGGAACTACAACAGAGGTACAAGTGATTAGGGCTCAGAATACATATGTAATGCCATTGGAATAGCCAGGGTAAAAGAGAGGGCTGATCAGGTATGCTACTACATTAGGTTATACTGCTTCCACATTGGGGCAAGGTTACAGGTCTGGGATGTCTAAGTTGGGAGAGTACAGTTGAAGGATGTACAGTGTACATGGAGGTCATGACACTATGCACTGAGTAGAGAGAGAATGTAATACAATATGCAGGAGGATGTACATAAGTATTCCCAAAGGATAAACCATGACAGAGTATGGGTTAGACAGAGTTAATAAGGTTAGAGTATGTGCAGACCTGGGAGATTAATTATGTGCAAGCCTATGGATTCTATCTGCACAATGTATGAGGTTAGACTATATGTATGAGGCTAGACTATATGTATGAGGTTAGACTATATTTATGAGGCTAGACTATATGTATGAGGTTAGACAATATGTATGAGGTAAGACTATATGTATGAGGTTAGACTATATTTATGAGGTTAGACTATATGTATGAGGTTAGACTACATGTATGAGGTTAAAGTATATGTAGATATGTACTGCATGAAGAGCCTGAGGTATATAGTTACTGGAGACATATTGATATGAGCCTCTTGAGCCTTGAGTTTGAAGTTCCTTGGAAAGTAGATTAGGCCTAGGGGTTAGATTGGGTTTTCTGAGGTTAGACTGAGTTAGGTGTTGGTATGACAGACCCATGTACACCAGAAATTTATGTTTCAATCAAAAAAATAATTAATTGAATATTTGCAAACATTATTTAAAATACTTACAATCATTTCAAATTATGAAATATTGGAAAGCAAACCTGTTGATGAGATTTACAATACATTCATAACAGAAATATAATTAATAGGAAAGGTTTTTTTTTGAAAAAATTATTTCCTTAAAAATTGAATTCTTTTTTTATTTTCTCACAGGAAATTAAAAAAAAAGTTAAGCATAAACAAAAAATACTGAAAAATGAATCAAGAAAAAAAGGTGTCTCATGAATAGAACCTGCAGCATCATTTTTTTTGGAAGAAATTTTGAACTCTCTGGAAAGGAAACCAATTAAGCCTATCATATCAATGTATTTTATTTTGAAAAATTTCTTCACAAACTCATGTAAGCTTCAAAAATAACTAAATAAAAATAAAACCAATGACAGATTTGAAGAAAAATACACTGTTAGATTTGTTTATTTTTCCTGAAACGTTTTTTTTAATTCTTTCAAATATCTTTTAAATTTCTTGGAGGAAAACTATGTATTTTTAAAATTATTAAAGAAGAAATCATAAAAAAAATTTTTATCCCTTTATTAAATTTCTGTTATCACATTGTTTTAGAACTCATCAAAAGGTTTGAGTCTCATCTTTATTTTTCATATCAGCATGATTTTTGGTGTTTTTAATGATTTTCAAAAGGTTCAGATTTTTTTTTCTTTTTTAGAGTGAAACACAAAAAGTGGTGGCATCTAAAATTTCACATGCAAAAATAAGAGGTTTCAAATTAGAAAATTGGCGGCATCCCAGGTTAAATTCAAGCCAAAAAATTTACTAAATCCATGTCAATTTTAAAAATTGGGATTATTTTAGCAATTTTTTTGCTCAAATGCTTGTAGAAGGAATCATGAATGTGATCATAGTAAAAGAATTATTATATTCATGCCAAATTACATGGCTTCCCACCCCAGGAAGGTGTGTAAATTTTTAAAAATATGTGCCAATACAAAAAAGGCATGATTTTTGACATCTAAGGTTTGCAAAACAGATCCAAGGTCTACAGGAGTTCCTGGTGTGGGAGAACACACCTTTTGAGAATGTGTTGGGTTCCCCAATGCCTGTAAACATGAATTTATGCCTTGGGGGGCTAATATAAGTCCCAAAAACCCCTCTGGTGTCTTTCTGGGGTATATTTCTTTTGAAGACTCAAAATATGGACCCCAGTTGAGTTAATGTAATTAGAAAAAATACAATGAATTTAAATTTTTTGCAAGAAATTCAAATCTGAACTCAGATTTTTTTTGAAGAAAAACTCTGTCAAATGTTAGAAAAATAATAAAAATGATTAAAATCAATTTACTTTACAAAAAATGGAATATTTCTGGTGGAATTAAAAATACCTTTGCACCAAACATAACCAAACACAAAAAGATTCTAGATATACCTATTTCATGCTTGGAAGTCAAATATTTTGAAGATTTTCAACAAAAAAGTCATCAATTACATAAATAATTATAATAAGTATGAAAAAAACTTTATTTAAATAAAAATAAATATTTCTCATGAATTTTAAATACCTTTGTAACAAACATAAAAAAATAGTAGAAAAACTCTCTATTTATCTATTTCATGGGGTCAGGTCACGTATGACGAAATTTATTAACAAGCCCTTGATCAATTCCAAATATATTAAAATAAAAACCTTTCAAATCTATCCAATAAAACCACGCTGTAATGAGGGATGTAATTCTTTCTACAGATCAAAGCACTTCTCATATTCTATTTACCAATTCTTAAAACCCTTCCTGGACCTATATTTTTTCTGAATTTTATCAACTGTTTGAATTAAAGCATCATCCTTGAAAAAAACTCCCTCTTTACTCATTTTCAAGGCTATGAAATGAAATTCATCCACAAAAGCAATAAAAATAGGGAAATTTGAATTTGCAGGACAATCAAATGGGAAAAATGTGATTGGTTGTGCCTTAGAAATACATTCTATTTGGAATGCATGATGATTTTTAAGCACATCCAAAAAAAATGGGAAACATTATTGAATAATCTGTGGAAAAATTCACACCATCAGAATCATTGCTTTCTAGAACTTGATTGAAAGCCAAGGGATCACCAAAATGCTTCCCAGGACCTTGATAAAATGCCTTCTTTCTTTGGAATTAAAATTTTTATTTATTTTGGATATCTGAGAAGTTTCCCCAAATCTGATGATCCACAGAATAGTAACCCCAATTACTATCCCTTGGGGGATCATAGAAAGATTTCACATAATTTGAAAAACCACTTGGAAGCTTCAAAATAAATCTATTCATCTTTGGACTCTTAGAGATAGATAGATTTGAGGATTATAGAACTGAGATAGAAGGATTTGACAATTATTTAATTGGCTAAGAAGAAATTGAAGATGACTTAACTGGTTGCATGGTTTGATTGAATTAAGCTTGCAGGTTCTCTATAGGAGAATGGGAATTTCCAGATTGAGCTCTCAAGGATAAAAATCTCATTTTTTTTTATTCAGCTTTTATTTTCTCATAGTTTCCTTTTAATATTCATATTCTTTCCGTATGGCTTGGGTTTTTTTCCTTCTCATTTATTATTTTATTTTTTCCAGATCTTCTTTTTGCTTTAAATATTCCCTTGCCTTGGTATTTTCAGCATGTTTTTTTTATCTGAATCTTGTCTTTCCTTAATATCTCCAGCATTTTTTTGATCTAAATCTTCTCTTGCTTGATTCTGAACTTCAGAATGCTTTTTATTCAGATCCTTCATTATCTGCTCCTGATCTTGAGAATTTTTTCATTCATATCCTGAATTGTCTGCAAAATATCAGCATCCTTTCTTTCCCCCCTCAATTTTGCCTTTTCTTCAGCTTTGTGTAATTTTTTATAATGAGCTTCATAGGCAGCGCTGATGATTTTTTCCTGTCCCTGAAGTTTTTTTTTAATCTCAAAATATCTTTTTCTTTCCCTTTCATTTTCCTGCCTCATCATATGCCTCTCCATTTGTTGTTTCATTATTCTTTATCAAAGCCTCTGTTCTTGAATTCGAAAAATTGAAGGCTCCCTGTTGAAGTTTTGTTTGAATGGTCTGGTTTAGATACTTGGAGAGGATGAGATGAAGTCATATGATGCTAAGAAAAGTGTATCAAGGGATTCAATAAAGGGACACTCAAGTTCAAAGTAAGACAGAACAGATGATGTTAATTCACTTGATCAGGCATCACTATATATCAACTAAGTAAAGGATGGCCAAAAATTGGTTGGAAGGTAAGCATAATAATGAATACAAGATATTCAATACTGATCTATTAAATTCCACACTACTTGGAGGACTACCTCAGACAGTATTGAAGGAAATGAGCCACATTGGTTAAGATAAATAATTCACTAGAGATACAAATCCACATTATAGTATAAATAAATCACTCAACATCAACATTGATGAACAGAGATTGATAAAGGAATATAAAGCAGAAAAAAATATGGTTTCACTCAAGATTTAGGCAACAAAAAGATCAGAATAAAATTACAACCCTGCATTCTTGCTGAATACAGACTGAAACTTTGAGTTGGGGCTTGGGGACTTTCCCTTATGGATTCAAGAGGCTCAGGAATTCCAGATATCTGTAGCTTCTAGCTTCCAGAAAAAAAAATTAATTTATTTCAACATCTGGAGTTGCATATCTGCTGAAATACTTCTAACACTAGCACCAATATATTTGGGATTTTCTTCACAATTTTGGAAAAGAAATGAAGATCCTGAATCATCATATTCAGCAGTCACAAGAGGATGCCGCTGTGTATCAAAGTCATTGAGCTCAATTCATCTTCCAGAGTGCCTTATTACATCTAAAATATGACAGAAAGAAATTTAAAAACCCTTGAATAAATTAAATAAGAATTATTTTTTCTTGATTAAGGTATATTGTAAAATACTTATTTTCATTTGATCAATGCATAATGAGAAATTTTCCAATGAAAATTATTGAATAAATCCAGGATATTCATCAATCTTTTCAAATATTTGTTAGCTATGGTGGGTGTTATCTCTTTTTTTGTTCACTATTTCCCTTGTGATACTTGAATGCAATTTCAACATATTCCCTGTGGAATGAGTAATTCAAGTAGGATTTTAAAGAAAAAAGGGTATGTTCATCCCTTAAAATTTTTTTCTTTCCCAGATTCAAGTGGTCGGAAGTCCACGGGGATGCACACTTTTTCTCATGATTTATCCAGACTTTGCTGATGTACTGTGAAAAATCCAGGTATGATTCCATGAGGGACTTCAATCTTTATCAATTAGCTTCATGGTCCTTTGTGGTTCTTGACCAAAATATGTGTTCAAAAATAAAAATAAAACATCACAAAGATCCTCAGATCTGAAAAATCCTTTTTTATCCGGCCAAAATTTACTTGTTGATATTCCAAGTGAAAAGTTGGTGACGAATTTCATGATGAAATTTTTCAATTCAATTTTTCACCCTATCAACATATTTTGAATCACATTCAATTTCTACTTTGGAATTGTAACCAAATTGATCCAAATCTCTGTCTGTTACAAAGACTTTGGGGATATCTCCTTCAGAAAAAGTCCATCTGAGATTTGAAAAATCCCAATAATAGAAATCTTGATTTTCATGGCTCATCAGGGCAAATTATATTGAACGTTTTTGGCCTTTTAAAGCCATTCAAAAAAGTTTCAACCAGGGATATCCATAGCAGTTTGAGAGAATAAAAATGTCCCTGAAGTTCCATCTGATGAGCTCATTGATGAATGTATATAGTTTTTAGATGAGGAACTCATCAGATTCAGGATATATTCAAGAGATTATTTATCAGAAATAACTTCTTTCTTAATTTTATTTTTAATTTTGTGGGGAAAGTTTCTTTGGGTTAAATTATTCTGATCCTCCTGGTTTAATTATTTCAATATTTCTTTGGTGGGGAAAGCTTCTGAAATAATTGATCTGAATTTGGATTGAATTTCAGTTTGAATTCTGCAATCAATTGATTGACCACTGGGAAAAAAATGGGGCTGATGGTTGTTTTCTCAATCTGCTACAACCAAATTCCATTGGATTCAATTTCTGCTTCTTTATCCATTAATCTTGAAAGTTAAATCAATCATCCTTGAAGAAGTCTGAAGTTATGAAGTACCATGATTGGACTAATTAGTACCTCCAAAGGAGCACTTCTATTTCACATTCTTTTCCCTGTGTGAGGTCAGGAATCCAACTGCTTAATCATTATCCTTTGCAAAATTTTGGTAAAACTGCATTTATTCAGAATAATTTGGAATGGAGATTCCAGGAAGGGGCTTCAGATCTGTCTTGGATATAATTGATTCAGATTGACTTTGATCACCCACATCAGGTTCACCTTCAGCAGCCATATCATCATATTGAGACACCTTGGGTAATTATTTAGTCATTTCTATTTGCCTTATTTCCCTGGTGTAATTTTAGGGAGAAATATAAATCTGAGAGCTTAAAGCAAAAAAAATTATTCAAAAATAAAAAAATCACAAATAAGTCAAAATATACACTTTTTTTTACAATTAGAAAGAAATCTTATTTACCTGTAATGGCTGTAGGAAAGCTGGGATACATCTGGGAGTAGAGGCGTGGAATACCTTTAAATTTTTGTTGAATAAAAGAAGTACCAAAAATCATATCTATGTTTGGTTTAAAAGTTTGGGAAAGTTGATTTAATTGGGGAAATTTTTTGTATTCAGGATATTTTTGCTTGCCTTGAGTAGGAATAGAAGGCCTTGAGTAGGAATCTAAGTCTGAGATATTGATATAAAATAAAATAAAAATCAATCAGATTTTATCAAAAAAAATGTGAAATTAAAAAAAAATAAGTAGTAGTCATTATTTAAAATCATTAACAAGAAAAACAACATGCCTTGAGTCCTTGTGCAAAATGGAATTGTTTTGAGTTTTTTTTTTCAATATTGGAGTTTTCAGTTCAATATGGTTGAATGCCATAGGAATATTGTGGAGGCTCTTGGGCTTTATACAAATTGTTTAAATAATGTGGATCTTGATACAAATGAGGGTTCCTTTAGTATTCCAGGGGATCACAAAACAGATCATGGTTTTGAAAATAGAAAGAATGAAATGTTTTTGGTAATTGGAATCAGAGGTTGGGAATTTTGGTTCAGGTGAATGATGAAAATCTTGATAAATATTGGAGAGATGCTAGGCGGAATAATTTATAAAACTTGAATTAAAAAAGGTATTGAAAAATAATTTATTTGGAATGCTAATGATTAGCCTTTCTCTAGATAGGTATAGGATAATTATAATCATATCATAATAAGCATTGGAATTTCAATTGTTATCCATTTTTTGACCTTATAATATTTAAGTACTTGAGTTTGTAAAAGGGATTTGGTGAGATAATTGGGATTAATAACTGGATTTTAAGGATGTAAAAAATTATTTCAGAGTCCCCATCTACCCTTATTGAGAGCAAATCCTGGGGAAATGCATGAAAAGTGTTGAAAATAAAATTAAAAAAATGAATACTCTTATAAAAATGAACCTGAAATGTTTTGAAAAGACAAAAAAAATGTTCAAACTGTGGATCTTAAATAAAAATATTTTTTTTGGTTGATTGAAACTAGAGTATAAATAGATAAATAAAAGATTAAAAAATATTAGACTACATAAAAAAACAAAAAAAGAAACAAAATAACCAAACTAGTTGAAAGAAATATAAATATATGTGCATTAATTTTCTCATGCCCTAAATCATCTAAATCATGGTTTTTTACATCTTTGCAACATCAATCCCACACAGACAAATTCATCATTTCACAGGTTTTCAAGAATTCATTTTTTTTTTGGAGATTTGCCATTGCAGCCCTGTAGCTAGGTTTTGGAAACCCTTATCAAAAATATTTGGTAATTTTTGAAGCACTATAACACCTTAAAAATTCCATTTGAGAAGTCAAATTTCTCATTGCATGTTCAATTAATGTTATTTTGGTAATTTGAGCTTTCAGAATCTTCAAAAAAAATGAAATAGATTTGTATTATTTTTTAAGGCTTTTTTAGGTTCAATATTAAAACTTAAATAATTCATTTAAAAGTAAAAAATTAATATAATTAAATAAAATAAAATGAAATGAAATGAAAAAAAATAAATAACATAAAAAAATACAAAAATACAAAAATACAAAAAATAAAAAAAATAAAAAAATAAAAAAATAAAAAAATAAAAAAAGTAGAAAAAAAAATCAAATCCCTCATTGTATTTTTGGATCATTTCATTTTGATTTTTAATTCATGTTTTAGGGTGAATTAGACCCTCAAGAACATAATAAAATATTGAAAGAGATTTGTATTATTCATTTGGGCTTTTGTGGATGTATTCTTACACCTTAAATAATTCATTCCAAAAATTAAAAACAATCAAATTTCTCATTGCATTGTTTAATCCTTTTGTTTTCCTTTTTGGTTAATTTTCTTTGGTCATTCAAGCTATACAACAGTTATGAAAACAATCCAGAATCTTTGAAAATTTATTGGAAATTTTTGGATGTATTCTCAGCCACCAAAAAATTGAATCCAATGAAAAAACAACATCAAAACAATTCAAAAAAACCACATTCATTTCAATTGTTTTTTTTCACATCTGGTTCCAAAATTTCCCTGAATTTTATTTTACAGAACATTAGAAAAGCATCCAAAGATTCAAAAAAAAAAATATTTTGACTGGTTCATTTTTTGGTGTAAGAAATGAGAAAATCATTCAGAATTATCATTGGTTTCAGGCTTGGATGATTTTATTAAGTTCTGTGAAAATTAATTGAAGAAAATTTTGGTGCCAGAAATGAAGAAAAAAACATTGAAATGTATGTGTTATTTTGAAGTGTTTATAGTTGCATTCAATTTGTGGAGGGCAAGAATAGATCACAAAGATTACAAAAAAAATTTAAAAATATCTTTGATTGTTTTCATAACTGTCTTAGAGCTTGAATCACCAAAAATAATCAATTTAAAAGGCAAAGAAAAGGATCCAACAATATGATGAGAAATTTGATTGGATTATTTTGATTTTTTTTAATAAATTTTGTAAGGTGTTCCAATGCTTCCAAAATCACCAAAGACTTTTTATAAGGGTTTCAGAAATCCAGCTACAGGGCTGAGGCGTCAAATCATCAAAAAAATAAATTCTTGAAAACCAGTGAAAAAAAGGATTTGTCCATGTGGGAGTGACATTGCAGAGACATAAAAATCTGTGATTTATAAGATTTGGGGAGTGAGAGAATTAATTCCCCAAATGTATATAGCAAAAAAATACAAATATATGAAAAAGGTAAAATAGGGTGTATCAGAGTTAAGGAAACCCACCATTTTTTAATGGCGGGTTTCAACCCAAATCAGCCATTTCAAACCCTTGATTAAAAATCAAAAAAACCCACTTATTTCAGATCAGAGGTGTCAGATTTATCTGGAAATAAATGGTTTTTTTCAAATAAAGTATATAAAGGCTTTCACCAGTTCAACCGTTTCTGTCCCCATCATCACCCATGGTTTCAACCTCAGGCCTCATTGGAAAAATTCTACCTCCAACCTCATCAAAGAAATCTGATTTTCATTGCTCTCATATTTTCATCACTCTCATCCCATCATCAATTTATCACTCTCACCTTGCTTCATCACTCTCATCACTTTATTGCTTTCATCACATCCATCCTCTCATTGCTTCATTGCTTCATCCCTGCTTTCATCACATCCCTTTATCACTTCATTGCTTCATCACTTTATTGCTTCATCCCTCATCCCCGCTTTCATCACATCCCTTCATCACTTTATCCCTTCATCCCTTCATCCCTCTTACTCTTTTTAAATTCCCCTTCACAATCCTCACCCAGCAAGTCCACCAAAAAAAACAATGGACAAAAGCAAACATCCCCCAGGAACTCAAAATCCAACAATCCTCACCCATCAGCTTCCCAAGGATAAATTCAGCTCAAGAGAGCTGATCACATCATCCTGGTAAACTGGCTCAAAATTCCCTCCATTTACAAATTTTGCTTTGGATCCTACAATGAAAAACGCATTGGCAGACCTCCATCCTCCAATGTCAATTGCTATCTCCTGATGGCCAAGGAACTCAAGAATGAAACATAAGGTAGGCTGGATCTGTCATCCAAAAAAATGAGGGAGTGGTTCAAGAATTATCAAGCCAAGTAAAAAAGGCCCACTCCATGTCAATCTCCACTGGCTTTGGTATCACCAACTCCAACAAAGCCAAAGGAATCAATTTGGTGGTTGATAATTTGGACTCCATTTTTCCTTTTTATATTCAAATGGATGAAATCTTTGGAAATAAGGCCAACATCACCCCTCTTGATGCTTTTGATTCCCAACAATCTGATTCAGTTGATGCCAAGGACTTGGCTGTGGATGCTCAGCCTAGCAATGAGGACCCCAATGATACCTTTCCCTTGGAGTGGCCCCCATCCAATGCCAAGGAGGATATTCCAACACAGTCAGCTCCAATTGCATCTACTTCAGCATTGATTTATGATTGAAAAAAGACCTTGGACCCCTCACTTCCTTCTTTTAATTGCTCTCTTCCTGGGTTTGAAGAACTGGAGAACGTGGCCAATGAGGAGGATGTTGTTCCTTTATTGCCACTACCATCAACATCTGCTCAATTAAGCACCCAAGATCTTTTCTCTTCTTTCTGTTTAATCATGACTAATTTTGATTTCAAAAAAAACAGGCTCATCCATTCCTGATTGGCCTAAATCTCAAGCCAATGGGGCCTCCCACATCCCCTTCAAATGAGAGCAACACCATTCCTTCACAAGCCTCCGCAAAGGGAAAGCAAAAAGCCTCAAATTACATCAACATCAACCCAAAAAGATGTCAAAAGAGGAGAAATACTTGAAGCTTTTCTTGCTTTGAGGATATCATGGAGAAGCAAGATTCAAGTAAGAATTTTGGATTCTCCTTGATTTCAAAATCCAGCTCATTCCTATTCCCCTCTAAAAAACATTGAAATTGCAAATTGAATCTGAAAAACTTCAGTTTGAAAACGAGAAGTGGGATCCTCAACTGGCTATGGATTTTAAAAAGCAAAAAGCTGAGAGTTTTGCTAATCAACAAAATATGGATGCTGAGTTGCAAATTGAACAGGCTGAGCTGGAGTTTCAAAAAGAGGAAGAGGAGAATGATCAAGAGGAAGTCTGACTCCAAAAGGAGAGTGAAAGGCTAGCCACAGAAAAAAAAGATAGGTTATCCATAGCCAAGGCATGTGTTGGTAGCAGTAGAACTGTGGATTAAATCAAGAAAATCACTCAATTTCTGGGCTTGTGAATATATTTACATCAACATTTTTTAAAAAAAAATATATATATTTTTCTTGGCTTGTAATTATATTTACTTTAAAAGTTTTAAAAATAAAAAAAATAAAAATTTATTTTTGATTACTAAAACGTTTGAGACTATTTGAAACTCCACCAATAAACAAATATTTTTTATTTTTATTTACATTTTTTTTCTAGAATATATTTCCCCACTTTTTAAGTCCCTGCAGGTGTTCCTGGTGGTTTTGTTGATTTGCATGGACATAGCCATCCTTGTATGAGTAGGAGTGTCCACAGCAGGAAAAATACAGTGTTTGTACTTATTTGCCGCCCAAACTATTTTGACAATACCTTTTTCTTTGAAATCAATACCAAAACCTAAGTCAGCAAAAACAAATTGCCCATCAGATACTTGATATTCATCCTTGTTGTCAATCATTTGTCCATTTTATTTTTTGTTGGAACCACAAGTAAAAAAAAATAGTCTGAGAGGTTGCTTTGGTCAATATGGGGACAGTTGTAGAAGCCATCGGAGTTGAAAGTGATATGTGGTGAAAATTCAAAAGCGGTGAGGCAGGATCCAAATTTCAAAGAAGAGAAGGAGGGGATGTGGTGGTCCATCATTATTTCCCGGTTGGGATCAAATGCAAGTTTTTCTAAGTTTTGAAACATTTGGCCAAGGATTTGAGAGACTTTTTCCAACCTAAGTTTGAGGAAAGCATACTCTTGAGGGGAAGTTTGAATATCTTTTTTGTTTGAATATTGGCCCAACAGTTCAGAAGGGTGCATCAATTTTCTCCATCCAATAGCCCACATCTTCCCACCCCAAGAACTTGAGGGGCCAACAGTGTTGAAAAATTTCTTTGATTGGTGAAGGAAAGTTTTCACAAATTTGATGTCCTTCTTCTCTTCCTCAGAGAGTTTATTCAAAGGGAGAAATTCAATTATGGCCACAAGAGAGTCTTGATTATTGGTTTGGTCAAGAATGGCAACTTTTCCACCAGTGAAGAAATGGAACTTTTCAATCTTCTGTTTGGCCTGTTCAAACTCTTCAGGGGTGGGCTTTTGTTTGTTCTTTTTCTTTTTGGAAGCAATAGCAGGGTACAAAACCAAAGGTTGCAGGTTTTGTCTAGACCATGGAATCATTTCCAAAAAACCTTCTTCAGCCACTTCCAAAGAGATTTTGGATTCTCTCATTTGGGCCCTCTTTTGCCAAAGAGCCCTCTGCTTTCCACCTTTCTTCATGTTTTTCAACACATCTTCTTCCATATTGTTCCCTCCCATGCAATTTTCTTGCTTGGGGTGAGGATCAAGACAGGATTTGATTGGTTGCATAACATTTGGAGCATGAAAGGAGAAGAAAGGGTCATCCCTCTGCTTTCCACCTCTACTCATGTTTTTCAACGCACCTCCTTCCATCTTGTTCCCTCCCATGCAACTGCTTTGCTTGGGGTGAGGATCAAGACAGGATTTGATTTGTTGTATAAAATTTGGTGCATGGCTGGTGTGGTCACCAAAACCCGACACCTCAGGACCAGTGTGGAAAATTTTAAAAAAAATTTATGATTTTTTTAGCTATTTTTCATAATCAAAAAAAAATCAAATTCCTTTTCCTGAATTGGCTCCCTTCAGCCTCCAAATACTCCAGCTTCCCCATCTTGCAGCAGTTTAGGGATGGGTCCCTGGGGTTTTCAACTCCCCAGGTTTTGTGTTCAATCCTTGTCCTCCTTGCTTTGGTCCTTTGTTTTGCCAAATTGCGCGGGTGAAGACCGGCTTGGCTTGGCTCAACTCTCACCGGTGCCAGCATTGTTGTTGACATCAACATCAATGGCCATTCATTGGTCATCCCCCCTCTCTCTCTCCCCTCTCAATGAGTTCTTGATCAACTTCAATTTTTATTATTTGATTGATCATCACTCATGATGTCCATCAAATCATCCTCCTCATCCATCTCATCCCTATCCAAACTTTGTTATCTCACTCACAACCACAAACCACTCCCAGTTAAATTTTCAGACAATTGGACCCCTTTGGCCAGGTTTAATTGGGCTATCCAATCTTCTAATGTCAACTTGGTCAAACGACTACTCTCAAACCCATCCAATCATCATCCCTCACCCCACTGCCATCCAATCTGGTCATCTGCGCAAGTTTGGTCATGGTAACAAGCTCCATCTGCTGACTTGATTGGTTGTTCCCATGACCAATCTCGCACCCCTATCTCCCACCTTGGCCGTTCATCCAACCAACGGGCCAACAATCTTTCCCAAGCGTCCTCCTCTGATCATCACCCCCCCTGCTACCACCTCCTTTTTGACCAACTCCAGCGGCCATCCAAACAATCTCACCCCACCACAACCTCCGGCCGCTCTTGGTTTGGTGACCAAATCTGGAAACCCTGGACCAGATGCGGGAAATTAAAATTTTTTTTCTATGATTCTTTTATTTAGGTGTCATTTATCAAAAAAAAAAAAAAAAAAAAAAAATCCAAATTTTTTTTTGTATCAGTATTAGTCCTCCAATTCCCTCAACCTGCCAAGAGTTTCCCTGTCCCAGTAGTCTAGGACAGGCCTTTCTTGGTCCCATCCCCTAGGCAACGCGTTCAATCCCTTCTCTCTTTGTTCTCCCCCTTTCTTTTTGCCAAACGCGCGGGCCAAGACCCGCTTGGCCCAAACATCTTCATCTCCATCCTCATCCTCATCCGATTAAAACCTGAACCACTAATCCTTGACCTTCTTCCTCATCATCTTCCATCCATCCTTGCTCTTGATCCATCACTCCCATCCCCTCATACATTTGCTCAACAATCAAGCTATGCCTCACCCATCTAGCCTCTCTAGTTCAAGTCATCCTTGTTGTCTATGATCTTCTCCCTCCTGGAAATCTATACAACCTGGCTTGGTGGTTTGTTGTTGGACTCTATCATACCGCCGTCAAGATCCCCGCCATTGGCAGGGAGATTGCCTTTGGTGGTCACCCCCATCAACACCTCTCCGGAATATCCTCCCTACCAATCAGTGACAATGGTCTACCCCCCTTGGACGGTCTCAGATCAATCTGTGAGATTGATATGGGTCACATCCAACCCTTTCAAGTCTTCAGTCCCAATCTCAGTTCCTTCTCATCAACCCATCCTCATCAACCTCATGGGATTGCTCAACCCATAAGCCTCTTCAGGTTTTGGTACATCACCCATCTTGCCTGCTCACCCTTTGGTCAAACTGTCTGAAACCTCAGACTCAGAATCCCAAACAGGAATCTGGTCATCCCCCTCACCCATCAATCCACCTACTTTGAATCCATCCCCATTGGTACTCACACCCCTTGTCAAAATTTCCAACTACCAATCCAACCATTCCCAAACCTAACCTTCTTAGATCTCTCCACCTCATCCCTACCCTCTGTCACCAACAATCCATTCCCATCATCCCTCCCGACACTCTCCCGCCCCCTTCCAACTTTGGGTGGGGATGGGAAAGTGTCGTCTCGCCTGCAGACATCCGCGGGCGGTCTGGTCCATGATCTTTTCCCACCCCTTCCGCCTTTGGGTGAGGGGTGGGTGATCCCAATGTTGTCGCGTGCGCCCGTCCGCGGACGGACGCAAGAGATGGTGAAGGGATGAGAATAGATCCCACCCTGGTCAGGGAGGCCGGATTTCCACCGGCCTGCGTGATCAAATTTTTCTGATCACCTGAAAATCAAAAAAAAAAATCCGCTCTATTTGTAGAATCAGTTGTACATAGTCTAACAGGGCCTCCTGCCCATATAAGGAGGGCTCTCCCCCTGCCTTTTGGGAGTGGTAGCACATGGCACATCATCAGATCCCATCCATGCAGAGAGTATCAACATCATCTTGAAATTAAATCATCCATGGGGTCTCATTCCCCTTTATCTGAGACTAAATTCTGGGTATATCTATGATTACCCCTTGATCCTTGAGCCTCCATACTCAAAACCCTGATCCCTGATCTTTATCACCAACCAATAGCTTTTCTGGTTGAAGAAGAATTTGACTGATTGAATTCTTGAGTGTGTCACACCACTCCTGACCCCTTTATCCAACCATACTGGTCCTGATCATCTTTTGATTATCTTTCTGGAACCAGTCACATTTGACTGAAGAGGTTTTATTGAGCTTAAAACTTGGAGTGTTAAACCTCCCTTCATTTCTTTTGAAGTTGAATTCCGCCACGCTAATCCTGAGTCCCTTGAGAAGTGTTGGGTTATCCTTGTTTGAATCAGTTATTTGTTTTGCTTCTAGAGCTTCTTCAAACAATTAGCTTTGTCTTGTGCAGCCACTCACAGATATCTGGTACCTTTCAAGCGCTTGATTGCGGAGAGCTGGGCAGGTTCATTGAGAAACTGGAGGTTGTTTTGGATTGAGTTGATCTTTCCTAAGCTTCTGCTGACAACCAGAGCTATTAGCTTGTGGGTGTTGTTACTTACAACTGCCTTGTCTTGTTGAACTCTGAACAATCCTTGACTCCTTCTATTCAAGTTTTCCCCAGCATCATCTTGCCTCAGATATTGTTGTTTCCCCAGCTACCGACTACTTTCATCTTTATCCTCTTACTTTTGGTCCCTTGTTTACCAGGTTCTGGACTTTGATCTTGGTTACATTTAAATATTTTTGTAACACTCAGAAGGGCAGCCTAAACAGCACCTTCCCCCTCCACAGAACTGCCACGGCCTAGCACTGTTTGGAGTCTTACATTGGGCAATCATCCGTGGTCAGAAACTGCCAGGGCCCATCAGCCTGTCCGCACAATTCCCCACCCGCGGCTCTCCTGCCTGTGCCCATCCAAGATCTTCCTATCATTTCAATTATTTTTTGTTTTCTGGGTTCTCATTGGTTTCTCTTTTTTTCTTTTTTCTCATGTCCTTTAAAAAAACAAAAAAAAATCAAATTTTTTTTCATCCCATCCCTATCCAAACTTTCCCATCTCACTCACAACCACAAACCACTCCCAGTTACATTTTCAGACAATTGGACCCCTTTGGCCAGGCTGAATTGGGCCATCCAATCTTCTAACGTCAACTTGTTCAAACAACTACTCTCAAACCCATTCAATCATCATCCCTCACCCCCTGCCATCCAATCTGGTCATCCGCGCAAGGTTGGTCATGGGAACAACCTCCATCTGCTTACTCAATTGTTTGTTCCCACAACCAATCTTGCACCCCTATCTCCCACCTTGGCCGGTCATCCAACCAACAGACCAACAATCTTGCCCAAGCATCCTCCTCTGACCATCACCCCCCTGCTACCATGTCCTTTTTTACCAACTCCAGCCGCCATCCAAACAACCTCACCCAACCACAACCTCTGGCGGCTCTGGGCAATCATCCGCAGTCAGCAATTGCAGGGGCCTGTCAGCCTGTCTGCGCAATTCCCCACACGCGGCTCTCCATCCAGTGCCTATCCAAGATCTTCCTATCATCTTAATTATTTTTTGTTGTCTGGGTTCTCATCAGTTTCTCTTTTTGTCTTTTTTCTCATTTTGGTTAAAAAAACAAAAAAAATCAAATTTTGTTTTTTTTCCGCTCTATGTATGTTATCACTTGTACATAGTCTATAGGGACCCATGGCCCATAAAAGGAGGGGCTCTCCCCTACCTTTTTCTGAATCATCCATGGGAGTGTGTGCATATGTCCCCCCTGTTATCATAGTTTTTAATAATCATTATCCTGGGTATATCTTTTGATTTCCCCCTGATCCATTTTATCCTGAGTCTTTGCCCCTCTGAGGCCTGATCCTTATCACCAACCAATAGCCTTTCTGGTTGAAGATAATTTCTGTCTGTTGGAATTCTAGAGTGTGTTACACCACTCTTTGATCCCTTCCTCTGACCACACTGGTCCCAATCCTTTCTTGATCATCTTTCCGGAGCCAATAACGTTAGATTGAAGAGGTTTTATTAAGCTTAAAACCTGGATTTTGCTACCTCCTTTTATTTTTCAAATTTGTATTCTGCCAGACTACTCTTGAATTCCTTGAGAAGTGTTGAGGTTATCCCTGTTCAAATTGGTTTTCTGTTTGCTTTTAGAGCTTCTCAAAACATTTTGCTTTGTCTTTTACGGCCACCCTCAGTTATCTGGTACCCTTCAAGCGCTTGATTGCGCAGAGTTGGGCCGGTTCATTGAGAACCTGGAGGTTGGTTGGGGTTTGAGTTGATCATCCCCAACCTTCTTCTGACGACCAGAGTTATCAGCTTGTGGGAATTGTTACATACAACAGCTTTGTTCTTTTGAACTTTAAACAAACTTTAAACTTCTTTTTATTCAAATATCTCCCACTTAATCTTGCCTCAGGTAGTGCTGTTCCATTGCTACCAACTATGATAAAACTTTATCCTTACTACTTGATTCCTCACTTCAAGTTCTGGATGTTGGTCTTGTTACATTTGAATATTTTTGTAACTCTCCGGAGGGAAGCCTAAACAGCACCTTTTCCCTCCACAGAACTTCCACGGCCTAGCACTGTTTGGAGTCTTACACCAGAGAAGCATGGGTCACACAGAAAAAGGGCAGGCATGGAAAGAAACAGGGGTCAAAAAGGGTGTTTCATTTCAAGGAATCAAAAAAAAAATCATCAGCCATGTTTCAATCATTGTGACAGATGAAAAAAAGTAGAAAGATAAATACTGTTCTGTTAATGATGATAGCCCCCCCCCCCCCCCAAAAAAAAAAAAAAAAAAAAAAAAAAAAAAAAAAAAAAAAAAAGGTCAGTCAGAGTCATTGATCAATCAATGAGTGGAAGGAGCAGAAGGAGAAGGGGTTCATGGGGCTCACCTTGGGGAATCAGCAAGGAAGGGTGGGGGTCAGTTGGCTGGCCAAAGAGGGGGGTGGGGCCCTGGGTCAGTTGGTGGGGCGGCCAAGGAGGGGGGGTCATTTGGTCAGTCACCTGGCTAAGGAGGGGGGGGGTGGTGAGTTGGTCAGCCAATGGAGGGGGGCGGTTGGGTTGGCTGGGAGGGTTGGCCAATGGAGGGGGGGGGCCAGTCTGCCAAAGGAGGGGTGGGCATCATTGGTTGGCCAATGAAGGGAGGCGGGGAAGGTTGGCCAAAGGAGGGAAGGGGGGGTTCAGTCAGCTGGCTGAACAAGGGGAGGGGGGCCGGCTGCAAAGGGAGCAAAAGGGGGGGCAGCCTGTCATGGGTAAGCCAAAGGAGGCAAGGGGGGGTTTCTGGGCCGGCTGAAGGAGGGGAGGGGGGGTGCAGTTGGCCAAGTGAGCAAGGGGGGGTGCGGTTGGCCAAGCAAGCAAGGAGGGGGCAGGCCGGCCATTGGCGTTGGCAAGCCAAGGGGGTGGGTGTTAGTTGGGAGCAAGGTGGAGGGGGTGAGGGGGAGGCAGGAGGGAAGGGGCTCACCTGAGGGATTGAGCAAGGCGGTCAGGGGGGACCTAAAGGTTGATTGATCAAAGGATCAGCAATGGGTGAGGGGCAGGAAAATGAAGAGGGGGGAGGGGGCTTACCAGGGTTGCCAACCAAAGGAGGAGGGGATGCAGTGAGTGAGTTTAGGTGAGGTGGTGATGGTGGGTGAGGTGGAGGTGTTGGGTGAGGTGGAGGTGGAGGGTGAGGTGGAGGCAATGGGTGAGGTGGAGGTGGAGGGTGAGGTGGAGGTGATGGGTGAGGTGGAGGTGGAGGGTGAGGTGGAGAGTGGACTGGTGGTGGGTGAGGAGGAGAGTTGACAATTTTTTTTGGTGGGGTGAGGTGGGTTGTTTGAAATTTTGCGTTCTGTTTTTGTCTAAGTCCACCAAAAAAAAAAAAAAAATCCAAGTCAGCCTTGGATGCTTGGTTGAACAACTAAAACCAAAAAAGATATTTCACCTATTTAAAAAACAAATGCTACACATCAAAGTGAGCAAGTGTGAGGGGTAGAATCATCTCTCATGGCCAAAGATGAGGTAGAAGATGAGACGGGGATGACTTGATGAGGACCAGGAATATTTTCTTCAAATATTTTTTCCCATTCATCCTTGATGTGAGCAAGAAGGTTGTGAAGGATTAAACAATTGATAATCCAGTTGATGAGGATCTTCATGTCCTTTGAATTTTGAGGCTGGTTCTGCATCTCCTGTAAGCTGGCCCATCTTACTTTCAGAATTCCTATGGCATTCTTAATCCAAACTTGTTATTGGGCAAGATGATAGCTGAAATTGGTTTTTCCTTGACCATTGGATAAAAAATTCAAAACATTCCGGTATGCTGCAACTACATATTTCCCACTAGCATAAGCCAAATTGGCCAGAAGGTATTGATCTTTGTCAAAGTAGTTCTCTGGTTTTTGGGAAATCTGCATTCAATTTAAAACATATGAATCATGACAAGAACCTGGAAGGCCAGCGTGGAGGGATATTAACTTCTTGTTGTTATTTCAAACAAGTTGTAGGGCCACAGAGTATTTAAACAAAGAGATAAAACATATTTTGTCAGTGTTTGATCCAAATTTTTATCAAAGTCATTGGAAAAGAATGAATCAATTGCCTCTTTTTCCAATCAAAATAGTGGTTGCCATCTAGCTTGGGTTTTTTACTCAAGGGAATTGTGGTTCTTTCAACAAAATCAATGCAACTGGGAAAGACTTTAGTCTCCATTACTTGAGATATCTCCTGGCACTCTTCTTTGGTTGGCCAAGAAAGGACTGAGAAATGGAAAGATAGGATAGCAATCATGACTCTTTTTGTGTATGAGTCAATGGTTCCATAAACAACTGAGAATAGATTTTCTAATTGATGAATTGCTGCTCCATTTCCATTTGATCCCAATCTACAAAGAGCAACAGCCATTTGGATAGCTGGATTGCATTGAGGATTCTGAGAATTGTTCTGGAAGATGTGGTGGTCTTCAATCATCTCCAAAAGTTTCATGAATGAAGGCAATAGAGTTTGGAACAGTTTCTGGAAGCTTAAGTCAGGGAGGAGAGGAAGCTTTTTCATTTCATACATAGATTTATGGAGAATTTATCTTCTTGGAACCATGTATTGCTTTTTTAATAGAGCATTCAAAGCCAATCAAGTGGATTCCAAATTGGAGTCTGAATCAGAGTCTGAATGGGAGTCAAATAGTAACAAAAGTTCAGTCAGCTTTTTTGCATTTTCAACTTGCTTCTGGGAAGTTTGATTGGACATGTTGAGAAAGATTGAGATGTGATGTGGGTTGATGAGATGAGGATGGGATTTGTGTGAAGATTTAGATGTTAAGCAAGAAATGTGAGCCAATTGAGATGTGAACAGATGGAGATGTGAAGCAATGGAAATGTGAAGCAATGGAAATGTGAAGCGATGGAGATGTGAAGCAATGGAAATGTGAAGCAATGGAGATGAGATTTGTGTGATGTGAAGGAGATGGGAGTGGTATGAATTTGCTGAGGTTGACATGTGGATGGTTGTTTTGCATTCAATTGATGGTGGATGGATGAAAATGGAGGTTTTGATGTTTGAAACCCGCCATTTTCATGAAACCCACCATTTTGAAATACACCAGTTAGGGGGTATGTGCATTTCAGAAAACCAACATTAAAAATGGTGGTTTTTGTCAAAAAAAATGGCGGTTTTCTGATGGCAGGTTTGCTAACTCTGATACGCCCTAATATAAATATATAAAACAAGAAAAATAGATGGTGGGGAGGACCCCCACACCACCTCAGCCAAGTCTGGGTCAGGTGGGAACCTGTATGGCCCCAACATGATTTGATTAATTCTTTCTTTTTTTTAAAAAAAAAAAACAATATATATATATATATATATATATATATATATATATATATATATATATATATATATATATATATATATATATATATATATATATATATATATATATATATATATATATATATATATAGTAATAATAAAATTAAATTTTGGGAGGAATGCCACCACCTCATCTGGGTGAGGTTGAAACCTGAAGCACCCCAAAAACATATTTCATTTTTTTAATATATATCCCCGCAAACAAATTCCTATCACTTGTAAGCCGTGCCATCAAGGAGCTCAGGGCCAATATACCCTTGTCAAAACCACTGTAACTGGGTAATTTTGGAATGACCGTAAGAAACCCCAGCGCTGGGCAGTTTTAAGATGGCCATCAAAACTCCTGGGCCTGGGAATTTTCACAGTGAAATTAAAAATGCAAGCCCTGGGAAGTTTTTGGAAGGCCATCAAAAACCCAAAGCTGGGCAGATTTGTCATTTCCATCAAACCACCTGTCAGCTTGCTATGATGTACAGAGCAACCTGTCAAAGTAACAAAAATAAAAAAACAAAAAATAAGTAAAATATTAAGAAGGAGTGGGAAATCAATAGATATTATTGAAGAAATGGATTCCCCACCCAAAAGAAGGTCAGGTCACTCACTGACCCCACCCTTGAAATATAACTCCTTCATATTTTAAATAAATAAATGGAAATTGGCCAAAAGATCAAAACACCAATATGGCACCTTTTTGCAAACTTAATTTTTCACATACATTGTCACATATAGGTTTCACACCTAAGATTCAGTCAGAATTGAGGTTTTTTGTATATTTTAGGGGTTACAAATGGAAATGTGTCATGGCTCAATTCCCGCGCGCAGCCCTGGGTCCCTATACAACCCCTATGCATCACCTTCCTGCGTACAGAAGTCCTGCGCGCAGCCAATTTCGCCACACACGCAGCGGATCCTACCCTGCTTGCATATGAATGGACTGATCCCCGCATCAGGATCAGTTGTGACAAATCTGACAGCAGGTACCGCTCACAGGAGCTAAAACCTAGTAGGGTTTACCTGGCATATGTAATAAGGTGATATATGCATTAAAAATTATCTAAAAACCTTAAAACCTAAACCAAAATATTATATAATTAATTTAAAAATATTTTTAATAAATAAATGTAATATTGAAGGTTACCACAAAATAGACAGATCCTAATCTTTGACAACCACAAAACACCACAAGGAGTGGCCATAAAATGTTTTGAAAAATTGCCTATGTGCTCATCAGATAATGGAAAATCAATGAATATCCACATAAGTCTACTTTAAACCAATATTAATAGTAAAAATGAAGGATAAATGCAGAATGATCAGAATTATGCCATTATCAGATTAAAAGATCCTGTGGCTAAAACAGTACAGAAATCCAGAAGATCTGAGGACAGCTGATTGAAAGAACAAAGTGGCCGTGCTACATCTGCCCTGACTGGCCTACCAGCCTCAGCCCATGAAAAGAAACCTCTCTATGTTCCCTGAGAAGCTCATTGTCACCCCAAAATTAATTTATAAAGACCTCTTTGGATCCATTATTGCCCATCAGTTTTCCCAGGAATTTATTATTATCAATCAGACACCGTGTCATTTTTTATAAAGTGCTTATAAATAGATATACAAGTGTTTTATGACTTAGTCTGCATTATTTTTATTCTTTCTAAAAAAAAAATCAACCTGATTAATTAAATTATAGTCAAGCAATCAACACCAACTTCTCTGAAACCCTTTACCTGAATCTTTGAAGGCTTTCTGTCAAATTATTGCTCAGAGGAAGTGTTTCCCTTCCTGAATTGGCCATTGTGCAGTTTTTCCTGGCCATACAAGTGGATAAGTCCTTATAAGGCACCCATTATTCATTCTAAGGTTCTTAAATTGCCCAAGGAGTCCCCTTGAAGAGAGTTTGTCTGTCTGTAAAGCTTCTCAGTAGTATAATACTGTGGCCCCTATTTTTATAAAATATTGAAAACCCTTCTAACCAAACCAATTAAACCTTGCACCAGCTCTTGAAGTATTTATTATTTGAGCTCTTTCAGTTTTTTTGTAATATTATTATTCCAAAATTTTTATCTGTCAGCCTCCTGGATGCCAAGACCCTTGCTATCCTTTAGCTACCAGAGGTGATAGAATAAATAATAAATATATTATTTAATAAATGCAGCAAAAATCCGTAAAATATTTGGATTAAGCTTATTGCAAGGTTCAGTGGTTTGGTTATGGTTTATTGTTTTAAATCAATATGAATAAATTGATTATTAAATATTTTTATAGAGGGGCCACAATTATATTGGGGATCTCTAACACCTCTCTTCAGGGATTTCAGTATGAAAACACGTAGTCCTGGTTACTTTGGGCTTTTTAGTTTAAAGGATATTTTACCAAAGATAATATGTATATAAAATACACGGTGGAGTGGCAGGGCCTTGTAACCAATCTTCTACAACATAGAAAGGATAATAAAACTCACTGGTATATTATTAAATCCTTTGGGTATCTGTTTGAGACGTGCACTGATGGGTTAAACCTGTATACTGCGGTTATAAGGTTGTTCAGCAGTTTTAATTGATAAAAAAGAGGTTGAGGACGGATATTATTGATCAGACTTAGCCATAAATCACTTACTTATCTCTTATAAGTACTTGATCACCTTGGCACGGTTTCTGGATATAAATAAAACTGGGTCTCTGCCCATCAATATCCTCAAAAGAGCTCTTCATTTATAGCTTTTGGAGTCCCAATACTATCCTTCTGAGGGGTACAGGGGCTCAAAGGGACAGACACTAAGGCTAGCAGGGCAACCAGTGGTAGCCTGTCACGTGTTCTTGGTTCTATAGCACGGGTAGCATCTAATCCTCAGGGTATGGGAATTATTCTACTTTATAATAGATATTAGGATGCGTGAATAACACTAATCTGTCCCATTTATGTATTATTTAATTAATTATCCTTAGTAAATGTTCCCAGTAATTTAATAATTATTTCAATAGACATTTCTACGTACATCCTGATGTCAGGTGAGTTCTCATTATGTATTAAATAACTGGAGTAAATTCATGATATTGATTTTACTCCTTAGTTTTGAGTTCCAGTTGATTTACTAAAATAATTACTTAAATATATAAGTCATAGCATTTCATGTAATATTGTTACATCATTAGTTTCCTTAGTATTTCACGAAGATATTGATGTCTAGGAATTCTCATAAAAGTATATTAAAGTATTTTAACATATTTTTAGAAGTTGTCATTGTCTTATTTTCAACATTCTTGGTACTTTCAATTATATTTAATAAAAGATATGTATAAGGGTTATTTAAGTATTTTTATATAATATTATGTACTTTTAATCTATCTATTATCCACAGGAAAATTTATTACAGATGTAGAATGTTCCTGTGTGGGTTGTAGAATGTTTACGCAGTACCTAAGCCTCTCAGGCCGCCTGTCACTCTGTCAACCCGTAGTCCCGCAGCTGCATACTTGTCAGAGGCCTGGGGCTGCATACACAACCTTTATGGAGTGACAGGGCTGTATCTCAGCCGCGTGCGGGTGCATTGGCTGCCGCGGCTGCGTGCAAGAATTGTGACAAAACAAATTTCCGTCCATAACTCCTAAAATATACACAACACCTCAATTCTGACTGAATTTTAGGTGTGAAACCTATATGTGACAATGTGTGTGAACTATTTAATTTACAATGTGTGTGAAATATTTAATTGACCAAAAGCTCAATAGTGGAGCCGTGGTATTTTGGTCTTTCTTTCCTTAATTATTTAAAAATGTAAGGAGTTGGATTTCAAGGGTGGGGTCAGTGAGTGACCCTAGCTAATTTTGGGTGGAAAATTCATTTCTGTAAGAATATTTATTTTTTTCCTACTCCTTCTTAGGTTAATTATATTATTATTATTTTTATGTAATTTTTGTTACTTTTGCAGCTTGCTTTGCAATAGTAGCAAGCTGACATTATCGGTCTCTGTAGCTAAAGGACTGCAATATTCATGGTATCAGAAAGCTGACCACTGGGGGTCTGGCTGGGAAATATCCCTAAATAATTAATTTTTAATTATTTATTCCTTGGACCAGGCAAGTCATTTTTAAAATAAGTGAAAAAAATACTTATAACCTATTTCTTGATTCTGTTATTCTTCCGGTGGATCTTAATACCAATGGATAATTGATCAATTATTATTTGAACCTTCTTAAACCAAAAAAAGGAGAAAGAATCTGTAACTTTTTTCCTATTATTATAACTCCTGAGCAACAACAGGAAGGGTTGATTTACTGTAAACAACAAGTTATAAAGAACAAGGAACTTGAGCTTGAAAGAGTAATCAATTTTAACTCTTTATTAAGGCAACCCAAGGATTGGAAAATTTATCAAAGAAAACTTTCTATCTACAAAAAAAATAAGAAGGAAGTTGAACATAAAAAGCAAAATCACAAGAGTGAGAATTATAATTATTTTCTTGTTTTTTTTTAAAAAAAATTAGGTAAAAATACAAGAATTATAAAGCTTATTTGGTTTATCAATTTGAGTGGACTTTGTTTTTTGTGACCTCATTGACCAGGACCTTCTTGAGGACGTCCCAGACAGTGTACCATTGGATTTTCCCTTGGATTTATCCCAGGATCTGATTGGAACCCACTCAGACCCAGTTGGAATGCCCCCCAAGGCAAGCCTTGACCCCAACCAACCATTTGTACTGTTTAATTTAACTTCAAGTAAGTTAACTTATGTAAAAAAGTTATTAAAAATAAAAAATACTGGAAAAATATTTTTTTACTTTTTTCAAAAGTTTCAAAAGAGACTTATGCATATTTGTTTTGTGTTATGTACCAAAATAGGCGCAACACCCACGCAACTGGTAGAGCTCCATCCTTTAGATATCTTCCCATAGGAACCCACGCGCACAATGACTCCAGTCACAAGTGCCATGAAGGGGCTCAAACCCATGACCATAGCGTTACGTGGGACAAAATTGGCAACAACTGTGGCCAACAACTTGACCAACTCAAAGTTGGAGATTCATCACTCACCCAAAGTCTTATCCCAGGCAGATGCAGGTCCTCCTACGCCACCCCAGCTGGACTCAACCAAGGAGGAAATGGTCAAAGTATTAGTGAAATAGCACATGAGCTATTGGGAAAAATTTGAACTGGCTCAGACTCAGGAGGATCAGCCAGGTATGAGAAAAGCCATATCTCTGGAAAAGAGGTCCCAGATCTCTCTTCAAAAACTGATCCTAAGGAGGGAAGTAGAAGGTTACATGCAGAGTTGGAATCCTTGGGACCAGTTGGCTTCCTTAAAGGGAAAGGATCCCAAAAAGAAAAGATCCTCAGCCCATCAGAATTTAAGGAACCCAAAAGATTGGGACAACATAATATCCTTAGACCAGAAGTGGAAGAAAGTGTACCTTAATTAGATGTAGAAGCTTTTAAACTCTTCTCTGTGAATGTATCTCACAATTTTACTGTTATTAGAACGTGCTTTGATAAAGTATATGAGCAATTGGATAAGTTTAATCTGAACCTCAAAAAATTAATACACACTCAAGAAACCCTAAAAAACATTGATGAGCTAGAAGTAAAGCAAATAAAGGACAATATACCCTAAGTGAAATGGATCTAATGAAACACATTAGCAGTGTCCAATCCACTATACAAGAAGAAATTCGTGTCTCAATTAATTATATCAAGGAATAAGTTAGGAGAATAAGTCATACTCCTTCAAATTATGTAATCAATAAAATTGATTTTTTAAGTCACAAACTTTACTTGGAACTAAGTATGATAAATAATGATCTCAGAGATCTCAAAATCAATTTTGCTGACCCTCCAATCAATAACTTGGAAGAAGCTAGACGTACTAGATTCACCGGTACTCCTAGTATTCCCTCTAGATCCAGAACAGCTAGGAATGAATTTTTCAGGCCTAGTCTTACACCTGAAGTAGAAAAAGATTTAAACTGACTCCCTTTCATCACTGAATGGCCCAAATTCTCAGGAGAAGTAGAATGAAACCATTTCAGTTTCATTAAGTTTATTTATTAAACTCTTGCCTCTTATGAACTGCCTGAGAACATAGCTGTTTTAAGATTACTGTCAGCTCTCTGATACAAGGAAACTTGCAGTCCTTTAGCTACAGGGAGTGATAAAAATGCTGGAATGATAATAATAATTATTATTCCAATAATAAATGCTTAGAAGCTCAAATAAATGATTTAATAAGAGCAGTTGCAAGGTTTAATTGGTTTGGTAGTAAATGTTTTTCAATATAATATAAAAGAGGGGCCACAGTATTATACTACTGGGGATCTTCACAGACTAGCAACCTCTCTTCAAGGGGCCTCCTTAGGCAGTTTAAGAACCTTGGAATAAATATGGGTGCCTTAGAAAGGACTTATTTGACTAATGGCCAGGCTTGACAGCACAAATGGCCTAAACAGGAAGGGTAACACTCACTCTGAGCACTTTACCACGAAAATCCTGGAATAATTGGAAGGGTTTCAGAGCAGATGGGGTAGATAGCTTGACTAAACTTCAATGGTACATTGGTTAATAAAGGTAAATAATACTACTACAGACTAAGTAATAAATCACTTGCTTATCTTCATATAAGCACTTGATTAACAATGACAAGGTGTCTGATTGATAATAAATAATTCTTGGTAACTGATTATGGAATAATGGATCCAAAGAGGTCTGTATAAATACCTTTTTGGGGTGTTTTTGGTCTTCTCAGGGCACGTAGAGAGGGTTCTGCTCGTGTGCTGAGGCTGGAAAGCCAGTCAGGGCACGATTAGCACGTCCACTTGGTGCTGTCAATCAGCTGTCCTTAGATCTGCTGGATTTCTGTACTATTTTAGCCACAGGATCTGTTAATGTGTTATAGCGTAAATTTGATCATTCTGTACTCATCCTTCATTTGTACTATTGATATTGCTTTGAAGCGTGCAGATGTGGATGTTTACTGATTTTGCATCATCTGCTGATCATGTAGATAGTTTATAATAATTTTTATGAACACTTCTTGTAGTGTTTTGTGGTCTTCAAAGATCAAGATCAGTGATTTACGTGGTAGTCCTTGATCTTTGATTTATTATTAAAAAATGTTTAAAACTTAATTTTCATCAATTTTATTTAAGTTTTGATCTTTTTAGATCATTATTGATGCATCTTTCCGTTTTTTACATATACTAGGCAACCCTAACTAGGTTGTAGCTCTTCTGAGCGGTACCTGGTTGTCAGATTAGTCATGACTGATCCAGGCGCGGGGATCAGTTAGTACAGATGTGCGCGGGGTAGGATCTGCTGCATGCGTGGCAGAATCAGCTGCGCGCGGGTCTCTAGTACGCGGGAACCTGCTGCTACTAGTACATAGGGTTATGTAATGATGCGGGGCTGCGCGCGGGTCTCTAGTACGCGGGAACCTGCTGCTACTAGTACATAGGGTTATGTAATGATGCGGGGCTGCGCGCGGGAATTGTGACATAACACATTTCCGCGTGTAACTACTAAAATATACACAACACCTCAATTCTCAGTGAATTTTAGGTGTAAACCCTATACGTGACAATACGTGTGAAATATTAGAATGGCCAAAAAGTGCCATACAGGTGTTGTAATTTTTAGTACTTTTCTTTTTAATTATTTTAAAAATATAAGGACTTGGAATTCAAGGGTGGGGTCATTGAGTGACCCTACCTAATTTTGGGTGAGGAATCCATTCCTGTAATAATATTTATGGATTTCTCACTCCTTACTTTGTTAATTGAGGTATTCTTATTTTTCATAGTTTGTGTTACTATTTGACAGTTTTGCTCTGTAGATAGTAGCAAGCTGAAAATTACCAAGATTGTTTGAAGGAGTAGCTCTTGATTAATTTATTAACAAGAGGGAAGAAGTTGCATCTTTTTCTTGGATTTCATGGAAAGAATTAATCAAACAACAATTTTTTACCAGAATTTGGAAAAGAAAGATGATGAAGACCTTTGAAACTTCCCATTTTGATCCATCCAAGGACAAACCCCACAAATGGTGTCTTGATCAGAAAAGGAGATTGGATTGTTTTTTCCCCAATGCTGATTAAGAAGAAGTTAATGAGAGACTTCTCAACTTATTTCTGGGACAACTAAACCATAGTGTAAGTTGCAGGATTCCCACAAACTCTGACCTCTCTACCTTGATAGTAGTATCAGAATAAACTATTGATATGAATGTTCTTGACAAGAAAGTCAATAGACCCAGGGAACAGAATTTTAGGAGTTAGGAGGAATATGCTTTTAGGACCAAAGATTCCCCCCCCCCCCAATCCCACTAGGTTGGAAGTCAAGAACACTCCAGAGACAAAAGCAAAGGTATGCTGGAATTGCAACCAGACAGTACATGTAAGACATGAATTTCCTCAACCCAGAAGAAGTATTAATCTTATTTAGGGAGAAGATTATCATAATAATCCTGATCCCCAATTTGATGACACTGATGGATCACTCTCTGAGTGTGAATTAATGATTACTAACCCCATCAATTTTATTGAAGGAAGTATATAATCTTCCATGGAAATAAACTCTGTCAATTAAGATTCCAACTTACCACAAAAATGGAATCCCAATGTGAAGATTCACCATGTCTCTGAAGCTAAAACTTGACCCTAAAACCCTCTGCCGGTAAAAGTTACACTTCTGGCAAAACATGCTATGCTACTGGGATAATCCAAGGTTCCCTGGTGAATTTACTCTTAGATAGTGGATCCATTTGCTCTTCTGTTGGTTCAAATTATTTGGAGAAGCAGGATCCAAATTTCAGAATGAACTTATTACCAGTACCTCAGGCTAAGTTTAGCAGTTGTAACTCTTCCCTCAATGCTATTGGATATGGTCTTCTGATATCATACTACCTCACTCTAAAGGATCACTCAAACTGAAAATTGAATTTGTAGTGCTTCAAAATGGAGTATGTGATTACTTCATCCTAGGAAATGATTCTATTTTCTTGTATGGTATAGATGTATTCCAAAGTAAAGTTAGATACTTTACTATAGGAGGAGACTGGAACAAGAATTTCAAAATATGCCATGTCAATGCTCATACTTCTGATTCAACCTATGAGAAACACTTGGAAAGCTTTAACCAAGAATAATTCTCCCAAGCAGCTTCAAATTCTCTGCTCAGTGAAAACCAAAAACAGGATATTCTACAAGTTTTCTTTGAAAAACAGAATGCTTTCTGTACCAAGGACCACCCAATTGGTAACATCAAAGAACATGACATGATTCTAACCTTGACCATTAAACATCCTTACCCTCCCAACCTCAGGAGACCAGCTTACCCTTCTAGTTCAGAATCTAGAACAGCTCTAGAAACTCATATCCAAGAGTTAATTGAATTACAATTCTTAAGGAAAGTGCTACATAATGAAAAAGTGGAAATTACTACTCCAGTAATCATAGCTTTGCACAATGATAAGTCTAGAATGGTTGGAGACTTTAGAATGCTGAATAACTATACCCAAGCTGACTACTATCCTATCCCAAGGATTGACCATGCTTTGCACAACCTTTCAAAGGCTAAGTATATCACTACTATGGATATGCTGAAGGGCTTTCACCAGATACATATCAGCCCTGATAGCCTGAAATTTATGAGAATTATATGCCATTTGGGAATTTATGAGTATCTAAGGATGCATTTTGGTATCAATAATGCTCCTTCTCACTTCCAGAGGATGATGGACACTGCCTTAGGATTATTGATCAGACAAGGATGGATGATGGTATACATTGATGATGTTATCATTTACTCTGATGAATGGAATACACGCATGGATAAAGTAAGTCTATTCCTCAAAACTATCTCTGCTTTTGGATTGAAGTTGTCAATGAAGAATTTTAACTTTGGTTATGGAGAACTCAGAGCCTTAGGACACATTGTTTCTGGACTAACTATAACTGCTGACAAAAGCAAGATAGCAGCTGTTATGAATAGGCCCATTCCCCAGAATAAAACAGAACTTTTATCTTTTGTCAGTTTTTGCAGCTAATATAAGAATTAAATACCTAAGTTTGTAATTCTCACCATGTGTTTGTATGAAATCTGCAACAATAACACCTTGTTTGAGATGAATCATGAAAGGCTGAAAAACTATGAGGAACTCAAGATAGCTATGACTAAACTCCAGTATTGATTCAACCAGAATACTCTAAACCTTTCAAGCTCTATATAGATGCTAGTATGGAAGGACTAGGAGCTTCTTTACACCCAGAAGTCATGGAAGATGACAAACCAGGGAAAAACCTATACTGTTCATATACAGAAAAGTTAAGGATACTGAGAAAAGGTATGGAGAAAGCCAAATGGAGTGCCTTGCTTTAGTTTGGGCTCTGGAGAAACTCCATAATTACTCGGAAGGAACCAATTTTATGGTAATTACTGAATGCAATGCTTTCCGGACTCTAATGAATACAAAGACTCCTAGTAGTCACATGTTAAGTTGGTAGACGGCCATACAACAATATAGAGTCCGGATGACTGTAGCACACCAAGCTGGAGCTAAACATCCAAATGCTGATAGTTTAAGCAGAAATGCTCTACCCAATGATCCAAGAAATCCTGCTCATGATCCAGAGAACAATGAAATATTTCCTTTACTAAACATTAGTATTCTTGATGTTGACGCTCCCATTCTAGGAATCCACATTTTCAACTAGATGAATCCCTGTTCAACTCAATCAAAGAAGCTTACAGCTCTGACATGAAGACTCTAATCACCATTATGGAAAGTAATTCACCACCATCTGAACTATTTAACAGTTTGCCTGAACCTCTGCTAAAGCCTTACAAATCTGGAAGATTCACCATATGGGATGGTCTGGTATACTACAGGCATCAAAATTCAAGTGTTATATTCTTCACAAGAGCAAATCAAACTGTTTGTAGCTGAGTGTCATGAAAACTGTTCATATGGTCATTTATCTACTGATAGAACTCTGGATAAAGTCAAACAAACCACTTGGTGGATCAGTTGGAGATACTCCACAATCCAGTATGTCACTAGCTGTGAAACTTGCCAGAATTCTAATAGAACTACTGGAAAAAGGTTTGGTCTCCTTCAAAAGATCACTGAACCCAAGAAGAGCTGGGAGATTATCAACATGGACTTCTTAACCGGATTACCTCCTGGAGGAGCTTATTCCTATAACTCAGTCCTAGTCATAGTAGATAGCTTTTCCAAGGAAGCAAAGTTTCTACCTAACCATGAGGAGGATACTGCCATGGAAGTAGCATTTCTATTCTGGAACAGACTCATAGCTGATGTAGGAGTTCCTATAATCATTATCAGTGGTAGGGATCCTAATTTTACCTCTGAATTTTTGAGAAATCTCTATGAAATGTTAGGAACTGCTTAGCCTTCTCTACAGCTTATCATCCCCAGACAGATGGACTAGCTGAAATAATGATCAAGAAATTAGAAGATATGCTTAGAAGTTTCTTTTTCTTTGTTCTAGAATACCAGAATACTGATGGTTACTTCCATGATTGGGTAAGCCTTCTACCAGCACTATAAATGGCTTATAATAGTAGCAAAAACTCTACTACTAAGGAGGCACCCTATATACTGGAAAGAGGATTTATTCCTAAGTTATCCAAGGAAAACCTCAACCAGCAGCTAACCAACATTCATCCAACATCACTTGATTTCAAGAAAATGATATATGTAGACAACAAACATTCTGCTAAGTGTTTCCAAGATGCTGTTGAATACAACCAACAGAGATGGGATAAAACTCACAAAGAACCTGATTTCAAAATTGGTGATCAAGTATTAGTTTCTACCATCAAATTAACTAACCTAGTTGGAAACAATAAGCTCAGACCTGCTTTTGTTTGGCCCTTTACCATCAAGAAGCTACATGGTAAGAATGCTGTGGAATTAATTATCAGTTATGAACTTTCCAGGAAACAACCATCTTCCCAGTGGGTCTCATCAAACACTACCATCCTAGAGAAGGAGAACATACTCCTTCACTAGAGATACCTGTTGCAGACAATCCTAAAAAAAACAAAATTCAACAAGATGCTCAAGGATAAGAAAGAGAGGATCAATGGTAAAGAAGTCATACTTTACCTGGTCAGGTATAAGGGAGATTCAGCTGATAAGGATGAATGGTTGCCGGAGCACAATGTCTCAGATGGAAATATACACCTGAGAAATTACAGAGCCAGCAGGAGACATTAGACCCAAATTTTTTTCAGATATAGACATATTTTGGAGTGGGGGAATGTCAGCTTGCTATGATG
The DNA here is from genome assembly GCA_025617555.3 of Puccinia polysora. NCBI lineage: Eukaryota > Fungi > Basidiomycota > Pucciniomycetes > Pucciniales > Pucciniaceae > Puccinia > Puccinia polysora. The sequence goes on from CM062628.1 coordinate 35,919,653, forward strand.
TACAGAGCAACCTGTCAAATTAAAAAAAATACAAAATAAAAATAAATAAGTAAAATATTAAGAAGGAGTGGGAAATCAATAAATATTATTGAAGAAATGGATTCCCCACCCAAAAGAAGGTAAGGTCACTCACTGACCCCACCCTTGAAATATAACTCCTTCATATTTTAAATAAATAAATGAAAATTGACCAAAAGATCACAACACCAATATGGCACCTTTTTTCAAACTTAATTTTTCACATACATTGTCACATATAGGTTTAACACCTAAGATTCAGTCAGAATTGAGGTTTTGTGTATATTTTAGGGGTTACAAATGGAAATGTGTTATGGCTCAATTCCCGCGCGCAGCCCTGGGTCCCTATACAACCCCTATGCATCACCTTCCTGCGTACAGAAGTCCTGCGCGCAGCCAATTTTGCCACACATGCAGCGGATCCTACCCTGCTTGCATATGAATGGACTGATCCCCGCATCAGGATCAGTTGTGACAAATCTGACAGCAGGTACCTCTCACAGGAGCTACAACCTAGTAGGGTTTACCTGGCATATGTAATAAGATTAAATATGCATTAAAAATTATCTAAAAACCTTAAAACCTAAATAAAAATATTATATAATTAATTTAAAAATATTATATAATTAATTTAAAAATATTTTTTATAAATAAATCAAATATTGAAGGTTACCACAAAACAGACAGATTCTAGTCTTTGAAGACCACAAAAAACTACAAGGAGTGGCCGTAAAAATTTTTGAAAAATTGCCTATGTGCTCATCAGACAATGGAAAATCAATGAATATCCACATATGTCTACTTTGAACCAAGATTAATAGTACAAATGAAGGATAAATGCAGAATGATCAGAATCATGCCATTATCAGATTAAAAGATCCTGTGGCTAAAATAGTACAGAAATCCAGCAGATCTGAGGACAGCTCATTGACAGAACCAAGTGGACGTGCTACATCTTCCCTGACTGGCCTACCAGGCTCATCCCATGAACAGAACCCTCTCTATGTGCCCTGAGAAGCTCATTATCACCCCAAAAGGTATTTATACAGACCTCTTTGAATCCATTATTCCCCATCAGTTTTCCCAGGAATTTATCATTATCAATGAGAAACTTTGTCATGGTTGATCAAGTGCTTATAAGGAGATAAGCAAGTGATTTATTACTTAGTCTGCAGTATTATTATTGTTTCTAAAAAAACAATCAACCTGATTCATTAACGTATAGTCAAGCAATCAACCCCAACTGCTCTGAAACCCTTTACCTGAATCTTTTCAGGCTTTCTGTGTAATTATTGCTCAGAGTAAGTGTTTCCCTTCCTGACTTGGCCATTGTGCTGTTTTCCCGGCCATACCAGTGGATAATTCCTTATAAGTCACCCATTATTCATTCCAAGATTCTTGAACTGCCTAACAAGGCCCCTTGAAGAGAGGTTGTCTGTTTTTAAAGATCCCTAGTAGTATAATACTGTGGCCCCTGTTTTCATAACATATCAAAAACCCTTCTAACCAAACCAATTAAACCTTGCACCAGCTCTTGAAGTATTTATTATTTGAGCTCTTTCAGTGTTTTTGTAATATTATTATTCCAAAATTTTTATCACTCTGTGTAGCTAGAGGACTGCAAGGTTCCTGGTATCAGAGACCTGACACCCCCCATCAATGGGAAGTTTTGGCATGGCCATCAAAAGGGCCAAAACTGGGCAGTTTTGGCATGGCCATCAAAACGGCCACAACTGGGCAGTTTTGGCATGGCCATCAAAAATTCACAGGATGCATGGTTTCAACTGCCTGCGCTGCCAGAAGGGCAAGCCTCCACCCCCCTGTGGCATTTTGAGTGGGTGAAACACAATTATTTCCCACACCATTGCATGGGATAACATGCCACCATATCATGGCATGTGAAAACAGGCACAAAAGACCATCATGTGGGATAAAAAACCTTTCTGGTTTAATTATATTACAAAATTAATATAATCACACCAATCAGGCCATTTGGTGTCACTTTAGCAAAATAATTGCTAAAATTATGCCAATTTTGAAATTTGGTCTGATTTTGGTGTTTTCTTTTGGCATTAATTTAGCCATTAAAATAAGTGGAATTAAAATTGATTAAACCTATTTGAATTTCTCTTTTTGAATAGGTTTATGTGAAATTTTTTTATTTTTTGTAAAAAGATACAAACTGTTCCTTTTTAAAACAATTTACATCCAATCAGAACTGTTAATTGTTTTAAAAATAAATCATTATTTGATTTTATGCTTATTTTTATGCTACTAGAGGAATACTTTTTTTTGAATATTTCAACATATTTGGAAATTTTTATATTTTATTTTATTTTTGGTAAAGGTTAGTCAAACCCAATCAGAGTTTTCTATTCTTTTTGAAAGGAATCAATTTTTTATATTTAATGTTTTTATTTTTTTAATTAATAAATATTTTGGCAGTGTGGTGCTCCAAAAATTTCCCATAGCCATCAGACTTAATTTTCTAGCAGAAAAAAACTCCAACCCTCAATTTAACCTCATTCATGGATTATACACCAGAAACAACCTATAATCACTCAGCCAAAGTACCCCCTATCCCTGATGGATTAGAAGATACAGCCCAAAACATTAAAATGTGGAAAATCATACCCAAAAAGGTTTCATAGTTCTATGGAAGGTATACAGGCATAACTTGGAAACCCCCAAGTACATAAAAGTGGTAGCTTACTCTCAAAACTAGGACTATAAATTACCCAATCACCTCATCAGAATAAAGAATTACCAATATAAAATGAGAATATCTAATTGGGACTAACCACCATGAAGCACCTCAACAAGTACACAATATATATATAAGGCTTAAATAGGTTCCAACATTTAGTAAAATTTGAGACAGATTTGCATATATACAAGGGTTACATACAGCTCAAAATTTAGTAACATTCACCACAAAAACTATACATATAAGAGTTAAATTCAGTTCAAGCACTAGTAACATCCACCACAATAAGTATACATACAAGGTTTACATACAGTTCAAAAACTATTACCATCACCTCATCAGTAAACATAATTAGTACCAATATACAAGAGGAATATGAACCCTCACCAACCAGTACCAGTCACCTCATCCTCACACAGAAGAACCATATGCAAGGGGGAAGTGCACTACACAAACCACCCTATCACCTAATAATTACACAGTAGCAGATATGCAGGATTAATTGCAACTAGTTCAACCCATCACCTAATCAAGCATGCAGAAATACATATGGGGAAGGCAGTGAAAATAATTCAAACAATCACCTCATCAAGTATACAGAAATACATATCCTTTAGGAAGGAAAACTAATTCAACCAATCAACTCATCCATAATACAGAGGTAACATACTTGAAGGGCTTTGCAACAAATAAACCCCCCAAATAACCTCATCTTTATACACATCAATATGTGCAAGGCCTTTCAGGCATGAAAAATTGTAAATCCTTTTCCCAAACAGCAGAAATACCTCATTTTACTTTGAAAACCTTTTGAAACCAGCAGAAATACCCCATTCTACTGTACCTGACTGTTCCTCACCAGGACAGGGAAAGCCTCAGGGGAAGATTTGAGAACCCCCTGAGGCAGAAGTTTTGTATTTAAGGAGGGCCTCTCTTTGCTATGTATGTTATATCCTCATGCCTCTTAGGCATCAATCTCATACTCACTCCAATTTCCAAGACCTCAGAAGCATCAATCACCCACCCATAGCTGCATCATCTGTGATGCCTACCCAGAAAAATGTTATCATTGAAACACTTGTATACAAAAAGGAAATCAGAAACCAGATTATAATCCAGCTTTGAACAATTAAACCATCCAATCATCTTCTTGAATAATTTTTCTTCTATGAACTAAATATTCAGCTTAAAATTAAATTATAACAACCCATCACCCAATAAATAAGCCTTACACAGAAAAAAAGCACATCAACAAGCATCTACCAAACTTTCCTCTATCCAGCCCCCTGTGGGTAAACCCATCCTTGGGTCCTCTCCTGAGCCATCCCTTTGCAAAACTCTTGAACCCTTTAAAATTACAGTATTGTTTCATATCAAATATATATCTGATGAACCGTTGGAATGAAGAATTATCAAATATCCAATAGATCTGGTTATTTCCTGTACAATCCTACTAATAATAATTAATCATTAATCAGGTATATTCCAAGGCCTTTTTTAAGTTTTGAAGAAACAAGAAATTAATTTGAATAAAAAAAATGGTCAGAGTTACAATGTTGTTAGAAGGGCAGGAAATTAAAAAAAAAACCCTTTGTTTTACCAATACTCTCAATAATTAGAATTAATAATAAATTTCCCTTCAAGCACTGCCAGAAATCTATTTGATTAATATTTATATCAAATACCACAGGATTCTTTCCCGTGGAATATTTTAGCATATTTGAATCCCCCTCATGAAATATATATATTTAGCATTTTATATATTTTTTCTGCTACAACAGTATTTAAATGCCATCAGAAATAATGAGTTTTTCCAAATAAATCTGCTTTTCAAATGTTTTCCTAATAATTTATGCACTAGATGATATTTTTGGTTAGATATTTCAAAATTTTTGAATTGACCTCATGAAACAGTTTGTAGCATTTTTCCATTTATTTTTTTTATATTTTTACAAAGGTACACAAATGTAGATAAAATGAATTCTGGGAATTTTTCTCATTTTCATAATAGTTATTTTTTGAATATTACATCAGAGTTTTATTATTTTAAAAATAAATGAATATTTGGTGCATTTATACATGTCAAATTAACTCAAATAAGGTCCACCACTCAATTCCACAAACAATTCCATCCCACAAAGACCCCACAGGGGGTGTGGGGGCCTTTTTTTATCCCTCAATTCCTCAATCAATTGTTCAAGGCCTTTTGAGGCCCAAAACATCATCAAAAGGTGTTCTTGCCCACTCCATCTATTCCTCCAATCTATAAAAAAGCATTGGCAAACCTTAAATTTCTAAAATCATATTTTTTTGTAATGGCACAATTTTTAGATTTAAAATGCCTTCCTGGTATTGGGAAACACAACAGAAGGGATTATTTTGTGAAAAAAGCCACATAATCATTCCCTTTTCCATAAATAGATTGAATCCAGAGAGCATTAATTTAAAATCACTCTCTTATTCAAAGGGTGGTGTGGGTTTAGCAATTTTGAAGGTATTATTTTATCTTAGGACCTCCAAAATATCTTCAATTGCCTTGATAGAATCAAAAAATGACATCAAAAATATCCTGAAAATTTTTGAATGAATATTCCTGATTCCTTTCCCCAAAACGCATGACACCCAGGCTAAAATCTTGCCAAATGAATTACTAAAATCACACCAATTCTTGAAATTGGCATGATTTTAGTGATTTTTTTTGTTACAATGACTTCAAAAGGAATCTTTGGTGTGCTTTCACTAAACAGGAAGGCTTAGAGCCTTTCAAAGGCGTCATTATCATTTAGCCAGCCTTCCAACCCCAAGAAGGCCTGCAGCCTTCATGAGGTTTAAAGGAGTGCCTGAAATGGGAGAACATGCCATTTGAGGGCAAGTTGGGCCCCTAATGTTGGGTGAACATTGATCGGTGTTCTGGGGGCTAAATCAAGGCCTTCAGACCCCCTGTGGGGTCTGTCCAGGGTGAAATGTTTGAAGAATTCAAATATGGACACCAATTGAGTAAATGTGATATATAAAATGGAAATGTTAAATTCACAGCTCATTGAGCCATGCACACTATTTGAAAGGGGCCATTTTGCATGCCACACGGTCCAATCTGAGCCATTTACAACCCCCCATGGCTCAAAGAGTTGCGCGGCCAACCCAGCCTGGTCCGCCAGCATGTGGGATTCCACACAACTACATTCAAGCCATGTGGAGTTTTACACGGCTCAAATGTAGTCGTGTGGCATCCCACACGCCACCAGACGGCGGTGAGCCAAAAAAAAAAAGGAATGAAGGGGTACTAACATACCCCATAAACTAAATAAACCTTTCAAAAAAACAGAAATCAACCAAAAAATCAAAGAATGTTCATTTTTTGGTTTAAAAATATATATATATATAAATATATAAATATATAAAAAACAAAAAAAACCGGTACTATCCAATGAACTAGCCCTAAAGTAAAAAGACCCAAAAAACACAAGTAACTGGACTATCCCTAAACTAAAAACAACAAAAAAAAGAAAATTAACTTGACAAGCCCTAAAGTAAAAACACCAAAAAAAATACAAGTAACTTGAAAAGCCCTAAAGTAAGTTCAACTTGACTAGCCCTAAAGTAAAAGGGCCCAAAAATTAAAGAAGTCTTTTGACCAGCCCTAAGGTAAAAGTTACCAAAAAAATTCAAGTCTTTTGACCAACCCTAAAGCAAAAATACCAAAAAAAACATGTTCAACTTGTGTTAAGCTGTTCCCATCCCAAGCTTAACATAAGTTAAGCTTGTGATGGAATCAGCCCAAAACAAGTTGAAATGAATTACCATTCAACTCTCATTCAAAACACTCAATATAATGATGTTAACTCAAAACACTCAACAAAATGATTTTCAAAATGTGATAACCCTTTATATTAATAGAACTTGTTAGCTGCATTAGAATTACAATTTATATGAAACCCAATGATGAAATGAGGTCAAAGTCTATTACAATCTAGAATACATTTGCAGTTGATCTTTGACATGATCAACCCAACCAGAGGAATTTTTAAAAATAAAGGAACGTGGTTTTGCTACAATGGGAGGGATTGGAATCATTACTCCCTCAAGTACTAATATTAACCAGTGGTTATTATTTACAAAGGAAATGAAAATTTGATCTGATTGATCAGTAACACCATTTCTCATTGGAGTATAAGAAAAACATGACTCCAATGAAATGAAACATATAGGTCTGGAATATGTGTCTGCTATGATTTGACCCATATCTAGTTTAGCCAGCCATTTTGAGGAGGGAGTCTTTTCATTGATTCCTTCAACATCAAGTCTTTGTTTAATCTTTTCAACCTCCTTTGCACCACCAAGAATCTTAATGTAGCATGCTTTGTGTTTCTCTAATGTTTCAATCATTTCCTTCCTAACTTTAAACCAACCATAATCTTCATAACCAAGAGATTTAGCAATGACTCTAAATCCGCAATTACCATCTCCAATTGGATCCCAAACCTCACCCAAGAACTTATGGAATTTTTTGGTTATTTGATTGAGGTATTTCACATTTGATTCCTATCATGAAAACTAACTTGGTATTCATTTCTTTAATCAGATCAATTAAATGAATACTCACCAAAGATGAGCTTTTGGTTTAGCTTTGCTGCACGTTCTCTTCCTCGGAAGGGGATTCTGATTCCAAATTAAGTGATTCCAATTCACTTTCAGTCTCTTCCTCTGAACTATGAAATTCAGATTAAGATTCTGCCAACTTTGACTAAAAATTCATCATTAGTTAGTAACTAAGTTCTTCAAACCAAAAAAATGAACATATCCCAAAAGAACAGACTTACAATCTTTTGTCTTTTCTTGTTTGGAGCCCTTCTAGTCATTTCTTCCCCCTTGAGTTGTTTTTCAACATGCTCAAACCAAGATTGTTCTTGATGCTTATCTTTCAATTTTGGCCTGCCCCTACTTGATTGTAAGAATCTAGGTTCAAGTCTTGGCTTCAATCACTATTTTGTAATCTTCTGAATGATATATTTCAATAGGCCGCTTTTCTCATGATCTGGAGCTTCCAAGATTATTGCATTCACTTTTTCACATAACTGAGGAATGCTTAGCATTTCATTGACATTGCACTGTAAAAATTCAAAAGAATCAACCATTAGTGAATTAGGAATCATCAATCAAAAAGCATTAATCACATAGTTATTTGAACAATCCAACTTGAACAATCCAACTTAAGCCAACTTACAGAGCTAGAACTGCAAGGGTCATAGTCCAACCTCCACTGAGGATGAACATCTTTGGGTACCACGGATCCTCTGAATGCTAGATGGTCACCTATTTGGTGGGAACAGGGCAAACCCATAGTCTTGGAGTATGACTTGGTGCACACTTTCCCATCATGATCACGTTTGAAATTCTCAAATTTTTACCTAATAAGATGAATTGCCTCTAAAGAAAATTTTTTTACCCAATGGTAACAGTTCAGGTGGAAGAACTGTCCCTAAATTAATTTAAGATTTATAAAGTGACGCATGAACCAATTTAATTTTATTCACAACTTTTCCTTCAAGGCTCTTCCAATCATCCAACAGGTTTCCCAAAGAGTTTGTAAGGAATTTTTTGAGAGTTGCATGGGCCTGTTCAACCCAACATGTTGTTTTGTTTCCAAAATCTGGGTTTATACAATTCCACGCTGTTACAAATTTCTCTTTGATAGGGAAAATCTTATTTTCCATATAATTGAGTACATCCTCATAGTCTTTCAAGAAACACTGTACAAGTCAAAAGGTCAGAACCCAAAACTAGGAAGAATAAGAAGCAGTGATTTGGACCTACTCTGAGTTCTGCATCATTGACCTCCGCCTCCTCCTTGGTATTTGAGGCTCCATACTTTGCCCATAGAGTCATAAAGCTTTTCCATCCTTCAAACTCATTAACAAAGCGCACTTTAAAGTTTGATTGTATGTTTTTAGAAAAATTCCAAGTGCAATTTTGTCTTGATGACTCAGGGAAACTAGATTCAATAGCACAAATCAGAGCTTTTTCATGGTCCGTCACAAAGACTTTTGTAAGTCTCTCAGGATTATAAGCCAACTCCTTTAATGCATTTACGGACCAACTGTAGAACTCAAAATTTTCTTTTTTTATAAAAACAAGAGCTTTTGTGAAAGTTTTCCAATTAGCTTTCATTCCTAAAACATGCAATAGTGGGGTTTTGTACTTATTTGTCTTATAAGTACAATCCAAAATAGCAATATGATGGAATTGTTTTGAAAGCTTTACTGCCTCAGGATGTGCTAAGTACAGGGCCTCCAAGTGACCCTCTCCACTGAACTTTTACTGGTGAATCCAACTTGTTTCTTCAAGCTGTTCATAGATTACCTCCATAACACTTTTACCTTTTAGTTCTGCAAGTGTTACCTTCCGCTTAGTGTTATAGATTGTTTGGTCATCAAAATAATCCTGCCCATCAATCTTGCTCAATTTTCTCTTAAGCTGTAACGTATTGAGCCCATCTTTCATGCCTTCCTTAAGTAGATCCAAGGCTTTCCCAGAGATTCTCCTCAGTTGAGGATGCACAGAGGGATTTTCAGATGGTTGATGGTTATGTTGCGTTTCTTTATAGGAGATTTTCCACAAGGGGTCTGCCTTTGTGCAACTTACATGGATTAAAAACTTGCACCCAACCTTCCTTGTGTGATTTTTTCTAGACCGCTTGGTCAGAAGTTTTCCTGAATAGGAAACATGTCTATGACAGGCTAAATCCACATATTGGTCACGCTTTGAGTTGAAAGCTGTTAGAGCGTAACCATGCTTCATAGCCCATTTTCTACAATAGTTTTGCGCCTCTTTGCTAGTAGGAAAAGCTCTCACAGGAGGTGGGTCAAGTGGATCTGTCATAGTTACATAGTTATATTGATGGCATGCACTCCATCAGTTTCAATCAAATTTAATATGGCAAAGACCAGTAACATAAAATGTTACTCACAACCAGAGGTCAAATCCCACTGTGAAAAACTTTGTTCCTCAATTGTCACCCTTGATGAGGATGCAATTGGGGCTTCAAATGTTTTATTACCCAAATCCTTTTATTCTTTTTCAAAAGCTTTGTTGATGGCACTATCAATGTAGACCTTCCATGCAGCCATTTCAGAAGAAGGAGGGCTTGCCATTTTTCCCATGCAAAAAAATGCAATGGTATACTTCATTATTCAATCCAACTTTCAATTGAACAATCAAAGTTTGCTCACTTTTGAGTTGAGAAAGAATTGTTTGCAGATTTTTATATGATTTAAATTTTCACTTTATTTTCAATTTGGTTTCACTTTAAAGTCTCTTTTGGATTGCTAAGTGTGGAACAACAGTCCCACAAAGTATTTGTTGATCCCAAATTTGGGTTGAGGGAACCCAAGTGTGGTCCAGGGGGTGCCCAAAATTCTGGCACAACTTCTGGGGGGTTGTGCACCCCCAAACACAGCGGTTTTGAGCCATTTATGGGGGTACAAGGCTCAAATTTGCCATTGTTGGGGGCTACACGGCTCCTACACGACCCACCAGGGGTTGCAAGTGTTTGAAATGGCCCTTTTTAGTCATCTATGGGCCCCCATGGCTTATTTGAGCGGTGTAGGACCCTACACAACTACCACACAGTTGGACCCATGAATTTAACCTAATCTATATAAAAATGCAATAAATATCAATTTTTTTCAAGGAATTCAATTATGACCTCAAATTTAAAAAAAAAAATTCATTACATGTAAGAAAAATTCAAAAAAAATACAAATTCATTTTTTCTATGGAAAATGGAATATTTCCTGTGAAAATAAAATACCTTCATACCAAACATAAAAAAATGCTACATATATCTCATTTATAATTGGAATTAAAAAAATGTGAAATATGAAAAAAAAATATCATCCAGTACATAAAACTTTTGAAAAAAACATTAAAAACAGATTTTATTGAAGAAAAAGAGATATTTATGATGGAATGCACATACCTTTCTGTTGAAACTTCCTCCGCATCTTCCCTCCTTGCATCAACTGGATGTCACAGATTTGATATCCTTGCTCTCTTCTGCCTTTCTTTTTTTCTCTTTGACCACCTTCTCAACCTTTATCTGTTCTCAGTCGTCCTTTTTCTCTTCTCCCACAAAATTCCTCCTTTCTCCTCTCTCACTCGCCTTCCACCTCTTCTTTCATCCTTTCTCATCTCATCCCTTCTTACCAATACATCACCCGATATCTTCAAATTCCTAATTGATCAACTCGAACTCCTCCTTCAGTTGTGACTCGACTCAATCTTATTTTGGCCCTCCTTTGAACTCATCAGCTCAATCTCTACTTGTCCTTGTCTCACGGTTATTTGGTATGAGCCCGAGTGGCTGTCTCTCTCTTTCCTTTGCTTGTGTATTTCTCCTCATGCTGCTTATCAAGTCATTGATCCGCCCTCATCTGATTCATGTAGAGGAGGTAACCTGCAACAACTTTCTCATTGGCGTCTTTACACTCATCTTTCTTATTTTTGTTTCTGGAACTTATCCTGTTTGACCTCCCTGGTCTCTTGTGGTGCAACACTCTCCTTTGATTTTTATTTTTATTTTTTTTTTTGTCTCAACTGTTTCTTTCCATTTTTTCAGTCTTGACTTTTTAGAAATATCAAGTTATCTCTAAATAACTCAACACAATTAACAGTCAAAACGCTGCTAACCTCTTCAACACTTAACCTCAAGTTCCAACACCGTCATGAGCCAAGACACTGCTCTCAATCCAAATGATCCCCTTCTTCAAACCATTCTGAAAACCGCGATAGAAGCCATTCCAACTCTAACCATGGACAACTTCTCCCTGTGGCGGAATAGAGTGGAAAACATGCTCAATATCCAAGGGACTTGTTTGCCCCTACTCTCAGAGGAAACCTGTCTTTCCTTCAAGGACAAAATCTACATTTGATCCATTCTTATTTCCAAACTGGACCCCAATGTTCACGCCAACATCATCACCTTTGAAAATGAAAAGGATGCCAAACTTATTTGGAAAGCCGTCATTAGATTCTTTGCATCCTCCGAATCCTCCAATCAAGCTTGAGTATTTGAAAATCTCCAAAACCTTCCCTTCAACATCAACGACATTCCCTCCTTCATAACCTCTGCTAAAATCTGCATTTGTCGTCCTTATGAAGTCGGAATAAATCTCCCTCAAGACATACTGGCCTATATGCTTCTTCATAAGCTGCCCCCGAGTCTCAAAGTCGTCAAGGAACAGATCACCCATTCCTCCTCCATCACCCCTGACCTTGTCCTCGATCACCTTCAAATATCCGCCAATAAATGCAGAAATAAGGAAGAAGGAAAGATCCAACTAACCGCACTTTGTACTGACTGAGAACCTCTTCCCCAATGCTTGGGTGGAAAACACAATAATCTTGCTCCTCATTCTCCTGCCAATTGCTGGGCTCTTCATCCCAAACTCAGAGAGGCTTATCTTAAGAAAAAGAACAAAGACAAATCTTCTCTCTCCGTCAGTTGTCTTCTATCTAAAAACTCTTCCTCCCTCACAAGTCACATTGTGTTTGACTCCGGATGCTCCTCCCACATGGTCTCTGATCCTGACTTATTCGTGGCTATCTCACATAAAGAAATCGGACAAGTGAAGACTTGATTGAACTTGGAATCTCTTCCCATTGAAGGAATTGGATCAATCAAAATTGAGGGAAACTGCGGTCCTGTGCTTATCAATAATGTCTTTTATGTTCCTGACCTTTCCACCAATCTTCTTTCTTTCAGATGCTTGATTCTTGAGGGATATATCATCACATTTGAAAAGAATCAATTCTCTGTCTCAAAAGACAATCAAACTGTCTTCTTGGGTTGTTACCAAAACAACATTCCTATTCTCTTGCTTAATGACAAACCCACATTTCCTTCTTGTCTATTCTCCCAATCCAAGCTGATCCACAAGGCTCTTGGTCATGCAAGCTATAGCCAAATAAGAAATAAATTGAATATTCCCATCAAATCAGATGTTGAGTGTAAGAGCTGCGCTCTTGGAAAGATTACCCAAGGATCCTTCAAGAGTGAACACACCCAAGCTGACAAACCTTTTCAAGAGCTCCACCTAGATATCATGGGCCCAATTCATCCCCCTTCCTACAATGGACATTGATACATCCTGAAAGTTGTTGACAGCTCCACCAGGTATTGTTCCGCCATTCCCGTCAAATCCAAAGATCTGGTTCCTCTTATTATTCAAAACGCCATTGAAATCAAAAAGAAACGCTTTGGGTACTACCCTTCCATCCTTCACTCTGATAGAGGCACGGAGTTTGTTAATAAAAACATGAAAGATTTCTGCGAGAAGAACTTCATCAGAGCCAGATATTCAGATCCCTACACCCCTGAGCAAAATGGACTCGCCAAAAGATTCAACAGAACTATCATGGAATGCCTTCGGACGGTCCTTATTGACTCTGGACTAAAGAACAAACTATGGGATGAAGTTCTCAAGGCCTGTGTTCTCACAATCAATCAGTTTCCCTCTCATAAAAGCAAGAAAAGCCCTTTCAAACTCTTCAAACATAGATCTATCCCACTCACATTCTTTCACCCCATAGGCTCTGAAGCAGTCATCCTGAAATCACCGCATCATCAACATTCCAAACTAGATCCAAAAGGAATCTCTGCCACTCTCATTGGATATGACGACAAACTTCTCTCCTATAAACTACTCTCCGACACCGGAAAAGTCATTTCTTCCAAACATATCAAGGTGATAGGATTTAAAAATATCACTGACAGAAATTCCGTCGCTCCACTAGACTGGGACAATTCTTTCTCTTCTCTCATTACCAACAATCACATAGATACTACAGATTCAAGTCTCCAATCCCCTCTTGAGGCACCTACAGAACATCCTCTCTCCGTCAATTCCAATGAAGATACATCTATCACTGATCAATTTGTGTCCTTCAATCTCCAAGATGGCGAATCCATTTTGGAATCCAACGATGAACCCAATCTTTCCGCTCCATCTCCAACTCCCAGATATCAACTTCAAGAACAATCCAAAAAAATCAAACCCTTGAAATACTCTTACCATACTCAAAAAGTAAATGATTATTCAGATGCCATCGACAAAGAATTCCAATCAATAGAAGGCAAAGATGTGTGGGAGGACTACCATGGCACTCCTGAAAGCTTCCTGGATACAACTCTTATTCTAAAAACTAAACCAAAAACTGCCTCCTCCGAGGAAAGGAAGAAGGCAAGACTTTGTATCCGGGGATTCCAACAAATTCCTGGCATCAACTTCTTTGATACTTTTTCCCCCACGGGGAAATTCCCTTCTCTCCTTGCTCTTCTCGCTCTCAGCATTGACAAAAAACTTCCCTTAAGACAGTTTGATGTCAAAGCTGCCTTTCTTTATGCCCCTCTGCAAGAGGAAATCTTCATCAAAACTCCCAAGTATTCCAAACGTACCTCTCCCTTTCTCAAGCTAAAAAAATCTCTTTACGGCCTCAAACAGGCCCCAGCCAACTGGTACAACACCCTAACCGAGTGGCTCAACAGTATTCATTTTTTCGTTTCTGACTCCGACCCCTGTCTCTTCATACATCAAGACAGACACACCTTCCTTTTCTTTCATGTTGATGATCTTATAGTAGCCGGAAAAATCAATGACTTTGAAAAACTGTTTCTGTCCAGGTTCCCCAAGTCTTCCACTCATGATCCCAATCTTCTCCTAGGAATGGAAGTCAAGGTCAATGACAATCATATCACTCTAAATCAAAGAAAACTGATCAAGAAAGGTTTGGAACTCCTGAACCTGAATAACTGCAGACCTGTCTCTACTCCTCTCTCCCCAAACGTACAACTCTCAGCTTCCAGCAAAGAAGAAAAAGTAGAATTTAACCGTCTCAATGTCAACTATCAAACATTCACCGGCATCCTCAACTTTCTGGCGTGCAGGACCAGACCCAAAATCTCTCCTGCTGTCTTGATTCTCTCCCAATTCAACAGCAACCCCGGCATGAATCACTGGAAGGAGGTGATTCACGTTTTCAAGTATTTAGCTGGCTCCATTGATTTTTCATTCAAGATTGCTCCACATCAAGACAATGATGTAAACATCCAATATTACAGCAACTCAACCTGGGTGGACAATCATGAATCTAGGAGATCCAGAAGTGGATATCTTTGTCTTTGGAAAAACTGTCTCTTATCCTGGTGCAGTGCGAGTCAAAAGAACATCACACTTTCCTCAATGGAAGCCAAAATGTGTGCGCTTTTGGATGCATGTCAAGAAAACCTGTGGACATACCATCTAATCAAGGAACTCTGGGACATCAATCTCGAACCAACAAATTTCAAAATTGACAATAAAGGACTTCTTGATAAAGTCAAACACTTTGGACACAATTCAAAGACCAAACATCTCAACATTAAAGCAAAAAAACTTCAAGAACTTCTCAATGAAAATATGATCTCAATCACCCTTGTCAAATCTGAAGACATGCTTGCCAATTGTCTTACCAAGGCCTGTAACCGGTCATCACTCAATCTGTTTCTTTGATCCTTTCTTCAACCTCCTCATACCAAATAATGGGGGGTGTTGAAACTTCCTCCGCGTCTTCCCTCCTCGCATCAACTGGATGTCACAGATGTGATATCCTTGCTCTCTTCCACCTTTCTTTTTTTCTCTTTGACCACCTTCTCAACCTTTATCTGTTCTCAGTCGTCCTTTTTCTCTTCTCCCACAAAATTCCTCCTTTCTCCTCTCTCACTCGCCTTCCACCTCTTCTTTCATCCTTTCTCATCTCATCCCTTCTTACCAATACATCACCCAATATCTTCAAATTCCTAATTGATCAACTCGAACTCCTCCTTCAGTCGTGACTCAACTCAATCTTATTTTGGCCCTCCTTTGAACTCATCAGCTCAATCTCTACTTGTCCTTGTCTCACGGTTATTTGGTATGAGCCCGAGTGGCTGTCTCTCTCTTTCCTATGCTTGTGTATTTCTCCTCATGCTGCTTATCAAGTCATTGATCCGCCCTCATCTGATTCATGTAGAGGAGGTAACCTGCAACAACTTTCTCATTGGCGTTGTTAAACTCATCTATCTTATTTTTGTTTCTGGAACTTATCCTGTTTGACCTCCCTGGTCTCTTGTGGTGCGACACTCTCCTTTGATTTTTATTTTTTTTTTTTTTGTCTCAACTTTTTCTTTCCATTTTTTCAGTCTTGGATTTTTAGCAATATCAAGTTATCTCTAAATAACTCAACACTTTCCACCAAACATAATAAAAAAAGAAAAATCCTAGGTAGATATATTTTATGAGAGAAGTTCAGATTTTATTAATATTGAAATATGAGCTTCATCAAGTAATAAAACAGAAGAATTAAATATCAAATGTTGGTTCCTTTGAATCAGAATTGATATCTCTGGTGGAATGAAAATACCCTGTACTAAAAAATAAAAAGACACATAAAAATTATACATATACCTATTTTATGAGGAGGATGAAAATGCATTGAAATATTCTCAAAGAAATTAATTGAATAACATATTAAGAAACATATAATCAAAGATTGATTTTTTTGAATAAAAATTGATATTGCTTGCCATTTAAATATGTTTTTACAAAAAAAATGAATGAAAGATAGAAATATTAGGGTGTATCAAACTTAAAATTCTGAAAAATTTAAATAGCTTATTTCAGGAAAAATATCAATTTTTCAAAAAATATTTCTTTATCAAAATAAACAATTAATCAATGGTTTTGACAGAAAAAATAAAATTTTGAAAAAAAATGGATTGGCCTGAAATCAGCCATTAAATTTTTTGAAAAATCTCAACTTTGATATGCCCTATTGAGGGAGATGAGTCCATACATTATCAAAAGGTAGAAAACAGACTGCATCTAGTGCATAATGATCAAACAAAGATCAATTTTGATATTTCTGCCATTATTTTTGCATTTGATGGAGTTTCTTTGGAAAAATTCATGAATATTTGCAATTCTCTCATTAAATAGGTGTATTTTTCATTTTTTCATTTTTTTTTATTTATGAAAAAAATATTTTAATTCCATAATAAAAATTCATTTATTTTCCAAGAAATCAATTGTTGATTTTAAAATGACCATAATTTTAAGGGTAACGTTAAATTCATGGCTCATTGAGCCGTGTACACATTCTGTAAACGGCTCTTTGAGTCTTGTACATGGCTCAATGGGCCGTGTGGCACCCTATAACACAACTGAAATGAGCTGTGTGGCATGCGACACGGCTCAAATGGGACGTGTGGAATGCTACACGACTCAAATGGGCTGTGTGGCACACTAAAAGTCCTATTTGAGCTGTATGGCATGCTGAACAACTAAAATCAAGTTTTGTAGCCTTCAGTAAATAATAAATAATAAATAATAAATAATAAATAATAAATAATAAATAATAAATAATAAATAATAAATAATAAATAATAAATAATAAATAATAAATAATAAATAATAAATAATAAATAATAAATAATGAATAATGAATAATAAATAATAAATAATAAATAATAAATAATAAATAATAAATAATAAATAATAAATAATAAATAATAAGTAATAAATAATAAATAATAAGTAATAAATAATAAATAATAAATAATAAATAATAAATAATAAATAATAAATAATAAATAATAAATAATAAATAATAAATAATAAATAATAAATAATAAATAATAAATAATAAATAATAAATAATAAATAATAAATAATAAATAATAAATAATAAATAATAAATAATAAATAATAAATAATAAATAATAAATAATAAATAATAAATAATAAATAATAAATAATAAATAATAAATAATAAATAATAAATAATAAATAATAAATAATAAATAATAAATAATAAATAATAAATAATAAATAATAAATAATAAATAATAAATAATAAATAATAAATAATAAATAATAAATAATAAATAATAAATAATAAATAATAAATAATAAATAATAAATAATAAATAATAAATAATAAATAATAAATAATAAATAATAAATAATAAATAATAAATAATAAATAATAAATAATAAATAATAAATAATAAATAATAAATAATAAATAATAAATAATAAATAATAAATAATAAATAATAAATAATAAATAATAAATAATAAATAATAAATAATAAATAATAAATAATAAATAATAAATAATAAATAATAAATAATAAATAATAAATAATAAATAATAAATAATAAATAATAAATAATAAATAATAAATAATAAATAATAAATAATAAATAATAAATAATAAATAATAAATAATAAATAATAAATAATAAATAATAAATAATAAATAATAAATAATAAATAATAAATAATAAATAATAAATAATAAATAATAAATAATAAATAATAAATAATAAATAATAAATAATAAATAATAAATAATAAATAATAAATAATAAATAATAAATAATAAATAATAAATAATAAATAATAAATAATAAATAATAAATAATAAATAATAAATAATAAATAATAAATAATAAATAATAAATAATAAATAATAAATAATAAATAATAAATAATAAATAATAAATAATAAATAATAAATAATAAATAATAAATAATAAATAATAAATAATAAATAATAAATAATAAATAATAAATAATAAATAATAAATAATAAATAATAAATAATAAATAATAAATAATAAATAATAAATAATAAATAATAAATAATAAATAATAAATAATAAATAATAAATAATAAATAATAAATAATAAATAATAAATAATAAATAATAAATAATAAATAATAAATAATAAATAATAAATAATAAATAATAAATAATAAATAATAAATAATAAATAATAAATAATAAATAATAAATAATAAATAATAAATAATAAATAATAAATAATAAATAATAAATAATAAATAATAAATAATAAATAATAAATAATAAATAATAAATAATAAATAATAAATAATAAATAATAAATAATAAATAATAAATAATAAATAATAAATAATAAATAATAAATAATAAATAATAAATAATAAATAATAAATAATAAATAATAAATAATAAATAATAAATAATAAATAATAAATAATAAATAATAAATAATAAATAATAAATAATAAATAATAAATAATAAATAATAAATAATAAATAATAAATAATAAATAATAAATAATAAATAATAAATAATAAATAATAAATAATAAATAATAAATAATAAATAATAAATAATAAATAATAAATAATAAATAATAAATAATAAATAATAAATAATAAATAATAAATAATAAATAATAAATAATAAATAATAAATAATAAATAATAAATAATAAATAATAAATAATAAATAATAAATAATAAATAATAAATAATAAATAATAAATAATAAATAATAAATAATAAATAATAAATAATAAATAATAAATAATAAATAATAAATAATAAATAATAAATAATAAATAATAAATAATAAATAATAAATAATAAATAATAAATAATAAATAATAAATAATAAATAATAAATAATAAATAATAAATAATAAATAATAAATAATAAATAATAAATAATAAATAATAAATAATAAATAATAAATAATAAATAATAAATAATAAATAATAAATAATAAATAATAAATAATAAATAATAAATAATAAATAATAAATAATAAATAATAAATAATAAATAATAAATAATAAATAATAAATAATAAATAATAAATAATAAATAATAAATAATAAATAATAAATAATAAATAATAAATAATAAATAATAAATAATAAATAATAAATAATAAATAATAAATAATAAATAATAAATAATAAATAATAAATAATAAATAATAAATAATAAATAATAAATAATAAATAATAAATAATAAATAATAAATAATAAATAATAAATAATAAATAATAAATAATAAATAATAAATAATAAATAATAAATAATAAATAATAAATAATAAATAATAAATAATAAATAATAAATAATAAATAATAAATAATAAATAATAAATAATAAATAATAAATAATAAATAATAAATAATAAATAATAAATAATAAATAATAAATAATAAATAATAAATAATAAATAATAAATAATAAATAATAAATAATAAATAATAAATAATAAATAATAAATAATAAATAATAAATAATAAATAATAAATAATAAATAATAAATAATAAATAATAAATAATAAATAATAAATAATAAATAATAAATAATAAATAATAAATAATAAATAATAAATAATAAATAATAAATAATAAATAATAAATAATAAATAATAAATAATAAATTATCAATAATAAATAATAAATAATAAATAATAATAAAAAATAAATTATAAATTATAAATGATTTGGAGTAGTGTATGGGCCCCCATGCTTTGAGGGGCCCTACAGGACTCCCACAGTCCGTGTGGGGCCCTACACAGCTCCCACACACCTGGAGCCGTGTACATGGCTCCCACACAACTGGAGCTGTGAATTTAACATCACCCTAATTTTTATCAATGAGTTTTTTTCTAAAATATACCAAATTATTTTCATCATGCTCATCAAAGGGGTATATGTAGAATTGATTTGGTTCATTTCAAGTTTGGTATAAGGTATTTTCATCCCAATGAAAATATAAATTCTCATTCAAAGAAATCAATTTTTGATATTGATTTTTTTGAATTTTATGGAATAATATTTAAACATAACTAAATTAAACTGATGAGATGATATATGTAGCATTTTTCTTTATTTTATGTTTGCTACAAAGTTATTCAAATTCCATCATAAATATTGATTTTTCTTCAATGTAATCTGTTTTTCATATTTTTCATAATTTTTCATGTATTGGATGGTATGTTTGCTTGCATTTTTACAAATTATTTATTGACTAGCATGAAATTTTTATATGAAGCATTATTGCATGTTTTTTTATTTGGTGAAAAGATATTCAAATAATACTGGAAATATTAATTTTTGTTAAAAAAAATAGTAATCATTATCATTTTCCTCATTTTTATTAGATTTGATGAATATTTTTTCAAATCTGATTTCAGATTACAATTCCTTGAAAGAAATTGATATTCATTGCATTTTTAAATATTGAATTTGCTCAATTTTTATCCATATTAGAACTCTCCTAAACATCCTACCCCAGACAAACCCCACAAGGAGTGCCTTAATGTAGCCCCCCCCCTGGGCCTCAATTGATCTTTAAAGGAAATTGGGAGCCCAAACCACCATCAATTGGAATGTTCACCCACTCCAGGTACTCCCTTGAAACTCATGAAGGCTTCAGGCCTTCTTGGGGTGACAAATCAGGCCAATTGGCAAGAGTACCATAAAAGAATTACTATAATCATGCTAATAACACCTTTTAAAGGCTTCATGCATTCTGAGGGTGAGAAAGCATTCTAATTTGTGTTTTTTTTTAAATAAATTACTGTAATCATTTCAATGAAACCTTTTGTTGTCATTTTACAAAAGATAAATTCTTTAATTTATTCCAATTTTGAAAATTGGTGGAATTTTAGTAATGCTTTTGGTGTGATTTTGCCACATAATATTGGTGGAAAAAACATATAAAATAACTATATACAAGGAAAAATTGCAAGAAAATAACATGAATAAAAAACATTAAGAAAATAGAAAAACCCAAAAAAATAAGAAAAAAAATCCATATATTCAAAATTTCTTTGCTTTAAATGAATGCTTCGTGGTTAACATTTCATTTAAATTTATATTATTGAATTCACCTTCACCATCCCCATGATTCCTCAAAAAATCTTGTTTATTATTTCTTCCATTTATCTGAAATTATTTTATGGCTTCCTAATCAATTTCAACTTTTCAACCCTTTTGTTGTCCTTCCTCCTTCCCAAGGTCACCCATATGATTTTTTCTGCAAGAGAAACCTTGAAACATTTGCCAGCCAATCTTCTGTTTTGACTGGCCCCAATTCAACCTCATCCAAAAACAACACCCATCCAACTTCAATTACATTTTCTTTCAGATTCCTCTGCAAAAAAAAATCAATTTTGTCTCCCTTTCATTCAATTTCTTTTCCCAATTATTCAAATTCAGCTCCCTTCTGGCTAATTCAAACTACCTTCATTCAAATGACTAAACCCTTGAATCAGTGATCTCACCAGCAGCATCTACCTTGAATAATATCTGAAGCTTCTCAATTCCAACTTAAATTCTTTATTATATCCTCATTTTTCTTGATATTCCACCTTCACATTTTCTCATTCCTGTTACTTCATAATTTTCCCTCCTTGAGTATACCTTAGAATCTCTTCTCAATGTGGGCTCTGCACTCTCAATTATTTTCCTGTTCTTTTACAATCAATTTTCCTCTTCTTTGGAATTAATATCTATTACCTTGGAAAAACCCTTTTCAACCCATTTTCAAATTCTCTCTTCAGCCTCAAATCCTCAGGTTCTATCTAAAAATTTGAATTTTCCTGAGTCAGTATCACACATTTTTTCATATGAAAATATTTCAATTTCTCAAAGTTTCTTTGAATTTGTCCCTCCAATTCAATGGAGCTCTTGTCAATATGCACTTACAACACCCTCTTTTCCTGGAAAATTGACCAAGGTTCTTGCCAAAAACTGCCAATGCATCACACTTGCAAAATTTCTAACTTCAGAACTTAAACTTTGTTTTAGGGTCCCAAAACTGATTTAATTGAAAAACCTACCAAGCCCTTCTGTCTGAATGAGCTAAATTCAAATTTTCTTACCAATCAATTCCACAGTCTTACTTTATTTTCATCTCAAGTCTTCCTGTTCTGAATCCCAATCAATTTTGCCTCAAATTAACACTTAAACCTACTCTAAACTATGACTCAAGTCCACCAGCTTCTTGTGTTTGTTTATTTTCATCTACTTTTCTCTAATTCTTCAATTCCTTTTTATTGATCCCACAATCCTTGTTCTCAGCCTTTCAGTTTGGGAATTTAATCTCCTTATAAATACATCTTCCCTTCAGGCTGTTCACTTTCAGATACTCTGCATTCTTCAAATCATAAGCTACCATAATTTTCATGTAGCCATAAAAGTTGCTATGCTTCTACTCAGGTAATTTATTCAATGATTAAAATGAATTGTAGTACCTCCTGTTTAGTATAAGTTGTCATTTCACATAATTCTTGATTCAGATGCAATAATTCCCCCCTTTTTACAAATCCCTTTCAGCTCCTAGGTACCATTAACCTTGCATTTCTTTAGCTACTAGAAGTGATAAAGGTCAGGAATAACAATATTCTTAAAAATAAAGAGTAACCAATCTCCAAAAGGGCTAGTATGATTGGTGATGGTGCAAGGCTTCTAATTGTTTGGTTGGGGTTTTTGAATATAATGAATAAATAATGGTAAAGAGGGGACAGATTTTGTACAGACTGGGGGTCTTAAACACCTCTTCTTCAGTAGATTAACTATGAAGAAGGTACCCTGGAACAGTGGATTCCTTATGACTTAACACTAAGGGGTACCACCCAATAATAAGTTAGTAATGTTGGGGTATGGGAGCACACAGGCCAAAGAAGACAAGAAATAACTCAATACTTTGAGAAGTCACTTTCTGGGTACCTGAAGTAGTTCAAAGTTGAAGAGTTTAAAATAAAAGGTGGGGTGTTTGATGTATTACTCTTCAATTCAAAAAATAATTGTGGTTATGAATTAATACTATTATAGTTTAGACTGAGTTCATAAATCACTTTCTAATCTATTTATAAGAAATTTACCACAGATGGAATGGTTCCCTGATGTTAACTGATGTATTCTTCTTGGAAAAAATCCAAAATTGTGGTGTATATATACCTTTTTGGGGTTAAGAGAGCATCCCCAGGGCACCTATAGAGGGTAGGGCTCATTTTCCAAGGCTAGAAATCCATCAAGATCTGGATTAGCGCGTTCTATTGGTTCTTTAGCCCAGCCAATCCTGGATTTTTGGGATCAGTTCCTGATTTTTTGGATCAGGATCAGTCTTCTTGTTCATTTGTTAATTTTCTGATCCTGCATGTATTTGTTTTTATACTATTTATACTTGAATAAAATGGTCAGTGGTGGTTTTTTATTAATTTTCCAGAACCTGCTGATAATCTTAGTATGTTCTAATATTTTATTTACAAATTTCTTGATGTTTTTTGTGGTCTTTAAAGAGCTGGATGTGTTGGTTTTGTGGTTCTTTTTTTTATTTGATTTTCCTTTTTAAATGCTTTATAGTTTGTTTTTCTGTATTTTTATTCAATTTATCGCATTCTTGGATCATAATTTATACATAGTTCATGTTAGTGAATTTGAAGGGATGATCCTTGTATGTTTTAGCACTTAATTGTGGTACCTATCAACTTTCTTTTTTTTTCAGATCTGAGGCATGCAGGTCTGATCTGCTGCATGCCTCAATTTGATCAGCTGCCTAGGGCACCTTGGGGTGGACTTTTTATGCAGTCCCTGGACTAATTTACATCTGAAGGGCCTTTTTGGAGAGCGCAGGCTGTGTGTGAGGATGCATGGGCTGCTTGCAGGAATTTTCACAAAACCTCTTTTTGCTCATAACTTGTGAAATATACATAATTCCTCAATTCTGATGTATTTTTGGGTGTGAAAATTACTTTGTGTATAGACCCCTTCTGAGTGCCTTGCCAGTTTCTGGTTCTCTTTTTTTAAAAAGTGCAAGAAGCATCCTGTTAAGTGCCATTTGATACATGGCCAATTGGCCTGGCGCCTTGCCAAGTTTGTTTGGGTTTCAATCAAAGCTGGTTGCACTGACCCATTTTCAACTATTTTTTTCCACTCATTTCAACTCAAAAATTCCAAAAAAAAAAAATATTTTTTTACTTTTTAATGTAAATCATTCTACCCAAACTAATGATCCAGATTAATGAAATCAATTGCAAATCAGATTCAGAGGAATATCAGAGAGGGGTTGAGGCTTGGAGTGCAACCAGCTTTGATCTGGACTAGGAAAAACTTGGTTTGGCACCAAGTTTGACCCCCCGCAAACCCTACCCAATCAAGCCCCTTGGGAGCCCAACCAAGTCCCACTTGAACTTGGTTTGGCACCAAGTTTGACCCCCCCGCAAACCCTACCCAATCAAGCCCCTTGGGAGCCCAACCAAGTCCCACTTGTTGCACACAAATTTAAACTTTTCCAGGCACCCAGAAATGATTTATAGACCATATGTGAAAATGTGTGTGAATTATTAAATTGGCCAAAAAGTGCAAGGGTGGTACCATGATTTCTAGGCCATTTCATTATATTATTTTCATTTATTTAGGAGTAAGAATTCAAAGCTGGGGTCAGTGAGTGACCCTACCTAGTTTTGAGTGGGGGATTCAAATTTACAGTAATATCTGGGTTTTTCCCAATTTTTTTTCTATTTTATATATTTTTAATTCTGTTTTTTATCTATTTATTTTTTATTTTTAGCAATTTGACAGGTTTCTCTGTGAATAGTAGCAAGATAAAAATTCCAATGGGTCATTTGTGTTGAGACTGTGAAAATGAAGATGTGTCTAGTGGGAGTCAAACCCACAAACTCAGATACACTGAGACACATACTGGAGTGCTGCCTTTACCAACTAGGCTACAGATGCTTGTGGCTGCCAGGTTTGTTTGGTATTACTGGTCTAGGTTCAACTGAACAGCCTCCGTACTGAGGTGATATATCATTTTAGCAGGTTTAACCTCAACACCCCCCCTTGCTACATGATGTAGAAATAGGTATGGCAATACCCAGGTGAAAGTGTGATCAGTGTGGGGATTGAACTCTTAATTGTAGGGTAGGCTTACAGGGGATGATTGTCTTCCAGAAAGGATTTACATCTTGTTCAATTCTCTTATGTAAGCAAGTATAGGCTCAGGTAGACTCTGGGCTCATAACCTGTTGAGACTGTGAAAATGAAGATGTGTCTGGTGGGAGTCAAACCCACAACCTCAGATTCCCTGAGACACATGCTAGAGTGCTGCCTTTACCAAATACACTAAAGACACTTGCAACTGCCAGGGTTGTTTTGTATTATTGGTCTAGGTTCAACTGCACAGCCTCCGTGCTGTGGTGATACATCATGTTAGCAGGATTAACCTCAACAATTTTTTACCTTAAATTTTCTTCTTTTCCTTATTGACCCTTCTATTAATCCTCCCTTTGTTTTAATTTAAAATATTCATGATTTTCCTTTCCATGTATTTCCCTTGGAAATCAACTATAATTTATTTTAATATTTTGATATTCTTCCCACTATAGCAAGTGCTTTTAAAAATTCCACACACCCACTGCATTCACCTGTAATAAGATTTATTTTAGCCAAATAAAAGCCTAAAGGCCTGGGCACTGCCTACACAAGCACTACCTTGCTTCCTCAAGATTCCTCAAATGGATCTCCCATTTTACCAAGTTTATTTTTATAATTTCCTATTTCTAATGTTGATCCTCAAAAACAGTGACACTTTTTCATGCCAAAAAATCTAAATTATGACAGAAAATGAATCTTTTTACTTAAATAAAAAGAATGTTTCAGCTTTTATATTATGGGGATTAATTATTGCCTTCAAAATAAACCTTTCAAGGCTAAACAATTTCATTACAAATCACAGTCTGGATTACATTAAAACAGTAAACAAACTTCAGTTACCTTGATTTGATTTCATTTTTAAAAATCTTTTTGTTGGTTGATTTTGAAACATTGAGATTGATTATTTCATTTTATGGTCATTTATTTTATACAGAGTTTTGAGTTTCATAGTATAATGGGGAAACAATTTTGGTATTGATAACCAAGAAAAAAAATTATCATTTTATTAAAATTGATGATTTTTTTTCATGGTGGATGGGTGATGCAAATTGACATTATTCTTGTATGATGATTATTTAGAGGTCTTCAACTGAAGATCCCATTAGCTCAGAAATGGTGCTGAAAAAAGCCCTCTCTTGAGCCAATAACTGCATCTTGGAAAAACTCCACCCATGATGAATCCCTTGGGGTGATCACATTCACAAAGGGATGCCAGCTTATCTTCTACCTCACAGGTGAACTTTCCCTCATATTGATCCCTCCAGCACAGCACCTCTTAAATTCCATTTACTTCCTCTCAAATATCCCTCTACTAAATTTTATTTTCCTCTAAAAATCATAAACTGAAACACACACTTATACCTCAGCTTCAGTCCTGGATTTCAGGAGGAGCTAAGGCTAGCCTCAGTGGAGGTAAAACTTTGATTCTAGACCAAACCAATCTCAAACCTTGACCATATGCCTTCTTTATTTTTTTTCTGTCTTACTTGTGTGTGCTCCATGATAACTGGTTGACCTTCACAATGTACATTCTAAGTCTGATACTATAGTCTTGCACAAACCCCTTCCTGAAAATGTTTAATTGAGATTGAATTCTTTGTGTCAGAAACAGGTAGAATGTACTCACTCATTTTATCATTTCTATTCTCTTCATCATGGCCAATAGTTTCTTATTCTCAATACTCAAGTTTTGAATCCTTAATTAATTGTATTTTTGTTAGAATATAATACTACAAGATCTTATCAATAAGGATCAAAATAAATATTCTTGTATAAACTCACATGGTAGAAAGATCCAAATCTTAATCTTTATAGATCTTGATGAAATATCAACCAATTCAATGTTTAATAAAAATGGCTGAGAATGGAGGATAAACCATCAAAATTCACATCTCAAATGACTTCAACATAAATAAATCCAACAATACCAACATTTTCAAATGCAACAGAAAAAATTGGAATTATTGGAGGAGTGCATTTGGGAAGATAATAATTTGAAAGCAACACAAGTAAATACTAAAAAATGAATTGATTAACAAGAAAACTACCTCTAGAAACTACCATTGCAAGGAATTCTTAGCCCTAAGCCTCCTCAGGACCTCCTGGAGAAAGACCAACAGTTGTGCATCAAATATAGTGTGTTGAAATTCACCAAAGAATACCAAGCCTTAGCTCTTGGGTGTGGTGAAAAATTTCTGGTTTTTATAGGAGACTAGTATATAGGGGATGCACTTATTAAGCCAATAAACTTAGCATACAAACCAAGTAGAAGCCTGCAAGAACACATATCAGCCTTCAAGGATGCATAGTTGAGCCTCTCAGAGCTGATATAAGACACAAATCCCAAAGAGCAAATAATGAACATCTTGAATGGATTACCTTCTTGCTGCTTTTTCAAAAGCCTCTTTCTTGATAAGCTGATCTCTAGAATTTTATCTACCCTCTATGAACTAAGACTGTTCACCATTTAAACCATTTCAAAAAGAGTGCTACTTGGGGACTTGTGGTGTGAATACAACCGGACAAATTAAATTTTCTATCCATTGAGAACTTGCAATAGACCCCAGAGTGGGACTAGAAACATCTGGGAAAAGCTTGCAACAAAAAAAATTGCCCTACATTGCTCAAAACACAGTCTGTTTTCCCTAAAGTAAAAAATCCTCCATCATGGTAACTGCCACTCAGATGGAACCCTTGGATTGAGCAGTGAAAAAACCAAAATTCATGCGCTCAGTAAACACCATTGAATTAAGTGACAGAGAATCTCTACTACAAATCCCTTTATACAATGAAAACCACAAAACCAAACAGACTACCAAGCCTGAAAACAGTGGAATGCTGGTTGAAGAAGAAACCCTTTATAGCACCACCAACATCAAGAAGGTATAATGCAAAATTTTATATAACTTTGCCAGCATCTAGGCCCAAATTATGAAGCCTCACCCTGCTTCACAATGCCAAACCCATAAAAAAACAGCTGAGCAAGTATGGTGGGAGAATCAACATAGGTAAATTGGAAATTGGTGGAGAAACTATGTTCTCACTGTTCTGCACCTCCAATGGTCCACAAAAATTCATATCTGCCACTCAACTCAAGTATCATGGATTTCTGTCCACAAAAATTGCAAGGTCCTGGTAAAAATTTTCAACCAAATTTTCTACATTTTTCCCCACATAGGCAATCTGTTGTGCCATATCACCACCCAATGTCTAGAGTAAACATGGCAGAGGTAACCAGTGCAAAAATAGATTGACATATCACACTTGGGCATACCTAGGACTTCTACTTAAATAAATTTTTCTCTCTAAACAACCTCTTGTCCCCAACCCCATTTTTTTCCTTGACCAGGTGGGAATTCTGCTCAAAATGCAAGAAAAAACACCAGCCTCACATCAATCCTCTACCGAAATCTCTCAAACCATTTCAGCAACTTCATCCAGGAGCACTTAAAATATGCCAACCCTGTAAACAGTTGGCTTCCTAAATTCAGGCTGTAATCATCAAGCTTTCCTGCTTCAATAAAATCTATGTTACAAAGCACCACTGCAACCTAGCAGAAAAAATTGCCATGAGATTAGGCATCAACTCAAAATGAACCTGGCTTTCCTCCACTGCAACTGGGAAGGTGAGTGTATGTCAACTAAAGTATGCTGCATCCTGTTCCAATCTTCTGTCCCAATCAATTACTGGAACAAGGCAGCCAGATACTCATCCATGTTAATCAACATATGACCGTTGGCTGCACTGAAATGGAGGTTGCTGGTTAACACACTGCTTGACGCTAACGCCACTATAGAACCTGTTTGAATTTACAGTACAGTAGGTAGACAAAAGCCTTGGGACTGATTGAAATAAATCAACCCTTGTACCTCCAACTACTTTCTTCAAGCTAAATCTGACAGTAAGCACAAAATGTGTGGTGGCTTTAATTTCTATTTTTAGATATTTAAGCATCTGCTATTTAATTAAGAAACAAGTAAAACTTACTACAAACCCTCTGAGATAACTGCATCGAGCAGGAAACGTAAACACGGTTGCAACCCTTGTGTATTGATCAGAGGGAGGCGGACTGGCATCGTCAGCTGGTAAAAATCCACCGAGTTTCATCCTTACAAACTTTTACCATGAGCTGAAGCATGAATCCTTGGCTCTTGACCATAAAAAATGAGGAGCGCAATCGAAAGCAGCTAACAAAATCTCGCGACGTGCGAATAAGGTGGATCGCTGGATGGGGTATACATGGTTGTCTATAATTGAGAGCTTTTCAACTCAAGGATGCCCGATCATCGTTAAGGTCTACTACAAAGATACAAATCTATCGCTTGACAACAACCCAGTTATTACTTGCAGTGAAAAGAAGAGACGGCGACAATGTAAAACAGCTGCAAAAAAAATCCCCCAGCCAATCTTGTACAAATACCCACTATGACAATAATGACTGACAAGAATTCTTGCTAGATCCACTCTTCTTTTCTTTCCCCACTTCCAAGCACACCTGAAGACTTAACATTACTCTCAGCAAGCCGATTTGCACTCCGAACCTTAAATCAACTCGTATTCTACTCACAAAAAAACAACCCGAATCGGGAGGGACATGAGAATGGAAAGAGAGATTGAGAGACTGAAATCCGTCGACAGGAAGACTTTCCGAAGGGAATAGCATTGGTTATTCAGGGATAAGGCGTGTATATTTTCGGGTGTTCGTTTTCCTCCTTCTTATGTTGCTCCCTTCCAAGTTGTTTTGGTAAAGAGGGTCCGTCGGTTGAATGTTTGATGAACCTTCTTCCTCTCCTGGGGACCCGCCAACCTTCAGGCCCTCTAACAGTTTTTGTTCATGGGGGAGAAGGATGTGATTCTCTTGCTCGAGCAACGTCTGAAGGAGAATAGATGCCATTCGAGCGTTTTTCTGCGCTGATTTCAGTAGATAGCGTACGAGAGCTATCACCACGATTCTGGTTTGCACGGAGTGCTTAGCGCCATGCTCGAACGTTTGGAGCAACTGGGAAATTAAGTTTTCGTCAACCCAGGAATATCGGGCGATGTTCTGAATGTGGTACATGAATTTGGGCTCTCCAAAGGTTTTTAATTGGTTGAGATCCTCTTAAGCGGGGGAAACAGAGACAGAATGGCCTTAGTACCTTCAGTTTTGACTTGGAGTGATGGTCGAACCTACTCATTGCTTCACTGAGCCCCATTTCAGGAGTCCAGAGTTCTACGTTTGCGAGTTTGAAAACAAAAGATCAGCGGACCTCCAGATCAAAGTATTGCGCAGGCATGATTAATGATCAAAACACCTTTTATCCATACTGTATTAATTCCCGAGGCTCCCAAACTGTGGATGTCTAAGTTTTGTTTGACGTGATCCGATGCGGAAATGAGATAATCTTTGAGGTCCACATGGGCAGCATGCTTCAAAGCTAGATTGCAAAGTTCGAAAGCTATCTTGGCGTGCAGTTCCCAAGCTTCGAGAATCCTTCTTTGCTTGTCGCTCTCTGTTACAAACATTTCAACCCAAGCCTTCAATTCCGGTTCGGGAATGTCCTCACACCACAAGTGCACGAAAGCTCGTTTGATCAAAATGAGTCGGCGCGACATTGTAACTCCAGACTTATTGTAGTAGGTCGAGAATCGACGCGGGTCTTAAGAGTTTAACAAGAAACATGATCCAAACCACAAACAGTCAACAATGTGAGACTAGTATCAACGCGCAGGATGGAATGCAGTATTCAAAGAGATCAAGAGATAGGCACTCTGGGGGGTTTATTCAACTCCTGTGATAGGGTGTGATGATGTAGACTCACTTATCTCTCGTCCCCCAAAAAAGCGAATGATCCCAGCCCTAATGCGCGATCGTTGGGGAAGAGTTAGCTCTATTGATGGCTCGGCGGAAATGTGATTTCCTCGAGCCTGCTGGGAGGTGTGATCTGCTCCAGGCTGAGCAGGGATGTGCTTCATTCCAAACTTCGGCACCCAGATATCAGTCCAAAAAGTCGAGTCCAAACTTGAGAGCAATCCTCGAGGGAACCCGATAATACAGCTCAGTGAAATAGACGCAATCCATGCAGAAAGATGAGCAGACCGCATGGTGAAGATCGATGAGTCAGGGTGAAGCTGTGGGTTGCAGAACCTAGGCAATGAGGGAGCCCCAAGTGGCGGCAGCAATAGTTCTTAAAGCGACCCAGAGCCGGCTGATCATCCTTATTACATGCTCGGGGTCATATCCGTCTGGCGTAAGGTCGCAGACTTGAGCCTAAAGATTTGTGGGTGACATCTTGAATACTGAGACAGACGTTCTACCAATCGTTGGGAACTGATTTCCTTCAAAACCGAAAAGTTGAAACGTGTCTTTAGCTCAGTCACCGTCTGAGGAGTGTCCTGGACAAGGATGAAAGGCGAAGGGCAGGGGGCTAGCGATGATTGAAACAATCTTACTGAATTCCTGAACCCATTCCTGAATTTCGATACCGACCCTACTCCTGGCCATGAGGGTTATTCTGGATGAGATGAGATTTGCTGATGTCTCAAGATCTCTTAAGGCTCGACACTCGCAAGCGCTTCACCGACGATAAATCAATCAGCCGGGAGCCCCACTGCCTGGCAAACTGTTGGAGGTGAAGACCCAGAAAGTCCCTGACTCCCTTGGTTGAATGACAGAGTGTCCAAACCTCGTCTAAACCATGAGTTGTTTTCCAAATTTCCATAGAAGAACCTCTTCAGTTCCTTTCATGGTGGTTCAAAATGAATCACACCCCTCACATCCTCATGAAATTCTTCACAATTTTCATTACCACCACATGAGAAGTCCAACCACATATAATCACCCTGATCTTAATCATGAAATATTTCACAAGCCCCAACTCAGAACTTGGTTGTGGATTGATCACCATCCAGACACTATTCTGTTTGCAACCATGCTCAAAATAGAAGACATAATTCTTTGATGCAGGATCACAGGTCCGCACATTCTCAGCAGTCAACCCATCATCCATCTCATCAGTTAAATGGCCAACCTGTTCCATACAATATCCAGATATAGTAACACAGGTTTTCAACTCAAAACTCATGGATGGAATATTTGGATAAAAAAATGGGAAGAACTCATTTTATAAAATTCCAGAATAGAGGCCTGCCTCATGCTCACATGGTAAGTCTTCATGATGATTCCTAACCAAAAACATCCAAAGAAATTGACATGATTTTTTGTATAGAGATACCTGATCAACTCATGCACACAGAGCCAAACCTTTTTCAAGCATTTGAAAGACACATGATACATGGGCCATTTAATATTATAAACATGGAAGCACCTTGGATGGATATTGGAGGATGCAAGAATAAATACCTCAAAGCCTTTTGGCCTCAAACAATTTTCAATAAAAACATATATGCCAAATGTAGAAGACACCAGAATGGTCCTAACATTTCACTGAGAAGGAATCATACAAACTTTTTCATTGATGATTCCTGTGGGGTTCCTTACAATCCTTATATTTTTTTCAAAGTACCAATGCCAAATAAATGTGGAGATATGTGCAGGTATCCCAGCTGTTAAATACCTCTACAAAAATACTTATAGGGGCTATGATCTTTTTAAAGTTGGTTTAGGTGCAGATTTGGATTAAATAGTATATTTTAGAGATTTAAGATGGGTAGCTCCTCCAGAGCCATGCTGGAGATGTTTTCCATTCAAATTGTTTTCTATTTCCCCTTCAGTTTTAAGTCTGGATATTAATCTTCTGGCCAAAAACAGGTTTTTTTGAACCAGATGAATCCCTGGATGAAGTTCTTCAAAGATAAAAAAATTGATAAATATTCTTAGGCAATATCTAAAAATAAATGCAATTGATATTCTTGCAAGTAAAAGGAAATATTCATACTTTCCATTGAACCAGAAAGGAGTGCACACACTTTCATATTTTTTATTGAATTGGGAGAATTCATACTGTTTATGCTGAAGATTCAGAAAGGTGGCTTCTTAAATTTTTTTATATAAATCTATTGGTACTACTTAATTTAATAGCCTAAAGCATATCAATGGAATTTCTTATTCAAATTTCAGAAATTAATCTTTTTCCAAGTTGTTACTGAAGGAAAATCATCATTTAGGAAGTAAAATGCAAGAAGCTGATGAGGAGATTCATCCTTTTTGAACTAAGAAAGTTGTTTGGAAGGCTATTGGCACTTTAACAGCCAGAAATTCAACTTTTAACATGGAATTCTTGCTTCAATTTCATGGCGGAAGCTTTAATTCATTCTGGTATCACAAATAATAGGGTCCTGAAAAATGAAATAATTGCATCAATCAACACAATTATCTTTCAAAACCATGGAACAACCATTTGAAAAGCTTTTCCAAATTTCCCAAAATTTGATCAAAAATTAGAGTTTAAAAAATAAACAGGAAATAGATTTGTGAAGAAGAAAAAAATGCTTCTATAAATGAATCAGATTTGAAAAACACTTGTCTTCTTAAAGTGGACAGAAGCATATATTTGACCTCATATTCAATGCATGTGATTATTCTAAGCCCTATTACCTATTTATTGATAATCCTGGTGGGTGAGATCAAGCAGATATGACTCATAGGCATGCTCTTCAGGTTTTTCAATGGACTACTTCAAAATCTAACGTTTTTTAAGTTACCTTTTTGAGGAATTTTAGGAGTTCTTGGCGGTGATTTTAGGAAAATTTTAACTATTTTTCAAAGGGGTACACATCCTCAAATAGTTTATGGGAGGTGGGTAATTCTGCATGCTGGAGTTAACTTCAAGTTTCCCCCCTCAATTGAAATATCTGTGTTGCAGGTGACCCTGATTATCAATTGTTGTTACTTGATGTTGGGGCTGATCTTAATTTTATGCAAGATTAAAATAGAAT
Source organism: Puccinia polysora (assembly GCA_025617555.3). Taxonomy (NCBI): domain Eukaryota; kingdom Fungi; phylum Basidiomycota; class Pucciniomycetes; order Pucciniales; family Pucciniaceae; genus Puccinia; species Puccinia polysora. The sequence goes on from CM062628.1 coordinate 35,954,071, forward strand.
CATACTGCTTCAACAAATGGTTGTTCATGAAATCAATCAAGATCATTCTTCAGAAAGATTAGTCAAGATTTTCATCCCAAACTCAAAAAACCACTATCTTAGTACCAGCTACCTAATTTGTTGTGTTATTCTAGGAGGCAAGAATACCTAAGCATACAAGATAAATTTATTACTGCAGAATTCACTGCCTGGGAACAAGACAGAGCTTGCTACTATGTACAGTGAAACCTTTAAAAGTACCAAGAATAATAAAATAAAGAAGAAAAAACAACAAAACAGAATAAATAATAATAAAATAACCACCAAAAAATTGTTTTTAATTTGGACACCCCACCCAAAAAAAAATATTTTTAATTGGACACCCCACCCAAAGCCAGGTAGAGTGGTCCAATGAACACACCTTTTAATTCCTACTCCTTATTACATTAAAATAATAAATTGAAATGACCCAGAAAGTGTGGCACCACCCTGGCACTTTTTGGCCATTTTAATATTTCAGATGAAAAATCACATATATGTTAAGTGTAATGTTAAATTCACAGCCCATTGAGTTGTGATTCAAGCCGTGACCATTTCCCCATGGCTCAAAGAACTGTGCGGCCCACACACCACGGTCTGGGCTTGTGTGGAATCCCACAGGCCACCACACTGTGGTGAGTCAAAAAAAAAAAAAAAAGACTGGTACTATCCAATGGACTAGCCCTAAAGTAAAAAGACCCCAAAAAAACACACTAATTGTACTAGCCCTAAACTAAAAACATCAAAAAAATCACAAGTAACTGGACTAGCCCTAAATTAAAGACACCAAAAAAAAGACAAGTAACTGGACTAGCCCTAAATTAAAAACAGCAAAAAAAAAAAGTGCAACTTGTGTTAAGCTGATCCCATCATAAGGAGTAAAATACTCCTTATGATGGAATCAGCCCAACACAATTTGAACTGACTTACCATTAAACTCTCATTCAAAAAACTCAATATAATGATGTTAACTCAAAACACTCAACATAATGATGTTCAAAATGTGATAAGCCTTTATATTAATAGAACTTGTCAGCTGCATTAGAATTACAATTTATATGAAACCCAATGATGAAATGAAGTCAAATTCTATAATCTTTATAATCTAGAATACATTTTCAGTTGATCTTTGAGATGATCAACCCAACCAGAGGCTTTTTCAGAAATCAAGGAATGTGGTTTTGCTACAATGGGAAGGATTGGAATGATTTCTCCCTCAAGTACCAATAGAACCCAGTGGTTATTGTTTACAAAGGAAATATAAATAGGGTCTGATTGATCTGTAACACCATTTTTCATTGGAGTATAAGAACAAAATAACTCCAATGAAATGAAACATATAGGTCTGGCCTATGTGTCTGCTAATATTTGCCCCATATCTAGTTTAGCCAACCATTTTGAAGATGGAATATTTTGATTGATGTCTTCAACATCAAGATTTTGTTTAATCTTTTCTACCTCTTTTTCACCACCAAGCATCTTAATGTAGCATGCTTTATGTTTCTCTAATGATTTGATCATTTCCTTTCTCACTTTAAACCATCCATGTTCATCATAACCAAGAGATTTATCAATGACTCTAAATCCACAATTCCCATCTCCAATTGGATCCCGAACCTCACCCAAAAAGTTATGGAGTTTCTTGGGTATTTGATTGAAGTATTTCACGTTTGATTCTACACAAAAACTAACTTAGTGTTCATTTCTTTAATCTTGTCAATGAAATGAATACTCGCCAAAGATCAGCTTCTGGTTGAGCTTTGCTGCACCTTTTCTTCCTCTGAAGAGGATTCCAATTCTAAATTAAGTGATCCCAATTCACTTTCAGTCTCTTCCTCTGAACTATGAATTTCAGATTCTGATCCTCTTGACTTTGACTAACAATTCATCATTAGTCAGTTAGTTCATTAAACCCAAAAAATGAACATTTTCCAAAAGAAAAGACTTACAATCTTTCTTCTTTTCTTATTTGGCATCCTTTCAGTCCTATTTTCCCGCTCAAGTTTTTTTTCAACATGCTCAAACCAAGATGTTTCTCTCCAGGAACCTGTCAATTTTGGCAGGCCCCTACTTGATTGTAAGACTTTAGGTTCAAGTCTTGGCTTTGATTGATATTTTGTGATCTTTCAAATGATATACTTCAATAGGCTGCCTTGCTCATGATCTGCAGATCCCAAGATCATTGCATTCACTTTTTCACATAACTGAGGAATGCTCAGCATTTTTTACACCTTGCACTTAAAAAATTGAAAAGGATCAACCATTAGTGAATTAGGAATAATTGATCAATAAGCATCAATCAAATAGTGATTTGAACAATCCAACTTAAGCCAACTTCCAGAACTAGAACTGCAAGGGTCATAGTCCAACCTCCACTGAGGATGAACATCTTTGGGTACCACAGATCCTTTGAATGCTAGACATTTACCTAGGCATGATAAATAGACTTTCAAAAATTATTAAACCAGTCAACATATGGTTTGAATTCAAAGTTCCCGGGAATTTAAAAAAGTGGGAAGTTTCATTTGAGCCCCTGAATCTTTTCCAAAAAATCCCATCCCAGATATCTTTCATTATCTCAGAGGGTTTGTTGAGGAAATTTCTGAGAATTTCTTCCTCAATACCTGAATGGTTCAAAAATCTTGTTAAAATACGTAGGCACTTACGTGTGTGCCACCTATAGGTGTAATCCAAATGGGATTCACATACAGGCCTCTATGGCTCATTGGACAACCACACGTACCACATGGGCCTGTGTGGATGTGACAGATTTGGCAAAACTGGCCTCAAAACATGTGAAATAGGTCACTTTGTACGTGGTCCATCACAGGCCTGTTGGGATCAATGAGCCATCCCAGCCAAATGGGGTTTTATGGAAATTATTGGGCCCTAGGTTTATTTTGGACATACTTGGCCAGCAGGGCTGGCCGTCCAAAGTTGTCATTTTTTGTTTTTGGGCTGGGACAGCCCATTTGGGCGGTTTCCCATGTTCTGGCCCACTTTGGGCTGCTGTTCCTCAATTTTGGCCCATTTCTGAGCCCAAAGACCCGCACAGGGTTGTTGTAGGGGGCAGAGGGACTCATTTGGAGTCCCTCCAACCCGGTCAGTTGTTGCTGACATGCCCTAGGGCCTGCTGAAACCAGCCCAGGAGGGTGGGGGGGACCTGACCACCCTTCCACCAACAAAAAAGGGGCCATCTCCCCCCCCCTTTACCAATGGGGAGGAGCAAAAAACCTGAGGGGGACTTGACCACCTCCCCAGTTTAACTCTGTGTTGCTGATGATGAGGGGGGGATCTGACCACCCCCCAATCAATTTTAGTTGCTTTTGCCACTTAAAGCAACTCAACCAACTGGGTTGTGGCCGCAATGGGGGTACCAGACCACCATGGGGGGGATTTCATCACCTCCCCCACAAATGTGAGATTAGAGGGGGGGAACGCATGTCCGTCAGACGGCTATCCCCCTGGTGTGTGAGTAAAACCAAGCCACCCTCCCTGGAGGGGTGGATAGTCCAATTGGTGAGTGTGACACACCCACCGGCTCAGGAGGGCTGGTGGGATAAGCTTGGGTTCATGGAGACCACCCCAGCCAAAACTAACTAATGAATGGTAGTTAGTAGGGAATAAAAGGGCCAAGCCACACTTGTTGGACCGTATGGGTCTAACCAGGGGTGTTTCCACCAGCCACAGGGGCTTATTGGGGTCAACTGGTCCCCTGCATTGGTATGTAACCATTCAAGGCTGGTTATAGAGCCATTAGAGCCCTTTTAGGGCGGAAATTTTGCCTTTTCTCTTATTTTAACATGATTTCACATGAGTGCCAATCTTTTTCAATTCAGGATCTCTTCTCACTGCTTTTTTCCCTTTGATCCATTTGAATTCATCCAATAAATTATCCAGCATATTTCCCTATTGTGAGACCTCATTATCATTTATAGACATAAGGTGTCCAGCATTTCTTTTGATTTAATTACTGCTCCTCCTGCCACTATGCTAATTTCTGGCCATAATTTCAGCAAATTATCAGTACCAGGCTTTATTGGATCCACTTTTGGGATCTGTGTATGTCTTTTTTCATTCTGGCTTCTTTTTAGTAACTTGAATTTTTGGAGATGATGTCTTTCATTCAAGAATCCAGCTATTCCAAAATTATTCTGAATAAGTCAGATGTTTAATTTTTGGGAGATTATGATGTATATCAAGTTTGATAAAAATTTTTGTGGTCAGTGTATGAGGAATTCTGAAGATTCAGATTTGTTCTGGGGTAAAGAAAAATTCTTACCATCTTATTTTTGAGGCACTTATATTAGAATCATGTAGCATAGTTTTCATAGATTGGAGTATAAGAACAACATAACTCCAATGAAATGAAACATATAGGTCTGGCCTATGTGTCTGCTAATATTTGCCCCATATCTAGTTTAGCCAACCATTTTGAAGATGGAATATTTTGATTGATGTCTTCAACATCAAGATTTTGTTTAATCTTTTCTACCTCTTTTTCACCACCAAGCATCTTAATGTAGCATGCTTTATGTTTCTCTAATGATTCAATCATTTCCTTTCTCACTTTAAACCATCCATGTTAATCATAACCAAGAGATTTATCAATGACTCTAAATCCACAATTCCCATCTCCAATTGGATCCCAAACCTCACCCAAAAAGTTATGGAGTTTCTTGGGTATTTGATTGAGGTATTTCATGTTTGGTTCCTATCACAAAAACTAACTTAGTGTTCATTTCTTTAATCTTTTCAATGAAATGAATACTCACCAAAGATCAGCTTCTGGTTGAGCTTTGCTGCACCTTTTCTTCCTCTGAAGAGGATTCCAATTCTAAATTAAGTGATCCCAATTCACTTTCAGTCTCTTCCTCTGAACTATGAATTTCAGATTCTGATCCTCTTGACTTTGACTAACAATTCATTATTAGTCAGTTAGTTCATTAAACCCAAAAAATGAACATTTTCCAAAAGAAAAGACTTACAATCTTTCTTCTTTTCTTATTTGGCATCCTTTCAGTCCTATTTTCCCACTCAAGTTTTTTTTCAACATGCTCAAACCAAGATTTTTCTCTCCAGGAACCTGTCAATTTTGGCAGGCCCCTACTTGATTGCAAGACTTTAGTTTCAAGTCTTGGCTTTGATCAATATTTTGTGATATCTAAAATGATATACTTCAATAGGCTGCCTTGCTCATGATCCGCAGATCCCAAGATCATTGCACTCACTTTTTCACATAACTGAGGAATGCTCAGCATTTTGTACACCTTGCACTTAAAAAATTGAAAAGGATCAACCATTAGTGAATTAGGAATAATTAATCAAAAAGCATTAATCACATGATGATTTGAACAATCCAACTTAAGCCAACTTACAGAACTAGAAATGCAAGGGTCATAGTCCAACCTTCACTGAGGATGAACATCTTTGGTTACCATGGATCCTCTGAATGCTAGACAGTCACCTATTTGGTGGGAACAGGGCAAACCCATAGTCTTGGAGTATTACTTGGTGCACACTTTGCCATCATGATCCAGTTTGAAGTTCTTGAATTGTTCCCTAATAAGCTGAATTGCCTCTAAAGACAATTTTTATCCCAATGGTAACAGTTGAGGTGGTAGAACTGTCCCTAACTTAATTTGAGAGTTTTTTAGTGATGCATGAACCAATTTAATTTGATTCAAAACTGTTTTGTTAAGGTTTTTCCAAACATCCAACATGTTTCCCAAAGATTTTTCAAGGAATTGTTTGAGAGTGGCATGGGACCCTTCAACCCAAGAAGTTGTTTTGTTTCCAAAATCTGGGTTTTTTACAAGTCAATTCTGTTACAAACGTCTCTTTGATAGGCAAAATGTTATTTTCCATATACTCAAGCACATCCTCATGGTCTTTAAAGAACCACTATACAAGTCAAAAGGTCAGAACCCAAAACTAGGAAGAATAAGAAGCAGTGATTTGGACCTACTCTGATTTCCGCATCATTGACCTCTGCCTCTTCCTTAGTCTTTGAGGCCCCATACTTTGCCCACAGATTCATAAAGCTTTTCCATCCTTCAAAGTCATTAACAAAGCGCACTTTACAGTTTGCTTGTATGTTTTTAGACAAGTGCCAAGTGCAACATTGTCTTGATGACTCTGGGAAACTAGATTCAATAGCACAAATCAGAGCTTTTTCAAGGTCAGTCACAAGGACTTTTGGAAGTCTCTCAGGATCATAAGCCAACTCCTTCAATGAATTTACAGACAAACTGTAGAACTCAAACGTTTTTTTTTTGTTATGGAAACAAGAGCTTTTGTGAAAGTTTTCCAGTTGGCTGTCATTCCTACAACATGCAATAGTGGGATTTTGTACTTATTTGTCTTATAAGTACAATCCAACATAGCAATATGATGGAATTGTTTTGAAAGCTTTAATGAATCTGGCTGGGCCAAGAATAGGGCCTCCAAGTGACCCTCTCCACTGAATCTTGACCAATGAATCCAACTTTATTCTTCAAGCTGTTTGTAGAGTATGTCCATAACACTTTTAACCTTTAGTTCTTCAAGCGCTACCTTTTGCTTAGTGTTATAGATTGTTCAGTCATCAACATAATTGCTGCCATCAATCTTGCTCAATTTTCTCTCAAGTTGCAACGTATTGAGCCCATCATTCATGCCTTCTATCAGATTGTCTAAGGCTACCCCAGTGATTCTCCTCAGTTGAGGATGCACAAAGGGATGTTCTGATGGTTGATGGTTATGTTGAGTTTCTTTGTAGGAGAGTTGCCACAAGGGGTCTGCCTTTGTGCAACTTGCATGGATTAAAAGCTTGCACCCAACCTTCCTTGTGTGAGTTTTCTGAGACCGTTTGGGAAGGAGTTGGCCCAAGTAGGAACCATGTCAATCACAGGCCAAATCCACATATTTATCTTTCCTTGAGTTAAAAACCATCAGAGCATAACCCTGCTTCATAGCCCATGTTTCACAATATTTTTGCGCCTCCTCCCTAGTAGGAAAGGCTCTCATGGGTGGTGGTTCAAGTGGATCTAGTAAAAAGTCATTGGTTAAGTCATAGTTTTAGTTACATGCACCCCATTAGTTTCAATCAAATTAGATCCAGAAAAGACCCCAGTAACATAAAATGTTACTCATGACCAGAGGTCAAATCCAACTGTGAAACATTTTTTTCCTCAATTGTCACCTTAGATGAGCATGCAATTGGGGCTTCCAATGTTTCATTACCCAAATCCTTTTTTTCCAAAGCTCTGTTAATCACACTATTGATGTAGTCCTTCAACCAGCCATGTCACAAGGAGGGCTTGCCACTATTCCCAAAATGCAAAAAAAAATTGCAATGCTACTCCAGTATTCAATCCAATTTTCAAAAAAAAAACTGAAAAGTTTGCTCACTTTTTGATTTAAGAAGGATGTGTCAAATTTCACCTTAATATATAGGATACTTCAATTGATTTCACTTTGATTTCACTTTGATTTCAATTTAATTTTGCTTTGGTATTGTTAGGTGTGGTCCAACTGTCCCATATAGTATACTTTGATCCCAAATTTGGGTTCAGGGAACCCAAGTGTGGTCCAAGGGGTGCCCAAAATTCTGGCACAACTTTGGTGGGGTTGCACACCCCCAAAAATGGCAGATTTGAGCCATGTATGGGGGTACATGGCTCAAAATTACCGTTTCTGGGGGGTACATGGCTCCTATATGACCCCCTGGGGGTTGAGCCTGTTTGGAATGGCCCTTTGTAGTTATCTATGGGCCCCATGGCTCAAATGGGCCGTGTAGGGCCCTACACAACTACCACTTGGTTGGAGCTGTGAATTTAACATTACCCATGAATATAACATGTTTTTTTTTTTTTTGAAGTGAAAAAAACCAAAAGGGTTGAGAGTTGAGGGAAATCATGAATTCATCAAGTTTGAATGGATTCCTGAACTGATCAAGTTGATTTTTCTGTGGAGCTTAGGTTGATAGATTGGTAGAGAGGGATTTGTGGTCTATCAACCACATCTGGGCACCTGTCTAAGTTTGACTTGGCATGTGCCCAGCAGGACTTGGATAGGTGCCCAGAGGGCTTGATTGGGTTGGCCAGAGGTGGGTTGGGCTTGCGGGGGTAAGAAATTGCCACCCAACCCAGTTTTTCTTGGCCCAGATCAAAGCTGGTTGCACCAAAATGACCACCCTCCCTCCCCACAACTTTCAACTGTTGTTATGTATATGTATATATATATGTTGGAATCCAAAATGTAGTTGTGCACTATGGGATTTGAACCCATGAGCTCAACATTCATGAGTGATGCTTTAACCACTAAGCTAAGTTGGCCATTGCTGGATGGGCCATTGTGCCTGTCCACTCAACTAGGGTTTGCTTGGATTTAGCTGCAAAGACCTGATGTGTTGTTTGACAATGCTGTTCAGGCTTTCAGTACCAAGACTTAGAATCCTTGGGTGGCAGTCTGCATAAGAGCAGATTTGACTCCAACAATATATATATATATATATATATATGTTTTCTTGTATTTGGTAGGTCAAAGTGCCAAGCTTTGATTGATGCCCAAACCAATTTGGCAAGGCACCAGGCCAATTTGGCCGTGCACCACTGGCACTTGACAGGGTGCCAAGCTGGCTTTTTTGGGTACCATGTGTGCCTCACAAAAAAGACCCAGGACTTGGCCAGGCACCCAGATGGGCTTTATACACCATATGTATGGGGTGGTCTGGATGGGATGACTTGATGATGATGGTGAGAATTGATGGAATTATGGATGGTTTGCCAAGGTTTTTTTTTTTTTTTTTTTTTTTGGTGTTATCGAGCTGATGCCTCATAAGTTTTGAGAGACTTTGTAGCTAGCGATTTGTAAATTGGAGCCTGGTTTGTATCTATGTACCGATGGTCATCAGGAATCCAACGAGCCGGTCGAGGCTCGTTAAACTTGACTTTCGAGCGGGTGTTTTTTAGGTAGTCCGACTGATCTTAATTCGATGCTCTGGAAGGGTGTAATTTATCTAGATGGATATATGCATCGGGGCCGTTCGATGGTTTGAGCGGATGTATGCACATATGCATAGGTGCATATAAGATGGTTGAGGTCGTTGGCGTGGGTGTGGGTGTGGGTGTGGGTGTGGGTGTGGGTGTGGGTGTGGGTGTGGGTGTGGGTGTGGGTGTGGGTGTGGATGGTGGTGAGTTTGGTTGGTTGGAATTGGATTTGAATGGGATGGGTGAGGGTGGTGTGGGTGTGGATACTGAATCGAATCGATGGAGAAGGGGACGTCCGACTGGGAAAGAGTGGAGAAAGTTATTAGCAGTAGAACAAGCCTAGTAAAGGGAGAGAGGAAGGAAAGACTCAGAGGAGGAGAAGAGAGAAGAGAGGAGACTGACTGACTGACTGAAAACTACTAAGAACAACCCAACCCAGCTCAAGCCTCAGACTGCAGACTGCTTGACTGCAGACTGCTTGACTGCAGACTGCTGACTGCTCAAACCCACAACCCACAACCCACAACCTCACTCACTCTTCTTGATCCTCAACAAAGAAATCCTTCTCACCAACACATCTCCTCCCTCTCAGCTAGCCAAGCCAAGCCAAGCCCATCACCATGTTCCTCCTCAGTTCTTCCTCCAGATCACTCTACACTCCAAGAAGACTATCTCATCAACTACTCTCCACCTCCTCCTACACCCTCCATCAACGATCCCATCCTCACTTCCTATCAACAACACCTCTCACCCCATCCTCAGCCAACCCTAGATCCTTCTCGTCATCCTATCCGATCTCAAACCAACCGTTCGTCATTCCAATCCATCCATCCTCATCAACTTTTCTCTTCATTCACCATCTCTCTCTCTCATCGGCCTTTCAATCACTTACCTTCGCTCCCCCCATCGATCCCTTTCCCCTCTAGTCGTCCCAATCCCGCCCCTGCCTTCCAACACAAATCTCTCCCACCCTCCCCCACTCCCAGCCCTCAACCCCTCGACCCTCAGACTTCGATCATCAATGGCGAGCTCATGGACCATAGTTTTATCGGCATGAGTGGTGGTCAGGTTAGTCGATTCAAACCCGGCTCTCCCCTCTCAACCCTTGCTCGTGATCGCCTAACTCATCATCATCCTCGGTTCCCTCCCATCGACTCAGATCTTCCATGAGATGATGCTCAGGCACAATGTCAAGCACGTCTTCGGTTACCCTGGTGGGGCCATCTTACCCGTCTTCGATGCCATCTACAACTCCAAGCACTTCGATTTCATCCTACCCCGTCATGAACAGGGCGCCGGTCATATGGCCGAAGGTTACGCTCGAGTATCCGGTAAACCGGGTATCGTCCTCGTCACCTCCGGTCCCGGTGCTACCAATACCATCACCCCCCTCCAAGATGCTTATAGTGATGGAACTCCCTTGATCGTCTTCACCGGTCAAGTCGCTACCAGTGCCATCGGTAGTGACGCCTTTCAGGAGGCTGATGTCATCGGAATCAGTCGTAGCTGTACAAAGTGGAACGTCATGGTCAAGGATGTCTCCGATCTACCCCGTCGGATCAATGAAGCCTTCAAGATCGCCACCTCCGGCCGTCCCGGTCCCGTCCTCGTCGATCTACCCAAGGATATGACCGCCGGCATCCTTCGAACACCCATCCCTATCAAGTACACTCAACCCGAACTTATCGATCGAGTCCTACCCTCGAACCCTCTCCGAATTCGTCCTAGACCGATCGATCCTTCCTCTAATATCCCCACCCAGCGCTCGGATCCACCCCCTCAAGATATTCTCGATCTACGTCAAGCGGCTCGAATGATCCTCAACGCCAAACGACCCGTCATCTACGCCGGTCAGGGCATCCTATCCTCCGCTCAGGGTCCCCAACTTCTCAAGCGTCTAGCAGACGAATGGAACATACCCGTCACTACCACCCTGATGGGCATGGGCGCATTTGATGAAGAGGACCCCAAGAGCTTACATATGCTAGGCATGCACGGCTCGGCCTATGCCAACCTGGCCATGCAAGACGCCGATGTATTGATCGCCCTCGGTGCTAGGTTCGATGACCGGGTGACCGGAAAAGTCAACAGTTTCGTCTGCGTTCTCCCTATCTTGAAGCATGTCCCGTTGGGCAGTCTCTAGATGCTAACATCCTGTGATGATCTATCTCCGCTTCAAATCGACCAGCATTCGCGCCGCATGCCTTTGCAGCCGCTCAACAAGGAACCGGTGGAATCATTCATTTCGAGATCCAACCCAAGAATATCAACAAAGTGGTCGAGGCCACTTGCTCTGTAGAGGGGGACGTGGTCAAGAATCTCTCCCATCTCTTGAACATCTTACCTAAACGCAGCGAACCACCAGAGAGGAAGGTGTGGATCTCAACCATCCAAGCTTGGAAAGACAAATACCCATTCGTTTACGAACCCTCTCGAGAGGGTGAACCGATGAAACCGCAAGAAATCATCGAAGCCCTCGATCGATGGTCCAAGGCAGCCCCCGGTAGGAAGGATAATTTGATCATCTCCACCGGTGTCGGTCAGCATCAAATGTGGGCCGCCCAACATTACCGATGGACCAGCCCTCGTTCGATCATCACCTCCGGTGGGCTCGGCACCATGGGCTACGGTCTCCCTGCGGCTATTGGTGCTAAGGTTGCCAGTCCCGATAAGATCGTCGTTGACATCGACGGTGATGCTTCTTTCTCCATGACTGCCATGGAACTCGCTACCGCTCATGAATTCAACATCGGTGTCAAGGTCATCGTGTTGGATAATGCCTTTCAGGGTAAGACCCGCCGCCACGCCTACCTCAATATTCCTCCGGGATTTGTTCTTCAGCTTTCGATGGATTGTTTCCTCCGTTCGATTGACTTTTCCGTTTTCAATGATTTTCTTCGACGACCCTAACCGTACAGGTATGGTACTACAGTGGCAGGATTTATTCTATGAATCAAGGTTGGTGTGATCCTCTTATGACTCATCCTGCTCCCGAAAAAAGGAAAAAAAAAATCCTGGCACTATTCAACGATCAAAGCATTAACAAGAACCTTGCTTCTGATTTGTTTCGGAATAATCTCGTTGGAAAAAAAAAAGATACTCGGGAACTCGAATGACGAACCCTGATTTCGCACAACTGGCGAAAGCCATGAGATGTGAATCGATATACTGTGATCGAAAGGATGAACTAGATTCCAAGATGGATGAGTTTATGAAGTTTGATAACTCTCGACCGATCTTACTTCATGTCAAGGTCACCGATCGGTTCGTCCTTTCTCTCGTGATCACTCGACAACCGACTTGATGACTTTGGTGTTGACTTTCAACATGGGTTGGCTTTCTATCAAATTTATTCACGATGTGTATATTTAGGGAACATTGTTTTCCCATGGTACCAGCCGGAAAAGCCCTTCACGAACGTAAGTTTTCTTTTGGTGATTTTAGCTTTCAAGTCCATTCTACCTTCCCCAAGGAGACCCTTCCGCTGAATCCTAAGTCACTTGATTCATGATTCTCTAACTGATCTTGATCATTTGCCCCCTGACTCGACTGGTCCAACAGAAATTTTACATCCGATCCTAAGGAAACCACCACCATCATCGTCGTAGCATTCAGACCATCCGCTCATATCACCGCGCTCATCAGCGGTGTATAAGCCAGGACGGTGATGCCTGAACTTGGTCTTCCTGCTTCACTTTCTAACAACATAAAAAAAAAAAAAACATGGTCGACACTATCTAGCTTAGCTCAGCAAAAAAAAAAAGGCATCCAACCCTTGTATCCTCCATCACTCAACAAATGCTTGGTTCGTTTTTTCGTGGGAGAGCCTTGAACGAGCAGGACGCCAAACTAACGTACAGTTGTTTCAAGTTTCTTTTGTTCTTCTTTCATCTCTCTGTCTTGAGTCATGATGATCGACTGGCTCTTCGAGCCTTGTAACACCATCCTTAATGTTTTTTCGGCTACTGCCTCTCTCTTTCTCTCTCTCTCTCTTCCTCTCTACGAGTATATGGTGACGACGATGATGATGGATCTTGTTATGTTGGTTGATAATTTTTTTTTGGGGTGGGGAAATCGGGATGATGTGGATTCTGGAGAGAAATGAACGTGATTAGGGAAGACGGGGGGGGGGACAACCGTTCCCCGTAAGAGGTCGCAAGTTCATCCCGAGTCGGGAGGACTGTGGTCGAAGCCAAGATGAGGACGAAGGCGGGAGGTGCCTCGGGGTTAGAGATATGTAGGTAAGTAGATCGAACGATCATCGATCGTCGTCGAGCCGTCTGATCGCTAGATCCATGCGCAGGGACTGGCGAGCCCGACGAGCCGTGTGTGAAGGCGCTTGGGACCGCGCCCGACGTATGCGTGTAGGCGGCCTGGAGATCTAAGCACAGCCAGCACGCATGCCCCTTGACTACCGCCTACGCGTTCCCCCTCCTAGCAGGCTATACTTGTACTGGTCGCTAGACCCGCCGGAGCCAGAGCCAGAGTCAAGCTGACCGGTGTCAAGCCTACCTCTTGGGCCGCCACGCCGGCCGTCAGGGTCTCAGGACCGAGGCGACACGTCCCCACTCGCTTGGGCCCACCGGACCCGGAAGCGAGCCGGGCCGAGCCGATGATCGGACGAGCTGGTAGGAGGCGCTCGTCTTGCTTGGGTCGGCCAGGTCTCTTAATCCTTCGCCCTGCGCTCTAGCGAAGCCTCCTGCCGCGCCCTCTGCTTCCGCCCTCGTCAGCCTATCCTGTGAGGGGGAGAGAGACGCATCGAGGGTCTCGGGAGAGGTCGAATCGATGGTATACTTATCGTCATCGTGATCGTTGCTCGTATTCCTTCGCTCCGAATACAGACGCGACCAGGGACTGACGGGTGAGAGCCGGTTGGAGTCGATCTGGCTCCGATCCCTCGGCGACCCCCTCGTCTCAGGTCTCTCTCGCTCGTCTCTACCCTGCCGGCTCCGAGAGCCTCTCTCTCTCGAATTTTTTAAGCTCTTTTGATGATGAGTAGAGCTTTGAATTGAATTGGGAAGAATGAATAAACAAGTATTTGGGAGAGAGAGAGAGAGATTGAAGAGTCATCATCGGAAGGTCGATTGCCGATTCCAGACACCAGGTCTGATTGGTGACTGCACCCTCTCCACTCCTCCCGACTAGCTCATTGATGTCTCAAAATTTGATCCCAAGAGCTCTTTGGGCAGCATTTTCTATGGGGTTTGAGGTTGGATGAGGTGAGTCTCATGGCCACTTGGAGTCCATCTTCAGAGCTTGGTTGGGTGAATGGGTCACCACTCTCAAATCCTCAGCTTAAACCCATCTCAAACCCGCTCTCCGCTCTCAGCCAAGCTCACGCCTCCCGCGCTCACCCATCTCATCAACACCAGCGGCGCCGCACTCGCGCACCGACCGCTTCCAAAGGCAGTTAGTTGCCAGCTTACACCGATCTCTTCCTGAGGACCGACTGATCCTCTCCGGACTGGACCCCACCAGTACTCAATCTCTTTTCTTCATTCATTCTTTCTTTTGTCTCTTTCCTCTTCCATTCTTTCCTCTTCCTGTCTCTTTCTCGTCTCAATCTCTCGACTCTCAAATACTCAAAACTCACCTTGTCATCTACATCACTAAATTCATCAATATCTCACCGCTTCTTTGAATACCACAAATCCTCCAACTCTTTCACCATCAAACCGGCTCAATACGCCTTGCTACTCTCAGCCTACATCATCGACTGTCTGGTATGATTCCTTCTTCTCAGTTTCTGCCGTTTCTTTGTTCTTCTCAACTCAATCAAACCATTTGTTGTCCTCCAGACTGTGTCATGTTCCTCCTAAGTGTTTAGTCTACTTCCTCAATTTCAATTCTACCAACAACCACAAGGACACTCTATAGTAGTCACTCATGGGTTGGGGTTTGTGAACCCTAGGATGATTGACCCTCAACACAAGTCAACCTTCAGTCTGACTTGTCTAACTTAGATTATTCTAGTTTTTTTTTTTTTCCCCTTTCTTCTTTCTCATCACTCTGGTATCATCTCAAACCCAATCAAGGAATGAAGATAAGAGTGTAGTCAAGCGTGGGAGGTAGTCTAGACTGGTTGCTTGAGTGATTGAGCCTATTGATGAAAATATCTTGGATGGTTTGATTGAGACTTGGGTTAAACTTTGCTCATGCCTTCAACCATCACCAAGAGTACTTCCTCTTATAACCCTGATAGAAAGAAGTTCACTCAATTGAGAGTTGATCTAATTTGACTCAGGTTTGAATCCATCACTGAATACAACTCACCAGGAAAAATCCATGGAACTTGGTGTTGGGTGACATCATGATGACACTGGTACTGATCTGTCTACATGAAACCCATTCAATGAAAAAAATAAAAAAAACTTTGCAAGGTCACTGTGCTTTGGAGTGCCATAATAGTTCCACTGAGGTGCTGCTTGAGTAGTGCTAGAGTATCAAAGTTGCTAGTTGATATCAACTTTCACCAATTGCTATCAAAGTTCTCCTGGTGCCTGTGACCATAGCTATCAATCTCTTGAACCCCATCTTGATCTGTATGAAATTTGATAAAAGCTCAGATTGGGAAGATTGATCATTCAACCTGCTGACTTTTTGGTGTTTTAAAAGATCTCAGGGAACTTACTATTGATTCAGAATCTGGATCAACCATCATTGAAAATCTTAATTCAATTTCAAGTGCTCCCTCTCTCTCAAATATTTGGGCCTACCATCTTTGACATCAGATCCTTGGATGTATGTTCTTGTATAACCTGAATACATTTCTATAGAAAAAATAAAAGAAAAAATAAATAGAAATCAAGCCTCTCAGATCATTGGTCATCAAGCAGGTGTTGATGGTCTTTTTTTTTTTGTTGTTCAAATCAAGAAAACCTATCAAAAAAAAAAAAAAAAAACAAGGAAACCAGGGAAAAAGAAACAAATGAAGAGCTTTAAATGTGAAGATCTGAAACCAGGATAAATTTCACTCAACCTGAGTTTGAATCAGGAATTTTGGCTAGTAATTTTTGTAAAAAAAAAAAAACGTTTAAGAATTCTGAAGAGGAGATTGAGTTGGCCAGCAGCCAAGCTTGTTCTGAATCAGAGGATCTACTCAAAGTTTATCTTCAATTCATTGGCTCAGAAGATGAATTTTAAGCCAAAAAAGGTATCTTAGATTGAGAATTGGGAGAATGAAGAGAAGTCCAACTCTTTCAAAACTGGTTTTGAATGATGATCTTGATATGAATCATCACTTGGAACCTATGCCAGTCTGGACCACCAAATCCTACAATCAGTCTGGTTCTTTTATTTTTTCACATAGGAAGATTTCTTCTTCAAGTCCAATATTCTTTCCCTTTCATCCTTGAATTTTTTTGAATAGTAACCATATTCCCATCAATTCTTCTTCATGAACAAGCACCAGCATGGTTTTTTTTTTACACAATCATCAATACTTGAAATAAATTGCTACAAGTTTTTTATTTTTTTTGTGTGTGTATGGGGGGGGGGGGGGTGGGGGGAGGTGGAAGGGGTTGTGATGGTGCAGCACCATTGAAACCTGCAACTGTAACCCCAGGGATATAGGATTGTGTCACCATTTGGAGCACCATTTTCCTAAACCTTGTGTTTAAAACTTAGCTTTAGTATGGATATTACATATTAAAATTGAGTACTCCCTTGGATATAGCTCCTGACTAGAATGGATACAAAAGAAAGATTTGAATTAATGATTCAGTACACACATGGTAGATTCATGGTAGTAGGTGTGAATTTATGTATGTATTCAAAATATTAGGTCCTCCATATCAGATTTCAAGGAAGTGATGGTTTAGATAATACTCCAAGGATATTTAAAAGAAATAGACAAATAGTTTTCTTTTTTTTCTTGTGAAAAGTTGGATTTGGATTGCTCAATATAAATATGGATAAAATAATCATGGGAAATTACTCAAGACCAGGTCAAAAAAATAATGAGAGGAACAAGGAAAGGAGGAAAGAAGAAGGTGGTATTGAAAAAGGGACAGGAGACAGGTGATCCTCATGATGGGGTAGTGATTTAAAAAGTATTGTTCATTTATAGCTCATAATCATTTGGTTTTTAGGGGATAGTGGCATGCTGTGGAATGGAGGAGAAAAAAATAAAGAAAGGATTAGGGCTGCAAAAGTTTTTTTGGCTTCCAAAGATAATTTGGAAAAGATAATATACAGAAGGCAGTCTGGTTGTTACAGAATTCCAGAAAAGATATTGAAATTTATGAAATTTGATGTATTTTAGAGTTTTCTTCTTTCAGTTTCAAAATTTTCAGAGTTTTTGATTTATGATCTCAGAGGTTGAAGTCTCAGAGATAGTCAATCAAAGGATTAAAATTTTATAACCTGGACTTTTGGGCTGCAGATCTTTCAAAAAAAAATGGGAAAGCAGGAATTTGAACAGAAGATTGGTGGCAGAAAGGAAATTGGGTTTGGACAATGCAAGTTGGGAAACCAAGGATTACAAAGAATCTAGATTAATTTGTAGGAGGCTTGAAGATGTGATGAATATTCATAGGAAAACCTTGGAATTTCAAAATACTGGATAAAGTGTGCGAGGAATGGCCTTCAAACACTAAAAAGGAGATGCTGAGAAAAAAAAAGAAAAAGAACTCCTCATCCTGAGATAGAAAATTTGGATGCAAAGAAGAAGGCACAATTGGGTTCTCCATGAATCTTTTTATTCAGCATTCAGTTCATGATTTATTTCTATGAATTTCAGAAACAAAAAGAATTTTATTGGTCACAAACAGGAAACAAAGAGGGGGGCAAAAACCAAATTTGGGGAAAAAAAAAAAATACAAAATGTTAAATCATGATAGAATTTAGACTGATTAGTATTCAAAAATTCTGCAAATGGATTGGGAAGGTTTTTTTTGAGAAAATAGGGAGGGGAAAGCCAAGGATGAAAAGCAAATCAAAAAAGTTTCAGGGGATTCATTGGAATTATAACAAAGGTGAATTGGTGAGTAAGAAATTGGAGATAGAAAAAGATAATGTTTAACCCTTGAAAGAAATTGAAATTTATTGGAAAAATAAAATTGATCTTTATGGAATTTTCTGGAGGAAAGAAAGGGAACCTCTCTCTTGTGATAAAGTTGATGAACAGTGATCATGCGGAATTTGGAGGGTGTTGAAGAGTTGACCAGAGGAGGTAGGTGTGGGTTTATTTCTTGTTTCTATTTTGTTCTATTGTGATTAATATTTAAGGAGATGCACTCTTTTAGATAAAATGCTAAGAATCATAGAATCCAAATCTTAGAAAAATGTCACCTTATCATATCTGGGAATCTAACCTGCATAGATGGAATTGGAGAATGAATATCATTCACTCAATTATTTATAAAATTACTTGGTCTTGGAGGAATATTTTGCATACAGATTTAATAGTACCTTGTTTCAAGATTGAAATTTACAGAAAACAAGGTAAAAAAAATTTAATCAGTAGAATGAATTTTAAACTTATCTCTGAAAATTTAAGAATTTCTTGAAAATTAATAAAACATCTGGAATCTTTAAACACACAAAGGTTGCATCAACCAATGTAGAGATTTGAGTAATAAATTTTGATATTACTGGAGGTGGATGCAGGTTGAGTTAATTAAAGCAGTGGTTCTGAGTTACCATGGAAAATACAATGAAAATTAGGCAGGAGGTGTTAAAAGGGTCTAAGAGGATCTGATGGGAGAAAAAGTGCAGGATGGGCAAAGAGCAGCAATTGAAGATTATGGATGTGTGCAGAATTATCTTCTGGAGAGAAAGATAGTTTTCATACATCCTTTCATTTTTGATTATTTTTTATATAAAGGAAATCTGAATAGGCACATTAGTTGGTGTCAGTAGAATATTAAATTTTTTCATGATCTTATTATTGCTTCTGTAATTAACACATAAATAAGGATTTCATGCACAGAGGGTGTGGTGGGAGCACGGATAAAAAAAAATTGAAAGAGGAGGAATATGATTGATTGAATGCATGATAAAGGGAGAGGAAGATGATAAAAGAACTTTTTTTTAGCTAGATTATACATGCTGAAAGAAGAAGGAAATTTGTTTTTGATTTCAGAATTAGAATTTCTAGTTGTTTGATGCAGATCTTACTTAGAAAATAATATGAATTATTGTGGATAAACTTGAGTTTGATCTGATATTGTTATTATAGTTATGATTTAAGAACCTTGAATTTCAGCATCCAATTATCAGTATGCTTGAAGATGAGATTCCAGTGTGGTGGAATTCAGTAAATTCATTTTGAATTAATAAAGTTTCATTTAAAGTTTTATACAGAAATTGGAGAGGATGCTCAAACCAAAATTATCTACTTTCTAGTTTCTTGCACCATGTATTTGGGGGCCTCATTGTGAACCTTTTATGGAGTTTTATTGCAGGATAGATAAGAAAAATAAAAAATAAAGAAAGTACAGAAATGTTACACTTGAAAAATTACTTTCTATGAAAATATTTTATTTCTTTTTGCAATAATTTTTTCATTAATTGTAAAAGGGAAGTGTTGAATATTAAAATTTGAATTGGACTATTTGCTCTCAGATGATTTTGAACTAAAGAAAAAATCATTTGAAAATCAATGACATAGTATTTCAAGAGTACTTCAATAAACCAGGAGTTTTTTTTTTTAAAAAAAAATTTGGTTCTGCTTTTGAAAGAATGGAATCAGTCTAATATTTGCTGGGAATTTTGTAAAAGTAAGGAGGTTTGATTGGGAGACCAGAATGAGGAATAATTGAAGAAAGGGAAGGAGTGTGGAGGAATTTGGAGATATTTGAGAAGAAAGGGATGAGTGGTCCTTCAAATTCAGGAATCGAAGGAAGAGCTGCCAAAATGAAGAAAATAAATAGTTTCTGTGGAGTTAAGGAGAAAACTTCAAGAATAAAAAAGAAATTTTGAAGAGTTAAAGGTGGTATGGAACTGGGGATTCCAGAGAATGAGAAAATAAGATGATGAGTGAGCCTTGGTAATGGAAGGATCAGTGAAAGAGTTTTCTTGAAGGGTTTTTTAAGAGATTAGAAAACTCAATGCAGTCAGACAAGGTAGTTGCTTGAGGCTAATGAAATTAACCAGACACACATCTTTGAAACACCTTCTCAATCATACTTTCTTCAACAAACTCATCATCTTTCCTTTTAAGTCTTTTCAATTCCCCTTCACCAATCTTGTTTCTTCTTCCTCACTCATCTCCTTTAATTCTTCTCATTTATCTCTCCCCACTCATCCTCAATACTCAAACCTCAAAAAATTACCATCTTCAAAAATCTACCAAATTCCAATCTCTTGTAATTGTAACTGATGAGTTGTTGCATATTTTTCCCACAGCCTAACATCAAAACCTGACACTCTTCAAATCATATTTCATTCAATAAAATTACATCTCAACCTCAACCTCATCACCTCATCTTCTCTCAAATGCAAGCTGCTGATTCCCTGTAAACACGTTTCCTTGTCATCTGAATCTCCAACTCTCCAATTCATACCTGTTGGCTGTCCCACCATTTATTCCTTCATTTTAATTACATTTTTGTTTCCTCAGTTCTGATTCTAATCCTGTCCTGTCAGTTCACTGGTTGTAATTCATATTTAATCATCAGATTATTTTCATGGTCAAAATAAAAATTGCCTCATAAAACCAGTGGAATCAACAATGATGTCCAGGATCAATCTCTCACACAATGGCTTCAAGAAAGCAATTCTCAAAATAGTACTCAATACCATTCCCCTGCTGTCAGAAGAAAAATATGTTAGATTGCAAGAAAAGATTAATGCAATCCTCAAAATCACTAGAATCAGACACCAAGGAAATTTCCACATAAGAAAAAAATGAAATCCAGCTTATACTCATCTCAAAGGTTTACTCAATGAATCACAATAACGTTATCAATGCAGAAAATTTAAATTATTCAAAATAAATCTGGGTTGCAATAAAAAAAAGGTTCTCATCTTCCAAAGCCTTGAACAAGGAAAGAAAATTCAACAAATTCCTCCACATTTAATTTAGAGAAGAAGAAATTTTCAAGTTTGTCACTAGAGTCAAAAACACCATCAAAAAGCTGGTGGACATTTGAATGGATATTCCACAAGACATCCTAGCATATTTGATTCTTTTCAATTTTCCAGCTTCTCTCCAAGAATTGAAGAGACAAATCATGTAATCTGACAAGAAAATTGAATTTTAGTTTTTCTGTAATCACCTGATCCAGTACAACAATGAGATAAAAGCCAAGTCCTCAGACCAACCAAACACAACTTTCAAGTCAGCTCTGGTCTTGGGAAAGACTAAGTTCCAAATTCTCTCTTCAAGCAGGTGCATTGAAGGCTACCAAAATCCAAAACAAGACAGATCACACTCTGAAAAGGAATGCTTTCACCTTCATCCCCAAAAGGCTCCAGATTGGTGGAAAGAGAACCAAGATAAAGAGAAAAAGAAACAGCAAAATAAGAGTGACTCAGCCCACTACCATGATTTTGTGACCCAATAGATAAATTCTGATTTACTTTCAAATCAAAATATCTTAGTTGATAGAAGGGCCGCAACCCACATCTTCAACAATTGAAAATTCTTCCTTACCCTTGATCATACCAATGGAGACTCCATCTCCGCCAGGAAATAGGGGGCCAGCCTCCCAATAGAATGAACTTGAACAGTGAATCTCTCATGGAAGGACAGGACCATTCTCTTCACCAACTGCCTGCTTGTTCCAGAAAAAGTCATGAATCTAATCAGCCCTGTTCAACTCATCAACAAGGGATGCACCCTCCTATATCAGAAGGGAAAATTTTAAATTTACAAGGAAAAAACTATGCTCATTGAAGGATTAACTAAAAAAAATCTCTTTGTGGTCAAAAATTACAAATAAATTTTAGAAAATGTCTTCTTCCTCTCTACTGAACCCAATCCAAATAAATTAGTTAAGGACTTACACCTCAACTTTGGAAATGCCTCCCTGGTGATATTGTAGGAAATAAACAATATAAATATGGATGAAGGAGACTAATTCTTCAAGGAATTTTCCCTCATCAAGATCACCAAAACTACCTTCAAACTTCACTCATCTGAGGTAACTAAACCATTTGAAAGAATCCATCTAGTATTGATTGGTCCAATTTAACCTGAATCTCACCACAACAAACAATATATCCTAACCATAGCTGACACCTTCTCAGCATATCTAAGTGGAATACCTCTACCAAACAAAGGAAATATCCCCAAAATCTTGATAGAAATAATTGAAAGACAGAAAACCAAAATTGGCTACTTTTCAAGAAAAATATGTGTGGATGGGGGTTACCAAGTTCACAAAAAACAGGCTGGTCTCCTTCTTCAAAGAGAAGGGAAACAGACCAATTTTCTCCTATCCAGATCACCTGGAAAACAAGAGTCAAGCAGAGAGAGCCAGCAAAACTATTTTCAAAAGTGTACAAGCAACCTTGTGCTTGTAAAAAATCCAAAAGAAATACTGGTCAAAGATGATCAAAGCCTTCTGCTCAAATCTCAAGCAGATTCCACAAAAGGGTAAATCCCACTACCCTTGGGAACTGATGCATAATAACCCAATTCCAAGCTCCTACTTCAAACCAATTGGAACCTCAGTAATTTTCCTGAACAGGCTCCAGTCCAAAGGAAAGAAGTTTCACCCCAAAGGAATAGAAGGTAAGCTCATCAGCTTCAGTCCCAACTTCAAATCCTACTTCATCCGGAGGGGAGATGGCATCATCATATCATCAAAACATGTGAAGTTTGACCCAAAATCCCTGGATGATTTGTGAAAGCATGATTTGTCTGACCTGGAACTTGCAATAGAAAAGGATGAATCCCCACCAAAGCTTCCCTCTCAGCATCCAATGAAGAAAAAAATCTAAATTCTGAAATCATTTTGACAAACTAAACCAATCCGACTCATCAGATGAATATGAACAAGATAAGAGAAAGTCAGCATCCAAAGACAATCTCTCATAAAATCCTGATAGCATCAACACAACCCAAAAATCAACCTCAAATGATCCTCCTCAGACCCAGTCTGCGGCAAAACCAACATTGCCAACTCCAACTACACAGATCCTCAGGGACCCCCCCCCTCAAAAAGCCTCAAAACTACTGTTTCCATCATACTTCAAGCTCAAAACCTACATCAAAGCAATAAAATGTGAAGAATCTGAGAAATGGAAAGAAGAAATAAAGAAAGAGTTGAACCAATGTGAGGGACTTCAAGTTTGGGAAGATTGCAATGGTCCCAAACCAATGAATCCTCTTGAAACCACCTGGGTCTTCAAAATGAAAGACTATTGTCACAAAAATTCACTCATATTCAAGGCCTGCATCTGTGTGAAAGGCTAAAAACAATTCCATGGCCTCAACTTCAAAGATACCTTTTCACCAAAAGGGAAAACCTCTTCTCTTTTGGAAATTATTCAGTTTGCCACCAAATTCAACCTCCAAATTAAACATTTTCATGTAAAATTGGCCTTCCTTCATGCTCCAATAGAAGGGAAAGTCATCATCAAGACCCCTGATGGATGCAACAGGAATTCATAGTATCTCAAACTCAAAAAGAGCCTCTATGGAATAAAGCAAGCCCCCAAGAATTGGTATCAAAACCTCATGGAATGGATCAACTTGGTCAACTTTGTGGAATCCAATTGTGAACACTTCCTGTAAAAATCTCAGGATTGAAAGTCATTTTTCTTATTTCAAGTAGACAATATGATACTGGTGGGAAACAGTAATGGCTTTGAAGAAAATTTCAACCAAAAATTAAAGAAATTGCAGTGTCACAATCCAGATATGATACTGGGAAAAAAATTTGAAAGAAACCATGACTCAATTATTCTCAGAAAAGCCAAGCACATCAAGAATGGGCTAGAGGAACTTGGAGTGGGAGAATGCTGAACAGTCCAAAATCCTCTGACTACCAACCTGCAACTAGTCAAAGCTACAGACAAAGAATTTGCACTCTTCAAAAAAATCAATATCAATTACCAATCTGTGATAGGACTTCTGAATTATATAACAAGTCAAACCCATCCTGATCTCAGCTTTCCTGTGTCCAGATTAGCAAGATTTTAGAAAAAACCCAGCCTCTCTCACTGGAGGGAATTGAAGCACACCTGAAAATATCTCAAGGCCACAAAAGACATCAAAATGACCCTTCAATTTGACAAACTCTCCAGTCCAATAAGCTTCTTCAGTGATGCTTCCTGGGGAGACAACCCCACAACCAGGAAATCTCAATAAGGATACCTAAGCCTTTCCCATGGATCTCTCATCTTGTGGGAGAGCTTCTGGGAGCACAAAATCACCTACTCATCTACCAAAGCAGAACTCAACCCCCTCATTTATTCCTTTCTCAAAGGAAAGTGGCTCAAACACCTGCTTTGTGAAGTCTTTGATATCTCCATCCCTCATACTATACACTTTTAATACAAAAAAGGTCTTGTAGACAAACTTAAAAAGTCTGTATCAAATGCAAAGAATTGTCACATTGATCTCAAGACCAAAGGATTGAGAGATGAACTCAAAAAAAAAGCCTTAAAATAGATTTAGTAACATTCAATGAAACGCTTGTAGATCCTCTGAACAAACCTGCGCCAAATTGTCAATAAACAGAATGATAAATATTTTGGAACCCTCATAAAACCTCCTATCCAACTCCTAGAAACAACTCAATCCAGTCATGGGGAGTGTAAGAGATTGGAACACAGGCCACTGAGAGTTTTTGCAATTGGGAAAACTCAATGTGGTTGATCAAGGTAGCTGTATGAACAAGAGTTGTCCCAATTGGGAAGAAAAAAATGTAGTCAGAAAAGTTAGTTGCTTGAGGCTACAGCAATTACCCAGACATAAATCTTGGAAAAAACTTGTCAATAATGTTGTCTTCAACAAACTCATCATCTTTCCATTTCAGTATTTTCACTTCCCCTTCACCAATCTTGTTTCTTCTTCCTCACTCATATCCTTTAATTCTTGTAATTAATCTTTCCCCAATCATGCTCAAGACTCAAACCTCAAAAAATTACCATTTTCAACAATCTACCAAATTCCAATCTCTTGTACTTGAACTGGTGAGAATTGTTGCGTCTTTTTCCCACAGCCAAAAATTGACCTCTGAAACTCTTCAAATCAGCTTTGACTAGCTCCAATTACATCTCAACCCCAAGCTCATCACCTTTTCTTGTCTCAAATGCAAGCTGATGATCCCCTGTAAATACTTTTCCTTGTCATCTGAATCTCCAACTCTTCAACTCATACCTTTTGGTTGTCCAAATATTTATTCCTTCATTTTGATTCCATTGTTGTTCCCTAAGTTATGATTCTAACCCTGTCCTGTCAGTTCACTGGTTGTAATTCATATTGAATTATCAGATTATTTTCAAGTGTTAAAAGTAGCAGGGTCTTTATCAGAGAAGGAATGTGGAGATTTAGCACCAGGGAAAATGTATTTGATTGCAGAAGCAGAAAGAACCAGATTGGAAAATTGCTGTTGTCATTGGAGGCCTGGCTATGGATAGCTTTGGCCTAATTTTGAAAAAAAAAAGAATAATTTACATGCAAAGGAGGAGGATATATTTGTTCTCAAAACTGAGGGAGTGGAAATTTGGACTGATGGAAGAGCAAGGAGAAAAATAATTTGAAAAAATGGATTTTTCATCTGAAGAAAAAGGATTTATCTCATTCACAACAGGTTTTACTTCAGAAATATTGGTTTTAAAAATAAAAACAGGAAAAAGACAAAGGATATTGGGACTACCAGCCTGGATTCTTTTGGAAAATAAATCATAGGAAGTGACTTCTTGGAAGGAATTGGAAGTGGGAAAATTTGAGGCTCAAGTGAAGGAAAAAGCAGTGTGTGTAAATTAGTGGTAAAAATCCATGAGGATAAAGATCAAGGTTTAATGGAGAGGGAGAGGTTGTGGAAAAAGAAGATTCTACATAGGAGAAAGTAAGGAGAAGAATCTTGGAAAAAGGGTGTAAGTAGGGGGAGGATGTGGTTTCAAAAAGGGAGAAAACAAACCAAAACAAAAAGAGAAAAGCTTTAATGGAGCTCATTTGGCTGCAGAGGATAATGTGGGATAGGGTAGCTGCAGAAGGTAGGTTGAAATTTCAGATATATGTAAAATATACCACATTTTATTCAAGTTTTCATATTCCAGAGTTTTTTTTTTGGAATTTAAAAAAGTTTTCAGGGATTGGGTTTCATGATTTAAGATGTAGGAAAAGTGAAGATATTAAAATGTCAGAGATAGAAAATGGTAGATAAACAGTTTAGGGAGATGTTTGTTTTTGATGAAAACATTTTAAAGACATGGAAAAGCTGGACTGGGAATGCTATATTCCACATAAAAAATGCTGGCCCAGGAACAAAAGGAGAAATAATTATCTTTTGGGTAAGGAATAAACCCAAAATAAATCAATAAAAAATAAAGAAATAGCCTGTATATAATATTTGATATTTTAGTTGGACCCAAAATATGGCTTGATTGCCATTTTGGTCAAGTCAAATTTTGGATACAGGAAAATCCATAAAGAACTGGGAATAGTGAAAGGAACCATTCTTCTATCTTGTTTGAAATATCAAAATTTGAAAAAGGAATTCACAACCCCTCAGGGGATTTACAAGTTGTGACCCAGGTTGTGCGTGTTTTCCTGGCCTATTTGGGGAAAGATTTCCCCAAATGGGCCATTTCAGGGGGAAATGGGGTACTTAGGCACCCCTGGACCACATTTGAGTTCTGTAAACCAAAATTTTGGGATTTGGCATACATTGTGGGACTATTATTGGACCACCAAAGGAACTTGGTATCAAATTCTGCCTATTGGAAAAACAAAGACTTGTCACAAACTGTACACATCAACCGCTTGTCCAATATACAAGCCATACACATCACTTGCTTTTGAGGAAATTTTATTTTTCTCAACCCAAAATTGAGCAGAATTTGGATTTTTTGAAACAGTTGGATTGAATAATAAATTGACTTGGGATTCTTTTTTGATTTATGGGAACAGTGGCAAGCCCAAGCCCTCCTGGTTTAAACATGGCTGCGTTAAAGGACTCAATTGAAAGTGCTATTAAAAAAGCTTTGGAATCTAGAAATTTGGGTAGGGAGTTCAAAAATAAAACATTTGAAGTCCCAATTGAATCCTCATCTAGGGTTACAATTGAGGAACAAGATGTTTCACAACCAGAATTTACTCAAGCTGGTGGGTCACATTTCATGTTCCAGTTGACTGATTTGATTTGATTGGAACTAATATAAAATGGTTTATGTAAAAATCTAACTATGTCATTCCAGAACCTCTTCAACCTCCTCCCGTGAGAGCCTTTCCTAGTAGGAAAGAAGCCAAGATTTATTATCAAAAATGGGCAGCCATGCATGACCAAAAATTGACAACATTTAATTCAATAAAGGATAAATATTTTGGACTAGTATGCAACAGATTTGGAGTATATGAGGGGCCATTCCTCACCAAACAGCAAAGTAAAACTAACACAATGAAGGTTGGGTGTCAATTCATGATCTGTGAATGTCACACAGTAGCAGATCCCATGTGGCACCACTCCATTAGGAATGGCAAACACAATCATAAACCATCTGAAAACCCCTCAGTGAATCCTCAACTGAGGAGAATCTCTGGTCTAGCCTTGGATTAAATTACAGAACAAATAAAAGATGGGATCACTACAGCTCAAATGCCAAGGAAATTGAGGAAGATTGATGGGGGAAAATACATTGAAAATAGAAAAATCTATAACTCTAAGCACAAGTTCAAAGCAGCTGAGTTGGATGGAAAAAGTGTGATGGAAGTTATATTTGAAATGCTCCATGAAAATCAGTGTGTTTCCAGTTAAAAATTCATTGGAGAGGGTTGCTCATAGGCCCTGTTTTTGGCTCATCCTGAGTCTATGAAAATTTGTAAAACATTCCATCATATTGCCTTGTTGGATTGTACTTATAAAACAAATAGGTACGGAATAACTCTATTGCACGTTGGAGGAATGAAAGAAAACAGGAAAAATTTTAGAAAGGATTTTTTTTATAACAAAGGAAATTTTTGAGTTCTAAATTTTGGTGTTGAATGCACTAAAGGAATTGGCTTATGATCCAGAGAGGCTTCTCAAAGTCTTTGTGACGGACTATGAAAAATCTCTGATTTTTGCCTTTGAACATAATTTTGCTGGGACATTGAGACAGTTATGCTCCTGGCACTTGTCTAAAAATATTCAACCAAATTGTAAAGTTTGATTTGGTAATGATGATAAAGGATGGAAAAGTTTTATGACTCTGTGGGAAAAGTATGGGGAATCCAAAACCAAGGGGGAGGCAGAATTGAATGATGCAGAACTCAGAGTAGGCCAATTTATCTCTTATTCTGTTCATCTTTTCAGGGATTGTTTATGTTGAAACTTGTATACAGTGTTTCTTGAAAGACTGTGAGGATGTGCTCAAGAATATGGAAAAGATGATTTTCCCTATCAAAGATATGTTTCTAATGGTGTGAAATTGTTTCAACCAAGAATTTGGAAATAAAACAACATCTTGGGTAGAAGGGGCCCATGCTACCTTCAAACAGTTATTTGCAAGTTCTTCAAGGAAAACTTTGGATGTGTGGAAACACCTGGAAGGAAAGATTGATGGGAAAATCAAATTAGTTCATGCATTGCTTAACAAATATAGAATAAAGTTAGGAACAGTTATTCAAAAAGAACTTTTACCTTTGGGATATGAAGTTTTTATTGAGGCAATTCAACATATTAGGGAAAGATTCAAGAATTCAAAGCATGACCATGATGGAAAAATGTGCAAAAATTTGTATTCCAAGAAAATGGGCTTTGCCTGTTCCCACAAATCAGGTGAAATTCTAGAATCAAGCCAATCTTTCTTGCCTGAGGATGTTCTTCCTCAGTGATTTTTATACTATGACCCTTCCAGTGAAGTAACTTGGGTTTTTGGGTTTTTTGAAGGGTACCAATTATTTGATTTAAAGATTAATTATGGTCTTGATTTTTGTAAGATTGACACAGATCCAGTGGTTCAAAAATCTCAATTGTTTCACGAGTTGAATTTCATGTTTATGGGACAACCTCAAGAAGTATTTGAGATTTCAAATTCCATAGTCATGTATACAGCCACTTTAATTGGCAAGCCAAGGCTTGAGCCAAAGGTCTTAAGGTCCAGCCACAGTCAACCCAAATTGAAAGCCCCCAATTGTGAAATTTAAAAATTTGAACATGTTGGAAGGGAACTTAAGAGGGAAAAATGGGTTTGAAAGGAACCAAAAAGACCAAAAAGTGTAGGTCTTTTATTTTGAGAAGTGTTAATTTTGTTGGTTTAATGAACTGATGGGAAAATGATTTATGTATTCAAAGGAAGGCTCATAGTTCAGAGGAAGACACTGAAAGTGAATTAGGCTCCCTTTATTTGGAATCTTCTTCCTCAGAAGAGGAAGAAGAAGAAGTGGAGAAGTCAATCAGAAGCCCATCTTTGGTGAGTGTTCATTTCTTGGTTTGATTAAAAAAATGAATAATAAGTCAGTTTTGATCATGGGAAACAAAAGCTAAATACATGAGAACTTAAATAAATTCTTGGGTGAGGTTTGGGATCCGGTTGGTGATGGGAATTGCAGATTTTCATTCATTGCTAAATCATTTGGGTATGATGAGAATGGATGGTTTAAATTTCAAAAGGAAGTCATTGAAAAATTCAGGAAAAATAAGACATGCTATTCTAAGATCCTTGGTGGAAGTGAAAACGTTGAAAAGATAAAAAAAAGACTTGATGTTAATGACATCAATGAAAAGATTCTGTCTTCAAAATGGCTTGCAAAGCTAGACATTGGCCAATTAATAGCTGAAAGTTATGGAAGGGCAATATTTTTCATTTAATTGGCTTCATTTTGTACCTATACTCCTATGAAAATTA
Source organism: Puccinia polysora (assembly GCA_025617555.3). NCBI lineage: Eukaryota > Fungi > Basidiomycota > Pucciniomycetes > Pucciniales > Pucciniaceae > Puccinia > Puccinia polysora. The sequence continues at coordinate 35,984,007 of CM062628.1, forward strand.
GTGTAAAGGAACAATCAGATGCCATCTTCATTTGCTTTATTAACAATAATCACTGGGTTCATCATGTATTTTAGGGAGATATGATTCCAATTTCACCCATGGTTTCAAAACCTTCTTCTTTGATCTTCAAAAAGGCTTCTGGTTGGGTTGATCATCTCAAAGATCAACTTAAGTTGTATTCTAAGTTATAAACATCATTTTTATTTCATCACTTGTTTTTGATTCCTGATGCTGATCTTGTAATTCTATTAAAATAAAGGGTTATCACATTTTGAAAATAATTATTTTGAGTGTTCTGAGTTAAGGTTATTATGTTGAGTTTTTTGAGTTAATGTCATGTTGATGAGTGTTTTGAGTTATGGTCATTATGTTGAGTGTTTTGAGTTAACGTCATTATGTTGAGTGTTTTGAATGATATTTTATTGGTCAGCCAGTTGTACTTGTGTTGGGCTGATCCCATCATAAGGAGTATTTTTACATCCTGTGATGGGATAAGCTTAACACAAGTTGAACTTTTTTTTGGTGTTTTGACTTTAGGGCCAGTCCAGTAAGGCAGAAATGATAGAGGTCTTTTTTGGTGATTTTAATTTAGGGCTAGTCCATTGAGGTGGGCTTGATAAAAGGCCACCTCATTAGACTAACCCCATATTTTTGGGGGGGGGGGTTTATTTGGTCTTGCCTTATCCAATGAAATAAGTTTAACTGGTGTTGGGCTAGCTGATCCCATCATAAGGATCATTTTTACTTCTTTTGATGGGATCAGCTTGACACAAGTTGTAATTTTATTTTTTGGCATTTTTACTTTAGGGCTTGTCCATATAATTTTTCATTTTTTATTTTTATGGGCTGTGCATTCATGGCCTCACATTGGTAAAATTCTTTAGAATTTTCTTTTTTTTTTTCTTTTGTTTTTTTTAATGTTTTTTTTTTTTTTTTCAATTTTTCATTTATTTTAATTTATTTTAATTTAATTGATTTCTAAATTAATTTGATTTGATTTTTTTTTCTCACAACCCTCAAGTTGCAAACAGGTTCTAAATGGCTGTTTGCAACACATCTGAGTTGCAAATGGCCTTTTGGAAATCAGATGGGTTCCAAGCAGCTGTTAACAACTGAGATATAATGCAAACAGCCTTTCACAACTCCAATGGGTTGCAAACCGGGCCAAACAAACCATTTTGGGTTTCAAATTCAACATTCCCCTAATTTTTGAAATTTGACACAAAATACCAACAAGCATTTTTCCATAGCTCAGAAAAAAAAATGATGTAAAAAGTCAAAATATTAAAGGTATGAAAAAAGGATTGTTTCATAATTAAGCTATTATGATGAACCTAGTGATGATATTTTTGAATCCTTGATTTGAATAAAAAAAGAAAAAGAATATACAACCTTAATTTATTTCTTATTTGAACCCCCAAAAAAATATAACAGGAATCAAAGAAAAACCCTTTCAATCACTTTCAAATTGATTCTCCAATCCATTGGTAAACAATTTTTCAATTTATTCTCCAAAAAACTGGAAATTTGTTTGAAAATTGATTCTCCAATCAATTGGAAATAGATTTGAAAATAATATCTCCAATCAATCAGAAATTGATTTGAAAATAAAGTCTTTAATAAATTGAAAATTAATCTGAAAATCAAATTTCCAATGAATTGGAAATTTATCTCAAAATCAACTCTTCAATTGACTGGAAATAAATAAATCATATATTTAAAGATTTAAAGAAAGTAATAGGGGAATTCAAGGGCTTGAGGGGGAGAGAATAGTATTTGGGGATTAAGGAAGGAGGCTTGGCGTTGTTAGAGACATGAAAAAGATGTCCAATTGGGTGATTGCAGGATAGAGAAAGGGAAATTACTTATATGATGAAACAAATGGCTCAAAGAGATCATTGGTCATTTATTAGAAATTAGGGAAGGTGGTGCATTGGAAATCAATGAAATGAATTTGGTATCAAGGTGTAAGTTAGGGGGGTCTTGCTTGGGTGAAGCTTCAGTAAAGTTGTTGACGAAATGGGATGGGTGTTTTTCCAAGTAGTTGCTTTTTCTAACTGTATCTTAATGGAAGATTGAACAACTGATTTTGAGGATCAGTTTCTTTTAGGGTTGGTGGCCAAGGTGGATGTTTTTGTAACAATTTGTGTTTGTGGAAAAAAGGATGAATTGTAGCAAGAAGTAATTATGGGGAGTACCCAAAATATTTCTGAGTCCAAAAAAAAAGAAACTGCATCTATTCCTGGGAGACATTTTCTTCTTCATGAAATCAAAATTTGTTTTTAAATTTAGTTGATGGCTTAAAGGAGCTTTGGTGATGGAAAATTTTGATGGGTTTTGTTTATTGTGTGATGGAAGTTGTAAATATTCTGGGGTGCATGTATTCTGATTTTATGAATTTTAAGATTTTTTTTTTATTTTTTTAATGATAAGGATGCATAAATGGTGTATTTTATTTTTTAAACATTCCATTTGTATTGAAGCTTCAATTTTTGTATAAATCAGTTAGTGTATATTAATGAAATCAAACAATTATTAATTGGAAGAAAAAAGAAATTTTCCATGAGGCTCAGTTTCAGTTTGCCACTATAGAAGAGAAAAATTCTGAGTAACAAAACCAAAACAAAAAAATGAACTCAAAAAATTAATTGCTGATTAAATCAAAAGTAATGAAAAGAAGCAAAAGTAAAAAATTTTGAAAAAAATAAGTGATTAAAAACATCACCAACAACCGGCATAGAAATAACTTTGAGGTAAAGACTGAAAAGCTAGCACAATGTGACCATGCAGATGATTTCTTGAAATTTTCATCCAGGGGATCTTGGGAAGATTTTGTGGTGAATTTCAAAATATGTTGCCATTCCAAATGTAATCCGCAAATTTTTCCCATGTGAAGCATGCCAATGCAAATCATACATAATATTCAGAACATTTCACTTAGTGTCAGAAAAACCTCCTCAAGCAGGAATTCAACCAATTACACATAGGAACCAACTCCCTGATACACCATTACTAACCACCAGAATAACAATACATGATTTTCCATCACTAAAAATCTGAAAAGAACAACCTACTAAAGAAATAACCACCAAAAGCTTGAAAATAAAAGCAGAAAAACTTGAAATTAAATGGAGAAAATACAAGCAGAGAAAAAAAAGAGTATAAAATACAGAAAACTCAACCAAAAACTATCAACATAAAAGGACACTAAGTTTCCCGCTGAAAACTTTCCTCAAAATGATCCCCACTTGAACATCTTCCCACCCAACCACTAGATCTCTTCCTCACCAGACCACTACCAAAATACCCCAATGGCACAACATCTAATTTTTCCCCCAGTTCTACCTGTACCTAGAGATAAGAGAGAAGATTTTAAAAATTCCAAATACTGAGAATATCAAAGAGAGGAGACCAAAAAAGGGGATAAAGGAGACTGGAGTTTTATAAAAACCAATTACAATTGAAAAAATTATATCTTCAAAGAAGTTACTTAAATTTTGTAATGAAATCTAAAATCAAATGATCCCCCCTTTGTGAAAGCTCCAAGCATCTTTAAAATAAAAAAAACTATAATCAGAAGCTGACTAAACTTGGCATTAATGAATCCTTGAAGTTTTCGGAATTTCAGTCTGAAATCTGTGTTGCCTCAAGCTGGAGTTCAACAATATTGGTTTCAGCTTTATATTCCTCAATCAATTTCTTCTCATGCATGTTAAAGTACAGTGATTTCTCTATACTATAATAAGGAGTTATATTTTTAGTAAATTCTTCATCTGAATCCATGTGTCTCATTTGTTTGAATACTGTCTGAAATAATTCTCCTATCATTGTGGATTCCAATTTCTCAATATTGAATATCCTTACCTGCCAACCACTTTTCAGCCCCATTGTACTTAGTCTACTTCATTCTGAAGCTTGAAAAGGGAGATAAATCATCTGCTCTATCTTAACTTGAACCAGAGTGCCCCAAACATCCTCTCTTGAATTCATAGATCCACTCATCTTAGTTTCATCAGAATTCTTCCCATTCTTTCCAAGTGTCTAAAACAGAGATGATAACTCAAATTTTTACAGAATTTTCACAAGTAAATAACCAAAGAGACTACTCAAATACCATCTGGCCCTTTTGAAATATACCTCAAAATTTTTATTTGGGGACTTAAACCATCCAATAACTGCAGTGGCTCCCTAAATTCATTCATTCTATAATTCACAATAAAAAAAAACAACCAAAAAACCCAAATAACCTAATTCCCATTATATCAAGTAGCACAAAGGTACACCTTGGTATCCCAATATTGACACAGATTTAAAATTGAATCCAGAATGTTTATTAAAGTTGAGTTTCCTTCTCACAAAAGCATAAATTCTAAGAGAAAGATCCTATTTATATTTTAGGAATAAGATTTCATTCAATTTAGAAGAGACCTGATTCACCATCTTCCGGGTAATTTAAAGGCTTCTGAAAATCTTTTGGATGACTGGCATCTAAACCAATATCTCAAACTTGTTCTCAATTTAGCAGATAAGATTATCCAAACATACTACCATATTTTCTTCAAGATGCGTTAAGTACTCCCAAAGGTTCTTATCAATTTTTTTCTGTCTTTGCCATCAAGAATTATTCTGTGGACTTCAGAAGTACAAGCATGAAACATATTTCCCACCTCAAGCTTTTTTTTCATTTTTGAATGTAGCGGCTCAATTAGGTTCTTGACCTTCCTGATGGGTTGATGAGGGTTTTGAGACGGACCACTTTATTTTCTTCTTCTTCTTCTTCTTCTTCTTCTTCTTCTTCTTCTTCTTCTTCTTCTTCTTCTTCTTCTTCTTCTTCTTCTTCTTTTTTTTTTTTTTTTTTTTTTTTTTTTTTTTTTTTTTTTTTTTTTTTTTTTTTTTTTTTGTTTGTTTTTTTTTGTTTTTGTTTTTGTTTTTGTGTTTTTTTTTTTTTTTTTTTTTTTTTTTTTTTTTTTTTTTTGTTTATTTTATTTTTTTTTGGGGGAAGGGGAAATAATTGAATTCCTTCAACATGTTTCAATTTGAGATGCACCTGTGGTGAGCCCATTGGATGACTATTGAATAGGACTTGATTTTGTTTTGGCACTTTTTTGATTCATGATTTGAAATTTATAGATTTTATCTGGGTCCCTTTAAGAATCACCATTCACTTTGTCCTGGAAACTTCAACTCAAAAAATCTGATCAAAAAAAAAATGAAAAGTTCCATCAATTTTTTTGAAACAAAAGGCAATGAAATGAATTGAAATTTTGAAGCTGATGAATATTAAGGACAATGAAAAATGGGGTGAGAGATCATTACAACTTTCAAATATAGAATGGTTGGTTAGATGAGGGTGTGAAGTACTTGGTCTCCTGACCAGTTTGAGAAAGAATCAGTTTTGACACCTGATACAGGAAACCTTTCTCATGAGATTTCACAAAACCAATTTCATCCCTGTGCAAATGAATTTTTTTCAATACTGTCTTGTATTTTTGGAAGCTTGGCCATCCAGACATGCATAAGGAAGAAAAACAGTTTTTCAAAAACTGAGAGAATTATATAATTTCAAGCATATTTTGGAATTTTTAACAGACTCTATCATCAGTTTATGTAAATATGCATTGGTTTTTTTGGTTATTATAATTTTACTTGCATCCAAATAATTATATAAATCTTATTTTAAAGGGCAATTTTAAATTTGGAACCCTACACAACCTTTTCACAACTAAAAATGGGTTGCATGGCGCGGTTTGCAAGCCATCTGGGTTGTGGACAGCTTTTTGAAACCCATCTGAGGTGTGAACGGCTGTTCACAACCCACATGGGTTGCAAACCGCGCCACACAACCCCTTTTGAGTAATGAACAGCTTGTGTAGGGTTGCCAATTTCACATTTATTCATTTATTTATTTATTTATTTATCTATTTACTTATTTATTTATTTATTTATTTATTTATTTATTTATTTATTTATTTATTTATTTATTTATTTATTTATTTATTTATTTATTTATTTATTTATTTATTTATTTATTTATTTATTTATTTATTTATTTATTTATTTATTTATTTATTTATTTATTTATTTATTTATTTATTTATTTATTTATTTATTTATTTATTTATTTATTTATTTATTTATTTATTTATTTATTTATTTATTTATTTATTTATTTATTTATTTATTTATTTATTTATTTATTTATTTATTTATTTATTTATTTATTTATTTATTTATTTATTTATTTATTTATTTATTTATTTATTTATTTATTTATTTATTTATTTATTTATTTATTTATTTATTTATTTATTTATTTATTTATTTATTTATTTATTTATTTATTTATTTATTTATTCATTTATTCCTTCATTTATTATTTATTTATTTATTTTATTTATTCATAGAGAATTATTTTTCTCATGGATTGAACCCTTTATTCCACGCATTTTGATGTTGTTGTGCAGTTGTACCCCTCTGGTATTTCAAAGCAGAAATACTTTATTTCAAGCAAGTTTAAAGAATCCATTTTTTTAAATTCTGAATCTGAAAAAAATTAGGAGAGGTTCTTGAACCCCTAACCAAAATCTTTTGTGATTTTGGAGGCATTAGAACCCCTTCAAAAATGCAAGCAAAAGATGAAAGAATTCCGCAAAAACAAATTTTTGGATGGGTGTTTAGATCCTTATTTTGGCTATTTTAATTATTTTTTTTTGGTTATTTCAGCAGTCAAAAATTCTGAGGAACATTTAAAGAGCTTTAAATTTTCTTTTTCATATTATTTGGATGTATCCTTTCACCTCAAAAAGTTCCTTAAAAAAACACAAAAAATCAAAAAAATCAAATTTCTCTTTGGACATTTGAATCCTTTTATTTTACTTTTCATTTCATGTGTTTGGGTGATTCAAGCTATCACCAAGTTAAATTGACAGTTAAAGAGAATTCAAATATTTATATCAGATTTTTTGGATGTATTATTTCACCTTAGAATATTCCTTTAAAAAAGCAAAAAATTCAAAAAATTCAATTTTCTCATTGGACTTTTGGATGCTTATGTTTGCAATTTTGACCAATTTTTTTTTGGTATTTCAAGCCTTTGGAATTGGAAAAAAGACTATTAAAGAGCTTTTCAAAATGTTTTTTAGAATTTTTGGATGTCATCTTTGACCTTTAAAAATTCCATCAAAAAACAAAAAAAATTGAAAAATTCACTTTTCTCACTGGATTTTTGAATCCTTTTGTTGGCCTTGATAATTGATTTTTTTTTGGGGTGATTCAACCTTTCAGAATGTAAAAAAAAACAAAAAAAGTTCATTCATACTTTTTAATGATCATCTGCATGTATGCATACACCTTACAAACTTCATTTAAAAAATTTAAGATAAAGAACAAATATGGATAAAAATATTAAAATTTATTCAACTATAATTGGTTTTATTTTTCTACTTTATTTTTGTGGAGGGAGAAAAGCCTCATTCAAAAGATCCAAATTTCTCTGAACAATGGTTTTCCAATATTTGGAATGATTTGTCCCAAAGCTTTTCCAAACTGGATCTAACCTGGGAGCTGGACAGTGATCAGACTGGAGCTTGAATGAGACTATATTTTTGGAATCTTCTAAAATAATGAAGCCAATAGGAGAATTTTGGGAATTTGGATTGGGAGGCAATTCAGAGGAAGATAATTGAAAGGAATTAAAGAAGAAAACAGAACCACTAAACACTTATATGTTTCAGCCAGAAGGAAACCATGGCATGGAAATTTCATCCACATATTTATGGAAGCTGGAACATAAAGGTGGTTCTGTTGCCTTCTTGCTTTTTTGAAAGTTTCACCCCAGATATCAAGCAGTAATCTTGTGTCCTTGAAGATTGGGTTTGAATCAAGCTCTTTCAAAATTTCTTTCCTGACTTCAATCCAGTCTCCTGAGATCCTCCCCAAAAAAATGGCTGCTGCTCTAAAGCCAGAGTTCCCCTCCCCTATGACATCTTGAACATGTGAGATATGTGGAATAGCTGTTTTGGGGAAATAAAATCTTTTTATTGGAACTAAAACCAATAATAAGAATTTTTTATAAAAGGAAAATATGGAATAACAATAAAACTCACTTCAATTTATACTTGGTCAAATATTCCAGAAGAAGAATAAGATAATGTGCAGGAAACCTAGAGGAAAAACCCAAAATAAATCAGACAAAATTAAAAAAATGAGAAAATACCCAATGTACTCACTTTCTCACTGATTGTTGGGGCTGCTCATACCTTCCCCCCAGGAGGATGGTAAGGAGCATCACCATCTTCATTGGATACCTTTAGTATCTTAATTCTTGTCCCCACATTGTATTCAGGAGAAGCAAACCACTTATTCACAATGGCTCCAGACCTCTGATAAATTTTTGAATGAAAAAATTAATGAAAAATAATATACAAAAAATCAGCCAAAAATAAAAAAAAATTAAAGCTCACCATCTTAATAGCATCCACATCTGGCAGCTCTTCATCTTCTGAATCTTCCCCTTCATCCAAATATGGCACCTCATCATCTTCTGAAAATTTCTCTTCAGTCAGAAATTCACTTTATGTTCAAAAAATGACAAGGACTCATTAAAAAAAACAACCCATTGCAGAATAAATAAGTATATTTATAAAATTAACTCTTCCTCTAATTTTTCCTTCTTTTTTCCCTTCCCCTTGCCTTGTATGCCCTTGCAACTTCTTGAAACCTGAACACATAAGAATAAAAAATTGATTATGAAATTTGATATTTTTTTCCCAAAAAAATGGTGACTGACCTTCAAATTTGCTATGAATTTTTTCTATGGCCTTCCTTTCATCTTTGTTTCTTGTAAATATAAAAAAAAGGTGGATCTCTTTTGCTTGAGGACTGAGATATCTTCTTGAACTTATTGGCTGCTCCTTTGGGTCTTCCTCTTTGGATCTTTGAGTCAAATTTGGCACTTCAATCAGGGTAAGTTGATATCTGCCACTGTGAAGCTTCATGCTTTCACACAGATACTATTGCTGTTCTTGAGGTGGCAAATTGCTGAATTCTTCAAAAAGTTTAGTGAAATATAGGTTTTCATTACTTTCTTTGGTTGGAACTTCAGTTTTTTATGAATATTCAGTTGATTCAGGGTTCAAAGTTAACTGAAGAAAGAAAAATCAAAATCAATCAGCAAATGATTCATTTGAGCTTGAATTCAAAAAATAAAAAATAAAAAAACCTACTGAGATGGGAGCTTTGACTTGAAATTGAGGATGACAATCATCCATTTGGAAGATTTCACCCTACCTGATAGCCAATGTGACTTTGTGAAAACATGGTATACCCATTTAAGAAGAGTAATCAAAGTTGTTGCAATTGGTGGAAGAATCAGGAACTTGATGAGATGAATGATAGATTTTGAGGGCAAATTGGCTGATCTTTCCCAAAAGATGATCCACAGAGTCAGGTAAACCAATGAGATGCTTGAATCCTTGCTGAGAGGCTTCAATGGCTCTCTCACGGGTTTGGATGTTGATGGAACTGTAAATTTTTTGAAATACATTATAGAAAGAGCCAATAGAAGAATTGACAAATCTTTTAATGTAGGAGTGAGAAACTTCTATTATTGAATTACTATTGTTTCCAAAGTTAAAGTATTTGTTTTCCAAATATGAGACAAATTTTCTTTTTAGAGGAATCCAGTTTTCAAGAAGGTAGTCAGAAGTGAGAGGATTTCAGACCAGAGAAAGTTGTGTGAATTTTTTGTGATAGCTTGATTCAGATTTTGAATAGACCAGAAGATGCCATTGTTTCTGGAATAGCTTCCATTCATCTTCAGATTGAAAGTGCTTCCTGAAATGAGTTTGAATATTATTGAAAATGTTCCAGACACAGAGAAAATGATGAGAGGAAGGGGAACCTGATTCAATTGAGCCAATAAGTGCTTGTTACTTGTCTGTAAAAGTCACAATAGGTTCTTTATCTTGAAATATTTTGTGAAGTTGAGTCAGGGCCCAATCATAGTTCTGTTTTTTCTCTTGAGATAAGAAACAGAATGCAACTGAGAAGCTTCTAGAAGAATTGTTTATCCCAAGAATATGAATAAGGGGCATTCCAAATTTTTTGGTTTTATATGTATAGTCAATCATAATGATAATAGGGAAAAGTTTGAGAAGTTTCATGGAATCAGGGTGTGAAATCAATAATGAAGTAATTTGACCATCCACATTGTTCATTTTGTAGTAAAAACAAGAATTCTGGAGTCCCAGTATGAGTGATTCCACAGGAGGTTTGCCATCAAGGGCATTTTTTTTTATTTGGGATCTTTTGTTGTAAATTTTAGGGAGATGTTTATGGATAGGTGATGATGAGTTTTGTATGAGAGAGTAGAGAATTTTTAATTGGTGAACCCCAGCTTTGGATAAATTTTTAACCACCTCCTTTTTCTCCCCTTGGATTCTTCTGCAGATGGGGTGAGTGGAGGGATCAATGGAAGGTGGATGGTTGTGCTCTGGAAATATAAACTTCACCACACAAACACCCAATCTTTTTTTAAAATTCCCTGATAAACTGAAAGGAAAATTGGTCTTTCTTGATTTCTTTAATTTGGATGTATCTTTGCTGGTTTTATATTTCCCAGATTTATCACATTGACAAGTGTGGGCCTGATTCTTGCAATTTGATGATCTGGTAGATGTGGCATATCCATGGGACTTTGCCCATGATTGGCTAGCCTCAACCAGCTCCTCCTTTTGATTGTATTATAGCTCAGGAGGAGGGGCCAGAGGGGTGGAATCAAGAGTTTGAGTATATGAAGAAGGAGCAAGAGGAGTTCAACCACTAGTTTGATTAGATGAGATAATGGAGGATGGGCCTGGTGAAGCAGTTGAAACAGTTCTGAAAAGTGATTTTCTTGAGCCATTGTAAAAAGAGATGTTCTTGTTTGGAAGTATCTGGAGTGTTGAGTTGTTTTGATGAGTGGTTGGTGGTGTGGTGTGGTGTGAGGAGGTGTGTTGTGGTGTGGTGTGGTGTGGTGTGGTTTGGTGTGGTGTGGTTTGGTGTGGTGTGGTGTGGTGTGGTGTGGTGTGGTGTGGTGTGGTGTGGTGTGGTGTGGTGTGGTGTGGTGTGGTGTGGTGTGGTGTGGTGTGGTGTGGTGTGGTGTGGTGTGGTGTGGTGTGGTGTGGTGTGGTGTGGTGTGGTGTGGTGTGGTGTGGTGTGGTGTGGTGTGGTGTGGTGTGGTGTGGTGTGATGTGATGTGGTGTCACCAGGGCCAAATTGAGGTCTCTGGCTGGCCAGTGACTCCATGTCACCATCCAGTCCCATTTCCTGACCCATTTACTCCCTTTAAAGGAAACTTCTATTCACCAATGAAGAATTTTGACTTCACCAAAGTTTACATTGAAAAAAAAATAGAATTCACACTTTATTCACCATTGTGGAAAATGGATGTCACTGGTAATTCCTAAATGCAGAAACTGGAATTCACTTCAGCTTCCACATGAATGAAACTGAAACTCACTTGGCATTCACCTTGGAATTAATGATGTATAAAACATACCAAATCAAAAAACTGTGTACTGGAATACCCCAGCCATAAAACTGGTGATCAACAATTCTAAAGAATAGTGACAAGTGATTTCTGATGAATCTCAATATTGTTTGCAAATTTAAAAAAAATAAGAATACATCTGAAGTCTGATGAACCTGAAGATCTATGAAACCAGCTATAATATTTCACCAATACATTCACATTTCTGTTTTTCAAATCTAAAGGTATGTTGTTTGTATTTCACTGGGGTATTTCCTGCATCTCACCCATGTTTCAAATTTTGTTTTTGTGGATGCAAACAAACAGATTACAGATTGACACTGAACCTGAATCAGCAGCTGAGGAGCTGGGTGTTGATGGCTTGAAGGGCTTTGGAGGTGTGGTAGGCTTCATTCATTGAAACAGCCTGATTGCTAGGCATTCAACCACTAGTCCACTAGCTGCAGCCGGTGAAATAGATTTGGCTTGTCAGAAGCAACACAAATCCTACACTAGAAACCTTGGCCAATGTAATCCTGAAAGAATTTGGTGCAACAGTTTTTTTAATTTTTTAATTTTAATTTTTTTTATTTATTTATTTCATTTTCATTTTTATGTTTATTTTGATTTCAATTTGATTTATTTCATTTTTTAATTTGATTTATTTGATTTATTTGATTTATTTTTATTTTTATTGTTATTTTATATTTATATTATATTTACATTTAAATTTAAATTTATATTTAAATGTATATTTATATTTAAATTTATATTTAAATGTATATTTAAATTTATATTTATATTTATATTTATATTTATATTTATATTTATATTTATATTTATATTTATATTTATATTTATATTTATATTTATATTTATATTTATATTTATATTTATATTTATATTTATATTTATATTTATATTTATATTTATATTTATATTTATATTTATATTTATATTTATATTTATATTTATATTTATATTTATATTTATATTTATATTTATATTTATATTTATATTTATATTTATATTTATATTTATATTTATATTTATATTTATATTTATATTTATATTTATATTTATATTTATATTTATATTTATATTTATATTTATATTTATATTTATATTTATATTTATATTATATTTATATTTATATTTATATTTATATTTATATTTATATTTATATTTATATTTATATTTATATTTATATTTATATTTATATTTATATTTATATTTATATTTATATTTATATTGATATTTATATTTGTATTTATATTTATATTTATATTTATATTTATATTCATATTTATATTTATATTTATATTTATATTTATATTTATATTTATATTTATATTTATATTTATATTTATATTTATATTTATATTTATATTTGTATTTATATTTATATTTGTATTTATATTTATATTTATATTTATATTTATATTTATATTCGTATTTATATTTATATTCGTATTTATATTTATATTTATATTTATATTTATATTTATATTTATATTTATATTTATATTTATATTTATATTTATATTTATATTTATATTTATATTTATATTTATATTTATATTTATATTTATATTTATATTTATATTTATATTTATATTTATATTTATATTTATATTTATATTTATATTTATATTTATATTTATATTTATATTTCTATTTCTATTTATATTTATATTTAAATTTATATTTATATTTATATTTATCTTTATCTTTATATTTATGTTTATGTTTATATTTATATTTATATTTATATTTATATTTATATTTATATTTATATTTATATTTATATTTATATTTATATTTATATTTATATTTATATTTATATTTATATTTATATTTATATTTATATTTATATTTATATTTTTATTTATATTCATATTCATATTCATATTCATATTCATATTCATTTTATTTTATTTTCATTTATTTATTTATTCATTTTATAATTTATTCATTTTATAATTTATTCATTTTATAATTTATTTATTTGATTTATTTTTATTTATTTTATTGTTTTATTTTTCATTTTTTCCCAGTGGGATTAATCAAAAAAAAAACATTGCACCAAAATGCTTGTGTTTGGAGGCATGCATCCAAACACAAGGATTTTGGTGCAAGGTTTTTTTTTGAAACCCGCTTCAAAAAAAAAACCCCCTTGCACCAAAATGCTGGTGTTTGGAGGCATACATCCAAACACAAGCATTTTGATGCAAAGCACCTTGCCCGTCCTTCCTCCCCCTCAGTAACAGGGGGGGGGGGGGAGAGCCCCTGTGTGTTGGAGGGTGGTTAGGTCCCCCCCACTGCTGGTTGCTTCAATGCAACCAGCCTGCTCCATTTGTCCCCTCCCTTGCGGCAATGGAGGGAGAAATTGTTGCGCCCCCCCCCGCCGGTTGCTTTGATGCGTCCGGCTCCCTTGCGGTGGTGGAGTTGAGGGGATTGGGGGGAGCACTCATTGCGACACCCCATTGGTTATGCAACCAGCTCCCTCTGTTTGTCCCCTCCCTTGCGGCAATGGAGGTGAGGGGATGGGGGGAGCAATTTTTGCGCCCCATGCCGGTTGCTTCAATGGGAACATCCCCCTTGCGGTGATTGAGGTGAGGGGATGGGGGGAGAAATCATTGCCCCCCCGCCAGTTGCTTTGATGCCACTGGCCCCCTCTGCTTTTCCCCTCCCTTGCAGAAATTGAGGTGAGGGGATGGGGGGAGCAATCATTGCGCCCCCCCCTCCTTCCGGTTTCTTTGATGCAACCAGCCCCCTTTGTTTTTCCCCTCCCTTGCCGCAATGGGGGGAGCAATTGTTGTGCCCCCACGCCAGTTGCTTCAATGCAACCGGCCCCCTCCGCTTTTCCCCTCCCTTGCGGCAATTGAGGTGAGGGGATGGGGGGAGCAATCATTGCGTCCCCCCGCCGGTGTCAAGACTCCTGTGGGATTATATAAATAAAGTAGCAAATAGCTTGCTGGTAGTCCTTGAAAGGGAGTTTAGTATTACTCCTACTCCTTTAGAGTATTAGTAAATAATAAGAGTGGTTTTGAATTGCCTGCCTTTCTAGTACTATAGTAAGTCTGCACAATAATTTATTTAAATTAATGGCTGGTTTCTTTGAGACTTAAAATAGGTCTCAGATCATACCTAGATTAGTTATCAATTTTTATTGGTAGGCATTTGTTGAAGAATATACCAGATGTATTTGATTATTGGTTAATTATTGATCAGATATATTTGATATTAACCAATATACCAATATTAAAGGGTTCAAGGGCTTATCAAAGGGATGGTTCAGTAGAGGACCCATAGACCGGTTTACCCACAGGGGGCTGGGTAGAGGAAAGGTTGGTAGTTTCTTTTTTTTGTTCTCTCTTTATTTGCAAGGTTTATTTATTAATTAAAGGGGGTGGTTTTTCTTTAATGTGGTGCTGAATATTTAGGTCAAAGAAGAACCCTTATTCAAGCACCTGGTGGGTGGTTTTAATTGGTTAAAGATGGGTTATAACTTGGTTTCTGATTTCCTGTTTCTTTATAATTGGTTCACTAATAATATTTATCTGGGTAGGTACCACAGATGGATAGGACAATGGGCCAGAGGGCCTGATATGTGGGTGATGGGTGGTAGGTGGCCAGATGGCATGAGATGGGTATGATGGGAGATGGTACAACGTGGATAGGGCAGAGAGGCCCTCCTTAAATAGAAAATTCCTGCCCCCAGGGGTTCTCAAGGCTGACCTTGAGGGCTCTCCCTGTTCTGGTGAGGAACAGTGAGATACAATCACATGAGAAATTTCTGATGGTTGGAAAAGGCTTGTACAGTTACATGAGGCATTTCTGCTGGTTGGAAAAAGCTGCTACAGGGTTTTCATGCATGCACAGCCCTGAATAAACTGCTGTGAAGTGCATATACAATATATTCCTGTGCAGTACTGGTGGTTGGTCTGGTGCTACTTGTTTCTCCCTACATGTGTTGCTGTGCATCCACTGGTGGTTTTTTTGTTGCCACTTGCTTCTATCTTCATGTATTTCTGTGCATCACTGGTGGTTTGTTTGCTGCTACTGCTTCTACCTTTGTGTATTTCTGTGAAGTACTGGTGGTTTGTTTGTGGCTACTGCTTCTACCTTCATGTATTTCTGTGCATTATTGGTGGTTTGTTTGTTGATGCATGGTCTTGCCTTCCTGCATGTATTGCTGGGCAGCCCTGTGGTACTTGTACTGGTGGGTTCTTGGGTATCACATGCTCCTGAATACATAAGTTTGTGTGTGGTGCTGGGATTGTTTGATACTACATGGTACTGGCTGCCTGCATGTATTGCTAGGTAGCCCTGTATACTTCTGCATAGCCTTTTGTAGGTGTATTTACTTGTTTGTTTGGATCTGGTTGAGACTGGTTTCACTTCCTCCTGCCTATACTGTCCTGTATACTTCTGAATAGTGTTTTGTGTGTGTATTTGCTTGTTTATTTGGAACTTTTTGAGACTGGTTCTACTTCCTCTTGCCTATACTTTCCTGTATACTTCTGCATAGTATTGTGTATTTTTATTTGCTTGTTTGTTTAGAACTGGTTGAGACTGGTTCTACTTCCTCTTGCCTACACTGTCCTGTATACTTCTGCATATACTTGTGTAGGTGTATTTGATTTTTTTTTGGATCTGGTTGAGACTGGTTTCATTTCCTCCTGCCTATACTGTCCTGTATACTTCTGCATAGTCTTGTGTATGTGTATTTGATTATTTGTTTTGGAACTGGTTGAGAATGGTTCTACTTCCTCTTGCCTATAATTTCCTGTATACTTCTGCATAGCCTTGTGTAGGTGTATTTGAATGAATCCTGGGTGAGGTGACAGGAGCTGAACTAGTTGCACTACCTCCTGTATCTGTATTTCTGTATTCTGGCTGAGGTGACAGGGTTGGTGTATGGTTCTAGTGTTGAGGGTAACCTGTTACTGGTATCTAATTGAGGGTTTGCAAGGTCTGTCTTTATGCCTTCCACACAGCTGTGACACCTGGTTGGGTATGAGTTTGCCACAGTTGAATGGTCCTTGGGCTGTATCTTCTAATCCATGAGGGATAGGGTGCTAACTTGGCTGAGTGACTGTAGGTTATTTTGGATGTAGAATCCATTTCTGAGGTTTATTTGAGGTTTTGAGGTGTTTTTATAGTACAAAAGTGAGTCTGATGGCTATAAGACAGGTTTGGTCTACCACACCAGTTGCTTTTATGAAACTGGCCCCCTCCGTTTGTCCCCTCCCTTGCGGCAATGGAGGTGAGGGGATGGGGGAGCAATCTTTGCGCCCCCCCCACCGCCGCAACAACCGGCCGGGATGGAGGGAATCCAAATTAGTCCCTCTGCCCCCTTTGATGGTCCAGCACGGGCCGTTGGGCCCCAAAGTGGGCCAAGGACAAGGAAAAAATGCACCAAGCGGGCTGCAAGGCAGGAAACAGGCCCATTGGGTCTTCCAAGCCAGGAATGGGGAAATGACTCCTTTCTGGGCCTTTTTGGCTGTTCAAGTCAGTCCATAATACAGATTGGGCTCAATGATGGCCCCTGAAGCCCTTTTTGTTGGGATGGCCCATCCAACCCAGCAGGCCCGGGAGGGTCCATGTCCCAAATGACTTATTTCAAATGTTTTGAGGCCAGTTTCCCCAAATCAGTGACATCCACACAGGCCTGTATGGTCTGTGTTATTGTCAAATGGGCCATAGAGACCCATATTTGCATCCCATTTGGAATAAACTCATATGTGGCACACATGTAAGTGCCTACATATTTTGGCAGCCATTAAACCAGTCTATCAATGCCTTATGTTGCAAGATGACTTTTATCAAGTTTATTGATTGCAATTTTATTTAAAAGAAACTAGATTTCTGAGAAAATAACTTCTTTGAGATATCTTTCATTTGTTTATTATGGGTAAATTTGATGAAGATGGGATTTACAATGTTCATGAACCCTTTAATTAGTATTTACATAATTGGGAACAAGTGCACCATTAGGAGTGCATGTCCCATAGTATGAATGTTTCTTGGAGTTCTTTTCATGCAAACATTTTGAAACCTGCCTAGGATAATCTATTGATCAGTGGTTGTTGGACTGTCTCTGGTCATGGTGGTATTGAACTTCTTTTTTTTCTGGGAATAAATATGTTCAAGGTTGGTCACACCATATTCATATTTGAGCCATCTTGCGGTTATGCTTTATTTTTGTGTTCTGATTAATTCACTTGTCAGCCTTTGATCCCATTTTGGACTTGGTGGTAAATCATCTTGACTTTCATTTTCCACAAAATTGAAACCAGACTGACTTTGACTTTCAACCAAGGTGAAAACCAGTTGACTTTTATTATCCATCAAGGTGAAATTCACAATGAACCCTAAATATTTTAAGGTGGATCACAGAATACATCATTGTGTTTTCATGGTGAGACTTTTGATACTTATTTGAGACAAAATTGGCAACATATAGTGACTTCATGTCACTGGTCAACCAGAGACCCAAATTTGGCCCTGGTGTGTGGTAGTGGTGGGGGGTGATGAGAGGGTGGAAAAGGTCAGGGGTGTGGTTTATGAGATATTGGAGCGCTCCAAGATGGGTGGTGGTCCCAGGAAAAAATTCTCAGTCATATTGAATATATGCATGTGAAGGGCTCAAAGAGGAATGAATTTTTTGGTTTTTTGATGGAATTTTCAAAGTTCAAAAATTGCATCCAAAAATTCCAAAAAAGATGTCAGAAAGCTCTTTAACAGTTCTTTTACAATTCTAAAAGCTTGAAACACCAAAAAATTAGTCAAAATGGCAAACATGATGAACCAAAAGTCGAATGAGAAAATTGAATTTTTCAAATTTTTTGATTTTTAAAGGAATTTTTTAAGGTAAAATAATACATCCAAAAAATGTTGAAAAAATATTGGAATGCTCTTTAACTGTTTTTTTAACTTTGTGATAGCTTGAATAACCCAAAAAAATGAAATAAAAAGGAAAATAAAAGGATTCAAATGTCCAAAGAGAGATTTGATTTTTTTGATTCTTTGTGTTTTTTGAAGGAATTTTTTAAGGTGAAAGGATACATCCAAAAATTATGAAAAAACACTTGAAAGCTCTTTTAATGTTGGTCAAATTTCT
This sequence comes from Puccinia polysora, assembly GCA_025617555.3. Taxonomy (NCBI): domain Eukaryota; kingdom Fungi; phylum Basidiomycota; class Pucciniomycetes; order Pucciniales; family Pucciniaceae; genus Puccinia; species Puccinia polysora. The sequence continues at coordinate 36,002,645 of CM062628.1, forward strand.
AGCAGATGAAATAACCAAAAGAACAAAAAACAATTAAAATAGGCAACATAAATCAATCCAAAAACCCATGCAAAAATTTTTTTTTATGGAATTCTTTGATTTTTTTATTGCATTTTTAAGGGGTTCTAATGCCTCAAAAATTACCAAATATTTTTTAAGGGGTTTAAGAACCCCTTCTACAGGTCTTTGGAGTCAGAATCCAAAAAAATGGATTCTTTAAACTTGCATGAAATAAAGTATTTTTGTGTGAAATATAGTATTTTTGTGTGAAATAAAGTATTTTTGCATGATATACCAGAGGAGCGCAAACATGCAACAACATCAAAATGCATGAAATAAAGGGTTCAATGCATGAGAAAAATAATGCCCTATTTATATTTATATTTATTTATTTATTAATTTTTTTATTTTTTTATTTGTTTATTTAGTCATTCATTCATTCATTTATCTCTACATTTATTTCTTCATTCATTCATTCATTCATTTATTTTTTCATTTATTCATTTGATTATTTATTTATTTATTTATTAGGGCGTATCAGACTTAAAATTTTCAAAAAATTAAATGGCTGATTCCAGGCTTATCCATTTTTTTTCAAAATTTGATTTTTTTCAGTTCAACCCATTGGTTCATTGTTTATCTTGATAATTTTTTTTTTTTTGAAAAATTGATATTCTTCCAGAAATAAGCAATTTAAGTTTTTCAAAATCTTAACTCTGATACACCCTATTTATTTTATTTATCTATCTATTTATTTATTTTTGTTTGCAACTCATATGGGTTGTGAACAGCTTTTCATGACCGTTTGCAACCCCTGGGTTGCAAATTTATCATTGCCCTATTTTAAATCTGTCATGTCCAGTACCTAGAAGGTATTAGGAGGCATCCCTTGGCATTGATTAGGCTGGCACTACTTGAAGTAGTTGCGTAGAAACTGCAATAGGTCACATCCTAGCAAAAGACTAGCCAGCTGTCTATCTTAGCCTTGAGCATGCCTCGCTTGATAAAGAGGCTAGGGTGCGAACCCCGAGGCTTTATACAAACTAAGTTTATATTTCTTTTTTCTCAGTTGACAGGCTTTGGAAGGTTGCTTCTTTTGGCAAAATGTGGACGGCATGGAAAGTCTTCAATGCAGTTCAATAAGCACTGTAAATTTATGAGTGAGCTCTTACTTATTCCGCTGGTTTCAAAAAATCTTCCAGACCAGGCTGAGTCTTTGCAAATGACCGTGTTCCAAAGCATGGAAAATAACGAGTCTTTTGGACAAACCATTGGGGAGAACTTTGATTGCTCTGCGGTTGATTTTGCATCAGGACACTGGAGAGGACACTGGAGGACAATGATAAGTTGATAGCTTTCACTTGATATATCTTGTCATCAAGTGCAGCATTCTCCTCCACAGCCTGAATCGGAGCAAACGTGTAGGAACTTCGTTTGCTGTATGACCAAGCGAACACCTGCGCCTAGTCATCCAATTGGCAACATAACCATCAGCCCAAGCACCATAGTATATGTTGTCCCGTTCGGCTTGGAACATCGAACCAATTTTCGAAGCAACTCCATGGAATTTTGTTCATGATCCATTGAATACAACAGAACAATAGGTTGTTTGATTTGCAAATTTCTTCTTAATGGGTCTAAAGAAGTTCAAATTTGGATACAGAGGATAGAAACGAGATACTAGCAAGCTTCAGCGCGGGCATGGCTATTATCGAAAGGAGGAAAACTCACGGGTTTGATTTTAAAGTGGGAAGATATTAGGGAGAATACAAATATCTGTGGCATTGAAAAAGGGTGAAGTTCATCAGTATCATTGGCAGAGAGCACAGCCAGAAAAGAATACCCAATAACAAACTCGAAGATCTTGAATGAGATAGTAAAAAACCCGAAGGCCCTCGGGGTCGTCTGAGCCTTGCACATCGACTAGGGAGCCAATTTTTGCCGTCTGGAGATTTAGGGAGGTCAAAGAAATCCAGTGTTGAGCATGAAACTTTAGTTCATCCGATTCCACTCGAAACAGTATAAACGCTTTCTTTTCATAAGGTGGACAATAAGATCTTCGAATGGGGAGCTGGACTCACCTCAAAGGAGATATGGGTATCTGCTAGTCGAACTTCTAATTCTTGTTTTCCAACCACGTTCTTCTTCGGCCAATTGTGATCATCTTCCCTATTTAATTAAGATGAATTACTTTTAAGCACTTAGTAAAGCGCTAGCTATGATGAAAGATTAATAGATATACAAAAATAACATCTACAATGTACTTGATAATTTCACTCTCGGCGACGATCCGCTTAAGTTCCGATATGGTCAAAGGTGAGAGCCACACTGATAGGATAACAAATTCAGGAGAATGCAGTTAGCAAAAGCAATGCATACAGGCGAGAACATGACAATGAAGGTTGGGATGGGAAGTATTGATGTCGTTAATGTCGGATGTGACGAACTTACTTTCTTTTCTGATAAGACTATCGTTCCGATAGCTACGCATTTTTTTAAAACGGCAAGAAGGGGCTTCAATTGGTTAAAATGCCGCAGTCGAGATCGATCAAATCAAATCCAACTAACTTGGAGTTATTCGCGTATCTCAAGCGACCTTCACTGAATTCGAATTCGAGGAACTCATGACCGTATCTACCCATGTGACCACTGTAGTATCGCACATAAAATGGGTCCGATTTTGCCGGCATGATGAATCGTGCTCAAGTCTCGGTGTGGTTGAAGGTAAAATGTACAGGTCGATCGCGGTTGTCCTGCCCGGTGAAGTGCGCGTTGGCTGGCCAGAGATAAAGTGAGAGAAGGCCGCCCCGGGGGCGGAGAGGAGCAGTGGGGAGTGGGGTCGCTGACACCAGCGACTACACCGTGCCCGGATCGTGCGTGATCGACAGCCCGCATCTCTAGTATTATGCACCAGGGCCAAAATGGCATCACGGGCTGACCAGTGAATTCATTGGAACATAAAAATCAAACATCTAAATAAAGCATAAACACAAGATGGCTCAAATATGAATATGGTGTGACTGACCTTAAACATATTTATTCCCAGACAAACAAGAAGGTCAATGCCACCATAACCAGAGACAGTGCAACAACCACTGATCAATATATCATCCCAAGCAGGGCTCAACCTGGTCACATGAAAAGAACTCCAAGAAACCTTCATACTCTGGGACATGAAATCCTAATGGTGAACTTGTTTCCAATCATTTAAATGCTCCTTAAAGGGTTCATGAACATTGTAAATCCCATCTTCCTCAAATTTACCCATAATAAACAAATAAAAAATAACTCAAAGACTCAAGTTATTTTCACACCAATTTAGTTTGTTTTTACTAAAATTTTAATCAATAAAATTGATAAAAGTCATCTTGCAATATAAGGCATTGATAGACTGGTTTAATGGCTGCTAAAATATGTAGGCACTTACATGTGTGCCACATATGAGTGTATTCCAAATTGGATGCAAAAATTGGGTCTTTACGGCCCATTTGACAATCACATGCACCATACAGGCCTGTGTGGATGTCACAATTTTTGGGGAAATTGGCCTTAAAACCCATGAAATAAGTAATTTGAGACATGGGCCCTCATGGGCCATCCCAACAACATGGACTTCAGGGGCAATCATTGAGCCCACTTTGTATCATGGACTTACTTGGCCAGCCCGGTTGGCCTGCCAAAGTAGTCATTTCTCTGTTTTGGGCTTGGAAGGTCCGTTGGGACCGTTGCCCGTGTTGCGGACCCAAGCAGGCCACATTTCCCTGTCTTTGGCCCACTTTGGTGCCCAAAGGCCAGTGCATGACCGGCGTAGGGGGCAGAGGGACTCATTTGGAGTCCCTCCACCCTGACAAATTGTTGCAGCGGCTGGGGGGGGGAGGGCCACAAATATTGCTCCCCCCATCCCCTCAAGGGAGGGGACAAACAGAGTGGGCTGGTTGCATCAAAGCAACCGGTGGAAGTGTGTGTGTGGCAATTGCTCCCTCCATCCCCTCACCTCCATTGCGGCAAGGGAGAGGACAAAAGGAGCAGGCCAGTTGCATTGAAGCAACCAGTGGGGGGCAACAATTGCTCCCCCAATCAACACAAGGGAGCGGAAAAACAGAGAGGCCTGGTTGCATCAAAGCAACCAGCAGTGGGGGGGACCTGACCACCCTCCCCCCTACAGGGGCTGTCTCTCCCCCCCCCCCCCCATTACTGAGGGGAAGGAAGCATGGGCAAGGTGCTTTGCACCAAAATGATCATGTTTGGATGTATACCTCCAAACACAAGCATTTTGATGCAAGTGTTTTATAGTGGGCCAGTTGCAACAAAGCAACCCATGGGGGGGGTGGTGCAAAAATCTCTCCCTCCATTGCTGTGAGGGAGGGAAAAAAAGAGCAGGCCAGTTGCATCAAAGCAACCAGCAGTTGGGGGGCATGACCACCCTCCCACCAACAGGTGGCGTCCCCCCCCCATTAGTGAGGGGGAGGAAGGATGGGCAAGGTGCTTTCCACCAAAATTCTTGTTTTTGGATGTATGCCTCCAAACACAAGCATTTAGGTGCAACAGGGTTTTTTTTATGGGATTAATCGCCCTGGAACAAAATAGAAAAATAATAAAAGAAAGAAAGAAAAAAATAAATAAGATAAATAAATCAAAATAAATTAATGAAAATAAAATAAAAATAAAAATAAAAATAAAATAAAAAATAAAAAAAATAGGGCATTATTTTTCTCACCCACCCAACCCTTTATTTTGCGCATTTTGACATTGGCGCGTGGTTGTGCCCCTTTGGTATTTCATGCAAAAATACTTTATTTCACGCAACTTTCAAGAATTCATTTTTTTGAATTCTGAATGCGCAGCCCTGTAGCAGGGGGTCTTAAACCCCTAATCAAAATCTTTGGTATTTTTGAAGGCATTAGAACCCCTTCAAAAATGCAATCAAAAAATAAAAAAATTCTGTAAAAAAAAAATTTTTGCATGGGTTTTTGGATCCTTATTTTGGCTATTTTAGTTAGTTTTTTTTGTTTATTTCAGCTGCCAGAACTTTTTTATTCAAAGAGCCTTCTAATATTTTTTTCATATTTTGTGGGTGTATCCATTCACCTTAAAAAATTCCTTCAAAAAACACAAAAAATCAAAAATCAAATATCTCTTTGGACATTTGAATCCTTTTATTTCATTTTTTGGGTAATTCAAGCTATTAAAAAGTTAAAAGAACATTTAAAGAGAATTCAAATATTTTTTTAAGATTTTTTGGATGTATTGTTTTACCTTAAAAAATTCCTTCAAAAAAGCAAAAAAATCAAATTTCTCATTTCGCTTTTGGATCCTTATGTTTGCCCTTTTGAATTGTTTTTTTGGAATTTCAAGCTTTGAGAATTGAAACAGAACTAATCAAGAGATTTTTAATTTTTTTTTCAGGATTTTTGGATGTCATTTTTGTTGAAATTTGAGTGAGATTATTGGTGAATTGGCAAGAGGGAATAAGGAAGGAACTCTTATCACACTAAGAGGAGTGGATCCAGGAGTTGAATGGGGGAACTCAGGTTCAATTTAAGTCAATAACAGATGATGATAAATTGGCTGGACTAGAATGGTGTTAAATAGTCTAGATACAAGCCATTTTTTGAAGACCAATTTTCGGTCTGAAAATAAAAAGGATAATGAATAATGAATGAGAAACAACCAAAGAACTGTCACATAATTGGTGACAGACAGTATGCAACAAGGCAGAGACACAACAGGCCATAAGCCAGAACATAAAAGCTATCAAAAGAAGAGTGAAAAGTGCAATAAAACTGAGGCGTCAATTCAAGCTGATTTGGTGGTTCAACAAACATCAGAATTAATAAATATCAAGATACAAAAGGAGGTTCTTAGAGATAAGAAGTCCATTAAAAGAACAAGTGACTCAGGGTTCTATGACTGAAAGAGTTTCATCAGTAATGGAAAATCAGACTACTTGAACTAGCATTCTTTCAGACTCAATCATGACTTAATATTGAAAAAATCAAACAATAAGAGGGACAACTGATTGAAGATATGAGAGATCATTTTAAATCATAAAACACTACTTTTATGAGGCCCATAATACTGGGGGATAACTTATATTTTAAGTAAGTTTTATTTAATAGGAAGGAAAAGAGGGCACTTAGTTGCTAGAATTCCAACAATTTTTGACCTTTAAAAATTCCATCAAAAAACCAAAAAATTTGAAAAATTCACTTTTCTTACTGGATTTTTGAATCCTTTTGTTGGCCCTAATAATTTTCTTTTTTTTGGTTGATTCAAGCTGCCAGAATCTTTAATGTTAAAAAAAGCTCATTAATACTTTTTGAAGATCATCTGCATTCTTCCATACACCTTACAAGCTTCATTCAAAAAATTAAAAATAAAGAACAAATATGGATACAAATATTGAAAGTTATTCAACTATGATTGGTTTTATTTTTCTACTTGATTTTGGTGGAGGGAGCAAAGTCTCATTAAAAAGATCCAAATTTCTCTGAACAATGGTTTTCCAAGATTTGGAATCCTTTGTCACAAAGCTTTTCCAAAGTGGATCTAACCTGGGAGCTGGCCAATGATCAGACTTGAACTTGCATGAGACTATATGTTTGGATTATTCTAAAAGAATGAAGAAAATAGGAGAAGTTTTGGAATTTGGAGTTGGAGGGAATTCAGAGGAAGATAAGTTCAAGTCATTGAAGAAGAAAACAGAACCACTTGACACTTATATGTTTCAGCCAGAAGGAAACCATGGCATGGAAATTTCATCCACATATTAGGGTGTATCAGAGTTAAGCAAACACACCATTTTTTAATGGCGGGTTTCAAACAAAATCTGCCATTTCAAAACCACCATTAAAAATAAAAAAATCCCACTTATTTCACATCAGATGTGTCAGAGTTACCTGGAAATAAGTGGGTGTTTTCAAAGAAAGTATTTGAAGGCTTCAACCACCTGTCCACATCATCCACCCCTGGCTTCCCACCTCCTTCTAACTTTGACCCCATTGGAAAAAAATTTTATTCATTGCTCTTCATCTCTTCATCCCTATCCTCATCACTTCATCACTCTCATCACTTTATTGCTTTCATCACATCCAGCTAACTCTCATTGGATCACTATCCTCATCAGTTCATCACTCTCATCCGTTCATCACTTTCATCACATCCAGCTAACTCTCATTGGATCACTATCCTCATCACCTCATCACTCTCATCACTTTATTGCTTTCATCACATCCTAACTCTCATTGCTTTATCCCTCTTTTTACTTCATCACTCTCATCACTTCCTATTCTCTTTGCTTCATCACTCTCATCATCTCATCAAATCATTACTCTCACCACTTAAACACTCTCATAGCCTTCATCCCTTCATCCCTCCTACTTTTTTTAAATGGCCCCTCAGCAATCCTCCCCCCGCAATTCCACTAAAAAATCCAATGGACCAAAGCAAAAAAATCCCCAAGGAACTCAACATCCAACAATCCTCCCCCATCAGCTTCCAAAGGCGCAAGTCAGCTCAAGAGAGCTGATCACATCATCCTGGTAAACTGGCTCAAAATTTCATCCAACTACAATGCTTGCTTTGGATCCAACAATGAAACACGCGTTGGCCAACCTCCATCCTCTAAGTTCAATGGTTATATCCTGATGGCCAATGAAACCAAGAAGAAAAAAAAGTTAGGCTGGATCTGTCATCCAAATAGATGATGGAGAAATTCACAAATTATCAAGCCAAGTACAAACAGGCCCACTGTCACACAACCACCCCACGTACTATAGGGCGATTCTTAGATGATCGTGAGCGCAAAGGAATACCAAGTGCAAGGGCAAGTGCAAATAGCGAGACCCAGTTGCAAAGTGCAAAATTGGTTATGCCACTCAACCAACGGCAAGATGATGGAAGGTGTTCCAAAGAAGGAAACTCAACCTAAGTCCAATGTGATAACTAGGTTGCAGCAAAATGCAAGAATGTATGAAATTAACTAACTGAGGAGACAATCATCAGGCAAGGGGATAGCCCTTATAAGGTAATCCAAAGTGACTAGATACAACCTGGTGATGAGCTAACTACAGGTGAAGCGGTGAGGCAATGAATGACAGGAATGGAATAGGAAATGAAGCAGTGGTATATATCCAAGGTCTTAGCGTAAGTGCAAGACAATAGAATCTGAGCATACAATTGCATGACAAATTGGGATAGGAGCGAGTGACTTTGAAGGTAATGCAAATGAGAGGTAATAGTGTATGCAGGGTAGGGACTAGTCCAATTGTGAACTATACAGTAGTGATGGCTTGGTTAGACGTAGATGCAAACTAACAAACAATGCATGACCAAAGATGGAAGTCCTAGGCTGTTGATTGGCCAGGGAAGGAGATTGGATCTCATAATGGATGGTTGACTGGTATGGAGTTAACTGCAAAGTTTGCAAGTATATACTGAGTTGGTCGCCAAGATTGGAAGGTCAGCGCGAGCAAGAGGAAATAGTGGATTGCACCATTGATGTTGTGCTTTTATTTGTTTCACGCTTTTAGACTGAGGTAGATGGTACTGAGAAGAGGACCTGTCAAAGTGGTGAAGACAATAATCCTTAAGTGCAAAGCGTGACAGTTGCCCGGGTATAAAGACACAAGCTCCTGCAAGCATTCAGGTAAATTTTCCCATTGATTTCAAGTCGTTTAATTATCACTGTATACCCTTATACATTACTTAATTCATTACCCAATAGATTTTTATAAATTTTGTAAGAATGTTGTCATTGTCATCCTGCCGTTGCAAAAACTGTATTCGCCGCAACAAGCGTTGTATTCCCAGTACTGCCATCCGAGGTCTCCGAGGCAAATGCAAGCAATGTTGCCTTTGCAAGGTGGCGTGTAACTTCCCTATAAATGTCAAATCGACTGTTGGGGGTCCTTCAGAATCATTGAGGGAGATGCAAAGTTGTAGGTCCGCGCCAAGGGTTAATTACAAGATACCACCATTGCCAGAAATCAAATACTTGGGGACGCGAGTTCCTGGTGAGTACTAATCAGGACTAACTAATGAACTTGAAATAGTAACTAATTATTTGCTTGTTTTCTAGTGTTGCCTTGTTTTCAAAGATATACTACTAATACACCACCACCACCACCACCTTACTGGGGACCATCAACTGAAAACCCGGGGACCCAGATGAATGCCAAGGTGCGAGGCAAGGTATCCGGTGCAGAACCGGTAGGAGTTATCACCGAGGAAGCGAGGGAGGGAGAAGAAAACGCAGCGGAAAGAGAAGAGGAAAATGGAGGAAACGGAAGTGGAGAGAACAAAGAGGAAGCGGGTGAATTAGAAGAAGGAAATGAAGAAGATGGAAGGGAGGAATTGACTGGGACGGAAGGGATGGAGGGCCAAGGCAAAGCAGATCCGGTGCAAATCATATTGCCGGTCAAAACGGATGCAAGGCGCCTGACGGACGATATTGGAGAAGGCACGTTGGGTGGCCAAAGGAAGAGAGCGTATGAAGAGCTCTTGGAGGAAGGTGGATGGAATGCTCGGCCAAAGCGAGCTCGGGTTGCAAGATGCAAGGAGATTTTTGAAAGGCACATTGTAACAGAAGTGCTGGTACTTCAAAGAATTTCCGCATTGATCAACAATGAAGACCTGGATACCTTTTGGTCCATGGTTGCGGAATTGACAGCAAATTGGGAGGATGCGGAAAAAGAAATAAAAGAAAATTTGTAGTTTAATGTATTTTTTTTTTATTTATTTATTATTAAAAATAGAAATATTATTATTATTATTATTATTTTTTTAATAATAAGTGGAAATGAAAGGAAAATGAGAAAAGAATGACACAGTGAGATTGAGGAATTAAATGATGAAATGATGGTGAAATAAGATTAGTTTTAATGGGATGGAATATGGAATGGAATGTGATTGAGTAAGATAAATGTGGAATGGAATGAAATGGGATTGGATGGGATGAAATGTGGAGTGGAATGGAATGAATTGGATGGAATGGAATGTGGAATGGGATTGGATTGGATTGGATGGGAAAGAATCATGATTGCCGAGGTTTGCAAGGGTAGCTCGCATGGAATTCTCAAATCAGATTGGTTGAATTGCAAAGGTGATGGGCTGGTTCCCACAAGGTACAATCTTTGTTGGACTGGAAGCCAGACCATTTGACAAGGTATTGAAGTTTTACTTTGCGTATCCTGGAATCAAGAATACGGCTTACTTCCCACTCTTGATGATTGAGGACAGTGACCGGTTCAGGAGGGGGATGAGTCTTGCCCAGTGTAAGACTCCAAATGGTGCTAGGCCGTGGCAGTTCTGCGGAGGGGAAAGGTGCTGTTTAGGCTGCCCTCCTGAGTGTTACAAAAATATTTAAATGTAACCAAGATCAAGGTCCAGAACCTGGTAAATGAGGAATCAAGGAGTAGAGGATAAGGATGATAATAGTTCGGTAGCGACAGAACAGCACTATCTGAGACAAGATTATGCAGGGAAAAACTTGAACAAAAGAAGTTAAAGTCTTCTCAGAGTTCAAAGAACAAAAGCTGTTGTATGTAAACAACGCCCACAAGCTAATAACTCTGGTTGTCAGCCGAAGATTGGGGATGATCAACTCAAACCCAAGCAACCTCCAGGTTCTCAATGAACCTGCCCAACTCTCCGCAATCAAGCGCTTGAAGGGTAACAGATAACTGAGGGTGGCTGTACAAGACAAAGCACAATGTTTAAGAAGCTCTAAAACAAACAGTAACTGATTTGAAGCAAGGATAACCTCAACACTTCTCAAGGGACTCAAGAGTAGGCTGGCAGAATGCAACTCCAAAGAAGCTAAGGGGAGGTATAACACTCCAGGTCTTAAGCTTAATAAGACCTCTTCAATCAATTGTGATTGGCTCCAGAAAGGTGATCAGGGATCAGGACCAGTATGGTCAGAGAAAGGGATCAAGGAGTGGTATGACACACTCAAAAATTCCAACAGACAGAATTTTTCTTCAACCAGCAAGGCTATTGGTTGGTGATAAGGATCAGGGATCAAGGGTTGAGTATGGAGGCTCAAGGATCAAAGGTGTGCTGATTTCATGCTGGATCATTCCATGTTCCAATGATGATCAAAAAGGCAGGGGAGAGCCCCTCCTTATATGGGCAGGAGGCCCTGTTAGACTATGTACAACGGATTCTTCAAATAGAGTGGAAAAGGGAAGACAACCATGTGGTCACTCGCGTCCGTCTGTGGATGGGCGCGCGCAACAATACCAGAGTCACCCACCCCTTGTCCAAAGGCGGAAGCGGGTGGGAGAGAGAAATGAACCAAACCGCCGCGGATGTCCGCGGGCGGTAGTTGGCACTCTTCACCCTTCCAAAGGCGGAAGCGGGTGGGAGAGCCCCAGGAAAGATGACGGATGACGTCCGTGAGAGCGTGGATGGGCGGATAGGAGATTGGCTTGAGAGGGTTGAGTAAATCCTGACGGCCTTGAGATTCATGACTGATAGATCAAGTGAGATGGGAGATTTGACGGATCCAAGGATTTGCCAAATGCTTGGGGGTGCAGTCAGGATGGATTTGGTAAATTATGGATGAGCGCCGCGCAACAGTAGCAATGAGGAGATTGGGACGCGCGACAACAAAGATGAGGACGCGCAACAACAAAGATGAGGAGGCGCTATGACGACGGCGGAGATGACAAGCAACACGCAACGGCAAGGATGATGAGCAACACGGATAAGGGACGCGCGACGCGCGCGGATAAAGGACGGTTCGGATGAGCCTGAGGATAAGTTGTTTGGCCGGATGGTACGTTTGCGCAACAGTTTACGGATTGAGGTCTTAAGGCGGCCAGGGTGTCCAGGATGGGTCACCACATCTCTCCCCAACTTACAGACTGTCCCTAGTCTGTTCCCGAGTTTGATGCCATAGAAAAAAAGAAAGGAAAGAAAGATGATTGAAACCAAAGAATGGCCATTTTGATCTTGAGAGTGGTTGAGAAAAAAATATGTCAATCCAACAAAAAATCCTAGAAATGGCTGAGATAAAATGAAGGAGGCATCCCAAGTGCTCACACGCGTGGCATGAAGTAGAGTTTTCACAAAACAACAAGGATCTTGCCCAGATGGTGCACAATTGGGAGGACTTACTTCCGGACCAAGTTGCCTCCACAAGAGTGAAATTTCTTGACCTGATCAGCAGAGAACCTTCTGGCCATCTGAGTACCATCCAGCTCCTCCAAAAGATATGATCCACCTCTAACTTGATGGACTACTCGGTAAGGACCATTCCAGCGGTTAGAGAAAAGCTTTCCCCACTGAGTTTCCAAGGAACAATTATAAGCCAATACCAGGTCACCAGGTTTTAAAGGGTCCCTGATTTGATTCCGGTGTTGATCTTCCCAATACTGAACTGATTTTGCTCTTGATTCCATCATCTTCTGATAAGCTTTGTTACAAATATCTTCACTCCGCTCCAGTTGCTTTGATCTGGCAACTAATAGGTCAGTAGTTGAGGAAACTTGTTCCCAGGGGATGCCCAAGAAAGACTCCATCTCAAGATCAAGAGGAAGAACAGCCCTCTGACCAAAGATGATTTCATAAGGAGAATAACCAGTGGTTTGCTTGGTGGAAATTTGATCAGAGAAGAGGACCAAGGGGAGAAACTTTTGACAATTCTTGCCACTTTCACCAGCCAATTTGACAAGAGCAGCCTTCAAAGGAGCATGGCCTCTTTCCACCATGCCTTGTCCTTTAGGATAATAGGGAGTAGTAACTCTATGTTGTCCAGGGAGCGATTGGATCATTTCAGCAAGTTTTCCACCAAATTCCAAGCCACCATCCGTAGAATAAGATTGGGCCAAGCCATAACGCATTGTCCAAGTCTCATAAAGGAAAGCTGCTACTGATTCAGAGCTGAGGTTCTTAAGGAACTTTGCTTCAACCCATCCAGAAAAATCATCTCTAGCCACAATGAGGTACTTAGCTCCACCAGCCTTAATGTGAACCACATCCATAGAAATCCTCCCAAAGACAGTGGACTCTCCAGTGGGGGAACAAATTTTGGCTGGGCGCCTAAGATCACGTTTTTGGAAGACTTCACAACTCCTACACCATTGAGAGACGGATTTCTTCAGGGATGGCCACCAGAATTGTTTGGATATTCATTGATAAGTTTTGGTTTCCCCACGATGACCAAGGCCTTCATGGAGATTTTCCAGGATCAAATCTTGCTTGGAAGGGATAGTGACCACAACAAGTGCACAAGGAGTTGACCTTTTCATAAGCCTAGAACCTTGGACAAAGAAGTTGGAGTACTTCCTTTTAAGGGACCGAAATTCTTTGGCAGAGAGATCAGGGGGTCTTTGGAGAGTTGAAAGGTACTGCTCCAACTTAAGCCAGAAACCTTGCTGGAAACCAGAGTAATTTTGGGAGGAGAAGGCAAAGACAGGGCGGACCAAGGGTTCTTCCTTGTTGGAATCCACTCCAACATCTGATTCATTGTCTCCAATAGGTCGTCAAGATAAACCATCAGGCATGGTGAAAGATTTTCCAGGCCTGTGAACAATATCAAAAGAGAACCACTGGATGAAAGCCACCCAACGAGTCATTGGAGCATTTGGGAGGCTGGGGGCGTTGATCATTTCAATAATAGATTGTGCATCAACTTGTAACTCAAAGTGTTGACCCCAAAGGACAGTCTGAAGCTTCTTCAACATTTGGGCAACACCGCAAAGTTCCAGTTTTGGCTGGGAGTACCTGGATTCCACATCTGAGAAAAGAAGAGATTCATACAGAGCAGGACGATCCAAACCATTTTCATCTTCCTGGGTAAGAACAGCCCCAACAGATTGATAACTTGAGTCCACTGCCAGCTTGATATTGCCGGCTCTGGGTCCATAAGTGATCTTTTTCAAAACAATGTCTTTCCCAACAATTGTTTTGAGCAACTGAAATGATTGTTTGCAGTCTTGGGTCCAAATCCATTCAGCATCCTTCCTGGTTAAGCGAAGCAAGGGAATACAGATTTTGGATAATGAGGGAATGAAGATCCTGACATAAGTTACAACACCTAGGAAACCTCTAACTTCTGTTGGATTTATTGGGGTAGGCCAGGAGATGATTTTGTTGACTTTAGAGGGTGCCATCCTTCTTCCGTCCTTGCAGAATATATGGCCAACAATTTCCAAGTCAGGGACACAGGCGGCAAGTTTTGATCCAGAGACAGTAAGGCCAGATTCCTTGATTCAAAACTTAATTCTTTCCAAGACAGTAGCATACTCCCAGACAAATTGTCGGATTCCTGAGTGCCAAGGTAAGATCTCATTATCATAGTCAGAAACTGGCCCTTTAATCCCACCATCATCAATAAAGATACCCGCATGATCCGGGATTTTGTCCTGGAGGATCCACATCATCTGAGCCTGATAGACTGCAACCAAGTTGGTGGCACCTTGAGGCAATTGAGTCAGCTGAAATCGACCAAGGGGAGTATTGAAAGTAGTGAGGGGACAAGAAATGGGATGCAAGGATCGTTCGTCATAGCCACCCATAATGTCACCTAGACCATAGCAAGCTCTCCCAGAGAAGGATTCAACAAATTATTCAGTGGCAGGCGGCACGCCAGAGTCTTTAATAGTAACTTTATTAAGAGGTTGGAGATCATGAACTACTCTAAGTTTACCATTAATCTTTAGAACACAGAACACAGGACTGGAATAGCTAGAATTCAATTGTTTTTATAAACCGGTTTGGACTTGTTTGCGGACCAACTTGATGAAATCGTCAACTTTAGCAGCAGGGATTGGGATTTTTTTCTTTTGCCAAGGGTCATGTTTGACTACAGGGATGATGTAAGGGAGACCATAGGATTCTTTCAAGAGGCCTCTCTCTTCTTCACAGAATGCAATAGATTTTTCCCTTAGAGACAAAATATTTTTGATCAAATTTAACTCATCAGGAAGAAGCCATCCGTCTGGACCAAAATTGACCACTTCCAGACGTTCTTCAGTGACCCAACCAGAGGGAATAAATGGACCAGTGAGGGATTTGGATATACCACACTAAGGATTGCGGGATAGCGGAGGACGCATAAGAGGAGGATTGAGGTTGAGAGGCATTGGTTGGTTGACTGGCTGGACCTTCTTTGCAACTGGTTTGTACTTGGTGGCAAAGGAGAGGAATCCCACCTTCCAAGCATTGACCAGTGAGACCTGACTACAAAAACTGAGGCCATGTTCCAACATCTTCCAAGTCCAATGTTCTGCTATGTCCTTGAAAGGTGCCTTCTCCATAAAAGAGGATCCAAAAGATAACACATTGCTCACATGTGTGGCACAGGGTAGAGTTTCAAAAACAAAAGTAGTAGAAGCCCCTGGTGGTGCACAATTGGGAGGACTTACTTCTACCCCAAATTGCCTCCACCTAAGACCAAACTCCTTCATACCAAAGCTACCAAGGAAAGAATTGAGATCAAGATCTAGTTTAGACTCATTGCGGAGATTCAAAACCAGAATAGAGGATGAGTGATCAGGCTGAAAAGAAAAAGAAAAAGAAGATACAACAGATCCAGACAGAGAAGAAATATTTTTGGGTTTTTTGGATTTTTCACGTGTTTGGGTTTTGATCTTATTTGGATGAGAAGAAAATGATGAGGAAAAAGAAAGATATGCCTCTGAGGTGGGAGTTGGTCCATGAGTTGAAGCCTGAGGCTGAGGAGAACTACAACTATCAGTAGGGCCAACTATTCTGCTAAAAAATGAGGATGAAAGGAATGAGAGTTTTCTTTCTGCTTTCCTTTCAGGACAGATTTGGGAGGGTGACCAGCGAAGTCTCTTTCCCAACAACCAGAATCCAAAGAACAAAGGGGAACTTCAATCTTTCTGCCATCAGAATCAGGGAGGAGGATTCTCTCCCCAACTTGATCAGAAAACATCAGGGTAGCACCAAAGTCCATTAAGAAAGGCCTTCCCAAGATCATGGGACCATCCAGACGAGTGATCCAGAAGTGACAGGTGCCAACAATATTTCGACCAATTTGAACAGGAATATCCTCAGCAATACCAACCAGTTCACAGGACTGATTCCCAATTCCATAAACCGCAGAGTTGAAACTGACCCTTGGGCTAAGTTTAAGCTTGCAGGCCATGGAGTCCGAAATCAAGTTGAGCTGAGAACCCAAATCCACAACGAGAGAAACCGTTTTGGTTGATTCACCAAGACAACATGGAAGAAAACCAAGAGGACAGGAATACAGGTTGGTAACTGAAGAGGGATCTGTTCCACCAGAATCCTCTATCAGAGTACCAGAGGAGACCTTTAATTTGTCCGGACCAATCTCCACACGTTGACAAGAAACCCATTTCTTCATCCCTTCTGCCACAGATGGAGAGATTGACAGGAGTTCAGCCACAGATAGATCGGGGATTTTAAGATCAGAAATTTTCTTTAATACTCCTTCCACAGCATTAGGGTAGTCCTTGGAGATGCCCCTCTCGAATCAAACTTTGGGCTGGGTGGAGGGAGGAAGATCAGGTGTAATAGGCAATGGAAGAGGATATGAGGGTTGGGCAGGTTGAAGAGGGGGAGGATCAGAGTTGTCTTGGAACCTTTCCATAAGTGGTTCCCTTTCTACTTCCATGTCTTCCACATCAGAGGAAGGAGGCTCAGGTGAAGATTGGCGTTTAACAGGTTTTCGCAGAATGGAGGATGGAACAGGAGGAGACTTATGAGGTTTTGGTTCCTCATGGCGTTTCCTAGCTGGATCGGATTGATAGGTGCCAGGGAAGCTGGAAGAAGTGATAGCTGGGGGATAACAAGGTTGCAGAGTTCCACAGGATGATCAAAAATCCACAGAGACCAAGGATGCCTTCTTAGGAGTTGGTGGTTGGTATGAGGCCACCACATGACGGATCGGTCAAGACTAATCGAAAGGGATCAAAGCACCGTTAGGAAGGAAAAAATTATTTCCCTTCTGCTCTACTAACTTCTCCTCCTTGTCTTTCTGGAGTTCAGGACATCTACTGGTACCATGACCTTCCCTATGGCAATAATAACAGACTATAGTAGACTTAGGAACAGAATTAGCAGGTTTAGGAGTGGCTAAAGAGGATATTTTCTGATCTATTTTATTCTCAAATTCCTGAAGTAATTTAGTGATCTCTGTTGAGATATGATCTATGCTTTCATTCAGTCTTCAGGACCTCAGTACCTGCATGCTTGTAGTTGGTTACTCATTCATCATATGTCCTCACAAAGTGACATTGTCATTGACCTCTACAAGCATATCTTGATCACTGGGAAGCAAGCGTCCTTAGTATAGTTGGTAGTACACTTGCCATGCACATGAGAGACCTGGGTTCAATTCCCAGAGGACACATGTTATTTTCACATTCTTACAATCTCATCTATAGTAGGTGTCTCCCGGTGAGTCTGAGGATTGTGTTTAGGTCTGCAATTGGCTTCCATCTTATTCATGATTTCATTAGATGCTTGAAAAGAGGGGGCAAGGACTGGTTTGGTGATTTTAGGTTTTTCAAAGGTGAGATCTGTTTGACCTTTCATCACTTTATCCACAGTATTCCTAAGAACCATGAAAGCAGGGAGCTTGAACCAATTGTCTCTTGTTGTGATCATGGATCCAGATTTCACCAATTCATCCTTAATTCTTTCCTGCACTCCTGGAGAGAAAGACTGAAAAAATCGCACTCAAATTTTGTCCAACGTATCAATGTGATCGTTCCGGATAAGATAGGACTGGATAGGGTCCCAAGATTTCCTGAAAGTCTGATAGTCAGAGGCTGAGGAGATACCACCATTGGAGATCCATTGAGAAACCAGGGCATCCAAGTCTTGCAAAGTAAATCTGGCTACATCTATTTTTCCCCAATAGGCCAACATAGCCTCCTTCAGGAGCCTCCAGTTGTGAGTTTCAAATCCCTCAAACAATTTGATAACCTCCATAACTTTGTCAGAAGAGATAAAAAACCGTAACTGATAAGCCATATCATATTCACTGGCACCATCCACTTCTGCAGCCATCTCATAGGAGTCCAGGAATCGTTTGACGTTGGTCCCATTGAAGCCTAAATTTTTGTTCTGAGGTTTGATTTTGACCATCTTGGCCCAAACAGCTAAAGAGGATCCAGCAGATTCCATGTTGAAGGGTTCCTAAGAGATCCAAACAAGCAGAGTTCCAAGGTGGCTCACAAGTGTGGCAAGAGTAGAGTTTTCACAAAAAAACAAGGATCTTGCCCAGATGGTGCACAATTGGGAGGACTTATTTCTGGACCAAGTTGCCTCCACGGATCAGATCTGAAAAAAAAACAAACAGAAAAAGAAAAGGAAAAAAAGTCGGATTGGATTTTGGAGTTTATTCTTCAAAATGGGACTGTAAATCCCAAGGTTGCTGGTTCAATCCTGGCCCGGGGGACCAAATGTAAGACTCCAAACGGTGCTAGGCCATGGCAGTTCTGCGGAGGGGAAAGGTGCTGTTTAGGCTGCCCTCCTGAGTGTTACAAAAATATTTAAAACTAACCAAGATCAAGGTCCAGAACCTGGTAAATGAGGAATCAAGGAGTAGAGGATAAGGATGATAATAGTTTGGTAGCGACGGAACAGAACTATCTGAGACAAGATTATGCAGGGAAAAACTTTAACAAAAGAAGTTAAAGTCTTCTCAGAGTTCAAAGAACAAAAGCTGTTGTATGTAAACAACACCCACAAGCTAATAACTCTGGTCGTCAGCAGAAGATTGGGGATGATCAACTCAAACCCAAGCAACCTCCAGGTTCTCAATGAGCCTGCCCAACTCTCCGCAATCAAGAGCTTGAAGGGTACCAGATAACTGAGGGTGGCTGTACAAGACAAAGCACAATGTTTAAGAAGCTCTAAAACAAACAGTAACTGATTTGAAGCAAGGATAACCTCAACACTTCTCAAGGGACTCAAGAGTAGGCTGGCAGAATGCAACTCCAAAGAAGCTAAGGGGAGGTATAACACTCCAGGTCTTAAGCTTAATAAGACCTCTTCAATCAATTGTGATTGGCTCCAGAAAGGTGATCAGGGATCAGGACCAGTATGGTCAGAGAAAGGGATCAAGGAGTGGTATGACACACTCAAAAATTCCAACAGACAGAATTTTTCTTCAACCAGCAAGGCTATTGGTTGGTGATAAGGATCAGGGATCAAGGGTTGAGTATGGAGGCTCAAGGATCAAAGGTGTGCTGATTTCATGCTGGATCATTCCATGTTCCAATGATGATCAAAAAGGCAGGGGAGAGCCCCTCCTTATATGGGCAGGAGGCCCTGTTAGACTATGTACAATGGATTCTTCAAATAGAGTGGAAAAGGGAAGACAACCATGTGGTCACTCGCGTCCGTCTGTGGATGGGCGCGCGCAACAATACCAGAGTCACCCACCCCTTGTCCAAAGGCGGAAGCGGGTGGGAGAGAGAAATGAACCAAACCGCCGGGGATGTCCGCGGGCGGTAGTTGGCACTCTTCACCCTTCCAAAAGCAGAAGCGGGTGGGAGAGCCCCAGGAAAGGTTACTGATGATGTCCATGAGAGCGCGGATGGGCGGATAGGAGATTGGCTTGAGAGGGTTGAGTAAATCCTGACGGCCTTGAGATTCATGACTGATAGATCAAGTGAGATGGGAGATTTGACGGATCCAAGGATTTGCCAAATGCTTGGGGGTGCGGTTGGGATGGATTTGGTAAATTATGGATGAGCGCCGCGCAACGGTAGCAATGAGGAGATTGGGACGCGCGACGACAAAGATGAGGACGCGCAACAACAAAGATGAGGAGGCGCTATGACGACGGCGGAGATGACAAGCAACACGCAACGGCAAGGATGATGAGCAACGCGGATAAGGGATGCACAACACGCGCGGATAAAGGAAGCGCAGCGTGCACGAGGCGCAAGGCGCGACATGCACGGATAAAGGATGGTTTGGATGAGCCTGAGGATAAGTTGTTTGGCCGGATGGTACGTTTGCGCAACAGTTTACGGATTGAGGTATTAAGGCATCCAGGGTGTCCAGGATGGGGCACCACACGGGGTATAGGACTCGAGCTGGCTCTAGGAGAGACACATGAAAGACCGGGTGGATACCTTGCCATTTTGCAGGTAAAGTAAGTTTAAAGGTGTTAGGGGAGATGACTGATTCTACTTTAAAGGGGCCAAGCTTTCTTTTGGAGAGTTTGCGAGTTGGGCAAGTACTGCAAATGTTGGGAGCATTGAGCCATACTTGATCTCCTACTGCAAAGGTTGGGGCCAAAGTGCAAGATCGGTCTGCTTGCTCCTTATAGCGCTGATTTGCTTCTTTGAGGTTGGTTCAAAGATGCGATTGAAGGGATTGAATTTGTTCAAGGTAATTGGTAGCAGGTTGAGAAGGTGCTACGTGAAGGGAAGAGAAAGTCGGGTTTCTACCATAAAGAGTTTGGAAGGGCGACTGTTTGGTGGAGGAATGAGTGGAGTTGTTGTAGGCAAATTTGGCTAGTGGGAGCCATTGCGACCAGTTGTCTTGCTGATAGGCAACATACATTTGAAGATATTGTTTGAGGATCTGATTAGCTCGCTTGGTTTGCCCATCCGTTTCCGGGTGGTAAGCCATTGATAAATTGCAAGTGATCTTCAAATGTTGGCATAGCAAGGTCCAGAAGCTTGAGACAAACAGAGATACACGATCACTAACTATATTATCAGGGAGGCCATGTTTTGAAAATACATATTTTATGAACAAGTTAGCCAAGTCTTCTGAAGAGGCCGTCACATTACTGCGTAAAAATAAAGCCATCATTGAGAAGCAATGTACTATTACTAGGATAGCATCATATCCACTAGAAGAAGGTAATTGAGAGATGAAATCCATAGACAGCAAGTGCCAAGGATGAGGCGGAATTGGAAGTGGCTGGAGCAGCCCATACTTCCGGTGTTTTGAGGACTTGTTACAATTGCAATCATAGCACGCGCTAACATAGTCTTTTAATTCTTTGGTCATACAAGGCCAGTAGAAGTCTCATGCAATCAATTGGTAGGTTTTATCCTGCCCATAATGACCAGCAAGCGGAGAATCATGCCGTGACTCAAAGATATCTAACTTAATGCAAGAATTATCTGGTACTACTATACAATTATCATAAACTAAAAAGTCATTATCATCTATACTGTAACTACTATCTAATAAGTTTGCACTTTTGCAAAGTTTGATGCACTTGGGGTCGTCGCGTTGAGCTTGTCGGAGTTCAGAAGCCAAATATTGTAAGCAAGCAATGATCAAACTGAGTTGGGCAGATTGGGTTGAGAAGAGTGTCCTAACGTTTTCAGGGTTGTTTTTGGCAAAGGTGCTCCCCCCCTGGGTAAACGTTTTCCCAACGTGATAAAGCATCAGGAACTACCGCTTGTTTCCCAGGACAGTCCGTGATTGTATAGTGGAACTTGGAGAGGTATTTGGCCCATCGTGCCTGTCTACGTGTGAGGACTTTTGAACTCATGAAATACTTCAAAGAATTATGATCAGTTAAAACCTCAAAGGATTCCCTAAGACTCAAAAGGTATGAACACCATTTCTTCAAGCAATAAACAATTGCAAGAAGTTCCTTGTCATGAATCTCATAGTTAAGCTCTGCAGCGAGCAACTTGCAAGACTCAAAAGCTACGGGGTGAAAGAGAGAAGTGGAAGGAGAAAACTGCAAGATGACTCCTGCGATTGCATAGTCGCTTGCATCTGTTTCCACAATAGTGCGAGCTAGCTTGTTGAAGTGAGCGAGTATTGGAGCAGTGGTGAATGCTTTCTTCAGAGCTTCAAACTCCAAAGCAGCCTGTTTGGTAAAAATAAAAGGAGTGTCTTTTTGAAGAAGGTTAGTAAGATTCACGGTTTTTTTGGCGTAACACGCAATAAACCTTCTATAAAAATTACTGAAACCAAGGAAAACTTGAAGAGATTTAACCAAAGAAGGTGCGGGCCAGTCCAATATGTGTTTTCTTTTGGCTGGGTCCATCAATAGTCCTTGCTGCAAGACTACAACACCTAAAAAATGAAGAGAAGAGGAATGGAACTCACACTTAGAGGCTTTTGCAAACAGGTCATTCTTGCAAAGTCGCTGTAGCACCTCTTGCACATGTGCGATGTGATCTTTGAGGTTTCTCGAGTAGACTAGTATATCATCAAGATATACCACAAGGTATTTACCTACAAGATCAGAGAAAATGTCATTGACAAAATGTTGAAAAGTGGAAGGAGCGTTGCAGAGGCCAAAAGGCATGACGGTATACTCATAGCTGCTAAACCAGGTTCTCATTGAAGTTAAATACTCATGACCTTCCTTAATGCAAAACAGGTTATAGGCCCCTCAAAGGTCTAACTTTGAGAAATAAGTAGCTCCATGGAAGAGGGTAAGAAGATGTGACATAGGCGGTACTGGATAGGCATTCTTCCGGGTTACCTGGTTCAGTTCCCTGTAGTCAACACAAAGGCAAAGTCCGCCTTCCTTTTTTGGTACAAATAGGACAGGGGAACCAGTGTTCGAATTGCTTGGTTGAAGAAATCCTTTCGCTACATTTTCCCCAATGTAGTCTTGAAGCGCAATTGATTCTTGCGTCGAGAGAGAGTAAACTGGTCCTGGTGCCGGAGGTGGGCCAGTAAGTTCAATCTTATGATTGTAAGGACGGGATGGAGGCAGTTTATCTGCTTTTGCAGCTGAAAAGACGTGAGCAAAGTCATGATAAACCAAAGGTAAGGACTCTCGAATGATTTCTAAATCTTCAATCTTGTCATCTTCGAGCACCGGGTTTGAGGTGCTTGCATGGTGCGAGAGGATTAGGGAGCTCAAAATACACCTTTTGGTTGGTGTCTGTTTCTCTTCAAAGGAACAGGAAAGAGGTAAGCTGGATAGGTAAGCAATAACTCCTAAATCTGAAGAGGGAATTTGAGAATGAAGGTCAGGATATTGCAAATCTCCTGGCGGAAAATTGTCATCCAACTCAATGACAGTGTCAGGTAGGCTGTTTAATTCCTGATTGACGGAAAGTTTAGCGTTCTGGGGGTGCAAGGTTCAAAGGTTAATTACTCCTTCTTGCCAATTCACATCCGGATTCCAGTAAACTAGGAAATCATGGCCTAGAATGGTATCATCCATTCCGGGTATAGCCAAGACAAATAAATCCCATTCGAAGCTGGGGAAATTGGAAAATGAAAAGGTCCATTTTTCCTTTTGGGAAACCCAATAAGACGGTTCAGTCGCACTAATTACTAGATAGATAGGAAATTTATCTATCTTGGAACGCGTAAGATTTTTGAAAGTGGCAAAAGATTCACTGATGAAGGAAACATTAGCACCAGAATCAAGTAATACTTGATAAGGAGTGTTGTTGGAATGAAATAGGATAAATCTTGAACTCGGAGCACCTAGTGTCTCGCAAGTGCAAAGATTTACTCGCGGTGATTTAGATAATGTGTAGTTTTCCTTGCGAGTATCAGAAAAACTACAAGCTAATTTTTTGACTTCTTAGCCGCTTTGCACAGCTGTCAACATCATGTTTACCTCCACAATACATACACATCCCATTCTTTTCCCTTTGCAGTTGTTCCTCACTTTGAAGCATCCCGGTTTCCTTGTCCAAGAACTTCGGAGTTTTGGCAACGGCTTTCCCTTTTGAGTTGGAGTTTGAAGTCGGAGTTGGTTTGGATGTTTTTGGGTTCCTAATGTTTTGCTTTGAGGAGTCATCCACCTTTGGAGCCAAGGTGGATGGTCCATGGTTGTTTCACCAAGAGAAATTCTTGTCATGATAGCCATTATCAAGCTCAATCACTCAATTGATTCACTGCTGAAGCAAGGTTGTCTTATGACCCCCAACTGCGAGCTGTTTGATTAAGCGTGCCGGTAAACCCTTTCAGAAATGGAATAGAAGAGCGGCCTCGTTCCACTGGATGCCAGACTGCAAGGTTTGAAAATGAGAAATATAAACGGAAGCTCTACTATTCTCCTTCATAACTAAACTATTAAGTTTGTATTTGGCGTTCAGAACTTCATTGGGATCGCCAAACAGGGTGAAAAATTGTTGTTCAAACTTATCAGTGGGACTGTTTTTGGATAAACGTTTGAGGTACGTTTTGAACCACTGCAAGGCTCTACCTCCTAAGAAGGACAAAGCATACATAACTTTATGTCTATCAGAAGGGAAATTGTTGGAGTTGTTTGAAAAGATGATTTTACAAGACTGTATGTAGGATCTAAGCTTATGAGTGTGTTCTCCTTTAAAGTGATCAGGTTGTTTCATGCCCAGAGTGCAAAAAATAGGAGTTCTTGGACTAGATTGCTGGGCACCATCAGTGAGGGCCTGGATCAATGTCAAAAGCAGGGTTGGAGCATCGGGCTTGAGAGCAGTAGTGCAAACCCCTGGTCTACCACAAGTCAAGGTTTCATTGGAAGAATGGTTGGAGTCTGCAAATTCCGCAAGAGGGTCCGTCGGAGCATCCCGTGGAGGAGCCCAAGGATCATCAAGAGGTTCCACAGATGGCGATTTGGAAGGAGGAACCGGATCTAAGGGTTGTTGGGCCCGAGGAGCGCTGGTTCTCCCTACCCAATGGATCTCATCATTGTAAGGGGCAAGGGAAGCGTTCCTGGTTGCGCGAGTACATGACATCAAGAAAGAAGAAGTCTACTATAGGTTGGCAGGCTACAATAGATGAGTTGAGTTAGTTAATTTACTGTCACACGACCACCCAACGTACTATAGGGCAATTCTTAGATGATTGTGAGCGCAAAGGAATACCAAGTGCAAGGGCAAGTGCGAATAGCAAGACCCAGTTGCGAAGTGCAAACTTGGTTATGCCACTCAACAAACGGCGAGATGATGGAAGGTGTTCCGAAGAAGGAAACTCAACCTAAGTCCAATGTGATAACTAGGTTGCAGCAAAATGCAAGAACATATGAAATTAACTAACTGAGAAGACAATCATCAGGCAAGGGGATAGCCCTTATAAGGTAATCCAAAGTGACTAGATACAACCTGGTGATGGGCTAACTAAAGGTGAAGCGGTGAGGCAATGAATGACAGGAACGGAATAGGAAATGAAGCAGTGGTATAGATCCAAGGTCTTAGCTTAAGTGCAAGACAATAGAATCTGAGTGTACAATTGCATGATGAATTGGGATAGGAGCAAGTGATGTTGAAGGTAATGCGAATGAGAGGTAATAGTGTATGCAGGGTAGGGACTAGTCCAATTGCAAACTATACAGTAGTGATGGCTTGGTTAGACGTAGATGCAAACTAACAAACAATGCATGACCAAAGATGGAAGTCCAAGGCTGTTGATTGGCCAGGGAAGGAGATTGGATCTCATAATGGATGGTTGACCGGTATGGAGTTAACTGCAAAGTTTGCAAGTATATACTGAGTTGGTCTCCAAGATTGGAAGGACAGCGCAAGCCAGAGGAAATAGCGGATTGCACCATTGATGTTGTGCTTTTATTTGTGTCACGCTTTTAGACTGAGGTAGATGGTACTGAGAAGAGGACCTGTCAAAGTGGTGAAGAAAATAATCCTTAAGAGCAAAGCGTGACACCCACTCCATGTCAATCTCCACCGGCTTTGGTATCACAAACTCTGACAAAGCCAAGGGAATCAACTCAGTGGTTGATAAGTTGGACCCCATTTGTCCTTTTTATATTCAAATGGATTAAATCTTTGGAAAGAAGTCCAGCATCAGTCCCCTAGCTGCTTTTGATGCCCAACAATTCAATTCAGTTGACGCTGAGGACTTTTCTGGGGATGCTCAGCCTAGCAATGGTGATCTGGAAGAAACCTATGAGTGGCCCCCATCCAATGCCAAGGAGGATATTCAAATGCAATCAGCTCCAATCATTTCTAATTCTGCGTTGATTGAGGAGTTAAACCCAACCTTGAACCCCTCCCCTTCTTCTTTGGATTGCTCTCTTCCTGGGGTGGAAAAACTGGAGAACTTGGCCAATGATGAGGATGTCATTCTTGTATCACCATTGCCATCAATATCTGCTCAAGTAAGGAACCAAGTTCTTTTCTCTTCTGTCCAGTTAATCCTGACTGATTTAGATTTGAAAGAAGCAGGCTCATCCATTCCTGAATGGCCAAAAACTCAAGCCAATGGGGCCTCTGAAATACCCTTCAAATGAGAGCAATGATGTTCCCACACAAACCTCTGCAAAGGGAAAGCAAAAGGCCTCCAATTCCATCAACATAAACCTCAATAGCATTCAAAAGAGGAGAAACACTTCAAATTTTCTGGGCTTTGAGGAGATCATGGAGAAGCAAAATTCAAGTAAGCTCATTGGATTCTCCTTGCTTTCAAAATCAAGCTCATTCCTATTTCCCTCTGAAAAGCAGTGAAATCACAAATTGAATCTGAAAAACTTCAGTTTGAAGAAGAGAAATGGGATTTTCAACTGGCTATTGATTTTCAAAAGCAGAAAGCCAATAGTTTGGCTCATCAGCAAAAATGGGATGCTGAGTGGAAGTTGAAACAGACTGAGCTAGAATTCCAAAAAGAGGAAAAGGAGACTGATTGACAGCAAGCACAATTGAAAATGGACAGGGAACAACTGGCGACAGAAAAAAAGGATAAGTGGTCAATGGCTGCATCCTAAATTGGTAGCAGCAGAAGATTAGATGAATTAAAGCAGATTACTCAAATTATGGGCTTGTAAATATATTTGCTTTGATGAAAAACTTAACAAGAAAAAAAAGCACATTTTTGATTACAACAATGCTTAAGACTATTTTTAACCCCACCAATAAAAAGATATTTTTTCTTTTTATTTATATTTTTTTTCCTGGAGTATATTTTCTCACTCCCCAAGTCCCTGAAAGTGTTTCTAGTTGTTTTTTTGATTTTCATTGACATTGCCATTCTTTTATGAGTGGCAGTCTCCACAGCAGGAATTAATTTTCCACGGTGGAAGAAATGGAAGGGTTTGATTGTTTGTTTGGATTTTTCAAACTCTTCCTGGGTGGGTTTTTGAGTATTATTTTTCTTTTTGGAAACAATGGAAGGGTACAGTTTCAAAGGATGTGGTTTTTGACCAGACCAGACAACCTTTTGATTAATACCTTCCTCAGAAACTTCCAAAGAAATTTCTGAATCCCAAGATTGAAGCCTCTTTTGGAAAGCAGCCCTACTCTTCCCAACTCTCTGTGTGTTTTTCAAGCCATATAATTCCATATTTTTCCCTCCCAATCCTATACTTAAATTTGGGTGAGGAAGAAGATGGGATTTGATTGTTTGTGTAACATTTTTAGGGGGGTGGGAGAAGAATTGGACATTCACCAATAGCGGTTGAAGGATTGGAAAAAAAAACCAAAAAAAGAAAAACAGTCAGTCAAATGGACATCATTGGTGAAACAAGATTGGATCAAAAAAAATGAAACCAAACCTGGACTTGATCCCAAGTTCACCAGAAATGTGATCACCAAAACAAAAAAAAAAGTACCAAAAAAAAATCACATCAGCACCCAAAAAAAAAAAAAGAAAGAAAAAACTTACCTGGGTGTGAGGGAATCAGGCCAGGCCTTTGGTTTGGGATGGGTTTGGGCCTGGGGCCAGGTAGGCAGGGCCCAGGAACCAGGGAGGGGGGGAGCTTGGTTGTCTGGGCAGGCATTGACAGTGGGGCATCCAAGGGGGGGGGGGCGGGGGGCAGGCTGCGTCAATTGAGAGGTGGCACGGGCGGGCAAGCAAGGAGGGGGGGAAGATGTGGGGCTGGCAAGCAAGGAGGGGGGAAAGGTGGTGGGGCCAGCAAGCAAGCAAGGAGGGGGGGGGGGTGAAGAAGCCAGCAAGCAAGGAGGGGGGGGCGGTGGTGGGGCCGGCAAGCAAGGAGGGGGGGAGGTGGTGGGGGCTGGTGGTGTGGCTGGCAAGCAAGCAAGGAGGGGGGTGGTGAAGGAGAAAGCAAGAGGGAGGAGTCAGCTAGGATGGAGGGAAGAGGAGGATGAGGAGGAGGGGAGGAGCTTACCTGAGGACCTGAAGGTTCCTGGAGGGGAATGGAACATATTGTTAGCCTCTTTTGATGGGGAGGATGAGGAGGAGGATGAGGAGAGCTTACCAGGGGTTCCAAAGGTGGTGGGTGAGGTGGAGTTGGTGGGTGAGGAGGAGAGTGGACCGGTGGTTTGGTGGGCTGAGGTGGGTGGTGTGGTGGAGTGAGGTGTTGGGTCAGTTTTGTCTAAGAAAAAAAAAAAAAAAAAACGGAGTGAGTCAGCCTAGGATTCTTGGTTGAACAACCAAAACAAAAAAAAACTTGGAGTCAAATACTAACAAAAGTTCAGTCAGCTTTTTTGCATTTTCAACTTGCTGGCGGGAAGTTTGATTGGAAATGCTGAGAAAGATGGTGATTTGATGTGGGGTGATGAGATGATGACGGAGTTTGTGTGAAGATGGAGATGTGAAGCAATAGAGATGTGAAGCAATGGAGATGTGAATTGATAGAGATGTGCCTGAAGCAATGGAGATGGGATTGGTATGGATTTACCAATGTTGATTGTTGTTTTATATGTGATGGATGGTGGATGATGATAATGAATAAATGGCGGGGTTAATGGAAGGTTTGATGTTTGAAATCCGCCATTTTCATGAAACCTGCCATTTTGAAATAAACCAGTTAGGGGTATGTGTATTTCAGAAACCCTCCATTAAAAATGGCAGGTTTGTTAAAAAAATGGCAGTTTTCAAATGGTAGGTTTTCTAACTCTGATAAGCCCTATTTATGGTAACTGGGCCATAAAGCTGGTTCTGTTGCCTTCTTGATTCTTGGAAATTTTTACCCCAGATATCACGCAGTCATCTTGTGTCCTTGAAGATTGGCTTTGAATCAAGCTCTTTCACCATTCCTTTCCTGAATCCAATCCATTCTTCTGAGATCCTCCCCAAGCAAATGGCTGCTTCTCTAAAGCCACAGTTCTCATCCCCTATGAAATCTTGAACATGGAAGATATGTGGAATGGCTGTTTTGGGGGAAATGGAATATTTTTATTGGAACTAAAGCCAAAAATCAGAATTTTTTATAACAGAAAATATGGAATAAAGATAATACTCACTTCTTCAATTTATACTTGGTCAAATATTCCAGAAATAGAATAAGATAATGTGCAGGAAAACTAGAGGAAAAAGCTAAACAAAATCAGACAAAATTAAAAAAAAAGGGAAAATACCAAATGTACTCACTTTCTCACTGATTGTTGGGGCTGCTAATACCTTACCCCCAGGAGGATGGTAAGAAGAATCACCATCTTCATTGGATACCTTGAGTCTCTTGATTATTGTCCCAGGATTGTATTCAGTAGAAGAAACTTGCTTATTCACAATGTTTCCAGACCTCTTATAAATTTTTGAATGAAAAAATTAATGAAAAATAATATCAAACAAATTAGCCAAAAATAAAAGAAAATTAAAGCTCACCATCTTAATATAATCCACATCTGGAAGATCTTCATCTGCTTAATCTTCCCCTTCATCCAAATCTGGAACCTCATCATCTTCTGAATATTCCTCTTCAGTCAGCAATTCACTCTATGTTAAAAAAATGAGAAGGACTCATCAAAAAAAACAATCCATTGCAGAAAAAATAAGTATAGTTATAAAATTACCTCTTCCTCTGATTCCTCCTTCTTTTTTCCATTCCCCTTGCCTTGGATGGCCTTGCATTTTTTTTGAAACCTGAACACATAAGAAAAAACAACAATTATGAATTTTTATATATTTTTTTGTCAAAAAATTGGTGACTGACCTTCAAATTTGCTATGAATTTCTTCATTGGCCTTCCTCTCCTCTTGGGTTCTTCTAATATTCAAAAATAGATGGATCTCTTTTGCTTGAGGACTGAGGGATCTTCTTGAACTTATTGGCTGCTCCTTTAGGTCTTCTTCTAACTCTGGATCTTGAAGTGGAATTTGGCTCTTCAATCAGGGTAAGTTGATATCTTACACTGTACAGCTTCATGCTTTCACCCAGATAATATAGCTTTTCTCCAGGTGGAACATTGCTGAATGCTTCAAAAAACTTTAGCTAAATATAGGTTTTCATTACTGTCTTTGGTTGGAACTTCAAGTTTTTCTGAATCTTCAGTTGATTCAGGGTTCACAGTTAACTGGAGAAAGGAAAATAAAAATCAATCAGGACATTATTCATTTGAGCTTGAATCCCCCCCAAAAAAAATATTACTGAAATGGGAGCTTTGAAAGGCCATTGAGGATGAAAATCATCAATTTGGAAGAGTTCACCCTTTATGATGGCCAATTTGACTTTTTGAACACATGGTATACCCATGTAAGAAGAGTAATCACATTTTTTGAAATTGGTGGAGGAATCAGGAACTTGATGAGATGAATGAATTATTTTGAGGGCAAAGTGGCTGATCTTTTCAGGAAGATGATCCACACAGTGAAAGAAACCAATGAGATGGTTTAATTATTTCTGAGAGGCTTCAATGGCTCTATTGTGGGTATGGATGGTGATTGAACGGCAAATTTTTTGAACTACATTATAGAAAGAGCCAATAGAAGAATTGATGAATCTTTAAATGTAGGAATGAGAACCTTGTATTCTTGATGTACTTGTGTTTCCAAAGTGAAAGTATTTGTTTGCCAAATAGGAGAAAAATTTTCTTTTTAGGGGAATCCAGTTTACAGTAAGGTAGTCAGAAGTGGGAGGATTCCAGACCAGAGAAATTTTTGTGAAGTTTTTGTGATAGCTTGTTTCAGATTTTGAATAGACCAAATGATGCCATTGTTTCTAGAATAGCTTCCATTCCTCTTCAGATTGAAAGTGCTTCCTGAAATGAGTTTGAATATTTTTGAAAATGTGCCAGACACAGATAAGATGATGAGAGGAAGGGAAAACCAATTCAATTGAGCTAATAAGTGCTTGTTTGTTGTCTGTCACAATCACACTAGGTTCTTTATCTTCAAATATTTCCAGAATTTGAGTCAGGGCCCAATCATAGTTTTGTTTTTTCTCTTGAGATTAGAAACAGAATGCAACTGAGAAGCTTCTAGCAGAATTTTTTTCCCAACAATATTAAGAAGGGGCATTGCAAATTTGTTGGTTTTATATGTAAAGTAAATCGTAATGAGAGTAGGGAAAAGGTTGAGAAGTTTCATGGAATCAGGGTGTGAAATAGATAGTGAAGTAATTTGACCATCCTAATTTTTCATTTTGTAGTAAAAAGAAGAATAACGGAGTTCTAGTATGAGTTCTTACAGAGGATCTTTTCCATCAAGGGCATTTCTTTGTATTTGCAATATTTTTTTGAAAATTTTAGGGAGATTTGTATGGATAGGTGATGATGAGTTTTGTATAACAGAGTTGAGAATTTTTAAAGCGGGAACTCCTTCTTTGGATAAATTTTCAACCACCTCCTTTTTCTCCCCTTGTATTCTTCTGTGGATGGGATGAGTGGAAGGATCAATGGAAGGTGGATGGTTGTGCTCTGGACATATAGCCTTCACCACCCAAAAACCCAATCTTTTTGAAGAATTCCCTGATAACCCAAAAGGAAAATTAGTCTTTCTTGATTTTTTTTTAATTTGAAGGTATCTCTGCTGGGTTTATATTCCCCATATTTATCACATTGGTATTTGTAGGCCTGATTCTTGAAATTTTATAATCTGATAGATATGGCATATCCATGGTACTTTGCCCATGATTTGATAGCCTCAACAAGCTTCTCCTTTTGATTATATGATAGCTCAGGAGGAGGGGCCAGAGGATTGTAATAAAGAGTTTGAGTAGAAAAATAAGGAGCAAGATGATTTGAATCACCAGTTTTATTAGATGAGATAATGGAGGATGGGCCTGGTGAAACAGTTGAAACAGTTCTGAAAATTGGGTGGATGTTTTCTTGAGCCATTGGAAAAAGAGATTTTCTTGTTTGGAAGTATCTTGAGTGTTGAGTTGTTTTGATGAGTGGCTGGTGGTGTGTTGTGGAAAGGTGTGGTTTAGTGTGGTTTTATGTGGTATGATGTGGTTTGGTATGGTGTGGTGTGGTATGGTGTGGTATGGTATGGTGTGGTATGGTGTGGTGTGGTATGGTGTGATGTGGTGTGGTGTGGTGTGGTATGGTGTGATATGGTGTGGTGTGGTGTGGTATGGTATGGTAGTGGGATGGTGTGGTGGGGGGTGATGGGAGGGTGGAACAGGTCAAGGGGGTTGTTTATAAGATAATTGAAGCGCTAAAAGATGGGTGGTGGTCCCAGGAAAAAATTTTCTGTCATATTGAATATATGCATGTGAAGGGCTCAAAGAAGAGTGATTTTTTTCAAATTTTTTGGTTTTTTGATGGAATTTTTAAAGGTCAAAAATGAAATGCAAAAATCCTGAAAAAAAATAAAAATCTCTTGAATAGTTGTTTTGAAATTCTCAAAGCTTGAAACATCAAAAAAAAATCAAAATGGCAAACATAAGGATCCAAAAGTCAAATGAGAAAATTAAATTTTTTGAATTTTTTGCTTTTTTGAAGGAATCTTTTAAGGAAAAATAATACGTCCCAAAAATCTGAAAAAAATATTTTAATTCTTTTTGAATGTTTTTTCAAATTTTTGATAGCTTGAATTACCCAAAAAAATGAAATAAAAATTAAAATAAAAGGATTCAAATGTCCAAAGAGAAATTTGACTTTTTTGATTTTTTGTGTTTTTTGAAGGAATTTTTTTAAGGTGAAAGGATACATACAAAAAATATGGAAAATATATTAGGAGAATATATGAATTTTTATCAAAATTTCTGGAAGCTGAAATAACCAAAAAAATCCAACTGAAATAGCCAAAATGATGATCCAAAACCCATTCAAAAATTTGTTTTTGCATAATTTTTTAATTTTTTGATTGCATTTTTGAAGGGGTCCTGATGGCTCCAAAATTACCAAAAATTTTGGTTAGGGGTTTAGGAAACGCTGATACAGGGCTGCGCAGTCAGAATTCAAAAATAAATGAATTCTTTAGAGTTGTGTGAAATAAAGTATTTTTTTGCGTGAAATACCAGAGGGGCGCGACCACGCGCTGACGTCAAAATGCGTGAAATGAAGGGTTCAATGTGTGAGAAAAATAATGCCCAAAAAATAAAATAAAATAAAAATAAAAATAAAATTGAAAATGAAAATGAAAATGAAAATAAAAATAAAAATAAAAACAAGAATAAGAATAAAGATAGAATTAAAATTAAAATTTAAATTAAAATAAATTAAAATTAAAAAATTAAAAAAAACCATTGCACCAAAATTTTTCAGCATTAAATTGGCCAAGGTTTATAATGAAGGATTTTTGTTGTTGCTGAAAAGCCAAATCTTCTTCACTTGCTGCAGATAGTGAAATGGTGTTTGAATTCCTAGCAATCAGGATGTTACAATGAATGAAGCCTACAACATCTCCAAAGCCCCTCAAGACATCAAAAACCAGATCCTCATCTGCTAATTCAGGTCAATTGTCAATCTCTTTGTCAGCAGCAACAAAGCCCAAATTTGAAACATGGGTGAGAGGCAGGAAACACCCTGGTGAATTAAAAACAACATACCTTCATAATTTGAAAAACAGCAATTTGAGAGTATTGGTGAAATATTAAATTTGGTTTCATAGATCTTCAGGTTCATCAGACTTCAGCTGTGTGCTTATTTTGTTGAAATTTTCAAACAATATTGAGATTCATCAAACTTCACTTGTCACTATTTTTTAGAATTGTTGATCACCAGTTTTATGGCTGAGGTATTCCAGTACACAACATTTTGATTTGGTATGTTTGATACCTCATTACTTCCAAGGTGAATGCTGACTGAGTTTCAGTTTCATCAATGTGGAAGCTCAAGTCAATTCCATTTTCCAATTTTAGGAATTACCAGTGACATCCATTTTCCACTATGGTTAATAACATTTGAATCCTATTTTTTTTCAATGTAAAATTGTGTGAATTCAAGATTATTCATTGGTGAATAGATTTTTCCTGTCAATGGATTCAATGGGCCAGAAAATGGGACTGGATGGTGAAATGGAGTGACTGGCCAGCAGGAAACCCCAATATGAAACTTTTGATGTGTCATACTGACACCTAACTCAGTCTAACCTCATCATCTAACCTCAGAAAACCCAATTGAACCCTCAGGCCTGATCCACTTTCCAAGGAATTCAAGCCTCAAGGCTCAGGAGACTTATATCAATATGTCTCCTGGAACTATATACCTCAGGATCTTCATGCAGTACATATCTACACATAGTCTAACCTCATACAAGTAAACAGATAGACTCCATAGGCTTACACATACTTGATCTCCCAGGTCTGCACATACTCTAACCTTATTAACTCTGTCTAAACCATTCTCTGTCATGGTTTATCATTTTGGGAATCCTTGTGTGCATCCTCTTGTAGATTGTATTACCTTGTGTGCATCCTCTTGTAGATTGTATTACATACTCTCTCTACTTAGTAAATAGTGTCATGACCTCCATTTACACTGTAAATCCTTCAACTGTAATCCCCCAACTTAGAAAGAACAGACCTTTAACCTTGCCCAATTTAGAAGCAGCCTAACCTAATGTAGTAGCATACCTGATCAGCCCTCTCTGTTACCTAGACTGTTCCCATGACATTGCATATGTAGTCTGAGCCCCAATCACTTGTAACTCTGTTGTGGTTCCAACCTCTTGTCTATTTAAACTGGCCTCCTCTTCCTCCTTCCTGATTGTTCCCCAAGAAATCAGTTTACTACTTCTTACTAGGAATCCATCCCAGCAAGGAAAAACAGCACCCTATCTTCAATTCATTCCTACTCTGCCCCTTGTAGAACTTTCCAGCATACTTGCCACCAAGCCTACTGAGAGTAGGGCGCCCTTTGTTCCAAGCCCTGCTTGCATGTCAGCAGCCCTTGTGACATGATGTATCTTCCATGTAACAATCAACCAAAGCCTTCAGAAATACATCTTTTACCAGGTGGGAACTTGAATTCAGAATGCAGAAGGGGTTTGAGTTAGCTAAGCATAGGCCCCGGCTACATTTGAACTTTTTTTTTTAAATAAATTCACAAATTTTCCTTTCAAAAATCAATGGATTTATTTCAGTTGAAAACAAGGTATGAAAAAAGGCTTGAATTTACTGGATCCATTTGTTTTGATATATATATTTATAAGACTAGGGTATTTAAAAAAATCTGAAATGGCATGATAGGTATTAATTTAGCTAATTTTATTCATTTTGGAAGTTCTCACAAGTTTTGAAGGTTCCAAGGTCTCCCTGGGGTGCAAAAATACACCTTTTATGGGTATGAAAGGTGATTTTGGACCTTTAAAAAAGTAGAATGGGCCCAAAAGATCTCAATCTTTCCCTTAAGATCTTTGGGAGTTCTTTCCAGTTTATAAATTGTTGGATAATATGATTATGGGAATAAGTTTGAGGTA
The DNA here is from genome assembly GCA_025617555.3 of Puccinia polysora. Classification (NCBI taxonomy): domain Eukaryota; kingdom Fungi; phylum Basidiomycota; class Pucciniomycetes; order Pucciniales; family Pucciniaceae; genus Puccinia; species Puccinia polysora. The sequence continues at coordinate 36,038,023 of CM062628.1, forward strand.
TTGTTATCAAGACAATAAATTTGAATTTTTGAGAGGGGTTGTCACATTCCAAACCCTTATACTTAGTGAGGCAAAGGGATTAGGTGGAAATGGCACACATAGAAGATGACAAACACTAGAAGGGATCTCAAAGTTATTTAGGCTTTCCTTTAAATTTTTAGTTCAAGACCAAGTGCATGGTGCAAGAAAAAAGTATTTCAATAAGTAAACTTTAGCAAGCTTGATGTAATAATTTTGGCTCATTAGAATGCAAGAATGTATGATATTAAACAACTGATTAAAAAATCTTCATGAAAAAGGCAATTCCTTTTAAGGTAATCTATGTTATGAGCTGGATGAATAGCTACATCCTGGGGGATTTCTTCTCCATCTAGGGATAAGCCAAGGCAGTAATGAATGTACAGAAATGCAGGACTAAATTTAATGCTGTCATTTAAGGTAAAGTCCAAAGTTAGAAAGTGCATGATGGAATAAAACATAAAATGCAAGGGAATGCAAAAAAAACTGGATAAAATTATGAAATAGATAAATGAATGAGTGGTTAATTTTGATTGACAGATATGGAAATGTATCCTGAGCATAATAGGGCTCATTATTAAGGCAAGTGATTTATGATGAAGTTGGCTATGCAAGGGGAAAGGTGAATTTTTGAGAGTGCCTGGAAATTGATTGAAGCAGAATCTGGGTTTGAAGTCAAAATCCAAAGTAAATTTAAATTTTAATAGGAAAAAGTCCTATCACAGAGTTTATTTGAACTATTTGTAGATTATTTATTGCAAGATTTGAGATTGAGTGCAAGAAATGACCAATTTTCCAGAAAATGTTGATCCGTTTCTTCATGCCAAAAATAGTTGATTGGAATGTACTGAGTGGCTAGTGGGCTTTTGGTGTCACACTATTAGTTCAAGTTAGATACAAAAGAGGAGCAGATATATCAAATTTTTGTTCTGACAATGACCCTGCACTTTGAAAAATGGAAGGGGTCAATTTCTCAGGTAAAATTTGAGAAGAAATCTAAAGATTTATTGAAAAATGATAATATAAAAATCAATAATTTCTATCCAGAATTTGGTCAAACTCATTCCTTCCACAATTTCAGATAATCTAATGAATTCCCCATGCCTCTCAGCCTCTTTGTCCAACTCCACCACGAATCAATTTCAATTGTTCCATCCACTCTTGAACTCAGAAATTCACCACACTATTTCCTCCTCATTTTCATTGCCGATGCCCTACTCCCTATCATACCTTCCCATTGTCCTTTCCATGTCCTTCATAATTTATTCTTTCCTTCAGAAAAATTTCTAATTAGCTCATTTTCAGTGCAAACTCATTGTTGATAATTGTCAATGAAAATTTCAAAGATTTTCCTTCCACCATCAAGGTTCTTTCTATTAATAATTCTTATAGAATACTAAATATCCTCCACAATTAAATAAAAATTTCAAAAAATGAATAAAATGATTGAAATTTTCATGAAATACCTTGAAATTTTTTACATGAGGCTTACACCAAATATTTCTCACAATTTTTATATATCCTCAAAAATTTATTAAAATTAGATGTTTCAGGTGAAATTCCCTTTCAATTCTTTTGAAATTTTATTTTAACTAATTTATCATACAAAATATAAAATTCCACTAAAAATTCCAACTTTCTCTTAGTTTTATTTGCTCAGTTCACTTTTAACTTTCTTGGTTTTTTTTCAGCTCTAAATGCACATCTATGATTTCTTTCCTCTTCCATTATTAAACAAATTCAAATTTTGACAATTAAAATCCAAAAAATTCCCAAAATGAAAATTTGAGCATCTTCATGATCCATTTTTACATGAAATTTCCTTTTGTTTTAAATAATCACACAGTGTTTCCTTCTCTATTCTGGAATGAAATTGAAATTGAATTTTCCTTCTCACAAGAAATCTGGAATTTATATTGATTCACTTCCTAGTTTATTCAAGTTGGAGCTTAAATTTTCCTAAATTTCTTTTTCTATTTTCTGAATCAAGTTCTCAGTTGGCAAGTTTACGCCTTCTGAAGTTTATGGCTCCTTAAATTTCTGTAAGAAATTATTTCTACAGAATACATTTTCAATTTTTTTCAATTGGCTAATCATCCTTGATGAGTTTTTAATATTTTGACATGAAATAAAAAACCTTTTGAAGGAATTGAGTAAATATTTTCAAAAATTACATATTTTTTTGTTTTGTTTAAATGCATTCACCTTTTAATGTTTTGAAAGGGATAAATTCAATTCAAAAGACAATCATTTTTCTTCATGAAAAAATTATCAATTCTTTATCTGTTTTTATAAACTGTTTTTGAATGTTTCAACAAACAAAAAATCTTCCTCTGTGAAATGACCTGCTTGGATACATCTGATGCTGGTGTTATTGCATAATTCAAGTAATTTTTCAAATGAATTCAAGACTCCTCCACCAAGAAATGAAAACTCATAAACAAAAAATTTCTTCTATTTGGTATATAATTGAGGCTTTTTGAGACCATTAGTTAAAGGATTGCAAATGGGAATGTAGATGAAACCAATTTTGTTGCATTTCAAAGCAGAATAAACCAGATAGGGCAAGTAAATTAGATGGAGGTGGCACAAAAGGGAGAAATAAACACTACAATCATTACCAAGTAAATAAAATCTTTCTCAAAATGTTGAAGTAGGAGCTTCAAATTAGCTTTCTATAAATGAGGGAAGTGCCTTGATAAGGAAAAATTGAACAAGCTTGACCCCAAATATTTTTCATGATTATGAAATGGCTTTCAAAGAAATCTAGATTACTGCATGGGCTTCCCCCCCTGTTTATTTTTTCAGGAATGAAACTCCTTTTCCATGCCAGGGAGGGGCTTAAAACATTAAAATAATGTTTCATGCCCTTTTTTGGCAGGAAAAATTCCAAAATTTGAGAATCTAAAAAAACAAAGATACTAAATTCATGCCTTGGGGAATTTTCATTTATTTATTTATCTTTTTATGGGATATGATTCCAATAAAAAATGACTTTAGTAAATCCCAGGGCATTGATTTATCCTGGTAAAATAATAAATAATAAAAGACAAGGTGGATCAGAGTAAGATAATTTGCCATTGGAAACCTGCTATGTGTTATTAAGAAAATCATTCAAAATGGAATATTCCTTTAATACACATACCCCTTAGATGTTTTATTTCAAAATGGTGTTTCATGGGAATTTTAGATTCAAAAAAGGGTGATTTTAGATTCAGGGCTCCAGTTGTGTGGGAGACGTGTAGGGCCCCACACAGCCTGTGGGAGTCGTGTAGGGCCCCACACAACCTGTGGGAGTTGTGTAGGGCCCCTCGTTGCGTGGAGGCCCATACACTACTCCATATAATTTATAATTTATAATTTATTATTTATTATTTATTATTTATTATTTATTATTTATTATTTATTATTTATTATTTATTATTTATTATTTATTATTTATTATTTATTATTTATTATTTATTATTTATTATTTATTATTTATTATTTATTATTTATTATTTATTATTTATTATTTATTATTTATTATTTATTATTTATTATTTATTATTTATTATTTATTATTTATTATTTATTATTTATTATTTATTATTTATTATTTATTATTTATTATTTATTATTTATTATTTATTATTTATTATTTATTATTTATTATTTATTATTTATTATTTATTATTTATTATTTATTATTTATTATTTATTATTTATTATTTATTATTTATTATTTATTATTTATTATTTATTATTTATTATTTATTATTTATTATTTATTATTTATTATTTATTATTTATTATTTATTATTTATTATTTATTATTTATTATTTATTATTTATTATTTATTATTTATTATTTATTATTTATTATTTATTATTTATTATTTATTATTTATTATTTATTATTTATTATTTATTATTTATTATTTATTATTTATTATTTATTATTTATTATTTATATTTATTATTTATTATTTACTATTTATTATTTATTATTTATTATTTATTATTTATTATTTATTATTTATTATTTATTATTTATTATTTATTATTTATTATTTATTATTTATTATTTATTATTTATTATTTATTATTTATTATTTATTATTTATTATTTATTATTTATTATTTATTATTTATTATTTATTATTTATTATTTATTATTTATTATTTATTATTTATTATTTATTATTTATTATTTATTATTTATTATTTATTATTTATTATTTATTATTTATTATTTATTATTTATTATTTATTATTTATTATTTATTATTTATTATTTATTATTTATTATTTATTATTTATTATTTATTATTTATTATTTATTATTTATTATTTATTATTTATTATTTATTATTTATTATTTATTATTTATTATTTATTATTTATTATTTATTATTTATTATTTATTATTTATTATTTATTATTTATTATTTATTATTTATTATTTATTATTTATTATTTATTATTTATTATTTATTATTTATTATTTATTATTTATTATTTATTATTTATTATTTATTATTTATTATTTATTATTTATTATTTATTATTTATTATTTATTATTGATTATTTATTATTGATTATTTATTATTGATTATTTATTATTTATTATTGATTATTTATTATTTATTATTTATTATTTATTATTTATTATTTATTATTTATTATTTATTATTTATTATTTATTATTTATTATTTATTATTTATTATTTATTATTTATTATTTATTATTTATTATTTATTATTTATTATTTATTATTTATTATTTATTATTTATTATTTATTATTTATTATTTATTATTTATTATTTATTATTTATTATTTATTATTTATTATTTATTATTTATTATTTATTATTTATTATTTATTATTTATTATTTATTATTTATTATTTATTATTTATTATTTATTATTTATTATTTATTATTTATTATTTATTATTTATTATTTATTATTTATTATTTATTATTTATTATTTATTATTTATTATTTATTATTTATTATTTATTATTTATTATTTATTATTTGTTATTTATTATTTATTATTTATTATTTATTATTTTTTATTTTTTATTTATTATTTATTATATATAATTTGTTATTTATTATTTATTATTTATTATTTATTGTTTTGTGGAGGCTACACAACTTGATTTTAGTTTTTTAGCGTGCCACACGGCCCATTTGAGTCGTGTAGCATGCCACACGGCCCATTTGAGTCGTGTAGCATGCCACACGGCCCATTTGAGTTGTGTAGCATGCCACACGGCTCATTTGAGTTGTGTAGGGTGCCACACAGCCCATTGAGCTGTGAATTCAAAATTTCCCAAAAAATTACATAAACAAAAAATAAAGAGTAAAAAAGAAAACTCAAAAAATAAAAAAAGGCAGTGGTGATGAGCAGCAGTGCCCAGTTGCTGACCTAACTAATGTGTGCAATGAGATGATAATGAGAAACTTCAGAAATTTATATTATGAGGTGACAGAAATTAATAAAAACAGTGCTTATGGTATTGGAGACCCCATAGTATGAATTGGAAGTGATGGGGGATCTGATATGTCAGCTTTCTACTTATACAGAGAAACCTTTCAAAGTAGGATAAAAACAAAAAAATATCATAAACTAAAAACAGAATGAGAAATACAAAAATAATATTACAGATATGGATTCATCACCTAAAATAAATTAGGGTCACTCACTGACCCCACCGTTGAATATATTTTTAAATATTTTTACAATAAAATGGCCCAAGCCACAACAACACCATCACTGTTTTTTTTTGGCCATTTTCATGCTTCACATGTGTTTTCATGTGAAGGTTTCACACCCAAAATTCACTCAGAATTGGAGTGTTGTGTTTAGTTTAGGAGTTACAGCTGTTTTTGTGTTCTATCACAATTCCCATGAACAGCCCCGCATCCAAACAATAAGGGTTTCACGCCCCTGAAACTCAAAATCCAGGCACCTGTAAAGCAACCTGCATGCAATATGCTTCTTTCCGCGTATTCCAGATTCCCACCCGCAACTGTCAAGCATGCACGCGTCAAAAACTGCCTGGACAACTTCTGAAAACTAGGTACCGCAGGAACCTGCCACAACCTCTATGCATGCATCATGCATGTTTAATGATGTAATCAAAAGAAAGAAGATGATTTGGAAACTCCAAAAATTGAATAAAAAACATAAAACTCAAATTATAAAATAGAAAAATCAAGGAAAACAGAAATAAAGTTTGTCACAAAAATAACATTATCACATCTTTATGAACCACACAACATATCAAAAAGTTCCCTTAAAAATTATCAAAAATTTCCAAAATGATGAAAGAATGAGGGAGAATCTACAAATACCCACCCTTGACCACTTTACTCAAAAGAATATACTATAAAAAAGGAAATATTTCAGAACTAAAGAAATAAGAAATTATTATTTAACAAAGTTCTGACAATTATTTCACACATAAATATGACACAGAAAGGTAAAGATCAGTGAAAGGACTAACAATGCGTGCCAAACTAGCCCTGGAAAGCCTGCTAGCCTTATCACTCAAGTAAAACCCTCTCTACATGCCCTCAGAAGGCTCCTTCACACCAAAAAGGTATATATACAGTAACTTTTTGGTTGCTTTAACCCCAGTAATTTTAATTTTTAATATCAATCCAGACCCCACTTCCATACATAATCAAATTTTTATAAAGAAGATAAAAAAGTTATATATGGCCTCATTCTTATATCATAATTATTAATTCTAACCCTATCATGAATTCCCTTGAAGAAAATCAGAAAAAATGCAAACTAGTGACCTGAGACCCTTTCAACCATGATTTTAAGCAGCATCCTTTTGAGACAAATACTTCAGTCTGTGTGAGGATGAGAGACTAAAAAGGAAAATTCATTTCAATATTTATAAGAAAATAAAGCCAAAGCTTAGTGACAACAATGGCACAGCAGGATTTACCTAAAAAGGACCAGACAGAGTGGTACAGAAGAAGACAGGAATGGAGGATAGAAACTAAAGATAAAAGGTGCAGTTCTTGTGTAGCGGTTGAGTAGTTGGAGCGGTGAAGCTTGAGAGATTGTAGTTAGCCGGGCGGGATCAATTCTGACTCAGATGATGGTTTTGTTGGGGGGAATTTAATCAGCCGGAGAGCATTCTTGATCTGTGAAAAGATGAATGAGACTTAACTGAATCAGATTTCTAGGGTTGGTGGTGCAATCTTGTGGTTGCACAAAGAAAAAACTTCCCCAGAGTCCAAGCCAGGAGTGCTGCTATATAGAGGGGCTTGGTTGATTATGGAGTTTGGGCAGCGGAGCAGGTGAGGGTGCAAGTATTCCAGAGAGGCATGGTAGAGAGTGATCTGGAGTGGAGTGTGGTAGACAAGCGGTTGGCAGACAGCAGTATGCAAATTGAAATTGATGAATGAGAAAAAAAAATGAATAAGAAGCGTGAAAAGTAGGAAACATGAAAGAAAAGAGAATGAAAGGAAGGATTTTATGAAATGAGAATAATGATTTGAGCACCATAGAGCACAGACTTTCCAACATCCTACCTTGCTCAAATCACGCCCTTACATTGAGACTAGTGAGCTTTTTGATCAAAGCAACCTGGGTCACGGGTTTGGTAAGAAAGTTGGCTAGATTTCTCTTTGAAGACACATTCTGCAGTTTAATTTTCTCCTTGAGGATTTCACTTTGAATGAAGTGGAAGCGTAGTTACATGTGTTAAGTGTGGAAATTGGAATGATTGGCTTGATTCAGGGCCAATTTGATGGCCCCCTCATTGTCTTCAAAGAGGGTGGTTGGCTTAGCGTCTTATTTGGGACAGATGTCTTGAAGGAACAATTTTATCCACTTGATTTCCTTCACTGCATCCCCAAGAGCCTTTTATTTGACTTCTGTTGTGGACAGAGAAATTGTGGGCTGCTTCTTGCATTTCCAGACCACAACGCATCCCATCCATTGAATCACCATACCTGAGATTGAGCAACAAGAGCTTGGGCACGTGGCCCAGTCGGCATCCACGTGAGCCACCATGCCCTTTGGGATGTTGAGTGAGGAGAAAACCACGCCGGTGGAGCTGGTGTGTTGTAGATAGTTGAGGAAATGCAATTCTGCCTTGTAATGGTAGATATTTGGCTTGACTAGGAACTGCGCCAGGTAATTTACGGCAAAGGTGATATCTCAACAAGTGCATATACTGATATGATTGAGCTCCCCAATGATCTTTCTGTAGTTGGCACCTGACAAAATGAATTCTTGATGGTCCTCTTTGCTAGAGGGGAACAGTTTACTGTTTGGCTTGAAGGAAGTGGAGAACTTTTGATGAGTAGGAAGCGGATATTGAGCAGATATGTGCTTGATATAGGATTGCTGGTGGATTTTGAAGCCATTGTCCAGGTGAACGACGTTCATTCCCAGCAGTAACAAGGCAAACCCTAAGTCCTTGATTTTGAATTGGGTGGATATTAGCTTAACAAAGTGATTGGGATCCTTTCTGAAAATAGTGATGTTATTGACATGCACATATAGGAATGTACCGTTGAGCCAGAAGACAAAATGATCAGTCTCAAATTGTTTGAAGCCCACTTCCCCAAGCCATGTGCAGAGCGTTTCATACCAGGCAAGAGGGGCTTGTTTGAGTCCATATAGTTCCTTCTTCAGTAGGAGAACCATCCCACTGGATATTGCAAAATTGACTGGAGGTTGTATTTAGATTTCTTCTTGGAGCAGAGCGTTAAGAAAAGCAGCCTTAATGTCTATTTGACAGTTCAAAACTTCTTTGATGCAGCAAGAGCAATCAGCAGGCATAGCAAGGTTTTTTCACCGGTGGGAGAGAATGTGTTGGAGAATTTGGAGCCGCATTTATGATTGAAACCCTGCACACACAGCCGTGCTTTGAATTTGATGATTCTGTTTTTGTTGTCTTGTTTTGTTCTGAAGACCCACACGCACTTGAGGGGAAGTTTTATAGGTGGCAGCATGGCTTTTTTCCATACCTCATAGCTAATTAGATTGATTTCTTCCATTTTCATGGCCTCAATCCATTCCTTGCGGTACTTGGATTGGAGCGCTTCATCCAAGCTTTGAAAATCCACGTAAGTATGGTCTACAATAAGGGAAACTCTTGGTAGACCCACCTTAGAGTGGGGTCTGCGAGGTAGATCAATGATATTGTTGGGAGTGAGTTTTTTGAGTGAGGTAACATGAGCAACAGGGATATGGCTGTCAGGAGTAGAATTGGAAGCAGTGACCAAGAGAGTTGGAGATGGAACAATAGCATTGGACAATGAATCAGAGATTGGAGTAGGAAGGAGTAGGGGAGAAAACAGATTGGAGGGATTAAGTGGATCAGCATTCTGGTTGTGGGAAATTGGACAAGGAAAAAGAGACTTGTCAAAAGTGGAGTTTGCAGAAATGAATATTTGAGAACTAATAAGGTCCAGCAGACAAAATGAAAAAAATTCATTAGAGTAACCAAGCATAATTGCCCTTCTACAGGTGGGTTGAAATTTGAAGGTCCTGTGGATGTTAGGGATAAGAGCATAGGCGGCGCATCCAAAGGTTTTGAGGCACTCTTAATTGAACTTCCAATTGTTCCAGGTCTGATAAGGAATCCCATTACCACAAGACTTGGAGGGTAGGAAGTTTAGAAGGTGCATGGCTGAGTTGACCGCTTCATCCCAGTACTTTGATGGGATTTTACTTTGATTCAGAAGACAGCAAGCCTTCTCCAGGATTAGTTGGTTGGACCTTTCAGCAAGACTGTTTAGTTTCAGAGTGTGTGATGGAGCAAAATTTTGGATGATGCCTTTCTCTGAGCAGTAGTTCTCAAGCTCAATGGAGATTAATTCTCCACCGTTGTTGGAGATGAGGCTTTTGACAAATTTTCAAGTTTGATGCTTGGCTTGGGTTATGTAGCCTTTGATTGCTGCAAACATGTTGCTCTTGACCTTGAGGAGAGCTGTTGATCTGTGGCCTGAGAACTGTTCAGTGAGTGATAAGAAGTACTTAAAACAAGAGGTAGATGTGACTTTCACTGGTCCAACTAGGTCAAGGTGGACTGCTTCCAGAGTTTTGGAGACTGGTTTGAAGTGATGGGAGAACAGGATTGCAGTGCCTTTGCACATTTGGCAGATTTCACATGTCCTTGGGTCTGCGGAGTTGGTCAAGTTGAGAGTTTTGAGAGCAGAGGAACCTGGGTGACCTAGAGGGGCATGCCAAGTGGCGCATGACTCCATAAGCAGTGCTTTTGGTTGGCTCTTTTTGGCAAACCTGGTAGCACAGAGCTTGGCGAGGTGGTTAGAGGTGGAACCAATGAAAGAGAAGCTGTTGCATAGAACCTCAAATCCTGAGAATCTGACCTTTGTGAAAATTACCTTCTTTGCTTTACATTGAGTCATGGAGATGAGACACCAACTTGTTGTTGGAATCAGCAGAACATTGCGCAGGGTGGTGATGGCCCCCAAGTGATTGATTAGTTTGGCGGAGCCAACATGAGTAGAGGTGAGTGAGTTGTTGGGATACCCTGTACCAACCTCTATTCTCACAGGAGTGGCATCAAACAGGTAGTGGGGATTGTTGAAAATGTGATGACTGTCCCCAGAGTCTAGGAAGGGGAGCTGAGACAGGTTTTGTTTGGGAGTTATGTAGATCTGGGAATTGAAATACAACTCAGAATTTTGAGTTTTTTTGACAGGAGCACTTGGCATGTCAGTTGGGGTGTGGAGATTAGCACTTGGTTGTTTGTTCCAGTCTGGCCTGAGATTGGGATGAATAAACCAGAACTTTTCCTTGGAGTGTTCTGAAAGGGGGTTGTCGTGGTTCTTGGAGCAGGGATAGTTGGTCTTTTTCCTTTGGGTTGATTTCAGGAGGGCAGTGGATGGGTTCAGATCAGTGGATACTTTGTTGGTGAGCGCTTGTGACAATTCCAGATGGGTGATTTCACAAAGTTTGTTGAGGACACCAGTAGGTTTCAGGAGAAGGTCATCATTTAGGATTATTGTGTCAACCATGTGGAAAAAGGAACTTGGCAGCTTGGCCAGAATTTTGTAGCTCAGAATGTCAGAAGGTACTTCCAGACAGACAACAGACAGTTCATTCATTAGCTTCTGACAGTCCTTGATGTATGTTTTGAGGTCTCCTTTATACTGATATGAGATGAAGTTGATCCAGATCCTACTGCGGTTGTTAGAGGATTGGGATGCATATCTAGAGAGAATGGCTTCCCAAATTATGTGTGGGTCTCCATTGTTATTGGGATTCACAACTGCATGAAAGGCTGGGTTTCCAAGGTTTTGGATGATAATATCAGCCGCTTCAAACATTTTCTTTTGTTGAGGGGCGGAAATAGGGGTAGGAGGGGAATCCAGAACTGATTTAAGGAGCCCTTTTCTTCTGAGATAAATTTTTATGCGGAGAAACCAGGATGGGAAGTTTGAATTGGTCAGGAGAGGGATGTTTAGTTTGGATTTGGAGTTGTCCTTGGTTTCCAACATGGTTTAGGGTCTTTTGGTCCTAGTGGAGACTTGGGACTGTAAATCTGTGAGGATGAGAGACTAAAAAGGAACATTCATTTCAATATTTATAAGAAAAGAAAGCCAAAGCTTAGTGAAAACAACGGCACAGCAGGATTTACCTAAAAAGGACCAGACAGACTGGTACAGAAGAAGACAGGAACAGAGGATATAAACTAAAGATAAAAGGTGCAGTTCTTGTGTAGCAGTTGAGTAGTTGGAGCTGTGAAGCTTGAGAGATTGTAGTTAGCGGGGCGGGATCAATTCTGACTCAGATGATGGTTTTGTTGGGGGGAATTTAATCAGCCGGAGAGCATTCTTCATCTGTGAAAAGATGAATGAGACTTAACTGAATCAGATTTCTAGGGTTGGTGGTGCAATCTTGTGGTTGCACAAAGAAAAAACTTCCCCAGAGTCCAAGCCAGGAGTGCTGCTATATAGAGGGGCTTGGTTGATTATGGAGTTTGGGCAGCGGAGCAGGTGAGGGTGCAAGTATTCCAGAGAGGCATGGTAGAAAGTGATCTGGAGTGGAGTGTGGTAGAAAAGCGGTTGGAGGACAGCAGGATGGAAATTTAAATTGATGAATAAGAATTGTGAAAAGTAGGAAACATGAAGCAGAAGAGAATGAAAGGAAGGAATTTATGAAATGAGAATAATGATTTGAGCATCATAGAGCATGGAAGTTTCAACAGTCTGTTCCTCCCTGCCTAGCTCTGAGAGCTTTTAAGCTCAGAAAAACTGTCATTCCCTTTGGACTTACCCCTTTGAAGTATTTCTTAAAGATCCCATTTCCCCAGGGTCTTGTAATGCTCAAAGTAGCCCCCTGAAAACAGGTTGTTTTACTGTAAAGACCCCAAGCTTTGTATATTCTGTGGCTCCTGTTAACAATATATTGAAAACATTTTTAACCAAACCACCAAAAAGAATGCACTTTTTCTCACTATATCTTTATTAATTGAGAATTTTACTTGCTTTCTTGGAATTATTATTATTCCAACACCAATATCACTTTCTTTAGCTGTATTCCAGGAATCAGGAAGCAAACATAATACCTTGTGGTTGTGACCCTTTATTTATTTTTTATATCTTAAAACACTTGCTCAGGTTTAAATGTCTAATTTTGGATCTACTTAGATGATAGAATCACTGTTTTCAGGCTCAAATGACATCATTGTGCACCATTAGCTTACCATTACCCTGTTTATTTCTGCTTGAGGTCCACAAGTCTTACCAAGGGAATTATGACACCCCCCTTCAACAAGATAGGGAAATTAATTTGTTGATCCCAATTTTTCCTTCAAGCTTCTTGAAGGAGTTTATGTTGAGCAGTTTTCTAAGTAGGTTGGCCATCATTTTTTCCATGAGGCAATATTTATTTTTTACCTTCCCAGTTTTCACCATTTCCCTGATCCAATGGTTTTGGATCCCAATTTCTTTGGTTTGGGCATGAAAGATAGATTTTGAGTTGAGGTGGATGGCGCTTAGATTGTTTCAGTGCAGGAGGATTGTAATTTCACATGGTTTTGGGAGGAATTTGAGTGACTTGATAAGCCAAACAGCCGCTTGCCCTGCTTTAATGGTGAACTTTCATTCTGCCTTGGTGGGGGACAAGGATACAGTTTTTTTTTAATTTAGATTTCCAGTTTATTTCCCCATTTATCATGGTAAATATGACCCTAGTGTTGGATTTCTGGGTAGCCTTGTCTCCAGCCCAGTCTGCATTGGAGGTTCTAAATGTGATGTACCAGCTCTGGTTTGCATTAAATTTACTTGTGCCAGAGTAGTATTCTATCCCATACTCAACAGTCCCTTTGAGATATTGTATTACATGGAAGAATGTTTTCCAATGAGTCAGATTTGGTTTTTAAATGTACCTAGCAATAATTCCTACAACATGAGATAGGTTTTTTGAAGAAAACTGAGCGAGATATAATAGTGAGCATACTCCAATTTGGTATGGGAGATTTAGTTTGGTGAACATTTCATCTTCTTTTTCTGATGAAGGTACCAGTTTTCTTGTGGTTGGAAGTGGGGCGGGGGTGCTGCCTTGGTGCTGTTGTGCTTGAAAGCTAGGAGTATTTGTGATTCCATGTGATTCTGATTTATGCTATATCCACATGCAGTTATTCTAAGTTGTATTCCTAAAATACTTTCTGCTTTACCTAGGTCTTCCATTTACCACTTTCTATCTATCTCAGACTTGAAAGTAGCTATTTCATCTTCTGTCATTATCATTTCATCAACATGAAAATAGATGAGTGAGTATTTTACTTCCCTACACCTGAGGTAGAAACATTTTTTGCATGGTGATTTGATGAATCCAATGCCTTGCAGGTAGGTGTCAACACTTTTTTTCCACATTCTAGGGGACTGCCTTAAGCCATAGAGGACCTTTTTTAGGAGCCATACCATGTTTCTTCCTTCTCCAAAGCCATCAGGTTGTTCAAGGTACACTTCTTTCTGAATTGGAAAATTCAGGAAGGCAGTTACCACATCCATTTTATGGATCTCCCAGCTTTTGTGTGCTAAAAGGGCTGTCAGAAGTTGTAGAGACATTGGCTTGCCATTTGGTGAAAATTTATTGTGGAATCTACTCCTTCAATTTGTGAGCACCCTTTTGCAACTTATGTTGACTTGCATTTTATAAAGGCGCCATTTGTATTTTGCTTGGGTTTGCATAGCCACTTACCTTTTATAATCTCTTTATGCATTGGTTGCTTGACTAGGTTAAATACATTTTGGTCTTTGATAGATGTGAATTCCTTCATGAATGATTTCATCCAATCAGGGGAATTGGATCTATTTTTTTTGCATCAGAGAAAGATACATGACTGGAGATATGATAGTCTAATGGTTCTATTAGGTGGTATAAGGTAAGTATATTTTTTGATAGATTGATTAGATTATAGTTGGTTATATGGGAGAGATTCCATAACCCATGATCTTGTAAATATTGTGGTTTTTCAAGAAGGTTGGTATGTTTTATTTTGGGAAATGATATGGGTGAGTTGTGTGCAGATGTAGGAGGACCTAGGTTAAGTGTTAATATTGGGGCTGGGGCTTTTGGCGCTGCAGTACTAGGAGGATCAGGAGGTTTCATTGGGAATGAATAATGGGCATGCCCTTCTTTTACTTCTTTCTTGGGCTGAATGTATTTATTTAAAAGGAAAGTTTTCTTTGTCAAAGGCTACACATTTTATTTTTTTTTTGGACGTGATTGGGTTAAGAATTATATAGTTTTAGTTTTCTTCTGTGAATCCAAGAATTATCCCTTTGCTTTCAACAGGGAACAAATTATTTTCTCAAAGTGGTCTTTGAATTAGAGAGTATGCTCTGCATCAAAATACCTTAATGTGGTTGAGGCTTGATTTATTCCCATTCCATAACTCATATGGTGTACAATCCTTCTCACTTATTTAACTCATAAAAATTCTGTTGGTGATAAATATTGCAGTTTTTATTGCCTCCCCCCAATAATGTGGTGGTGTACCACTGGGAATCATAAGCAATCAAGTGTTTTCAACTATAGTTCAATTGCTAAATTTGTCCTCAAGATTGGAATTTATTGTTCTCTTGCATCTGTAAAGAGTTGAGTGCACCTTTAAACCAACAAATGAGAGGGAGATAGAATGAGAGATGAGTTCCTTTATTCTTTCCTTCCAAAATTGGAGTGATCCACCTTCCTCTTAAAACCAAGAGTTGAGAGTGAGGTATTAAGTCCTCCCCCTCAACCCTAACCTAAGTATAAGCACAACTATAGTCAAGCAACCACAAGAAGAACAACTGTAAGACACCCCATCCACCCACCTTTCCATCCATATCCTTCCATCCTTGACATTTTCCTGCCATTACATCAATCTGGTTTTTCATTCTCATAACACAGCCATTGTGCCACATCCTATGTGGAGCCCCCCATGCCTGTCTGCATCTGCCCAACCCACCTTCCTTTGAATCTCTGGCCTTCCTGCAGGATTGTCCGTGCCTATGCTTCTACATCCCTTTTCTTTCCCCATATAGCCCCACATTATCTCCCTGCTCCTACTTCCCCAAACTAGCTACCCTGCAAAATTGATTGGGCCCGCTTCATTTCCTGATATGTTTCATTGGAGCAGATTGCAGACCCACCACACCTAATGCTGAGCCAAACCCATACCAATTACTGAGCTGCCCGCAGCAGCTGCTGCTCAGCCAATGAAAACCCAAATGCTGAGCCTGCTTGTTCCCAATTCTGAGCATGCAGCCTGCAACACAGTACCCAATTTATTGTTATAACATGCCACCACACTGGTTTGTTGTTCAGCTTTTGTAATAAAAAAATTTATTGCATCTAGGAAATCAAATGTAAATTTGGTTATAAGAGGGAAGCCTACTCAATATGATGTTTAGTTTTCAGTAAATAGTGGATAGTAAGCATATTGGAATGTTGTAAAAATTATACCACTAAGATCTACATTGAAATTTTGTATGGGCTTGGAGCTAGGTTGTCTCTCCTGATTGTGCAATCAAAAATGTTTTTTGGTTTTTATGAAGGTGTTGCATTTTAGTTTTTGAGCTACATCACAGTCAAGTTGTTGTTATGATGCCATTTTATTTAGGATTTTGTGATTAGTATGCGCAAATTGGAAATGAATAAGTTCAGCTGGAGGTTCTTGTGATTTAATGATGTATGTGAGAATGCTGGCATTGGGTGTAGCTTTGAATTATGAAAGGTCCTTGTTGAAGTGCCCTTTGAGGAGGACTGTATCTTGGTTCTTCAATTCAACCTGGGGTCTTTTGGTGCATCTTTTTATTTGGTCTTGTATTAGTATGAACCCTGAAATGAGATTCTTGGAGAGTTCAGGTACATATAGGGTGTTCTCAAAACTGATAGGAAGATTGTTTTTTCCTTTGATTACCACAGGTCCAGTGCCAGATATTGGGAGTGTTATTCTGACGCCAGAAAGCTTGAGTTCCATGCCATCCACTTTGTTGGAGTATCCTTCCTTTTCAAAGTAGTCAAGACTGTTGAACCTATGTTGAGTGGCTCTGGTATCAAACAGAATGATGTTTTCATTTATAACACATTTTCCAAGAAACACATGGGTTGGATGGGTTCAGGGCAGTTGAGGACTACAGTTCTTAGGTTGGATTTGTTAGTGGATTTTTGGACCATGGTGACTTTCATGGGATACCATTCAGGAATTTCTCCCTTCCATTCTCCAGCTCAGATTTTCTTTTCAATCAATGCTCTCCTGGAGCTTTCATTCCTTGCATGAAATTGGCTTGGGTTGTGGCAGCCAAGGCATTTTTCTTTTTTGCATTAATGCTTATTGGTTTTTGAATAGATTAGATTTGCTTCTTCAGTGGTTGAATCAGGTTGTTGGTTGAGAGAGGAAAACTTATGGGTCTCTAATAATTCTTCAAATACTTGCTTATACGTGAGAGTTTTGATGAATTGAGTGACAGATCTAACATTTCTGGAATATCGTGGATGAATGGATTCAAGTAGTACAAAGACCAATGTGTTTTTGTAAATATTTCCTCCTGACTGAACAATCTGGGATTTGATTTTCTCAAACTTTTCTAGGCGTTCTCAAATGGACACTTTCGGACCTTGCTTGAAAATTTGCAGTTGCTTTTGCAGGTCAAAGATGTTGTGGCTGGAATTTTTTGGGTGGAATTCTTTGAGAGCATTCCAGATTTCAGTTGGACTTGTATATTAGGTACGTATTGTGGATGTTTGTAACTTGGAATTGAGGCATGAGCAGTTTTGGTTTTCAACATGGCTGATTAGCCATGAACATAGTAGACGCTTGGTAGCTTCATGGTGGATGATATATTAGTTCTGAGGTATGATAGTGTTTACCAGTAGGCACTATTCAAACTCGACGGCCTCTGGAGCCACAGTCACGGCGTTTGCCCAAGTGCTTTAGTTGCCGTCGTTGAGTTTGACTGATATGGACAGTTTGGACTAAAGGTTGATGACTTCCTGTTGGACCGTGTATCTTAATCTACTAGTTTCAGGGTCCACCAAAGAAGCGGTGGATTCCCTGACATAAGGCTGAGTGGTGAATGGGGGTTCATTTGGGCTGATGGATGGTCCTGCTGGATTAGCCGTTGGTGCTGGACTGGAGGTTGGTGAACGCAAGACTGGTGCCATGTCAGATCAGTTCTCTCGCTACCATGTAACTGTTTGATGTGTTGACGGTACTAGTACGACCACAATAAGGTCTATCCTTGTACCAAGCTAAGATGGATCACTCCCAAGATGGCTCACCTAGTACGACAACGATAAGGTTTATCTTAGCACCAAACTAAGATGGATCACTCCCAAGATGGCTCCTGAGGTATTAGATCCCCCGTAGTATGAATTGGAAGTGATGTTAGTTGCTTTGATCATGTACATATAAGCCCAGTAAATACAATTTAACTGAAACCTAGTACAACAACGATAAGGTCTATCTTAGCACCAAGCTAAGATGGATCACTCACCACTCCCAAGATGGCTCCTGACTAACGTGTGCAATGAGATGATAATGAGAAACTTGAGAAACTTATATGATGAGGTGAAGAACCTTAATAAAAACAGTGCTTACGGCATTAGATCCCCCATAGTATGAATTGGAAGTGATGGGGACCTAATACCTTGTGGTGGTACCCCCGTATTTACATATGTTCTAGATCTTACGGCACTCGCTCAGGTGTGACTCTCTAATTTTGGCTCTACTTAGGTGATGACGTCACTGTGTTCAGGCTCACATGACGTCATCGTGCACACTCAGCCTGTCGTTTCCCTTCTTGTTGCTGGTTGAGGTCCGTGAGTCTTACCGAGCGAATTCCGACATTATATCCTTTGACTATGATTGTAATTTCTTTCGGTAATGATATCCCATATCATGTTTAAGCCTGTTTGTATTCTGTAAAAATGATCTGCCGATGTTTGATTTTTAACCCGTTCATTTGTCGCTGACCTTGTGATTCTATTTCCTATAAATTTATATTGAATCAATAGCAAACTCAAACTTTTGTGGGGGGGGGGGACATTTCCCCAATCCTGACACTTCCCCTCTCAAAGGAAAAGGTAAAAATATCCCTTACCTCACTCTTGTATGCTTCATCTTCAAACCTTAATCCTTTGATATCAACCGGGATCACAAAGTCTTTGGAGACAGTGATCTTGACCTCGTTATCGGAGGGAGCTTCGAAATAACACCAAGTCGCTCATCCGATAAGATGGCTGCTTTCAGAGAACTTCTTCCATCAACGCCTTATATTTTTCCTTGAATTGTTGAGAATCTGCCACGAGCTTATAATCAAATGGACCCAGATCAATAATATGAAAAACGCGATAATAAATGAGAGATTTTCCGAATGCTTTACGATGGAAGAAGAGCTCCTCTAAACTAACTTTATTGGCTTTGCAATAAATTCTAAATCCTCTTTTACATTCATCCGTCATTCTTTGAGAAAATTCGAATAGTTGTTCTGGTCTTGAGCTTACTGTAAGAGTAGGAAAAGAGGCGGAAGACATGGTCACTATATTGATTAACTTGAATCCAAAAGTTGAGAGTGAACTGCGTTTTCAAGAAGAGGTAATTACAGTCTTCCAAGATTTGTGAAATCATTTGCGATCCATAAGCGTCATGATTTGGTCCTTCTGGGTGTGAGCTTGAGCTCAAGTTGGTGAGGACCTTGGATAAGTAATTAATCTAAACAGATGAAGGTTCGAAGTTCATATTTTTAAGTCAACGTTCACAATTCGGGATAGATCTCCTTTTTTTTCTCCTCCTCCTTTTTACGGAGAACTATTCTGATCTGTTTTGACCGGGATGTGATGATAAATCTTTCCAGTTCAGATCGAAAATCCAACCCAAGTCGTTCGTTTCTGACCTCCGTATCAAAATCCTCTTGAACCATCCTCTCAAAGCTCAACTCAGTTTCCGGAGATTCAACCTCGTCGTTGATTTCCTCGACAGATCTGTATAACTGAGCCCTTGAATGTTGCGAAAAAAAAAAAAAAAGACGGAAATTACGAAGAGAGGACTCGATTTCACCATCAGAACAAATTCAAGTAGGCTGGAGCTGTGTACGAACAAGTGCGCTTCGTGAGACTTGAACTTCGATTCAATCTCATCCTTCATCGATTCAAAGACATCCAAACATCTCCTCTCAAAGTTTTCGGTCGAATGATGGGTAGACCTGACGGCCCGTTTATCTGATAAGGACAAAAGAAAAAAAAAATAAAAAT
This sequence comes from Puccinia polysora, assembly GCA_025617555.3. Lineage (NCBI taxonomy): Eukaryota > Fungi > Basidiomycota > Pucciniomycetes > Pucciniales > Pucciniaceae > Puccinia > Puccinia polysora. The sequence continues at coordinate 36,057,783 of CM062628.1, forward strand.
GAAATGAAAACTCGTGGTTAAACCAACATGAGGTGATCCCATTAAGGTTGATGACTTAAAATTGCCCGGTGAAGCCTATGAAGAGATGGGGGTCTAGTCAGCTCACCGGGGGATTCTCCTCGAAAGGCCCCTCTGCGTCGATTTTGACCCTGGACCTGACGACGAGATGTGTGATCATCATATTCCTTGGCCAGAGTCGTCCTCGTTCCGGGCTTCTTCTTGGCTGGTCGAGGCATGCGGCCGAGGTGGTGAGGCTGATGATGGTCAATGGTTGAGTGTGCTCTCATTAATCGAGGTTCAACCCTTGATTATATCTATATTGTAAATATGTACTTGTTCCTGACTTCCCACTTAGAGGCTATGCATTCATCCCCTCCATCCTCGGCGCATACCCTCTACTCTACAATCGCAAACGCTCATGACGTCACCCGGCAGCCCAAGACGAGAGCTCCGGTAGAATCGACCCGCGTTACCCGCAGCTGGTGTGCGGCCGTGCGGTCATTGTGATAGTGATCATGCCTGCCATCCCTCTCTTTCTCCTCCAGTGGCCGAATTTTCTCGCTCGTGGCAGATTCTGTCACGATGATGGGAAGAAACGGCCACGCGCCAAGGCAGGAGAAGGAAGGAGCAAAGGGCACTGTAGTGACGGGGAAAAGGTAACGCAGTCAGTGGGAGTCAAACCCACATCTGCCCATTGCATGCGGGATGCTCTAACCATTGATCAGCTATAACCGCTTGGTGCGAGGTGTACATCACAACAGGCACAAGAGCGGTAGTAAGCCCCAGCCCAGCTGCCCCACTGCTTGATAGAACGTAAGAACGCAGACGTGCTACAATGAGCTGACCCAAATCCTGTTCCTACCAACCCACAGGCGAGGGAAGCAGATAGCAGAAGGACAATCAGATTACAAGGCAGCAGCAGCTGCCAGACCAAGAACACCTGCAACAGAACATCATCCACTTCCGTCCATCTTCCCAACAATACCCTTACACCATCCGCTCCAGCAATACACCAGGCCAAACAAGGGGTTTCTTCTCACCTATGAACCAGCTGTTTCTTGATCTCTATGGCCCTTGTTCTCTCTGTCAATTGATTGCATCCTCATGTTATAAATAGAAGCCATAGAAGGCCTGTTTTAATTCCCTCATTCATTCCTTGGGTGAAGCAAAATAATGAGGCCATCTAAGTCACAGCCACACCAGGCAAAAGAGTAATTCATTGCTGATCTTTTCACCAGAGAAACCAAGACAAAGCCTCTCAGGCTAGATCCCAACCAACTCCTTATTCTAACAGATTAACAGTCAAACTTTACCATTGCACAACCGTAGAATGGCACCCCCCAGACAGATAAACGCTCAGCAAACCACCCACGCCAACAATGAAGCCATCAAGGCCATCACACTTGAGGAGGACAACTATGGCTATTTGCCCCAGAGGATGAGAGGGTTCCTAAAGCTCAGAGGGCTGCTTACCATGACAACTAACCCCCCACCCCTAGAGATGATGGATGAATAGAAATGAAAAGCCACAGAGGCTGCGGTGACCCTTACCTCAAACATAAGCTTGTCAATCAACAAAGACATAATAATGGAAGAAATAGAATTCAACCCATACATAATCTGGAAAAAACTCAAAGAAAGGTACGCCACTGCCAAAATATGTACTCTTTACAGGGTATGGAGGCAGTTTGAATCAGTGAAGTACAATGAGGACATACCAACCTTCATCACAAAGATGAAGTCCACCATGGGAGATGCAAACGTGATTGGACTACCTGTTGCCCCAGAAGTCTGGGTGTGCTTCATCATAGCTCAAATCACCAACAGATGACCAGGCCTGATGCAGTCACTGGTGTGTGATGAGCTGCTGCTAGACAACCCCAATAAACTCCTCAGAAAGCTAGCAAACATAGCCAACCATGATGTGGCATCCAATACGTATGTTTGCCCACTTCCAACAGTCACTGCATTAGTCAACACAAAAAGAAAGGAGCAGGACAGGGACAACAGAATGAGATTCCAAGGTGGCAAGCACAATCCAAAGTTGAGGCAAACCAACAACCAGTGCTGGACACTCCATCCCAATCTAAGGCCAAACAAGAGATTCTTCAGAGATGCCCTGCTGAATACAACCAATGAGCAAGAACCTGGGCGGCCACAACCCTTCAGCTTTGGCACCTCATAGTATAATGCAATTGAGGAAGGTGATACCAAGGGAATGGTACTAGATTTGGGGGCCAGACACCACCCTTTGAACAACAAAAAGTGGTTCACAGACCTGAGACCCAGCCACACCCAGATAAACACAGGAAAGGACGGTGCAACTCTATCAGCAACTCATATTGGGGACGCAAGAATGATTCTGAAAGATGGAAACATTATGAAGCTAAGGAACTCTTTGCTTATACCAGACTTGAAAAGAAACCTAATATCACTGTGCAAGCTGGCAAAAGACAGTGTGTCTATAAAATTACAGGAAAAGGAGATGGAAGTATCAATAGAAAACAACATCTCATTAATTTTCAACATGAGTGACAGCATCATGGCCATCAAGTCTACGCTTATCCCCACAGGACAAGTGGAAGCGCTCCTAAAAGAAACACAGGCAGAATACTTTGAGGTCTGGCACAGAAGACTGGGACATGCCAGCCTGGCTAGGATCAAGGTGGTAGTTCCAAACCTCTCAAGGAGGGACATAAACCCCTGTGATACATGTATGAAAGGAAAGATGGTGAGGAAAGCTTTCAAAAAAAATTTGAGGAAGCAAGAGATACACTCAAAATTTTACATGCCAACCTGTGCAGCCCAATAAAACCAAGTACAAACAGCGGCATGAGAAATTTCTTGACAATAGTAGACCAATACAGTGGATATATAAAAATAAGTCTCCTGAAGACAAAAAACAAAGCAGTTAGCCTACTAAAGGACTTAAAAATCATCTTTGAGAGGCAGGCAGGGAAAAAAATAAAAAAGATAATCACCAACAACAGTGGGGAGTTTGGTAACAAAGAAATGTCAGATCATCTAAAGGAAGAAGGGATCATCCACAATGTTTCTCCTCCATATACACCGCAACAAAATGGGTTTGTGGAGAGAGCTAACAGGATGGTGATTGAGATGGCCAGGTGTATTCTCATAGAGTCTAATGTCTGACCAGAGTGGTGGGGGGAAGCCATAACAATGGCAGCCACCATAACCAATAGGATACCCTTGCTAGCCAAAGGAAGATCTGCACCCATCACAATATTTCTAAAGCAAAAACCAAGGACAACATCAATCAGACCCTTTGGCTGCAAGGCATGGATCCTCAAGCCACCACAAGATGGAGTCACCAAATTTGACAAGGTCTCCTGGGACAGTGTGCTTGTTGCATACTCAAAAAACATGAGCAGCTACAGGATTGTATGACAGCTTGACCTTAAAATAATAATAAAAAAAAACGCAAAGTTCTGCAAAGATGTATTTCCTATTCTGAGAGCCATTGCACCAAGCCTTGACCAATCAGCAGACTACACGCACCCACTATTTTCCAGTGACTATCTCCTGCCATTGGAGGAGGAAATACACATTGAAAAAGAGTTTGACACCAGTAATACAGATGAGAATGCCACACAAGACATTGTTGGAAATGAAGGAATAGCCAATGAGATCAGCACAAGCCCAATTCTCCAGGTCCCACACAGAATAATTGTAAAAGGACCACAGCACCCTATCCTCATTCAAAGCAAAATCTTGAAATAGAACATCCAAAACTTCCAACAGAACCGTGACCCCGTGGCATACATCAAACCGCAAGTTGCTGACCCCAAAAACCACCAGGAGGCCATGACTTTTGATGAGAAGAACAACTGGATTGAGGCGGAGGACAAGGAGATCCTCAATATGCTGAAACACAAATTCTGGATCAAACCTGCTTGTAGTGATTATGATTGACCAATACCCTCTACATGGGCATACAGAAAGAAACTTGGACCAGAAAACCAAGTTGTAGAGTACAAGGCAAGAATGTGTGCTCAAGGATGCAGGCAAACATACACAATCAATTTCCTAGACAAATACACCCCCACCTGCCGGCTAGAATCTCTCAGGCTACTTATTGCCTACGCCATACCCAAAGATCTCAAGATCCATCAGCTTGATGTCAAGAGCTCCTTCTTGACCTGTGATCTTGTTGAAACTGTCACACTACTTCCACCACAAGGTTATTGTGCCCCCAAGGACACCGTATTTGAGCTCAGAAAGGCCATCTTCAGTCTGAAGCAGTCCTCCAAAGTCTGGTAAAACAGGTTGAAGAAGTTCCTGACCAAGAAGGGATTCAGCGCCTCAGCAATCAATCCTTGAATGTTCTGGAGGGAGAAACCAGTAGCCACATGGGTCTTCTGCCATATGGATGATCTGGCCATCTTGAGCCCTGAGCCTGAAGTCTTCAAGGAAGAAATAGAGGGAGAGTTTGCCATCAAGTACCTTGAAAATGACTCATATCTCCTAGGCATGAGCATTATCCGGGAGCATGATGAAGTCAAGATATCACAACAAAAATATGTAGAGCAAAAATATGAGGAATAATTCCTCTTAGACATCCACCCATTACAAACTGCAATGAAGCCTCACATGCTACTTCTCCCAGCGTCTTCCAAAGAGCATGACAAATTCCAAGCCACTGGCGCCAATTACAGGGCCCTGGTTGGTTCACTCAACTACCTGTCTGTCCTTAACAGGCCCAACATAGCTTTTGAAGTGAGCCACCTCTCTCAATTCCTAGAGAAACCAGGTAACCACTGCTACCTAGCAGCTGTCAGGGTCTTTCAATACCTCAAAGTAACCAAAACTCTGGGCCTAGGCTATCAGAGAGGCATGGATGAGATCAGGGAATTTGTTGATGTGGACTACGCCAACTTCCTGCAGACATGCCAATTGACCACTGGGTATGCAGTCATGTTAGGGCCCAATCTGATCAGCTGGAGGTCACCCTACCAAAAGACAGTATCACTTTTGACCGCCAAGGCCAAATACAAAGCCCTGTTGGATGTTAGCAAAGAGGTAATGTGGGTCCGCCAGGTGAAATTGGAAGTGTTTGAAAATACAAACCTGCCCCCCCCCACAATCTATGAAGAAAACAGGGGCGCCATTGACCTAGATAACAGTCAGACCAGCCAGAAAATTTTTGGCACTAAAAACATGGACATCAGACTTCACCATATCAGGTAGCTCATAGAAGCCAAGAAATTCAGCCTGCAGTACATAGCCACAAAGAACAATCCTGCCGACTTTTTCACAAAAGTGTTCCCCAAGCCCATCATCCAGAGGGCCCTAGCTCCCACTCAAGTCAAAGAATTTGCTCTTGATGTTGACGCCAAGAGCACAGGGGGATGTCACATGATGGGAAGAAACGGCCATGCGCCAATGCAGGAAAAGGAAGGAGCAAAGGAAACAAGAGCAGTAGTAAGCCCCAGCCCAGCTCCCGCACTTCTTGATAGAATGTAAAAATGCAGATGTGCTAAAATCAGCTGACCCAAATCCTGTTCCTACCAACCCACAGGCAAGGGAAGCAGATAGCAGAAGGACAATCAGATTATGAGGCAGAAGAAGCTGCCAGACCAAGAACACCTCTGACAGAACATCATCCACTTCTTTCCATCTTCCCAACAATACCCTTACACCATCCGCTCCAGCAATACACCAGGCCAAACAAGGGGTTTCTTCTCACCTATGAACCAGCTGTTTCTTGATCTCTATGGCCCTTTTTATCTCTGTTGATTGATTGCATCCTCATGTTATAAATAGAAGGCATAGAAGGCCTGTTATAACTCCCTCATTCATTCCTTGGGAAAAGCAAAATAATCAGGCCATATAAGTCACAGCCACACCAGGAAAAAGAGTAATTGATTGATGATCTTTTCACCAGAGAAACCAAGACAAAGCCTCTCAGGCTAGATCCCAACTGGCTCCTTATTCTAACAGATTCAAAGGAATTCAAGGAAAAGTCCAAGGCTTTGATGGGAGAGTTGGTACTTTAGAAGCTTCCTTGACAAAAATGGTCAAGGTGTCTGTTTTTAAAAGTATGAGGGATGAGTGCCAAGCAAAATTGTTTAAGAATTGAAGACTATGAGAATATTTGATTAAAATCATCAAAAATAAAAGTAATTGGAAAAATCAAAATTACCTATGAAAGGTGAGCACAAAGTAGAAATAGTAAGACTGATTTGTAAAAAAATGACAATGTGTTGGGAAGAAAAATGAACTAGTGCTGAGTCAAGAGGTTGAGATATGAGAAAATTTTTAATGAGAAATTAGGTGTTTTGAGTTCCCTGGGGTAAAAAGAAACAAGGAAACAGTTGAGTATAGATAGAAAAGGATTGGGAAACAATACAAACAAAACATACAAGGACTTCTGAAATGGAAATTTTAAGAAGTTCCAAAAGTGTCATGATGAGCAGTGTTCTGAGCGCAGGGGATCAACTGGTGCAAAACAGACCTGGTCCTAATCATGAAAAATTTTTCATACATCCTCACCCCCTGTGACACCAAGTTTGAGAAGTCCCAGGCGTTGAGTTGTTTTTTGGAGGGAAGGACAACACTTTGGCTTTGTGAGAAAATTGGCTAGGATTTTAATGCTTTCAGCATATTTCAATTTTATCATTGACTTTTTTATTACATCTTGTATGAAGTGGAGTTGGATTTCCATGTGCTTCATTCAACAGTCATTTGGATTTGCATCATTGTTGGCTGTATTGATGCAAAACTGATTGTACTTGTGTAAATTGATAGGCTCCATGTTCTGATCCACCTATGTTAAGGCCAAATATATGCATATTGGCCCAGTGTGTGAGAAGGCTGACAGGGCACCTAATAGGTAAACCTCCCTGCAAATTCCCTTTCCCTCAGGATTCTTGCACATTGCGCAATCTCCCAAGCAGGCAAAGCCTGCAAGGGCCCCAAAAATTTCTAACTTCTCACCACCCATTTTCACCATTTTCTTCCTTCATCCATTCCTTTTTCTCAAAATTCTTCAACTCAGATATTTCACCTTCACCTCCACCAAATCAATACTTGAATATACTTTATGCATATTTATGTTTATGTTGTTAGGTGTAA